>CM053590.1:22877316-23006057 GCA_028646515.1 Pseudochirops corinnae | reverse complement strand
CCCTATATGTATATATCTGCATATACTTATCTCTCTATATATATCTACTTATATGCATATATCTGTATATACCTATATCTATGTATCTACATATTTATATGTATAGCCCGCTATGTATATATCTGTATATCCCTCTATGTATAGATCTATCTCCTTTTTGCAACGTAAGCTTCTCCATGGCAGGGACTGTATCATTTTTCTTGGTATCCCCAGTGAACTCCCTGGGACATGGTAGGGAGCTCCATACACGCTTGTTGATTGATGGATCTCTCAACTGCCCTTGGGGCCATCCATAGAGTTGGCTCTTCTGAGGCTGTATAATTCCATAATCCCCAGCCACAGAATAGCACCAGAAGAATGTTGGTGTTAATTCTTGGAAAATGTTTGAATTTGTTGAAACTCTGAAATTTTTCAAATGCTATGTAGCTCTATCTAATCCTTACTGAATCTCAGACCTGGATCACGGTCCATCTGCAGTGTTTGACCAAGATAAATGAGACCACTTCAAAGAGGTGTCATCCAGCTGCACAGGACTACATTGCCCCCTGCCTCCATGACTTTGCACAAGCTGTCCCCCAAGCCTGAAATGTATTCCCTCCTCCCCTCAGATTCTTCAGCTCCCATGCTTCCTTCAAGCTCAACTCAATGAGACAGCTGCATAGACCTTTTTAATCTTTCCAGGTTCCTGTCCAGCACAAAGCAAAACTTTCTGTAATTGATGAGAGCCTGTAAATGCTCCTGTTTACATGACTTTGTACTGATTGTTATCAAGTCCTGGAAACAATCCAGAGTCCTTGTTTACTTTGTATATATGCTGTATTTATTTAGATGTTTTCCTTCCCCACCCCCAGAATATAAGTTTCTTGAGGGAAAGGGTTATTTCATTTTAGTCTTTGTATCCCCCTTCACAACACAATTCCTGCTATGTAGTAGGTGCTTACTAAAAGCTTGTTAAATGAGTAAGAGCCTTCCTTCATCCATTTAGTTTTTCCTATGTGGATTGTTCAGCTTCAAGAAAGTCAGAACAATCACAAATCTAATCTTACTTGCAATGTTTCCAGAACTTCAAGCTATCCATAAATAACATCTATAAACAGAGAGTCTAACCAACTATAAGGAACCCTTCTCTGTATTTGTCATCCTCAGGAGCAATGGCAACTTCCTTTGGTGAACATGCATCTAGCTCCCCATTTGATGCCTCAGGCTTCATGTTAAGCAGAACGTTATTAAGAAAAGCTACCAATGTCATTAGGTCTGCAAAGGAAACTTGTATATGGAGCAGATCTTAGACAATAGCTTTTACCCTTACATTTTTCTCTACTGAATCCAATGCCTTTTTTTTAAGCCATCAACAATCACTAGACAGAGTGGGATGTTATATTTTCTGCACCTTTCAGGCAGTAAAGATGTGGTCTGCTGTAAACAGCCTTTTATTATTACTGAATTTCAGTTTCTTTAATGCAGACCATTCCTCCAAATCACCTAATTCCCTTTGAATTCTCTTACTCTTATGAGTACTATACTGGCAATTCCAGAATGGGCATTTTCCTTATGAGCTTTATCATCTTTCTTCCCACTCCATCATCTAAGACATTTACAAATCCACTAAGTAATAATGAGAAGAATCTACTTAATCTTCCCTCCAGTTTGACAGTGAAGCCTCTAAATTTGATCTGTGCTTGGAAATCTAAACATGTAGCAATACGGGAAAGGCTTCAGTCAGCACTCGATATTCGGCATTAGAGATTTCACATTGGAGAATGTACTCATTTGGTATTTGAGCATATGCTCCTTTTTGTTGTTTGTTTTCTTTTTCTGTATATTGCAACTCATGAGAAGGCAGGGATGGGTTACAATCTGTGATGTTGGAGGGAGTTAGCAATTAGTGAGATCACAGATGCCTGGAAGTGTTAACTAAGTCCTGTCTCACCAGCCAGGCTAAGAATTTCAAAGGTCTCATAGGTGTTGGACCTGGAAGGTACTAAGAGGTCATCTAGTTCAGGGATCCTTAACCTGGGGTCTGGGAACTCATTATAAAAAATGTTAGCTGTATTTCAACATAATTGATTTCTTTGCAATCCTAGGTATTTTGCTTTATGCATTTAAAACATTCTGAGAAAGGGCCCATTGGCTTCCCCAGATGCAAGGTTCTATGATTGAAAAGAAAAAAGTTAAGAGTCCTTAATCTAGTCAATTTAACAATTCCACAAGCATTTATTAAGCACCTAGTATGAGCCAAGTGCTAGGAATACAAAGACGACAACAACAAAATGTTTATATTCTCTTGATGGAAAACAACATATACACATAAATCAATATAATTATATAAACCAAGTAATTGGGAGAAGGGAGGAGGAGAGAGGAGTGGATCAGGAAAAGCCACTTTAGGAAGTAGCATTTGAGGTGAGCCTGGTAGAAATCTGGGGATTCTAAAAAGTTAGAAGAAAGTGCATTCCAGGTGGTGGGACCAGCTGTTGCAAAGGTATGGAGTCAGGAGATGGAACAGAAGGCATGAAGAACTGCAGGTAGGTCAATTTGGCTTTGATGTAGAGTGGGTGAAGGAGAATAATAAGCCTTTATAAATGGTCTTCATGGATGAGGGTTACAAATGCTTTCCCAACATGAGGATTTGTGGTTTCTCCTGGAAGCCATGGGGGGGGGGTAGCTAGAGTGTGTTGGCAAGGGAATGCAATGGTTAAATATGAGTTTGGCAGCTTTGTGGAAGAGGGATTGGGGAGGTGGAGAAATGTCCCCAGTCCCAAATACAGGGCCCAAGGAGAGGGTCCTCTGGCCAGTAATGCCAGCCAGGTATGTTAGCACCAGGTGCCACCAACAGCCAAACAGTCTGTAGCAAAGGCATTAAGGTCTTGATTGCTCCCTATGACTTTGGGCAAGACACTGTTCCTCAGTTTTCTCACCTGTAAAATGAGATTTTATACACATGCCTCCCCCCCCCCCCCCCCCACTGCATTGGAAACCTTAAGTCCTAGATAAGCTTGAGCCACTATTCTTAGAGGCCTGTATTTCTGATGTCCCTATCCTCCCCTCTTCTTTGCCTTTCTCTGAGCTTCTTGGGGTTGGTGACTTTAGCAGAAGTTCTGTGAGCCCAATAATAGCAAGGCTTTATATAGCTCTTCAAGGCTGGAAAAGCACTTAGCATGTTATCTTATTTGAGCTTCATGGTAGCCTGTGAAGCCGGTGGTATTATCATTCCCATTTTGCAGATGGGGGGAAGTGAGGCATACAGAGAGTTCAATCACTTGCCCAGGATCACACAGCTAGGTTTGAGGTAGAACTTAGGTCTTCTGAGCGAGTCTCACTCTAGGGCCACTAGACCACCTAGCTGCCTCCTAAGGCCCTGAGCTACAGCAGCTTTGAACAGCAATAGGAACATTGGGCTTTTTTTTTTTGAAAGTTGGTATCCTCTAAGTTGGTCCAGGTTGGGGCCTGTAGACCCAGGGGTATCCAGGAACACTGGCCTGTGAGGACGGTGGGCGGCGGAGCCTGCCCCTGGAGCCAGGCTAAGGTGGTTCGTTAGCCTCCTCCTCCCCATTACCTTGCCCCTCCCCCTTCCAAGGGGAAAGGTTGTAGGTCTCTTGATTGAAATCTAAATTTGGGAACGGGAGCAGGATTGGCCTGTGGCTCGGCATTTTCACCAATAAGCTCCAAGATCGGGGGGCGGCCCTTGCAGCCGCAGCCCCAGCCTCAGCAGCGGCAGCAGCCGCCTCAGCTGCAACCCCAGCCGCCTCAGCTACACCCCAGCAGCAGCAGCCCCAGCAGCAGCAGTCCCAGCACTCCCAGCAGCAGGCGCAGCAGCAGCAGCCGGAGGAGGCCAGGGCCGGCCTCCTGGGAAGAGTCCGGACTGCCCACTGACCTGGCCGTCCGGACACCCCCTTTCCTCCTGGCCGCCAAGTCTCTCTGGGCTCCCGCAGCCGGGCCCGGGGGCATGGCCCTGCGCTAGCCCTGCTGCCCGGAGCAAGAATGCAGCCGCTGCCTCAGCCCTCGCGCCGTGCCCCCCCGCAGCTGCCGCCGCCGCCTCTCGGTCGGTGGGAGACCCCCAGCTGTCCCCCGTAGAGCGCCGCTGCCCAGCCCGCCCCCACCCCGGGCGCTCCCTGCCCCGTCCGGACCACGGGACCCTCTGCGGCGGCCGCGTGCCTGTGGAGCGATGCTGGCGTGACCTTGGTGAGTGCCCGGCCCGGCTGGGGCTGCGGGCTGGGGTGGGGGTCGCAGTGACCAGCTCGGCCCGGAGACAGATTGGGTACAGCAGGCAGTGGCCGTGCCCATGCGTCCGTCTGAGAAGGCGGACGGGGCAGGGGAGGTGACCGTGAGCCCCAAAGTGGCAGTGACCGAGCCACGACTTGGGGCAGCCTCATGTGCAACTGACTAAGTCGGGCTGGAGCCTCCCAGGAGTCGGCAGCCTGGTATAGGGACACTGGGGGAATCTAGCCAATGGGCTGATGTTATTCCTGTGAGGGGAGGGGGAACTGAACTGTGATCGTGGTCGAGTCACTGAACCTTTCAGGGCCTCAGTTACTCATCTTGCAAAAAGCTTTGGAAAGAGAACGAAGTGCTATCTAGTAAATGAGGAAAGGGGTCACATTCTACTGGAGATCTTGCTTCCTAATCCTGCCTTCCTTCCTTTGCTAGTGAGGCGGAGAGCAAAAGGGTGATGGATTTAAGAGTCAAATTATCCGGGTTCGAACACGGGTTCTGTCTCTCGGCGAGCTGTACTGGGGCAAGTCACTTTATATCTCCTGAGGGGGTGGGACCAGATGCCCTTTAAGGTCCTTCCTGTCCAGCTCCAATTCTATGAGCCTAAAGCCATCCCCATTCCCTCTAGCTTACTCTCTGTCTAGTGTTTATTCTTGGTTTTGTTTTCTTTCTCATCCCCAATGCCTGGCCCGCCAGCAGAAAGGTGCTGGACAAATGCTTATTGATTGAATGAGTGACCGAGCAGTTTCTTAACCTTCGGTCCGTAAACTTGTTATAAAAAATTGGAGAACTCTTTCAAAATAAGTCATCTCCTTTGTATGCCAGTGCATCTTTTGTGCATTTAAAAAGCACGCGTCTGAGAAAGGGTCCACAGGCATCACCACACTGCGTGATGCCAAAAAAAAAAAGTTAAGAGCCCCAGAAGTAGGGAAACCCCTTCTAACTCAAAAGACATCTTAGGACCCCCGAATTCCTGGCATTTTCTGCTCCATTTTGGCCCAGATTTCCCCAACAGGGCTGAGGTGCAGAGCTCTGAAGGAGTGGACACTCATCTATAGCTCCCAGTCCCCAAAGGCAGCCCATGTCATCTCAGCTGTCGAGGGCTGGCCAGGATTTGTGTGGAATGACAGAAAGCAAATCTTGAACCCCATCGACAGCTGTGTCTCATAGAAGCTAAAACAGCTTCAACTGTCTTAGCTTTGTTCAGGAGGCTGGAGTGGGGGGTGGGTAGGATGTAATGTGTGTTTTTTTACTTTCTGGTCAGTTTGCATGAATTGAAAGGGCTAAGTTCCCAAAATTAATTTGGGAAGGGAGAGGCAGCTTGAAAAAAGCATTATGCATCCTATGATACCCCCCCCCCCCTATATATAAAATATACGTATACACACTATTTATATTTAAAGCAAGGATCTACTTTTTTTTAACAAAGTAAACAGCATAATAAAAATTGCCAATGATTTCTTATTTTATTTTATTTTTAAGAAACTAAAATAGAAAAAGAAAAATTGAGAGTCAAAATGAAGTGAATTCCAACCTGGAGTGAAGAGTCTGTGGATTGCCAAAGCCGAGTTCCCAGCCATATTAAATGATTTGGGCCATTAGGGCCCACTCCCCTCCCCTTCCCCGTTGGGTTGGCCCTCATCCTGTGTTTGCCTTTGTTTAGCCAGTGTGAATCATTTGTATACTTTGGTATTTCTGCTTTCTTCAAACAGATGTTTGTATCTGTGCACCCAATGGCCTAATTAGAGAAGCAGACAGAGGAGCTGTGGATAGAAGCTGCACAAATACCAGGGGGAGGGGAGGGGGGGGGCAGTGCCTTTTAAAAGAATCAGTTCCCTGGGCCTTCTGAACACTGGGTAATTCAGATGAAGGTGTCAGGGCAGCTGAAGAATTGATGGCCTTTGGATGGTACTCATCCCCCGATAAATCATCCCTCAGTGGGGGGAGGCTTAAAAACGATCCCGTGTTCTAAGTCTCTGAGCTGCCCCCCCACCTCTGATACCCGCTGGTATGGAGCCGTTGGTTGGAATGAAGTTACCAGAAAGGCACAAATCGGCCCAGGCAGGCCCCTCGAACCACTTTTATTTCTGCTCGGCCAAAAGGAACACTTTGTTGGGCTGGCAAGTCCTGGCTGCCTCTCGGAGCAGAGAGAAAGACACATTTCTTGTTCTGGAAGACAAATTCCTTTGAAAAGTGTGAATCATTTGCTTTAGGCTTCTGTGGTGGATGATTAGACGTCCTGTCTGCGGGAATTGCCAGGAGATTGGGGCATTTTCCTGAGTGGCCTGAGCCGCTCCAGGGTTTTGGGGGGTTAGACAAGGAAGCTCTGTTGGGCCACAATCTTGCTGGGGGGCTGCCTGTCGATAAAGTTGGCCTGGCTTCCCTGGGCCTCACCACTGACTCAGACAGGCCTGTTTTTCTTTCTTTCTTTCTTTTTTGTTGCATTTCCATTAAAGTAATTGCAACAACTTTCTCATTTCCTTAATGAGCTTTGCAAGACTGAATTTCTTGGAGACAGAGTTTTATCAAGCAGATTTCCTTGCTGGCCTCCTCCCACCTTCCTCTGTAGGAAAAGTACTTGGCTCCTTTCCCCAAGACTTCCTTTAGACAAGATTGTTATCCTTAGGGGCACGGAGATAGAGAGGAATGAGTGGGGTGGAAAGGTCTGGACCAATGCTTACCATGTTAGGCCCAGTGTTTATGGCCTCTGCAGTTATTTGGGGAGGGAGGGGCACTCCAGCAGTGAGTGAGGTCCTGCTGCTTCCCCAGGAGGACATTTTCAGGGAAGAGAAACAGCATTAGGATTTAAAGGGGAGCTGGAGGCTAGAAAGTACAATCATGGGGGATGGGACTTGAAAAGATCAGTGATTCTTTAATGAGATCCAGGCCCTGTGTTCTATCAATCAGCATTCATTTATTTAATGTCTATTCTGTACTAGGTACTGTGCTTTCTGTGGGAGAGACAAACATGAGATAATCCCTTCCCTCAAGGAGATTACATTCTACTAGGTTGTTATGACATGGTTGTTCAAAGATAAGTGAATATAGCCTCTTTCTAAAAGACTCTTTCAAAACACACATTCAGGTCTTCAAGACAGGGAGAGCTGGGGTGTTCAGGGAGGGCCTTGAAGAAGGTTGGCATGTGAGCTGTGCCATGAATGCGGAGGCCTTCTAAAGACAGTGGCAGTGAGGGTATTCAAGCCAGGGGCACAAGCCAGTGCACAGGTGAAGAGGAGAGGCCAGTTTAGATGAAATATGGCATATGTGAGGAGGGGAGGTTCATTTGTTATCAGAATGGAAAGATAATTTAGAGCCAGACTGTGAAGGGCTTCCTGGTCATTTCTAGTCTGTGTTCCCTACACATGGGCCTTTCTCTTCCCATTGGAACTTGGACTTTGCTCCCAGGACCCTAGGCTCTGATAGATGAGCTTTCACTTTATGTTACCCCCAAACCCCCTTGTTAACTGCTCTGTGCCATGTACCCTTCTCCAACCTCACTTTAAAGCTCAGACTTCTCATTATGCATTCTCTTTCCTTATTAGGATATAAACTTCTTGAGGACAGGGTATCTTGTTTGCTTCTTATTGGATCCTTGATGCCTGGCACATAGTCTAAGTGCCTGATAAGTGTTTATTCATTTATATGTTCAAATAGCTAATGGAAGAAACATGTATTTTCACCAAAAGATACCAGGGAGCCACAGAAGCTTCACACTTTGACAGCAAAGTGGAGGATGGATTGGAGAGGGCACAGATTAAATGAAGAGAAACCAAAAATGAGGAAAAACCATTGCACCTTCGATACTTATTGGCTGTGTGACCCTGGGCAAGTCACTTAACCTGCATTGCCTTAAAAAAAAAAGATTTCTGTTTTTGACTTCTGAGTTTGAGATGCCTGTGGCACAGCCCAATCATAGTCTGAGAGAGCTGCCCAAGAGGATGAGTAACTCCCAGATCATAAAATAGCTCGTATAGGTCAGAGGTAGCATTTGAACTCAGGGCTTCAAAGGCTGGCTTTTGACCAACTCCACATTATACAACATCTTTAACACTCTGGCAGACACTGAATTCCTTATGTGTTTGTTTTGTTTTAAAAATCTTTCCTGATAGCTACTTAGTCATGTTGTACATTTTGAGTCTGGGTAATGAGGTAGAAGGAAGGCTTACCTGAATATAACCCTTACTGTAGAGCTTAGGGGCTGTCAACCCCAGGAGACCTGGGGAATTTTTATTAGCCCACTAATATTCAGCCTGGTGATTGCAGTTGCTTCCACTCAGTATCTTGTAAGCCATAAGGAAATCACGAGGGTTGGGAAAAGGCATATTTTTAAAAGTTCCTTTGTCAAAATGGAAAGGGGAAACAGTTTTTCCCAGCGTCCCGGGAGTTTAGTCTGTGATACAGTTTCTTGGGATGGCTTCCTTCATATCCTGTTACTTTTGTGTGGCAGCTGAGGGGAGCTCTTTTTGCCAGGATAGTATTTTGACGTTTTCCAGGAGAAGAGAAAAGGTAGGGGTGGAAGAGGGAACAGACTCAGATCATTTCTTCTTATTAAGGAGTTCTGTGGGCGGGCCTAGGGAGGTTGTCAGAGCCTCCAGGAAAGTCATTAATAATTTCACTGTTAAGTCAGGGCAAAACCCCCTGAAATGACTTGGATTTTGAACATCCGGGGACTGGGGTAGAGAGTTGCAGTCCCTGCAAGACTTTTCCTCATGACAGAGCATCTTCTGGCTTCCATTGCATTGCCTTGGAACAAGGCCAGGTTAGCCTTTCACTGATTTACACAAACAGACACAGAGGGAGACACACACACACATACACACACACACACACACACACACACACACACTCGAGAGATGGCAACTGCAAACCATATGACTCAGTTTTATCACTTTCCAAGCTTTGTGATGGCTCATGTTTTGAGGGGGCAAAACCCACTGCCATTGAAGGCCGAAAGGTTTGGATGACTTTGTCAAGGCCCTAAACCTCTTTTTTTGCATCTTTCAAAGGAGGGGATGGCCAAGATGACCCCCAAGGTCCTTACTAGCTCTAAATCTGTACCCCTGTGATTCAGTTTAAGAATCTGGACTCTGCTACTTATCACCCGTAGGACTTATGGCACATGTCGCTTCAGGTCACTCTTGGGCTCAGTTCTTCATCTGTAAAATGAGGGCACTGACCTTGATGGTCTGGAAAGTCCTGTTAGCTCCCCTCTTGTGATCCTGGCAATCCCTTCTGACACACTGTTGTTTAGATGACAGGATTCCTTGAGCGCGACTCTGTGGATTCCACTTGTCTTGGGCACTCGTGCATATGGAGGCCTGGTCTAAGGTCTGATGAAGACAGATTGTCAGATCACAAATATGGAGCAGAAGAAGAGCTAAGAGGCCCTCCCCGGTGAAGTGATTTGTCTAAGGTCACTAAGGGGACAAGTGGCCTGCCTGGGATTTGAAACCCAAATCTTCTGACTCCAGATATGTCGCTCTTCACGGTGCCTCATGGACTCACATATACCTCAGTCTCTTGTGTGTGCATGTGTACGTGTGGGATAGGGGCAGGGTCTGTGTCTTGCCTCTGGACTGGGATGACTGTGGAGGAGAGAGGTGAGGCTGATGACCTTGCACAGCTCTGCCTCACTTAAATCCAATTCACTTGTAAAGTCAAGTCATCACCCTTCTGATGTCATTGATCCTCTGAGAAGGAAGGATAAACAACCATCTTCAAAGAGGGCGAGAAGCCTCTCCAGACTGTCCAAGAATACCATGACATTAACAGGTGAAGATCCCCCAATTTAGGCAATCTGTAACTGGCCCCCCTTCCCTAATGAACCCTCTGCCCCAGCTAGGGTATTCTTCTGACTGACCTCCTTGCCCACCTGGCACCTTCCTCCCTCCAAGCTTGGCTCATTATTTTTAATCACTGCTTCTCTCCTCTTATAGGAATACTTCACTTAAATTTCCCCTGCCTAGGCAAGGGAAGGAGAAAGGAAGGGGCATAAGTATTTATATAGTGACTATGAGTTGTTTTTGGATTGTTTTCAGTCATGTCCTATTCTTTGTGACCCCCACTGGAAGTTTTCTTGGCAAAGATATTGCAGTGGTATTTCCTTCTCCAGCTCATTTTACAGATGAGGAAGCAGAGACAAACGAGGTTAAGTGACTTGCCCAGGGTCATACAGCTAGTAAGTACCCTGTGCCTGAGACTGGATTTGAACTTGGGTCTTCCTGACTCCAGGACCAGCCCTCTATCCACTGTACCACCTAACTGCCCCGCAGCACTGACTCTGTACCAATTATTACCTCATCTGATTCTCACAATACCCCTGTAAGGTGGGCATTGTTATTATCCCCTTTTTTACAGCTGAAGAAACTAAAGCACATAGTGGTAAAGTGACTTGCACAGGATCACACAGTGAGTATCTGAGGCTGAGTTTGAGCTCAGATATCACTGACTCCAGGTCTGTTGCTCTAAGCACTGCGCCCTAGCTGACTAATATTGCTTCATGAGAGCAGGGACTTTTGTTTTCTTTGTATCCCCCAACATTTAGCACATTACTTGGCACGTAGTAGGCAAGATGGACTAGAAGACTGCTTATTGGCTTAATTGAGTGACTAACATATTATGGCCAAACCTCACTGTGACATCCTGAAGCTCTAATCTTATCATCTGGAGTCCAGACAAGTAATTCTCCAAGATGTCAATGGGACTGTTGGCAGCAGACACCAGAGCCCAGCCCTATAAGGCACAGCTCAGATCTTGCATCCTCTGGGAAGCCTCCCTGGCACCCCCAACCTAAGGGAAGCTCACTCCCTCTAAATATCTGTATAATTTTGTTCCATTTTGTTCTTTACTATCCCACAATCTGGCATTTACCTAGGGATTATCAGTTACAGAAGGATAGGGATAGTAGACCTGTGATTTTCCTGTCATACCACAGGACACTCCCTGGTGAGGAAATTCCCTCCACCATTTCAGATCAACCACTCCCCTACAACTTATGGTCTTGAGAGTTACTTTGGCCATTGAGAGGTTAGGCAGTTTGCCCAGGATGTGTCAGAGACAGGACCATAACCCAGAACTTCCTGATTCTGAGGCGAGATTTTTATCCACCATAGCATATTCTTCTGTCTTAATATTCAGGGAGCAGCATGATATAGGAGAAGTACTAGACTTTAGGTAGACAGATGCCACCTGGGTTAAATGCTGCCTCGGGCACTTACACAGTTCTGTGCCTAATTCACCCCTCTCAGCTTTATTTTGCTCATCTCTAAAATCAGGACAATATAGTCCCTTCCTCCTGGACTCATTAGGAGGATCAAGTGAGATAATGTATGTAAATTACTTTCTAAACCTTAGCGCACTGAATGTCAATTTTCATTTATATGAATTGTCTTTTCATGGGTGTGGGCATCTTCTCTCTCCATTTCTGCCTAGATTCCAAGCACCTTCTATTTCTATGTGACCTCTACAGTGCCTTGCCCTATGGAGTTGGCACCCAAGAAGTACCCTTATGTAGACTGATGGATTAGAAGAGTTAGCTTTGGACAGTGAAAAGAACTTGGGGACCAAGAGTCATGACAACTGGATTCTAGGCCCAGTTCCATCACTAAAAACCTGTGTGATTTCAGACTCTGTATTTTATACCTCTGGGCTTCAGTCTGCTTCACAATGCCCTCTATCCAGTGCTTTAAAGTTTGTTTTGGAAACTTCTTCTTCCCTTTCTTCTCACCAATCTCTTGGTTATCTTTCCTTAATTTTCATCTTTATCTTCTGATCTTTGTTCCTCTTCCTTTTTTTCCTCCCATTCATTTCTCCCTCTCCCCTCATATATATGTGTATACACACACATGTTTATATACATATATGTGTGTGGATGTGTGTGTTTCTCTTTTTCTCCCAGCTTCTGCCATCCTGACCCCTTTGCCAATGCTTTTTCTTTCCCCCTCTTTCCTTTCCATATTGTCTCCTTTCCTACACTTTTCTGAATTCATTTCTTCCTCTCCTTACTCTTTCCCCAATATTTGCTTCTTCCTCCTCAGTTTTCCCTCCCCTTCTTTCTCCTCATTTTCACCCCTTCATCCTTTTACTATTTGTCTTCCTTGTTCTTCCCTCCTGGAGGAATAAAAACCAGACAGAGTATACCCGGAAAGCCAAGTCATTTAAGTGAGTTGACTTCTTCACCTGTAGAATAAGTTAGTGATTGCCTGCATTTATACGAAGATGAGTTGATTGTATCTGTAGAGTTAGTGATAACCAGCATTTACAGTTGACCTGAGCAGGGATGTTTAGTCTTTTTATATCATGGACCCCATGGGCAGTCTGACAAAACTGAGGAACACCTTCTCAGAATAATGTTTTTATTACATAATATGAAGTACATAGGACACTAATTATATTAAAAACTTCTACATATATATATATATATATTTTAAAGAGATGCCAGACCTCAGATTAACAATTCCTGTTGTATCTGGTGGGAAGGGGCTCACAGGGGGAATGGCGGGGCCATCCTTGGGGGAAGGTGCTACAACATCCTCACATTGCTGTTATTTCATTGAGATGGCCCTAGAATGCGATTGATGGTGGGCCAGCATTGGACAATAAGCTTGCAAGTTTCACCTCTGACACATATTGATTGAGTGATTTGTCCAAATCATGTAACTTCTCAGTGTCACAGGTAGCTCTAGCTATAAGTTGTAGAACAGCTACTGATTTGCAGGGACAGGGAATTTCCTTATTAGCAATTCCCTACACTGATGAAATCACACATCCAGACAAAAAATAATAATGTTGTCCCTTAGAAAACCACATTTTGAACTGTGTAGAATTCTGAGCTATTGGCCAACTTTCTCCTGTTTGCACTGGGAAATAGAGTGTCTGATGAAATATAGGGAGTCCTGGGAATAATCTGAACTTCAGAGAGATCAGCTATCACTTCCTTGCAGAGATCCTTCATATTGGAAGCTGTACCCAGGAGTCCTGCTGAAGTCATTCCTTATCTGCTGGAGAAACTGATTGGAGATAGTCTTGTATAGGGAAGCAGAGTCCTAGACCCAGAGGGCCACCCTGCAGCATTATCTCTAACTGGGATCACATGCCTGGTGCTGACCAGCGTAAAAGCCAGATGTGGAAAAAACCAACAGATGGGATTTCTAGCCCTGGGGAGTGATGGAGATCTCCCGAAGTCCACATGCTGTACTTGATTGGGTGATTTATTGAGTTACCAGGGGCATGTCTGGGGAGAGAGAGACAGAGACAGACAGACGGGGAGAGAGACAGACAGACAGACACAGAGAGAGAGAGACAGAGAGAGAGAGAGACAGAGACAGAGAGAGAGAGACAGAGAGATTGATTTTATCCTAGTTTAGGGAACTGAGCAATGTGTCAGTATGGTGCTTTGAAGATAGTAATGAAAACTGGGTTATGATACCCTCTAAATTTTTCATCCTGGTCTGGGTTGATTTGGAATACAATGACTATATTTAGAAACATCCAAATGTCCAGATGTCTTTATGAAAAACCAGTAGTTTAGAACCTTGGGTTCTTGAAGTTTGTGTCCATGGAGTTCCCTCTCTGGCTTATTCTACTAGGTAAAAGGTTTGGGCTCAATGATAGACAGTGTCTCCTCTGTGAAGATCCCTGCAGCCCAGTAACTAAGTTCTGAACAATTTTTATCACCAGCAGGTGGATGGCCAGGTGATGAATTTGGCCATGGTAACTTGTGAAAATAGAAATAGAGATTGTCTTCAGTGACAAGGGTGGCATTAGGGCCACTAAAGATCACACAGTTCAAACACTATCTGTAAACATGAATTTAAGTGTTGGTATGACAAATGTGTGATTTGGGGAGAGCAGCAGGAAGACTACTAACTGAACAACATCCACATCAGGATTCTCTCTATAAATGAAATAAGAATGTGGAATGATACACAGTTAAATAAAAGTGTACTGAGCATGGCCAAGATAGGAAATTCCAAGGGCCTGAGTGGGAGTGCTCACTGAGGGGAGCAAAGACTCCATTTCCCATGAAGCCAGGAGCCTAATGCATCATGGATTGCTACAAAAGAAGATAGAATGGAAGCATCTTTGGAGAAGGGGTTGTTTCTTTTTTGTGTGTATATTTCTTCGGTGTTAGAGCACCTGGTTCATTCAGAAATTGCTTAATAAATGCTTGTTTGTTTGTTTGATTGATTGATGGATAAGAGGTTTCATGGAGGTCTCTGCTGGTTTTTGTTAATGTGAGGAAGGAGAGATAAACTAGGATGGCAGCCTGGTGATGGCTCCTCCCCAGTGCTCTAAGTATTGCCTCGGGCAAGCAAGCTGGGAGTTGCATTGAAGACTGGAAGCCCCAGGGCAAGGGAAGGGTAGTGCCCCAGGCAAGGCAAGCCAGCACTGCACTGGAACTTGGGATGGGTCAGATAAATGACAAGCATCAGACACTGGCAGAAGCTGGTGTCTAAGTAGTGATGCCAATGCTGTCCAAACTGATGGTTTCAATTGCTTCACTTTACCTTGCCCTACTTTGAGATGTGAGTCATTTGGAAGAATTCATTTCAGTCAGTCAATAAGCATTTAGTTAGTCAATCAACAAACACAGGTTAAGCCTGTCCTATGCATTGCACCAGACTAGGGCTTGAAAGGTAAAAACAGTCCACAGTCCATGCCCTTAAGGAAAACGCATTCCAAGTGGGGAAGACAATATAGAAACAAGTTCATACAAGTTAAACATAGGGTAGATGGAAGATAACCTTAGAGCTGTCCAGGGGATCTGAGAAGGCCTTCTGGAATTTGAACTGACTCCTAAAGGAGACTAAGGTGAGAAGGGAGATTACTTTATAGAATGATGGCCAGCCAGTGAAAAGACTTGGAGATAGAAAATGAAATGTGTGTGAAGACAAGTGTGGCAGTGTAGTTGGACCCTAGAGTATGGGGGAGGGTGAAGGTTGATGAGATGGGTAGAAAAGATTTAGGAAGTGGACAGAGGGTTTTATATTTGATCTTGGGAGTAATAGGGAGACAGTGGAATTTACTGGTTAGATACACTTTAGGGGAAAAAATTGTGGAGGATGGATGGATTGATTTAGGGGTAAACTCCAGGCAGAGAGACCAATTAAAAGCTATTATAATGTTTACAATAATCCAACTCATTGTGTGAATGAAGAGAAAGGGGATATGTATATGGGGGATGTTGTGAACTTAGAAATAAAAAAGATTTGACAACAGATGAGATACTTAGAGTGAGCGAGAGTGAGGAGTTAAAGATGGCGTCAGCGTCCAGTCCTAGGTGATGGAGAAGAAAGATGGTGACCTGGACAGCAAGAGGGGGATTTAAAAGAGGGGGAGACTTTGAAGAGAGAAAGAATGAGTTTTGTTGAGATTGAGATCCCTATGGAACAGCTGCTTCCATATAGTTTCTTAAGGAAAATGAAACAGTTTATTTGGAAATATATGCCAACATTTTCATTGCCTTACTACATATTTCTGTCCTGATGAAATATTTATTGTTTTAGTATTGTTCCTTGCCTGGTTCAATTAGCAAGGGAAGCAAGAGAATACTTAAGAGTTAATAATTTTCGAAGTTCCTACTTTTTTAATCAAGTCAGGGTAGGCAGCCAATGGTAGATTGCCATTGAAATTCTTCAGGATTTGATTCTATGTCCATGATGGTCCAGAGGTAATGGAACCTAGGGACTATAAAAAAGATGGTTGACAGGTTCTCCTCAAATTGCCAAATGAAGATGCTGGTGAAAATGGTTTTGCCATGTGCCTAAAGGCAACAAAAGAACAGCTTTCCATGGGATAATAATTTGCCCTGCCACATTCTTGAACATCAGCAAACAGACCTCCGTGATCATTATGGCAATTTATCTAATAATCTGAGAGTCAATATGATGGTGCAGTCGATAAAGCACTGGACCTAGGATCAAGAAGTCCTGAGTTCGAATCCTGTTTCAGACACTTAGTAGCCATGTGACCCTAGGCAAGTCATTTAACCTCTTTGTCTCAATTTCTTCATAGTAGTGATGATAATAAACGGCTAGGGAGTACAGTGAATGGAGTGGTGGGCTGGGGTTCAGGAATACCTGTGTTCAAATTTAACCTCAGACAATTACTAGCTGTGTGACCCTGGACAAGTTACTTAACCTCTGTCTCAATTTCTTCAGCTATCAAAAGAGAAAAATGATAGCACCTCTTTCCTAGGGTTGTTGTGAAGATCAAATGCGATATTTGCAAAATGTTTGAAAACCTTAAAGCACTATATAAATTCCAGTTATTATTATTGTCATCAATATTGTTGTTGTTAGTGGCTAGAGAGCCAGCTTTGGACTCAGAATGACCTAGGATCAAGTCCCTCTTTAAAGTCACTGAACTTAGTGCTCCAGGCATCTCCCTAAGACCATAGAGAGATCCCTACCACCACCACCACCACCACCGGCTTAGTTGCAAAGGAAGGTGAGAAATTCTATGAATAACTTGACAAGATTCTTCAGACTATATCATTGCTTACCATAATATTCAGTAACGTCAACACAAAGGCATGCACAGCAGAGGGTGGTGAAAACTATGTTTGAAAATGTGGTTTAGAATCAAGAAATGAAGGCTTATAGTAATCATTCACATTTATACAGAACTTTTAAGTTTTAAAAAGCACTTTACATATGTTAACCTTTTTAGGGAGGTGATGCTAGTATCTCAGATTTATGAATCAGGAAACTGATGCTGTCAGAGTTACAGTGACTTGCCCTGAGTTAAACAGTTACAAAGTGTCTGAGGCAGAATTTGATCCCAGCGCTTTCTCTTAGATAACTCGGAATCTCCTCTTCTATTTACTATAGATACTTTCTTTAAGAAACTGTTTCAACATCAAAGACAGAGAGGTTTTCTTTATGGAAAGGCCACTAAAGAAGATGCATTACTATTCACTGCTGCTGCTTTAGGCATTTCTATCTGACTTTATAGCTGAAAGTTCCTGTTGTTCTCCCCACAATAGAAAGTGAGCTGCTTGAGTGCAAGGTCGGTCTTGCCTTTCTATTTTCATCCCAGGTGCTTAACACAGTGCTTTGCATAGGTGAGTGCCCTTCCATTCATTCATTTATTCATTTATTCAAGAATGATAAGTAACAACAAACCTAACCCAGTGACCACAGTGATGCAAATGGTGACGTGGTGGCTTAGATGACCAAACTCAGGCCAAATGCTAAAAGATGGGAGTCCCAATTGCAACCCTGAATATCAGTGTTTTTGTTTAAAACATTTTTATTGGAAACTAGTCTACACAGGTGTTAGGGGAGTGAAGCCAAATCAGCAATCATATATTAATGATCTACTATGTGCTAGGCACTGTGCTCAGTTCTGGGGATACAAAAAAAAATCAGAAGGTCACAGTCTAAGCAGGGAGACGATACAGAAACAACTACGTGCAAATAAACTGGGGCTACTGGATAGAGGGAAGGCAGGAGGATTAGGGGGAATCAGCAAAGCCTTCTTGTACAAAGCGAGATTTCAGCTGAGATTTGAAGGATGCCTGGGATACCAGGAGGTAGAACTAGGAAGTCACTGGGCTATCAAAGCAGCATGTGTCAATAATGAAATTTAAAAGGAAGTAACTCCTGGAGAGGAAAAAAAAAGACAGGAGACATTAGGCATGTCAGGAATTGAATGACATCAGGAAAAAATAAATTGACTATCCAGAGAATGACTAGTTACAAGGATTGTGGACATTTCAAAATTAGCTGTCCGTCTTCAGTCATGTCATTCATGGATTAGAGAAAAGGTCATAGTAAATACCATAGGAGAAGAAAAGAGAAAGGTGAGAGGCCATAGAGTGGAGTGGAAAGACTGATTGGTGGAACCTGGGTCCAGTGCTAGCTCTGACAGTTACTAGCTAGATTGCCATGGATGGCCTCATTACCTAAAATCCTTCAGCTAGAGGGTATTCTCTGTTGTTGTTGTTAGGTTGTTTTTCAGTCATGTCTGACTCTTCATGACCCCATTTGGAGTTTTCTTGGCAAAGATACTGGAGTGATTCCTTATTTCCTTGGTCTAGTTCATTTCACAGATGAGGAAACCAAGGCAAACAGGATTAAATAACTTGCCCAGGTTCACACCGTTAGGAAGTTTCTGAGGATAGATTGGAACTTAAGAGGATGAGTCTACGTGACTCTACTGTGCCATCTCATTGCCCCAAGTAATGATAATAATACATCATTAATAATTCACACTCATTAAGTGCTTTCAGTTTAGGAAGTGCTTTCCTCATGTGAGGAAATATATAATGTGAAATATATAATAATCACTCTTATTTTTCTCATGGGGACCAGACTGTTTAGAGACACAAATATAAGAGGTAGAATGACAAGGTTGGGAAGTATCAAGTAGGCCAGTTTGGCTGAAATTGTGTGTGTGTGTGTGTGTGTGTGTGTGTGTGTGTGTGTGTGTGTGGCACGTGCAAAGGAGAATAATATGAAATAATTCTAGAAAAATGGCCTGGAGCCAGCCTGTGAATAGTTTTAAATGTTGAGCTAAGGAATGCAAATTTTTCCCAGAAGTAGTTGGGAGTAATTGAAGATACTTGAATAGGGGAGTCACATGGTCAGACTTGCACTTTAGGAAAATTATTTTGGCCATTGTGTGGAGGATGAGGTGGAGGGGAGCAAGTCTGGAAGGATAGAGAACTTTATTGTGACAGTTAAGATAAGTAGTGATAAAGTCCTGAGCTAGGGTGGTGGTCATGGGAGTGTGTGGATGAGAGAGACAGTATGGTGGAAGACTTCATAAAACAGCTTTGGTAACTGCTGGGACATAGGAGGTGAGGGAGGATAGAGAATTGGAAATGACTGGGGTATCTGCAGTGATAAAACAGTGGTGGTTCCTTTAAGAGAAATAGGGAAGGTTGGAGGAAAAGTGGACTTGGGGGAAGATATCGTGAGTCCTGTTTTGGACATGTTGGTTTTGAGCTAGTACGGGACATAGATGAGCAGATGTCCAGGAGGCAGTTACTAATGTAGGTGACAAGCTCAGGAGAGAGGTGAAGGCAAAGTCATCAGTAAGAGATGATACTTAGAATTAGATAGATTATAGTTATCCCTTCCACATCATGCCTTTCCCCATCACAATTTTGATGTAATATGAATCAGGATAAGAAATTTAATGGGATTTTCTGGGGAGTTTTGCAGAAATTGCAGATGACACAGAAAGGCCAGCCGATGACACAGAAGAAGTTTAGAAATTCAGAAATGCATAAAATATATGAATAGCATTATAATAACAACATATTTTATCCTTTAATATTGTAAACACCCCCAGTAAGGAAAAAGAAAAAATCAGACTTCTTCTCTGGGCATTTTCCAGATCTTGGGGGCACTGCATTCCTAACCCCTTCAGTGTGGAAGGGATAATTGTCTCACCTCCTGGAGGACAAAGTCCACGGTGTATTTTACATTTGTGTCCCTGATGCCTAGTACATCACATTGCAAAAGCAGAAATCTATAAAGGTTTGTTGAATTGAACTGAGCATTGTTAATAATAGTAGATAATATTTCTATAATGCCTTAAGGTTTGTAAGGCCTTTTATATGTATTTTCTCATTTTGTCCTTATATCATCCTGGGAGGTAGGTACTGTCATTATCCCCATGTTACTGAAGCAGAAAGTGAGAAGAGTTGAGTTACTTGTCCAGGATCCGATCACTTACTAGAGCTAGTAAGTATCTGAGGCAGGATTTGATCCCAAAGTATATAATAGAAAACATCATATGAATCTGGACCCACCAGTGCCCCTTGCACAAGGATCTATGAATTCATTATATATGTATATATTATTATATATTGTGTATATAGGTACAATGCACATGTAATATATTGTTATATTTTTATATATTACATAATTTATTATGTGTTTTATATGCTATGTGTAATATATATTTTATATTTCAATATGTAACTGGTTTCCTTTATAGTCCTGTGTGTTTTATTTCATACATTTAAAAACATGATTCTGAGAAATAAGTCCACAGGCTTCCCCAGACTGCCAAAGGGATCTGTAACACACATAAAGATTCAGACCTCCAGCACTAGCTGTTAAGACTGGGACCAATAGCTGTTTCTGGGGTTTTCCTCCAAATTATTTAAAAGGGTGACCAGTTTGACCAAGAAGGATAGGGGCTACAGCTCTTCAATGTCATTAACAAAGGGACTACAATTCCCAGTGTCATTGCCAAAGCTATACAGTATTTTCTTTTTCCTTAATTTTTACAAACTACTCTGAAAACTTTTTGCTCTACTGCTATGTATTGGTTAGAGCATCCTTGTGTATCTGCCATGTTTTTACATATTTTAAAGGATCTTCTGTTTTAATTATAGCATTAATGTGATTTGTGATGGTGATTTTTAAAGTCTTCACTTTTGCTTTAAGAGTCATGTGTAAAACTTTAAAGCATCACATGCTGCCCTAGATCCTTTACATTGACTACCTACCCCAATTTAAAGAAACTATATGACCACTGGGGTGTGTTACTTACTATCTACTATGTCCTAGAAGCTTTCTGGCTATTGTTTACTTGGATGGATCCCTACAATCCCTGGAATCAGTGAAGTTATCCATCATTCTTGCTCCAAACTAGTCCTTTCTTCCCCAGCTTGTCTGCCCATGAACTGAGCTTGAAGGTGGCAATTTACCAGGGGCCAACACCCAGTCAGAGGCACTGCCCTACCCTTCAGCATCTCAACCCAATGCCACCACACGCATCCAAACACTCAACCTCACCATCAGCCCAGAATGCCTGCTAACCAAGGTCTGCCCTTCCCTTCCTGGCTCCATGGTGTGTCCAGGGTGGGTCCCAGCTGGCCATCTGCTCTTCAGTTCTGTCATCTAGAATCTTTTGTTGGACTCAAGCAGCATCAGTCTCCCTGTTTTCTAATTCCAGATCTGGGGTTTACAACAACCCAAACTGCCTTGTGGATTAGAGCGTGTCCAACTGAGAATGGGGGGAGTTGCAGGGAGGGAGAGGAGAGAGGAGAGGAGTTCGTAGGACTGTGGTGGACTTAAGCCAGAAACCTGGCACCATTGCCCAATAAAGGTTGGGAGCCACTGGTTTAACTCTGCCATTTAATTTTCCTTTTGTTGGGGAAGGCTGGAAAATATGGCTCAATTGCGAATGTTGTCATATGCATGGGAGGCCATGATGGGACCCTTGAATTGAGTTTGGTCATGGGTAATACGTTTCTGGGCTAGAGGTTTCATGGAAGAATCAGTGTTTTGACTTTCCTCGGGGGTTCATTTGTATGTACTAGCTTGGCAATTTATATACAGTAAGTCTTGTTTGTTTGGGGCTTCCATGTAGCCACAAAAATGGTCCCTGGCCTATGGGCCAAAGGCATGGAGAATCACAAACAGCTCTAAAGGCAATCAGGCAGTGAGGCTTAAAGCAATGTTGTTCCCTCTGCTTCTTTTTTTCTGTTCACCTTTTTGTGAAGTTTCCTTAAGAACAGAAGTGGGACTAAATCCCTAGGAGGTTTGTATTAGTGACAGCCAGCACAAACATAGGTGCACAAAAATGTTCATAGCAGTGTTATTTATGAGAACAGAAATCTGAAAACAAGATGTGTGTCCAGTGATTGAGGAAGAGCTACACGAATTGTAGCCTATGCACATAATCAAATATTGTTGTACCATACGGAAAAACCAATGTAAAAAATTCTGAGAAACATGAGAAGACTTGTGTGAACTGATGCAGAAATAAGAAAACAGTACCAAGTGGCCATAGTGCCTACAGCACGTTAAGTTAAGGAAATATGGTGAGGCAAAAATAAAATTATAAATTACAGTGATCGGTGTTTAGATACCATGTTTTGAAAGTTAAAATGACAGATCTCTCCTTACTATTAACACATCAACAATTAATAATCAGAGGTGATTTTTTTTTGGAGGGGTAGGGATGTAGGATCATAGCTTTAGAAAGGACCACAGGGCATCAGGTCCAATTCCCTTATTTATAGATAGTCAGGTCTAGGAAGATTTTTAGTAATTAGCCCAAGATCATGCATTCTTAGCAGGGTTATTTAGGTGATTGGAGGAAAATATCTGTTTTATTAAAATAAATTGTTATCAACACATTTTTAAAAGTCCATTCCCTAAAGGGGGTGGGGGGAGAAACACAGATGATTCTGGATATCTTGGTTATGAACTGGCTTGCTTTCTGATAAGAAGGACAAGAGACAGTGTGGTACATTAGGTGGAGCACTATCGTCAGTCATGAAGCCCTGAATTTGTGTCCTGCATCTGACACATATTGGTTCTTATGACCCTGGGCAAATCATTGACCCCTGTCTGTGCTCCAGGAAATTATAAAGATTCTTTACACCGATTGAAATTGCAGATCCAGACATTGCCATCCCCCACCCCCCAAATGGTAGGTAAGTAATAGCAGGCAGCAAAAATGGTTGAGAAGAGGGAAAGGTGATATTTTAGTATATGCATGAGGTCCAGTGAGGAGTCTGTGGGATAGAAAATTGCTGACCAAATCTCTAAAAACTCAAGTGAGACAGATTCAAAGTAGAAACTGGTCGGGGGGGGGGAGGAGAAAGGACTGTGTCTTTCCTATTTCTTCTCTAGAGAAGAATAAACACTGCCCCTGACACTCTGTGTGACCTTGGGAAAGTTGCTGGTACTTGCTACCTGTGTGACCTTGGACAGGTCATTTAAAATCTCTGGACTCAGTTTCCCCATCTGTAAAGTGAGAGAGTTCAGACTACCTGCTCTCTAAGGTACCTTCCAGGGCTGACTCTCTTATCCTATATAATCCTTGCTATCAAATACTCCTAAGTTCCACATGTACTCTTCTCTCTCATCTCTCCATGTCTCCCTCTGTATCCCCATCTCTTTGTCTTACAGACAGAAGTGGAGGGGTGAGAGGAAGGCCGTTCATTGCTGGAGGATTCTTTGCATTGATATCGCCTGTGTTTGTTTCTTTCCACACTGTATCAATGACTCCTGGATCTCTGTGCCTGGTGGTATACAACCGTAAAAGAATAAAACTCATAAATAAAAAAAGAGAAGGCAAAAGTAGGTTTTAGTAATGAGGCTGCTGCTTAATCGCATCAGGAGCTGAGGGAAAGTCATTAAATATTTATGGAATTGTATTCATTAACATTTTCACTGGGCTTCCACTGGACAGTCAACCCCTCCAGAGAATTTCAGTGTCTGCCGTGGTGAAGGAGGAGGTAGCTGTTTCCAAACCAAAATGTATAAATCTATTATTATTAACTCACATCTGTTTGAAGACCCTCAAGAGATTGCATTTTAAAATACTGACATTCACAGGAGAAGATTCAGTTTGAATTTCAAGAAATGATCATGAACTTGTCTATAGGTACGTTGTTGAGACTCAAGTCAAAGCTGATGCATCAAAAGGCTAATGATGAGACCCCCTTTGATGGCTGCCTTCACATCTATTACAAGCTGCCCTTTGATTTTTCAGGCTTGCCATTCCACCTCTGCCTTAGATGCTGCCAAATACAGCAGTCATTATTTTAACCACCATTAACCAAATTAGAGCCTACTATGTGCAGTCAGGTGCTTGGTGCTTTGGGAAATACTGAGGGTCGCTGCCCTCCAAAAACTTTCTCCAGTCTAAAAGAGGGAGGTAAGACAAGTATACAAAATTACTGTTGTATGATGGGAAACACTGATTGCACCAAACCCAGAATGTTGCAGGTCATGCAGAGAACAATGGAGAGGCACATGGAGTAGTCCCATAAGAACAGTGGGGAATACATTCCAAAGAAAGTATTGCAAAGAAGCCTTGTGAAAGCCACCAGAGAAATGTGAGTGAAAGACGTGGGCTGGTCACATGGCAGGAGCAGGGGCTCACCAGTGGACGGCCCTTGTGTGCTGTGGGCATCCTCCCGATGTCAAAGGAAAGCAAGCACTGCCTGCCGCCCACCACCCCCTTGCTTGTGCCTCCTGTGTCTGGTGACATTTCCATCTGCTCTGGATCTTTCTTGTATGCTCTTGGTTATTTACATGCTCTCTCTTCTATTAGAACGTACTCTCCTTGAGGGCAGGAATTGTGTTTTTGCTTTCTTTTTATCCCCAGACTTTAGGACATAGTAGGTGTGCAATGGACGCATATTGACTAACTCACTGTCTGGATGGGCATGGTCAAGACTGGGTAGGATAGGCAGACTTGGTTGGAGTCTGTATCATTGGAAGGAAATGCTTCACAACACTGGAGTATGTGAGTAGGATGGATGATAAGATAAGTGTCTTTAGAAAAATACAATGTTCACAGGAGGAGAGACCATTTTTGGATAAGTGGATTGGGGATGATTCCATGGAGGAGGAACATTTGAACTGGGCCTTGAACAATGGGTAGAATTTGGTCTGGCTGAGAAGGGAATAAACCTTTGGGGTGAAAAATTCCAGAATCTAGTTTGAACAACAGAAAGTGACACCACATACCACACGTGTGCGTATATGTATGATTATATACTTTGTGCATACATGTGCATGCATCACACATCACATGTTATACTAACCTATGTATTGTGATTGTAATACATACTCTGTGGCCAGAGCATAGAGAGCTTGGAAAAATTGTAAGTCATGGATTTTGCTTCAAGAAATTGCCTGAATGGATGGCTTTGTATTTAGCTAACTCAGAAGACCATGCAGATTACATCAGCAAAATTGCAGCCTCAGTCAAGGTTTCCTTCCAAATATAGCCTGCTGTGGACATTGCAGGATACAGACGGACCTCAGCTGGCATGGAATTCAATCACCGTGCATTAAAAAGTAATTCAGCATTTAGAGTAGTGAATGCATTTGTTATTTTTAGGCAATGTTATAACCCTTTTAATTTATTCCTACACAGATCAACATTTCTCAAATGAAGTGTCAGAGCTTCCAGAAGGGTCAGGGGGGAAGGTGCCATGGGTGGGGACCAGAGGTGCTGCTCCTTGGATAGCTGTTTGCTGTCGCTGTAGGGTAAGCAGGTTTTCCTCATCTCCTGAGGCTTCACCTTGAACTTGATCCCATACAGTCTGTGATACCTACTGTAATACCAGGTGGGAGACAGATTATGAGCTATTTGTTGAAGGGCAGGGGATAAGGGATGTCTAACATAATGGTTCCCAGGAACTCATGAAGTTTCTCAGAATAGATGAATTGTTAAGTGAAAAAAAGACATTTTTAATTAGTTGCCAAGCCTTGTACTAAGAACCACAACACAAATACTGAAGCCCAGCCAGTGTGTGCCATCCATGAATATCCATTCTCATGGGTGAGACGACACGTATAGAGTATGTGTCCAGGGAGGGTGTGTGGTTCTGAGCAGTCCCTGAGCCATAGAGAGAATAGATGGACATATGCTTTCCAGGACCCATGGCAGTATTATTGATCTGATTAGAGTTCTGATGATAAAGGTCCCTGGTGTAGACAGACTCTAGTGTGGTCAGCCTGCACATAGTTACTTGTACTGTTAAGAGTTCTCTCTCCTCATCCACTTTCTAGCCCTTCCTGCTAGCTAGGTGATGAATTACTTACCTAGGTCTGTGTAGTGATGTCAGGAACCTACTGGTTCTGCCTGAATGTGGGGGCAAGTGTTTGAGACTGAAAGCTTGGGCAGGCATAATACACTAACAAAAAAGATTTTTTTCCCCACTACATTTTTTTTAACCAATGAGGAAAGATCTAAAGGCTAGTACTGGATAATGACTAAATATGAATGTAATGAACTATGTTCTGGGAAATGATGATTATGATGAATACAGGAAAGCAATGAGAAGACTTCTATGGAATGATGCAATGTGAAGAAAACAGAGCCAGGAAAACAACATACACAATTACTAAAAAAATGTAAATGAGCAGAAAACAAAATAATCAAAATTGAATATTGTGAAACTATATTGACCGATTTTGGCCTGCTCAGAAGAAATATGAAAAGGCACCTCTGACCCATTCTTTGAAGAGGTGGGGGGGCGATGTGTGTGGAACATTTCATATAATATCAGAATGTTTTGATGCCATCAGTTGGTTTTGCTGTCTTATCCCCCTAGCTGTTTTTTATTCTATGTTATAGGATAGTGGCTCTTGAAACCTTTTGTGTGTCTTAGACCCCTTTCTCAGTCTGGTAAAACATACAGATCCCTTCTCAGAGTAATATTTTAAATGCATGGAGTAAAATACATAAGATTATAATATAAAGGAATCATATTGAAGTACAGTTATCAAAATACAGTGAACAAGTTCAGTGACCCCAGGTTAAGACCCCTGTTATAGAGGAAGATCCTCTGAGAGGGGAAAGAGAGAAGAATACATTTGGGTATAAGGGTAATATAAAGACAAAAGTTATCAATAACTTTTTAAAAAAGAAAAAAGGTAAACAACACTAAGAGAGCTATCTCTGATTTATACCTTAGTGTAAAGTGGTTTAATCAAATTATTTTATTCTAAACATCCAGCTGAGGTTAGCCCAAATTCCAATAATAAGGCTTTTCTTGTTTACTGGGATGATAAAAGAGAGAAAGAGGATTAATTTTGGTGTATCGGGCCCTTTAGGGAATCAAATATCATGGGATTTAAAGCTGGATAGGACCTTTTAAAGATCTTTTAGTCCAACCCATTTATTTTATAGATGTGCAAGTTATGACCCAGAGAAATTAACTCCCCACACTCACAGGGAGCAAGTCACAGAGCTAGAATTCAAACCAAGATCATTTGTATCTAAAAACCAATATTCTTTCTATTCTTTCCACTATATCACATTGCCTAAGTAGAGACTGACCTGAAGAGTCCTCTAAGCACAGTGACTTTCATCGTCTTAGGATAGCAGCAAGGTTATTAGGGGAAAGAGAGGACCAGGAAGTGGAAGAATGCCAAATGTAATTTCACTAGATGATGGATGGATGTACAAAGCTTTTTAATAGTAATGCATTAGATAAATTTAAGCTATTATTATCATCTTTATTAGCATTCAATTAGGGCTTTTAGATAGTGGTAGTCTGGGAGCCAACCTAGATTCTTCCTAAAGAGACAGTTCTTTGACCCACTCATTTCCTCAGGTTGTCATTCTTAAGTCTCCAAATATGTCTATATATTTTGCAAGTATTTCCTACTATAATTTATTTTTCTTTATTGAACTATGGTCTGCAAAGGATATGCTTAATACTTTCATTCTTTTACATTTACTTATTTCTCTGAGTCCTAGCACTTGGTCTGTTTTTGTAGAAGTACTGTGTAGTACTGAACAATATGTATATTCTTCCTTATATTCACCTTCAGATTGCAACATAAGTCATTGAGATTCTAAGCCCTTTAACAGCTTTTCTAGTTTCAGATTTTTCCAAGGTGTAATTCTTGACCAATGTAGTGGCCTAGATTTGCAAGCAACAGAGATGAGGGTCATGACTGGCCCGTTTGCTACTGAAAACTGTTTTGCACATTTTCTTTGGCACTCACTGCTATATGGAGCTACTGATGTACTTTGGATGTCTAGTCTATGGGCAGTATGGTATTGGGTGTGAGTTAATTATATCTTTCCATAAAATAGGCAGAAAGGTAATAGAACCATCCTGGTCTACTTATTCTGTCTCCAGGTGCTCAGAACCAACAACAGCATTTGACTTCCTAAGAATCACTGTCTGTTCTTGCTGTTTTCCACCTTTGTTTACTAAATGTTCAACGACCATTTACTAAGCACCTGCTATGGGCTTTGATTAAATGATGCCTGAACTGGATATGTAAACAGGCATAGTTTTTCCATTTCTTTAAATGGAAGACATGAAGACAGGGTTCATGAAGGCAATACAATTTAGATCTACTCTAAAATATGAAATCTACCTGGCTCACATAACTATTGGAAGGATAAGATGTAAACTCCTTGAGGGCAGGGCCCATTTTATTTTCTTCTTTATATCCAAGTACCTTGCATAGTGTCTTTGTACTACTCTTACTGCATAGTATATTCCCTTAATAAATAAGACAAACTGAAGGGGAAGCAAACTTACAATGAGCTGGCACAGTGAGACATGAAAGAGAAAGTTGCAGACTTGCAAGTCAGAGAAACCATGATGAGTAACAGACATGTTGAAGTGAGCAAGTCCCAAATTTCTGACTCTCCAGTTTCCCCCTGCCATGCATGGGAGACGAACCTCTGTAAGTCTGCAGAAATGTTAATGGGAATCTCATGGCTCATTCCCTCCCCCTTCCCTGAAGGAAGCTTCCCCCTTTTACATCAAAGTCTATTGTGTCATGTTTTGTCATTCTGTGTAAACTGACTCAGTGTAACCAAATGCTTGGAAGGTTTGATTACATGCCTCTTGCACTGCCGATGAATAGCTGCTCTGGAGCCCAGGGGATGGGAGGAGAGGGTATCAGTGGAGAATGAGGCATCTGGGGGGCAAGGGAGAGTGCTGCAGTGCATCTCCAAGCTGGGGAGGTCGTCTGATTCCAGCTCCCTGAATTGCTCACCATTGATGTACAGGATACTGAGATTCCAAGTCAGTTGTAGTGATCTTGTCACTCCACACCTGGATCGAATAAGTGTGCAGAGATAATTGATATGGCAGCAGTTTTTGCTTTAGCTTCATGTTCATATTCATTTTTAACCCTTTGAATTAATGTGCACGAGCAAAATACTGTACCCGACATGAACATAGAAGGTTAGGAATCGTCTTCTGTTTTCTTCTATTCCCTAGGCCAACGTTGGGCTTATGTTGTAGGGGCTAAAAGGTATTTACTCATTGATGAACAGCAGTGAGTGCCTGGACATCATCCAGTGAAGGGCAACCGAAATGAGGAAGGGCCTGGAGTCCATGGCAATAGAAGATTGGGTGAAGAAGCTGGGCATGTTTAACTTAGAGAAGAGAAGATTCAGGGGGAACAGGATAGATTTCTTCAAATATTGGAAGGACTCTGCCTGTTTTGTTTGGATGCAGAAGAAGAGCCAGGAGTGATGAGAGGAAGTGACAAAGAAGAAAAGTTAGACTCAGAGTCTAGAACCTTCTTCTAAGAATTAGTACTAACCACAAGTGGCAAGGGCTGCACTTAGAGGGAGAGGCATCTCTCTTTCATTGGAAGTCTCCATGCAGAGGCTGGATGACCCCTCATTGGGTATGTAGTAATGAGGATTCTTTTTCAAGAATGGATTGGATAAGTGTCTTCCAGATCTCTCTGTTCATTAGCAGCCATGTGAGTTCACATGTCCATGGTAGCCAATTAAGAGAAGAATAAGTGGTGAGAGCATTGGAAAGGATTCTTTCCTTGTGTGGACCATTGTGGAATTACTGTTTTCAGCTTTGAGTGCCTCTTTTTAGCATGAACTTTGTTCACCAATCTGGAGGGTGGCAGGTTGATGAGGGAGCTGGAAAGAGTCAGTTGCAGATATGGAGGATATTTAAAGTGAAGAAGAAAGCATAGTAAATGAGAGCTTCTTGCAAAGATATCACATGGAAGCTGTCCTATCAAAGAAGGATTATATTTCTTCTCCTTTGCTTTAACTCGGGAGCTCTTAACCTGGAGTCCATGAACTTTACAAAAGAAACCAATTTGACTATATTTTCATAAAATTGATTTCCTTAGTAACCTTATGGATTTTACTTTATGCATTTAAAAACCTGACAAGGAGATCCCTAGGCTTCACCAGACTGCCCAAGGGGTTTTTGGCACGAAAAAGCTTAAGAATTCTTACTCTAAAGAGCACAAGCATAAGCAGTGAGTGGAACTTGCCCCTTAATGGAGGTTTTAAGATGGTGGCTGAATTTATACTCATGGCCAGCATTCCCCTACAAGCACAGGTTTCACTAGATGACCTTTAAAATCCCTTCCAATGGAGACTTTGACTTTAGAAATAAAAGGCGAGTAAATTAGAAAGAAAAGTCATGAGAGAAGAGCAGACTTCTTAGGATTCAGTAGCTGTCTTCTGAGTATCTGAAAGGCAGTCAAGTGGAAATGGGATAACATTTTCTCTGCCTACCCCACTCTCCCCATTAGAACAGAGCTATAGCGATGGGTTAGATACTGATAAGGGGCAAGATGAAAGGGAAAACTTCCTAACAATTAGTGTAGAGCCACCAAAACAGCATGGACTGCCTCACTCAAGGTCTTCCAGCAGAAATGGATGGCCACATGGTGAATACGTCATAGAGGGGCTTCTTTTCCTGACTTATTTTGGGCTGTGGCTGCCCAGGTCCCTTATTTCTCAGAAACTCTGTGATTCTCAGATTCCATGAGGATAGTATATAAAAAGTGGCAAATGAGTGTGTGGGCTAGAAGCATGACCTTGGGGCTGGAAAAGGATCTTAGAGGCTATTTAGTTTAAGGCTCTTATTTCCCACTGAGGAAACTTAGGCCAGGAAGGTGGTGACTTTCCCCCAAGAAGCAGATGATAGAACCAGGATCCAGACCCAGGTCTTCTGACTTAAAAGCTAGCCCTCTTTTCATCATACCACCTTGACTGAAGGACCTCAAAGATTCCCCCTTAGAGTGGGACGATTTGATTCTTTGAGTGATTCTGACAATAAGTTCGTGCTATCCAGGAGCTGAGAGGATGGAGCCCTAATTAGGCTCAGCCTGTTGGTTTCTCTTCCCTTCAAGGGATGTAATTTGAGCTATGGTATCTTTGAATCTGTGCAATGATGAGCTGTATTGAAATGAGGTTGTGCTGTGCTTGGTTTGTGGGGTAAAAACCTTTTGCCATGAGTTGCAGCTTGGAAATAAAGTGATTTGAACTCCAGAACACAGAGCTGTGGTTCTCCCTACCACAAGCAGTAAGTTTTTGGAATGTTCATTATGCTGGGGGATGGTGTTGCTAAGGAGAGGGAGGGTTGGAGATGTGTTGGGGGGGGGGGGTGGGTGGCAAGAAAAGTGTAGGTAATGAGCAAATGTTTTTTAAATGGCCTGTGAATCCAGAGTGTGCTGGCTTCCTTGAATGACTCAAAATAGTGCTTTTTATTGAGGAATCCAATTCCTCCACTTCAGCTATGCAAGCTGACTCTCACCTCCTTTTCTTTTGGCTTTTGCCCAGTTCCTCTCACCCCAATATTCCTAGAATCATGGATTTAGAGCCGGCACTGAGGGCTTAAGTGACTTGCTCAATATTCGACCAAGGTCTTTCCTGGTCATCCTACTGTGGGTTGGTTCATTAGAATGTGAGCTCATTGAAGGCAGGCACTGTTTTGCCTTTCTTTGAATTCTTAGCACTTAGCATAGTACCCAGCACATAGTAAGGAGCTTAATAAATGCTCATTGACTTAGCTAGCTTCCATTTCCCTAGAGAGCTCAATGGAACAAAAGATTGCCAATGTCTTGTAGTATGGGGGAAATTATTGGTAGGACCAATTTTTTTAATTAAAAAAAGAAAGGTGATATATTCTTGAATGAAGGGACCAGGATTCCAATCTAGGCTTTTCTTATTGATCTGTGGTTTAAATGTCCAAGCGTCTGACAGTTGAAAATCTGACCTTTCTGTATTAGTGAGGAGGGCTCTGGTGATCGACTTAGTAATGGGACATCACAACCAGATGACTGTCCTCTTCTTATATGTTGGACATAGGCTCCGGGACCATGATGGGATCTTTTCCTGTTGGGAGGTTTTGGGGAAAGGGAACCTGGGAGTAAGATAGTAAGTAAGATAGGTTTGTCCATTTGTTAGCCAGTGGGAGACTAAGAAATACTTTGCTTGAAAGGATGAAAAGGAATTACATGTCAAAGTCTCTGCCTAAAGAGATCATTATCAAGAAACCAGTGTAAATGATGTAGGCAAATTAACTGAGGTTCAGGGAATTATTTCTAGTGTGAAGTTGAATATTCATCTGGGATAGTGGGTTGCCAGAGAGATAGAGAGAAGGGGGGGCCAGAGGAGAGAAGAGAGAGGGGAAAGGAGAGGGAGAGGGAGGTGGGGGAGAAAGGGTGTGTGCTCAGCTTTAGATTGTAGTGATTTTAAAATGAGTAAAGTTCTGTTACATAAGGTTTTGTGGAGGATGGTAAGACCTTGAAAGGTTTGTAGCCTGGATTCTGAAAACTAGAGAAAGACTGAAAAGTCTTCTGGATTTTCCATTAAATGAAGGACAGATTCCATTGTTGGTCCTGAGCTGGTAAACACCCATGGAAACCCAAAGCCATTTTGATCTCAAAGGCTTTTTCCAGAGTTGTTTTTATCTGGGATATATTAGAGTTGAAATGCCAGACTGACAGTCCTAATTAAATTAATTTTCTTTATTAAAGACCACTTATTGTCTAATTAAAGAAGCAGTGATATCCTGCTTGGGCTTTGTTCTGAAGCACTGACCAGATGGGAGGCTTCACTTTTCAGCCAAGCCCAGCTACTCACTTGTTTTGAGACCCTAGACCAGTCATTTAACCCCTCGCCCTCACATTAAACAAGTTAACATTTATTGAGTACTTTCAAATAGAACATACAAGACACTAAGGAGTAGGTACATCTTAGGGAGAGAAGAGGGAGAGGTTGAATTTAACATGAAGGAAAAAAAGAGTTCTGAGGGAAGAATTTGGCCTTGGTAACATAAGGGAAAGAGGAAGAGTGCATTGATGATTGTTGCATTAGAGAGGGCACTGAACCTGGAGTCAAGATGAGAGGTCAAATCCCAGCTTTACCTGTGTGACCTTGAATAATTGTTTATTCAGTCAACAAGCATTATTAGAAACCCACTCTGTGTTAACACTGTACTAAGTCCTTGTGATACAAATGCAAGCAAAAATAAAGAAGACGGTCCTTGCTTTCAAGGAGCATACATTCTAATGGAAGATGACAACCCACAAAAGGAGATATGGAAAAGGGGTTGGGGTGGAGGTACCCAAGTAGATGGAAAAGGGGTTGGGGTGGAGGTACCCAAGTAGATGGAAAAGGGGTTGGGGTGGAGGTACCCAAGTAGATGGAAAAGGGGTTGGGGTGGAGGTACCCAAGTAGATGGAAATGGGGTTGGGGTGGAGGTGCCCAAGTAGATGTAAAAGGGGTTAGGGGTGGAGGTACCCAAGTAGATGGAAAAGGGGTTGGGTTAGAGGTACCCAAGTAGGGGCATAGGGTACTAAAATCTGGAGAATGAGGATGGCTGATCTGCACTCTTGTTTCAAAATGGAGTTTCAAGGAAGAACTTATCAATGACAAAGACAAAAATGAAATAATCTCTATGCTCAAGGACCTTGCAATTGTTGGGGCAGGGAGGGGGGCAGCAATATATTGGCATACACAAGATAAATATGGAATGATTCTTAACTATGCAGAAGTACCCTTAACTGTGAAGTAGATCAGCAGGGGGCTGAAGTGCATCTTTAGAATACTTCTAACCAAGTCATCCATGGAAATGGGAATTTTGAAGTGGAACCAGAAATTAAAAAAAAAAATTAATAGGAACTTTGGGAGCTATTGGATCAGCCCCTTTGGAATGAGTGTGCTAATCTTCTGTCTCTAACCTGAGACTGAACTGGGACTAGGGAATATTGTGAGAGTACATTCAGTGGAACAGGAGCAATTGGGGTGAGAATGAAGGCACCAGTCGGGATACTTTACATGAGACCCAAAAATGGTAGCTTGTATCAGTCAGGTTTCTCATGCTAAGGAAGTCTTGAGCAGCTGAGATTTTTGAAAAGATTAGGTGGGACAAGTTCAAGCCAGTTATAAACATTTGCATAAAATATCACTTATTTTTAAAAAATAAGACCTTCTTTGCAGAAATTAATATCATCTTGGCCTGAAAGAGCAATTCCTCAGGCTAACTGACTATGCCGGCTTCAATTTAACTTTGTCTCTATGTACTTAGGCCTCTGAGACTAAAACCAACCAACCAACCAATTAATCAACAAACATATTAAGTATTTACTATGTACTGAGTGCTTTGCTCAGTGTCAAAATATAAGACAAAAGTAAAGCATCCCTGCCTTCAAGGAGTTTACATTCTAACAGAAAAGGAAAGGAGAAACAGACTTCGTAATACATTCTATTCCATCCAATGGTTTTCAAGGATTTCTACGTTAACCAAGGACCTTTTGCAGTTAGTTTTAAATATTTGGCTGATTGATTCAGTAGTGGTATCTAGAACTTATTCTTACTGAGTTCACACCTCTGATTCCATAAAGAAGTCTGATCTTTCTGTAATTGTTGAGGCAGGGATTTAGAACACCCTTCTTAAAAAATGCGAAACACATAAAAGGTAGTTTTCAGAAGGAGAAGGTTGGATCCAAGAAAGTTTTCCTGTAGCAGGTGGTAATTAAGCTGAATTTTGAAGGAAACCAGAGTTTCCTAGAGGTAGAGATGAGGTGGGAGAGCATTGCAGGAATGAAAGGACAGTCATTTCAAAGGCATAGAAACTGGAGATGGAGAGCCACATGTGCTGAACAGTGAGTCTGTGAGGAGTTAGAGAGTAACTTTCAGGAACATTGCAAATATAGGAAAGTGGCTCAGTTGTGAAGAGATTTAAATGCTAAATAATACAATTTATATTTGATCCTAGAGGCAATAGGAGGCCACTGGAGTGCACTGAGCAAAGGAGGATGCCATGATCAGACTTCAGGAAAAGCCTTAACTTAGCAGCTTTGTGGAGGATGGGTTGGAGTGGGTAAATGTTTGAGGTAGGAAGAGCATGCAGGAGACTGTTGTAGCAGTCCAGGTAAGAGATGATGAGAAAATGAAATGGGGGTGCTCAAGAATGAAGCTCCTAACTGAAGAATGCTCAGTGGCCTATTGTATTGGATACCCTTGAGCTGTCGGAAATAACCCTTTGGTCCCTAAGCAACAGTCGGAAGCAATTGGGATCAATGGAAAGAGCATTGGTTTGGAATCAAAGGATATTGGTTTGAATCTCAGCCCTGCTACTTGCCACTTGAATAAATGACTCCTTCTCCGAGCTTCTGTTTCCTCATCTGTAAAATGAGGGGCTGGATCAGATATCCTTCCTATCATGTACAGACAAACATATATGATCCTGTGAACTCTTAGGTGGAATCTACCAGTCCATAGGAGTCCAGGCCGAATGTGAACCAGGGATGTAGAAGAGAAAGGAAGCTACCGAACTGAAAATTCTAGAGGCATGCAATCCAGTGCTCTACACTGGCTCCTCAAAGGTCACATGTTCCTGTGATATTGGGTTTCTTTAGAGGCACAGAACCTATTAGTGACTGCTGGTGGAACAATAAAGCCATATGGACTGCGGTGACGGGGCAGGTGTTTTCTGAGTCATCTCCTGAGTCCCTGGGTAAAAAGCTCCATATGAGTATGGAACAGGAAGAATGTTGGATGTGGGCCATGTACCATTCCAGCCCTTGAGATAAGATGCTTTCTAATCCTGTATTTGTCAGCTTTTCCCAGGCTGTGACAAATACTTGACCTTGCTGGGACCCTCGAAGAGTGTATCCCTCCCTTCCTATCACAAGCTACTTTCACAGGCCAGTTCTTTGTTCCACCATGGCCAGCTCCATTCCTTTACCCACCAATACAAGAAACTGGCAGAACCAGAACAGCCAAAAACAGCCAAAAGGACTGAAGTGGGAGGTCACAGAGCAGCCAAGGATGTTTCCATGTAGTGTTGGGACACTTGAGCTGGTACAGTGAGTGCCCTGGGCTGCAGCTGAGTAACTGCCTGGTCAGCCCTTGCCAGGCAGGCAGGGCTCCCTTCCTGAGAATGACTGGTAATTCTCTCTGACATTTTCAATTGGGAGATTAATTGCTACATCCATTACCACATTACTACCTCTGGCATCTCTTTCTGACTTTGTAACTTTCTTGAGATGACAAGTCACTAAACAGAGCTATGTGTGGGCCAGGGCGTTTTGGTGGCACTGAGCCACTGTAGTGGGCAGAGACCAGCCAAGATGACCATAGAGTCCTTTTCTTTTTGTAAGATGCAGCTCAAACACGCTCTTCTGCATGGAACCTTTCTTGATTCCCTCCAGCTGCTAGTGTCCTCCCTCCCAAGCCTCCTTGTAAAAATGTAATTGCTTTACATGTATCTATGTGTGTATGTATGCATTTATTAACTCTATGCTGTATATATACATCTCTCCTCCTCCTGTTCCTCCTCCTGCTCCTCCTCCTGCTCCTCCTCCTCTTCCTCTTCCTCCTCCTCCTCCTCCTCCTCTTCCTTCTTCTTCTTCTTCTTCTTCTTCTTCTTCTTCTTCTTCTTCTTCTTCTTCTTCTATCTCTCTCTCTCTCTCTCCCTCTCCCTCCCTCCTGCCTTCCCTCCCTTCCTTTCCCTCTCTCTTTTTCTTATTGTCTGTACCCATTAGAATGAAAGCTTTTTGACAGTAGGAATTATTTCACTCTTTGTACTGTTATCCAAAGCCTGGCACACAGTAGATATTTAATGAACACTCAATTGATTGATTGACATGATCCTAACCATGAGATAAAAATCAGGCAGTGGAGCAACTTCTGGGACCTGTGATTTCAAAATTAGTGTTATAATACAAATATGGCAGTGTTTAGGCAAATGTTACCTGGCATTTTGTTCTGAAACTTTGCTTACTCCCAGAGGTCAGAGGTGGTCCATTGGGCTAAAGGAACAAAGTGGCAAATTTAAGTGGGGAGGAAAGGGCTGGGGCTGTGGGAGAGAGAATTTTTTTTAAACAATTAGAGCTTTCAAAAAATGAAATGGGCTGCTTCAGGAGACAGTGAATTCCCCCTAGCTGGAGATCTCCAAACAAAAGCTGGATGACCAACTATTAATTATGTCATTGAGGGAATTCTTTTCAAATAGGGATTGAATGATATGGCCACTGGGGTTCCCTTCTAGCTCTGAGGCTTAATGAGATCAGGGACTGGATTGAAAATGTGGAATGTACACTTTGTGATTTGAACACCCCAAAGGGGGAAGAAGTAGTATTTCATGTCTACTTGAGATCTTTTTCTTTCTTTAAACTCTATGGTCTTATGCTTATCTTAGCTTTCTAGTTCTTCCTTAATTACTCCGAATGTGTCACTGATTCATTTGAGAACCTTTGGCTAGGTTCTCTTGCTGTCAGTCCATGTTGTTTCTAGTACTTTACCTTAATCAATTTGACTATGGTATTTTTCAATCATTTTGGTGCCCTTCTTTGCTTTGTTCATTTTAAACCTTATTAATTTTCTTTAAGAACTTTTCACATGTATGTGTTTGGCATTTATCTGCTCTTTATCTTGGGCTTTTGGGGGGGGGGAGGATGAGGGGAAAGGAGGAGCCTAGGTCCCTTCAATTAGATCTCGTTCCATATTGGATGCCTAATCTATGTAGCAGCACCTTGAGCTAGTTAAGACTACAGAAACAAAAATGAAAGCCTTCTTACCCTTACGGAGTTTATATTCTACTCGGTTCCCTTTGATCACTCCACTCCTCCATCTTGCATTTATCTTCCCGACAATAATTTTCTATAAAAAAAAAAAAAAGGGCAAAGCCAAGTGAAAGAATGTGGTGGGGGAGAAAAAAATCAATTACCATGTACCCCTTGTGGTTATTCCTTGACAGCATTTAGACAGAGGCTTAAACAGCACTAATCTTTCCTTCAGTGGACACTAGTGGCCTCATCTGCAAATTAAGGAAGTTAGATTGCACCATGTTTTAAGGCCCCCGCTATCTAGACTCTAGATCAGGGCTACTCAATCTTTGTCATGCCCTTGACCCTTGGGAAGTCTGGTGATGCCTCTGGATCCCTTCCCAGAATTATTCTTAAAGATTCATAAAAGGAAATATATACAATTACAAAGGAAGTTAATTTATACTGAATATACAGTTATAATTTTTTTTTTTTTTTAGCTTACTGACTACAGGTTAAGAATTTTAGCCCAGAAGAAGATGAGGTAGCACATTGGAGGCAGGAAGAGGAGGAAAAGAACACCTCCATTCAACTCTTCCACCTGAGTTTTACCAGAAATGAAAGTAGAAAGGGGTTGGGTGCTTTTGGGTTTGGAAAAATATTCATGTCAACGTGTGTTGGACAGAACTCTAGAGATTGTCTAACCCAGCCTTCTTATTTTACAGACAAGGAAAGAAATCATTTCATAGGGCCATAGATGTATAGCTGGAAGGGACTTCACTGGTCATCTAGTTCTTTGACCCTCTTATTTCACAGATAAAGAAACTGAGTCTCAGCGGCTTACCCAAGGTCACCCAGGTAGCAAGGGACAGAACCCAGTTCCTCTGATTCCAAATTCAACTTTCTTTCTGTCATACCACCCACTCTGCTTTCCAGGTTTACAATAGTCATCCTTCCATGTCCCTCCTTCCTCACTCCCCAAACACTCAGAACACCCAGTGTGCCACTGGACGATTTAGACTGGTGCAGTCAGTATTATTGCCATGGAGAGGACGAGCTGGGCCAACTGCAGCAAACAGAAAAGGAAGACTCTGTAATGTAAACGTTAACCCAGACAGTATAAAATAGAGAAAACAAGCCAAAAGACCAGCCTCTTGGCCAGCAGCCAAGCTATAGGCTAAAGTGGACTTTCAGGGCTGGTTAGTTTTACTGTAAAATAAATTGTTGCCCCGTAATGTAAATGGAAAATTAATTTGTGTAACTGATCAAAGGTTCAGATCTTTGTGAGACATACCACGAGATAAGATGAAGATTTATGAATGTCCTTCTTAGAGGCATTTGCTCGTGGGGGAGGGGAACAGGGAGACAAGGGTGGCAGAGAAGAGGGGATCTTTCTGAGGCAGGGAAAGAACCCAAGAAAAATATTGAATTAGAAATACAGGACTGGGTTTATTTAGCTTAAGTTGAGATGCAACATTTCAGCTAGACTGCTAGGGAGATGACATTAAATATGCCCTTTTCCTTCTTAAAAAAAACTCATCATTATTTAAACATTATTTATTTCTTTGGCAGATAGGGGGTGGGAAGAGGAGAGGCTGGCTCTGACTTCAGCTTGGACAAGAAATGTAAAGGAAAGTTAGTTAATGGCGCCAAGCAAGATTTCTTATCAGCTGGTGGTAGTAGGTCTCAGAAACGAGGGCGACAGAATGATTAGGATCCTGCATCTGCCAAACTGGGCTTGTCTTAAGGACAGAGCAGCAGCATGGTATACTGGAATGACAACTGGATTTTGGAGCTAGAAGACCTGGCATTAAAGCCCAGTTCTGATCCAGAGCAAATCCCTTCATTTTCTGCACCTTTATTTTCTAGGCTGGTACATTCCAGGGGACTGGACTAGATAGACAGGTGTAAGTCAATGACCTTGTGATACTACCCTCCCCATCCCCTAAAAGGTGGGTGAAAGAAGGAGGGGCAGTGCTCAAGTGAACTTCATTCCATCTGGGCCTTGGCAAAGTCAGGTCTTTGGAGAGCTAATCTAGAACCGTAAGGTCACAGAACAAAGCTGACATTTTCCAGAAGAAGGGACTTAACCTCAAGAGAGTTAAATGACTTGTGTGATTTGAATCTAGGTCCTCTGTTCTAAAGCAAAGTTTCTTAAGGAAGGGAAGGGAAGGGAGTTGATCTATAAACTTTTTCTTTGTCTTTTGATAACTATATTCCAGTATAATTGGTTTCCTTTACAACCCCATACATTTTATTTTATGTATTTAAAAGCATTATTCTGAAGAAGGATCTGCAGGTTTCACCAAAGTAGAAGGAGGAGAACAGGGTCCATGATACCCCCCCAAAAAATTATTTCAGCTGTTCACTTCTAGTGCCAATCAATCAAACAGCAATTATTAGGAACTTACTAGGTACTGGGGTCACAAATAAAAAATCAGGAGGACCTGCCTGGCCCTAGGGAGCTTATATTCTATTGAATGTGTCTGTGAAAACAGTTCTTCCCCAACAGCCAGCTGCCATGCTCTGTGTATATCCAGGGAGAAGAAAGTCATGATGTTGCAAGTAGCCATGTTTTCCTTGGAGTGCGTTCTCCGTACACACTAACCTAGAGACATCAGAGGAGTATTTGGGTGGAAGAATAAAAATGCTGTCATAGGATTTATTAAATTTGATATCACTCAGTTTTTCAAAATCCTTTTACATCTTCTCAACAACTCAGTGAGTTAAATTGGGCAAGTATTTGCCTCCCTATTGGGTCAATGAGGAAGTTCCTCCCAAGTCACTTTCCCCAGTCAGTCAATAAGCATTTATTAAGCAGGAGAGTCTCCTGACTCTGTCCAGTGTTTTTTCTTTGGACTTTTGTTTTTTTCTCAATTAACAAGCATTTATTCTCTTTCCCTCCCCCCTCATTTGTTCCCAAATTGGAAAAAGAAAAGAAAATCCTCATGACACAGAAGCATAGGCAAGCAAAACAAATCTCTCTCTCTCAGGAAGTTAATAGCATGATTCCTTTGTTAAAAATTTAATTTTATTTTAAAATTAAAAACATTTATTTTTTTTCTCACTCCAGTTTAAAAGAAAGTCATGGTTAAATCAACAAACAGTTATTTAGTGCTTGTTGTATGCAAGGCACTTTACTGAGAGCTAGGAATACAAATGCAAGCTGAAAGGAAAAGAATCCCTGCCCTTGGCAGAGAACTTGCAGTTTAATGGGTACACAGAAAAAGGAGCTGAAAGGGGGTGGTGGACATGGGAGAGAAAGTCTGAAGGATCTGGAGTAGAACCTGGAAAGGAATGGACACGTGGTTAGCCTAGATGTCCTCTTTAAAATAGAGATTTTTTGTGGAGGAACCAACCAATCAGAGGGAGATGCTGTAAGGGCATTGGGTGCTTCCAGGGTGAAGAGGTTTCTCTGTTATATTTGAGAAAGTCAAGAGTACAGCCTGGAGAGGAATCAAAGAGAGAAAAGAGAAAAAAAAAAAAAGCCCTGTAATAAATATTCATTGTCAAGCAAAACAAATTCTTACATTGCCCATGTCCAAAAATGTGTGTGTGTGTGTGTGTGTGTGTGTGTGTGTCTCATTCATTATACCACATCCATCACCTTTCTGTGAGGAGAGGGTAGAATCATAGTGGTAATGGTGTTAATCAGAGTTCTTGAGTCTTTCAAAGCTGTTTGTCTTTACAGTGTTTCACTAGATACATTGTTCTCCTGATTCTGCTCACTTCTCTCTGCATCAGTCCATACAAGTCTTCCCAGGTTTCTCTAAAACTCTCCCTTTCGCAATATTCTATTCCATTCCTATATTATAATTTAGTCAGGCAGTCCCCAGTTAATGGGAATCTATTAGTTTCCAGTTTTTGCTGCCATCATTTTTGTACATAGGTAACTCTTAACTGTTTATTTAGTCTCTTTTGGGTATAGGCCTAGTATGGGTTTGCACAGTTTAGTGACAATGTTATTAAAATTCCAGGAAAATCTCAATCCTTATTGAGAAAATTCCATGGGATTTTGGCCAGATCATGAATCTAGTGTAGATGTAAAGATAGGTTCTGGCTCTGAAATACTTACCAGACCTTCTCTGTCTTGCTCCCTGGGGTCACATCATTGCTAAGTCCAATGAAGGTTGCTGACTGTTTAAACCATGTAGAACATAGTACCACATAACTGGTACACAGGTGTCTTATAAGTATTTTGGATGTCAATGAGTGTCAAGGGGCATTAAAAATAATCCTAGGATATTTTTTCCATGTTTATCTAAGGTACTCTATGATCTCAAATGTTCTCTCTCTCTCTCTCTCTCTCTCTCTCTCCCCTTCTCTTTCTCTCCCTCTCCCTCTCTCTCCCCCCATCTCCCCTCTTCCCTCTCTTCCCTTTTTTTCCTTTCTCTCTCCCTTTTTCATCTTCCCTCTCCTCTTTCCATTCTCCCCTCTGGTCCAACTTTTCTTTTTTCCACACTCTGCTTGACGTCTTTGGTGTTAAGTCTGATCTGGTGATTTATGGGGTCTAATTGTCCAACCTAATCCAGCTTGAGTCATGATGCCTGAGCCTGAACCACATCCACTCCTTCTGAGTTGTTTGGTGCAATTTCCAGAGGGTAAAGTGTGCACAGCAAAGGGTAGTGGAGAGAGTGCTGGATTTGGAAAACCTGGATTTCAGCTCTGATTCTTCCTTAGCTGTGTCCCACTGGGCAAGTCGCTTAACTTGCCTTGTTTCAGTTTCTGTATCAGTCAGATGGGGAGAACGCCACCTGTTTTGCCATGTGATTGTGAGGTTCAAGTTAAACCTGTGGAGCACTTTGCAAAATTTAGACTTTGAAGTCTATATGGGGTCAGTTCCTCTTATCATTATTGTTCATAGCAGGCAGCAGTGAAGAAGAGAAAGGCCTTTCTATGGCCTCTCCTATACCCAAGGCCACCTGATATTTCCCAAGTAGGTCAGTCAGCAGAAGGGAAGAGGGAGGCAGAGGGACAAAGCCTAGATATATCCCTGGTGGCAGAGGTGAGAAGAACAGCAAAAAATCATCCCCATCCTTCCCATATTGGCTCTAAACTCCTCTTGTTTTCTTAGGGGCATTGTTGTGTTCTCCTGTCCTATGAGACTGGGGGTTTTCTTTCACTTGAGGGAACTCAGTGTTTTCTATCGGATGTTATTTCCTCAGTCCTTTAGTCCTTCTGGTGGTAGCAAGAAGACCCCCGTTTTATGGAGTATTCATTGAGACCCTGCATGGGCTGGTAGAGTAGGATGTCAAAGCTGGTTTCCTCAAGTGGCAGATGTGTTGTGGGGAGTATATACAATCTTAGACTTGAAAGACTCTTGAGAGACTATGGTATTGCCCCTCCCTGAAGCATGAATTTCTTCCATTGATAGGCTAGGAAAGTGATCAGTCATCTTTTACATGTATACCTCCAGTGATAAGCAGCTCATTCACTACCTTTCAAGGGTATACATTCCATTTTGTTCTTAGGAAGTTTTGCTTTATACTGTGCTTAGGGCTGCTTCTGTCTTGAGGGAAATCCTTTCAGACATTGAGTCTGAGAATTGGAGTCTAGGGGGTGAAGCTGGGGGGATAGGAGAGGGGCTTTTGCCCCATGGAAATCCTGGTGTGGGAGAGTATGCCATATGATTTGGAAGGGATTTTCTGCCATCTAAATGTAGGTCACTTTTACTGTTTCAATAATGATACTTATTTAATTTTCAAAGCACGCGATGATTTCTTCTCTCATTATACTCAGATTTTCTTGTTTTATTAGTTCTTTGTGAGGTTCAGTAGCAAGGTATTTTGAGCCCCATTTTATAGGTGAGGAAACTGAGGTTTGGAAAAATGAGAGAACAGCATACTTTAATGAGAAGAGGGCTGGGAATCGGGAGGCCTGGGTTCAACATCCAGCTCCGCTATTGATTTACTCCGTGACCTTGGGCAAACCTACATGATATCTCCCAGCCTCCCTTCTTTCAACCATCAAAGACAGACCAGATGCATGTGCTGAAGTCAGAGGGCCTGGGTTCCAATGCTGCCTCTGACATCTGTGTGGCTTTTGGTAGTCACCTGATCTCCCTGGGCCTCAGTTTATTCATCTGTTAAATGAGAGTCTTATTGAGATCACTTGACCATGGGCGCTCTGTTGGGGTGTGGTGAGCCAGGTAGTGTGCCTTTCTGCCTTTGGGCTTTCCCCTCCTTTTCACCATAGTGAGCTGCTTCTTTATGTCCCCCAGTTGACTGGGCTCCTAGCATCTCTCCTTCCCGTGCCCACTTCAGCTATATTCTGTTGAGTGCTAAGGGATCCTTTGCCAAGATCCAGCTCCAAAGCAGGATTTTGACTTCATGCTCTGAGTGCCATTTAAGGACAATGGTATGCAGCTCTTGGATGATGAGTCAGAAGCTGGCTACCACATTCTTTGTGGAGCGAGACGCTTGATGCGAGGTGCCCCCTTCGCCAGCTGCATCGGAGAAGGGGCTCCAAGGAATTCACAAAGGCAGTAGGAGCTGGTGTTCACATGGGCCAGTTGCTTCATGACCTTTATGGGTCCCTGTCATTGTATTGTGTCCACTTGCCAATGTCACCTTGGGCAGAAAAAAATAATAAATGATGTGTTCAAAACTCCTGAACTGTCATTGAATCAATAAGGCCCTCTTTGGGGGAAAAGGATATAGCTTATGATGGTGTACCCCAAATATTATCAACCATCAGTCAGCCAGATGGTCTTAAAGATCATTCCTGCCTTTTCCCCCAACTTTGGTAGCCCAAAGGCAGTATTCTCAAGGCCCCTAAGTGTTGGAGTGTCTAGAAAACTCCTGGAATTTGGATGTAGCTGCAAACATCTCCCTTCCTCAGCTGTTAGGGCCTCTTGATGGCTTTAGTTTTTTTCCGTTCTATGTTAGAGTTAATTTTACAAGCTCTTCTAAAGGGAAGTGCATTTCTAGTGCATAATTAAAGCTCTCCTACTGCCTAATTTGGGACTGGAGTTTCTTGTTCTGATGCCTATAATTTGCCCTTTGTTTTTGAATTTCGGCATCATGCTTGGACTCCCAGGACCATTTTCTGAGCAAGAGGGTGGCAAGAAGCACATCTCCAAAGAAGGATGGAATCCATCCAGAGAAACCTCCAGCCTGAGGATGTCAATTAGTGAACAGAACTTGGAATGGGAAGGGACCTCATTGACTATCAAACCAACCCATCTTTGAACAAGAATCTTCCCTGTATCATTTCTGTTTGCAGAAGGGAAATCTAATTGTAAAGTCAGATGGCCATCATCTTGCTCAAGCAACCATTTTGACCATAGACAAGAAAATACTGATGTCATTAGTGGGCATCTAGGTGATAGAGTTCCAGGCCTGGAGTCAGGAAGACTCATCTTCCGGAGTTCAAATCTGGCTTTGGACACATTTTAGCTGTGTGACCCTTGACCTGATTTGCCTCAGTTTCATCATCTGTAAAATGAGCTAGAGAAGGAGATGGCAAACCACTCTAGTATCTTTGCCAAGAAGACCCCAGATGGAGTCACAGAGAGTCAGAGCAGAAACAACAATGATGACAGCAAAGTCATTAATAAAGTCTTGTGCCTCTAGAGCTGGTTAAATGTAATCAGTGCAGGTTGAATTGTTGAGTTTGCCATGTTGGAACTATTGAGATACCAAAAAATCATAGACTAGGAGTGAGAAGAAATCTTAAAGGTCATCAAGCCAAAAGCCTTCGTCTTACAGATAAAGGAACCGAGCAGTATGACTTTACTAAGGTATATCAGCATAACAGAGCTTCAAAGTTGGAAAGAGCCTCCATGGCCATCCAGTCTGACCCGTACTTGAGAGAAAATCCCTTTTAGGACACACCCAACAAGTAGGTACCTAACCTTTGTTGGAAGATCTCCAGTGAGAAGGGACCCCCCCCTCCTTCCTGACACATCCCATTTCCCTTTGGGGTAGCTCTAATTCTTAGGAAGGTTTTCTTGGTGGTAAATCTAAATTTGCCTTAAAATCTTACCCTCATTCCCCCTAGTCCTAGCCTTTGGGGGCTAACCCTCTTTCTACAATAGCCCTTTAAGACTGTTATCAGCCTCTTCTCCATGCAAAACACCCCAGCTTCTTTCATCTGATCCTAACAAGAGCTCATGGCCCTGTAGCATCCTGCTTGCCCTGGTATGTTAGGAAGTGACCATCCGGTCCTATGGGACAAGTGGAGGTTTGAACCCAGGTCCTCAGCTTCTCAATACTGCAGTTTCCACAGTACTGCCCCCACCCCCCCAACATACTAAGCCATTTGCGGTCTACCTCCATTGGTCACTTGGAGTGAAATTATTTGGTGAGGAAGCTAGTACAGAGGAAATGTGGGGAAGTTTACTGAGCAAGTTGAGTGTCACTTACCTGTTTTTCCTGGGGGAAAAACTCACCATATTAAACTTGTTCTGTTGATATGGGGCCTCCTAACTGTTCAGTTTCTCCATCACTTCCTAGGGTAATCCGTGTCACCAATGAGAGAAATAGGAGGGAGGCTTGACATGGGAGGATCTTCATGGAGGATGGGAGAGAAGAAGGAGGGGAGGAAGGACGGGAGGAAGGAAATAAAAAACCCTCTGGGCCTGCTTCTTAAACTAGAAGGGTAAAAAGTCTAGGGTGGCTTGTTCTCAGAACAAGTTAACATGGAGAGAATTCAGGCATCCACTTGCTGTTTAACGAAAACTAGTCATTACAAGAAGTTGCTCCATCAAGTGACATATTTTCTTTGTCTTAGATAAAGCTGATATTTGCCACAATATCATGTGGTTTTAATGATATCGTCATGGATATTTGTAACAATAAACAAGTTTAGTTCATTGCTGCTTTAAAAACAACAACAGTCTTCTCCTGGAAGGGGTAGGGGAAGACAGGACTAGCATTTTCTTTTTTTAATTTGCACAATCCCCTCATGTTCCAGGTTCTTTCCCATTTGCCTCAACAAGCTTAACAGAGGAAACTAAATAAGAGGGTTGGGGTTTGGGGGTGGGGTGTGGGGCGTGGGGCGTGAGGCTCATTTAAAATGTAATGAATAAGAATGTTGAGTCTAATAGAATATTGCAAATGCATGAAATATGTTCCAAAGCACCACAGATTCAGACTCACGAGACCTCAGAGTTGGCAGGACCTCTGAGTTTATCTAGTCCAGGCAGTACCTAACGGAGGATCTCCTTCACAATGTTCCCAACAAGTGCTCATTCACATTCAGTCTTTCCTTAAACACCTCCAGTCACAGGGAACTCACTGTCTCCTGAAACCTCCCATTCCACTTTAGCATTGCTCTGATTTTTAGAAAAAGCTTTCTGACATTGAGCCAGAATCGGACTTTTTATAGCTTCCCTCTACTGCTCTTAGTTCTTTCCTTTGGGACCAAGTAGAACAAATCTCTTCCCATTTTTTCACTATAGTCCTTTAAATACTTAATGGTAGCTATCACCTCCCTCCCTCCTCACACCTAAGTCTTCTCTTCTCCTGACTCAAAGATCTCAGTTCCTTCATCTGAGCATCTTAGGCCAGGAATCTGAGGCCCTTCACCATCCTTTGCCTTCCCACCTACCAACCTCCTTTGTCCAGGTTCTACCAAGCTTCAGGGGCTTCAGATACGGACCAGGTTTGTTTGCTGTTAAAGGATCAGCCTAGTTAAGTACTTAGAGATTCTCCATGAGATTGGTTTTGACTTCTGGAGCCTCAGCAGCTGTTAAAAGCCATCTACCAAACGGCAGAGATAACACTGTTGGCATCAGTAAAGGAACTAGGACCTATGCCAGCAAGGTCATGGATCCCTGAAATAGTCAAGTTAATGAGTTAATCAGACGGAAATTCTTGCTTCTTGCATGGCTGTTCTGGTATCGTGTAGACCCAACTATTGTGTCACCTTGTACAAATCCCTTTACTCATGTGTTTGGTATCTATAAAGAAGAAATGGTCAGAGTATAATAAATCTGAGCAGATCTGAGAAAGCCATTGTGGTACATACAGTCAAGATCGTCAAAGGACCTGGGTTCCAATTTCTCTTCTGTCATTATCGGTGTGACTTTGGGCAGTTACATAACTTCTTTGTTGCCTCTGTTTCCTTACCTATAAAATGAGGGGGTTGAACATGAGGGCCTCTACCCTCCCTTCCAGCTCTAAACCTATGATCCTTTGATCCCATGACCTCAAAAAAATCTTCATGTTTAGCCCCCAGACTTCACATGGCTTAATGTAAACATAGACACTGAACTAGCAATTATCAACCTCTTTGTACCTAGGACTGATTTTTACCTCTCTATTTCTCAGTCTCTCAGTCTTCCTTTTCCCCTTACCCTTTCTTTCTCTGTCTCATACACTACCACCCCTTCCTGAAGATGCTCTATAAAAACATGGGTCTTTTATTGTTGGTGGTGGTGGTGGTGCTGATTTGTTGTGAATTAACTTTTTAGAGACACTTCTGAGACTAACAATATTCCTTGAGATAAATGGACTTCTTAGGGTGTCAGGATAGCAAAACGGAAGGGACTTTAAGATGTCTTTCTGATTATCCTCTTGTTTCTCATTAGAACTGTTCTGTTTCATGGCACATGTTCCACATCTTCTCTTTGTTGTCCATCCCGGCATCGACTGTCCAAAATTCATTCTTTTTGGATTTGATCAGAACATACTTCCTCTTGTGTTCCTACTCGGACATGGAGAAAGGCATTTTGGGGTTTTCATCCCAAAATCTTTTCAGCTGTTGAGAGAGAATAAAGTGACTAGCCCTTCACCTTCTCTCCTCTAAGCTAACTAGTCCTGATTCCTGTAACCTTTTTTCATAATCCTCTATTCAGGTACTTAGCGATACAGAATACAGTAGGAGGATTATTTACCAGCTCTTGCATGTGATATTTTAACATACAGCTGTATAATTTGAGTTTTTCCCTCTTTATCTTTTTTAACCATAGTTCCACCCTTTTGATTCATCTGTATAGGTACTTGTGATCTCTGGGTCTTTTAATGCTACATTGGTGCCTCAGTGGTCCTTCCTTGTCTTCATGCTATCTTCCTCACCTGGAATGTCCTCTCCATCTTCCAACCTTCACTTATATGAATCCTGTCTGTCCTTCAAGACCCAGTTCAAATGTCATCTTCTCTATGAAACCTTCTCCAACTGCTCACTCTAAAAGTAAACTCTCCTTCCTCTGAGACTGTAGTATTTTTAACCTCTCATGGCACAATTTATGTATTGCCTGTATATGTTCTGTTTCCCCTTTTGTTGTTGTTTCAGTCTTGTCTGACTGATTCTTCATGACTCCATTTGGGGTTTTCTTGGCAAAGATACTAGAGGGATTTGCCTTTTCCTTCTCCAGTTAATTTGACAGATGAGGAAACTGGGATGAACAGGTTTAAATGACTTGCCCAGGGTCACATGGCTAGTAAGTGTCTGAAGCCAGATTTGAGCTAAAGTACTCCTGACTCCAGGGCCAGTATCCTATCCACTGCTCCAGCTTCTGTTTCCCCTACCACATTGTTACATTCCGTAAGGTCCACATGGCTGTTCCTTATACATCTTTGTGTCCTTCACAGTACCTTGTACCTAGTAGACACTCAACACATAATCATCCTGTGTTTAAACACCAGTAGATCCATGATCTCATTGATGTGGACAATTCCCTCAGTGATATAAAGTGATAAAACCATGGTTGCCCTATGTATGACTTTTGTCCATGTCTCCCACAGATCTGTTTCAGTGATGGATCTGTCCAGTGTGCTGTGAGCCTTTGTCTTACATTTATGTTGTTTGGTTTTTATCTGTAAGTCTCTTCTCTCCTCTGATTACATCATTTGGTTTTATTTCAGAAGTCTTTGATTTGTCCCTCAGCAAATTCATAGCATTTACACACACACACACACACACACACACACACACACACACACACATCCTTATTTTTCCCCCTTCCCCAATTTGTCAAAGTTATTTAGAATTCTGCTCCTATCATCCAAGTTGCTAGCAGTCAGCACTACTTAACAAAGTATCAGCTTTGAATCTGACAAACATATTTTCTTCCTTTGGCCATTACCAACTGTCTGGAACAGTATGAACTCCAGGATGAGAACGGTTGCCACAAGGAAATGTTGACAAAGGGATTTTGACCTTAATGATGTGAGTTGTTATGCAAAGGATCATCTGACTCTTTTCTCATATAGCTGAGTGTACAATCATGGAGTCAGAAGGGATTTCAGGAAGTCGTCTTGATTTTCCCCTTGCTTCTCATTAGAACTGACTCTAGTTCATCAAAGAACCTTTATATTGCCTCTCTTCCCAAAAAGAGACTACAGAGAAGAGAATAAGCCCCCACAGGTACATCCTACCAAGCTTGAAAGATTTAGACTATTATTGATCAGTCATCCTGGGGCCGGCTAGAAGTTAACCACTAGCAGGGGAAGCTTTTTGGCCATAGAAACATGTTACATTGACTAATAATAATAATAATAATAATTTTACATAGTGATATAAATTTTGCAAATTAACTTCCATCATATTAGTTCATTGGAGTCTCCCTAAACCTTGAGAAGTTGGTACCATAGGCATTATCATGCCCATTTTGTAGATGAAAAGGGTGAGGTTCCAAGGGGTTGAGTGTCAGAGGTAGGATTCAAACCCAGATCATCCTGACTTCAAGTTTAGCACGCTATCTACAACCTACGTTGCCTCTCCAAATGTCTACTGAGGTTTTTCCATGTCACAATCTGAATCTGGACAGGGAATGCCCACAGTAATGGATTCATGGATCCTTTAGATAACGTAGCGCGAATGGTCATTGGGTCAGGTCTTTTACCTCTACAGACAAGACTACTTTATACTGTCCCTAACGGATGGTGATTCTTCTCATTCTTAAAAATTTCTAAAGGCATATCTATATCAATCTACTTTATGTTTATATATTTATATATAATTTTGTATTTATATATTTATATACACACATATAGATGTGTCTATGTTTGTAAAGTGTTTAGCACCTTATATTGTTCAAAGTGCTTTTATACACATTATCTTATCCTAGTAAGTTTATAACGTAGCTAGAGTAGGTTCTATGACATCAGTTTTCTGCTGAGGAAATTCAAATAAATTCATTAGGGATTTTGAGCCAGAAGGAACCTTAAGGACCATCTTGTCCAAGCCCTTTATTTTAAAGATGAGGAGACTGAGAATGAGACATATTAGTTCACTTGCCCAAAATATCCCAGTTCCTAAGTGTCAGGGGCAAGCTTCGAACCTAGGTCTTCAGATTGAAAATCCAGAGTTCTCTTGATTGTTCTTTGCTATGACTTGCCCAGAGTTAAGTATCCAGTTTATTAATGACCTGTGTTCCACCACTGCAGTGGTCCATCAGTGACCTGAAGAAGTAACATTTGTCATTGAGGTAGATAAGATAATAAAGGTCATTCTTTCACCACCCCCCCCCCCAGATCTGAGTTATGTGGGCAATAAAGGTTAAAGCAATGCATTACTCATCTTCTTATATTGTTATAGTCTATTTCTGTGAGTGAAAAGTTATTCCAGGTCCAAATATGAAAGGGCTTCTGTGAACTCGAGAGAAGTTATTAAAGCATTCTTAATACAATTACATATAACAAAAGACATAATTTAACTTCCCCACATGGAACAAAAAAAGTCATTTGAAGCATCAGAGACTCCAGCTGTAGGGGGAAAGATGATCATCATCTGAGGTTCTACAGGATTGAGAGGATGGGCAAGTGGCTGAATGGATTTGGGGCCTCTTGGGGACATTTCTGTGCATGAGAGAACATACTCAGTTTCCCTGCCTTCCATGCTACCCCCAAGTGATTTTAATCATATTCATAAACTCCTTAGTGTGTTAAAATCCTTGAAGGCTCAAAACCCTTCATCTGTGGAATGAAAAAATAATAATAGCCCATATACCCCACCCCAAATGGCCCCAGCTTTGGTGTCTGCCATTCATTTTTGGAGAAGAGGAGGCTGACACATCTTCCCCCTCCCCCCCAAAAACCCCCCTCAGCTGCTTTTTAGATTGAGGTAAGGGGAAAGCAGGGGGGAGAGGCAACCCAAACAAACATTTGCTTCCCCCAAAAGGACTGATGAACCTAAGTGAAAGTTAATTGGGGGGGATGGCGAAGAACGACCAAGTTCTTTTAATGGTCAACAGTTTATTAAATGTTGGAACAGGAATTCTGCTCTTGCAGGGCTAGACTGAGAGGCAGGCCCTTAATCCAAAACAGCCACTCAGGGTGGTCAGCGTGCCCAGATCTGATCGCCTCCTCCAACGAGAAAAAACAGCATCTTTTTAAATGTCCCATTTTTTTAAACAGCTGGGGGGGGGGGGGCGGGGTGAACCGAGGCAGCCAAGCTACTCAGAGCAAAAACCCCTAAGCCAGTTGAGAGGATTTCTCTCCTCTGCCCTGCCTGGGGGATTATTGATTTGGGAGAGAAGCCTGATTTCCATGTAAATAAATTACTGAGGGCTGGGCTGGGGGGGTGGGGTGGGGGGAGCAAAATCCACTGTCCAGATGCAGCGCCTCTGACTTGCTGACATCACGGCCTCATTAGCATGCAGGGGATGGGAGCACTGCAACAGCAATGATTCTCGCTCAGCAAGCTCCGGAGCTGACAATTATTATGCGATGAGCTTACGTGGATCCTCGTTAAACGTCTCGGGCTTGGAGAGCGGAGTGGCTGGATCCTCGCTACCTCCTAGGGTCAGCCAGTGAAGCCTCCAGCGGGCAGGAAAGGGAAGGGGGAGGTGGGGGCTGCCGGATTCGTTTGGCTTTGCTTGGAAGAGGGCACGGTAGTGAAGAAGGAGGAACCCCCACGGAGCTGGAATTCTGAGGGAGGCAGCTGAAGCTCCAGAGCCCCTTGCGAGCCCTAGGCAGGCCGGCGGACAGACTCTGTGCGTCCTTGCTGCCCGATTTCTCGGAAGCCGCATTCCACTTCGTACGTGTGGCTTCAGGAGGGCTCTGGCAGAAGCCTGCTGCTGCTCCTGCTTTCAATCGGGAACGGATCCTGGGAAGGGCAAACAAGATGCTTCATTTCAATGTAGTCTGGTTTGCTTTCTTGGGAGTCAGACACCAGAGCAAAGTAAACTGTGGCAACTGACCAGCGCAAGGGAGACTCTGGACAACTTGACTGGCACCTTCGCCCTCACTGGAGGCAAGTATGAAATGAGCTCCTCTAATGCCCAAGTTGGACCTAGTGCCTGTTTCTGAGGGGAATGAGAAATAGCCTTCTTGCAGATGGGCTTTTTGGTAGGAACCCAAAGTATGACATGTTAACTTGCTTATACCACTGGTGTGGTGACTTTTCTCCCTTTCTGCTCTTAGCTTCAGGCGGAAAAGGTTAATTGTTAAAATTGTGTGTCCTAGCTGCAGGAAGTCCTCCCGAAATCAGAAGCTTAAGCCCTACTGCTTAAGAGGGAGAATTGCTTTAGAAGGAAGATGATCCTAGTTCAGCTATCTAATGTGGCTACAGAGGCAGCGTTGTTTAAGACCTGGACAGTTGAATTCATGAAGTGTTCTCAGGGAAGAGGAATCAGTATGAACTTCCAGGGGGGAAAGATTCTGTTTGCCTCATTTAGGCTGGTTTTTCAGCTGATACCTTAGTCTTAGATATGGTGAACGCAGCTCCAAAATATGCCTGCCAGTCTGGTAAAAATGAACGCCTCTGCCGTTACCTACATCTGTTTCCATGGTGGTGTTTTCACAGTCAGTTTCTTCTGGTTGGTTTTTTTCCTCTTTTCCCTTACTAACAGAGGGTTGGTTATACCTAACACTGATTCTGAGCTACCTACTTGGTCACACTAAAATAGCCTAAAACCTATGTTTTGTGGTACTGAGCACAGCTAGAGGCCAAGGAACCCTTTGGGAAATTGTAAACAATCAGTGCCGAGCTGGGTCCTCCCAGTAGATGTGGTTTGCCCCAGATACTGTGCCATGCTTAACTAGGCAGCTCTGCTTTTGGATAACTTAGCCTGTCCAGGTTTTCATTTCCCTAGTGAGAGAGATTTTTATTTTTTTTCCTTTGGTAATATTGCCAGCACTTCAGTGACCATGCCAGGGTAAAGATTTTAGGGTGCCTGTCATGGATGGATCCTTTATATAAACAACCACAGGCTGGCTCTCTAGTGGATGAGACAGGGATGGGCTTTGCTCTTTCATCTGTTTCCTGGGTCTGTTTTTAAAGTGTCTTTGCCACACTTCACTATGAAGCTGCTTGGCTTCCTTGCTGCAGGCAGAATAAGCTTATTCCACCGCTGATTGCTTTCACAGATGGGTCAGTAATAGTGCTCCCAAGGGATCAGGGGTAAGTCACAACTTTGGAATAATGACCATATTTTGGAAATTCAGACGTCCTCAGATGCTTGGAGATGGATTGCCTTTCCACTGAATGCTCTCCTAATGTAGATAGATATAGATCTTAACTCTCTGTAGTAGATAGATGTTAGAGAATCAGAAAGATGATAAATTGATAGTTGATAGATAAATACTTTTGATGTGAAAATTTAATATTTCCTTCAGTTATTATAATCTATAGAAAGTCTTGGGAAAGTCAACATAATCAGAAGAGAGTAACTTTGTTAGCAATAGCAAATTTTATAGAGACCAAGCCCTGGAATCTAAGGGATCTAATCTAATAAGAAAGCATTCTGATCTGGGAAAGAAAGCCTTTCTATTATCCTCCCAAAATCTATAGAAATTTAAGGGAAGATGACAAAAAAAGATGCAGCTAGGTTAAGGTTAAACATAAGATGGCAGAGATACGATAATTTAAGATATCCCAGAGCTGTTGGCTGTACCTCTGTTTGGGTACAACAGAATTCACTGGCCAAAATCATGCCATGTCTTTCAGGGCTAAAGTCAAATTCCATTTACACTAGAAACTTAAATTCACATATCTCCCCTTTTCCATTCTGCCACCTCCCCCACCCTCATCCCCAACTTGTATAATTGACAAAATGCTCTTCCTTGTCTAGAGCTACTGTTCCCTGTAGAAAGGGAGAACAACTGGATGGAGCAGTTAAGATCTTTAAAGGCTGTCCTGGAGGCCAGGAGCCTTTAAAGACCTGTTCTGAATTTGGCAGCTGACAAGTTACATTTTAGATAACTGGAGGATTCAAGTCTGAATGACGCCTTACCCCAGATCTCCCTTCTGATTCTTCTTTTTGGGGGGGAGGTGGGGAGAAAGAGACAGAGAGAGACAAAAAGAGAGAGAGAGAGAGAAAGAGAGAGAGAGAGTGTTGGAAAGTGGGGCCTGCAGTGTGGCGCTTTTATCCTGCCTCCCTATCCCACTTCCTTGACGTTTTCTTCTCCCAGCTCTCTAAAATGTAGCCTCGTGATCTGCAATCCCATCCCTGATTGGCTCCTAAAAAGTTTCTGGGCTCAACTTGTGCCACCATATGGAATATTTCAGCTTGGGGGGATATGGCATTTCAAGAAAAATTGGGCTTCCTTCCCCCTTCCTATGATTCAGTCCACCTGGTTTTTCCTTTGTATCCATGACAGACGACATCTTCAGCAGACTTGGGGGCTCCCCCCTGCCATGCCAGGAAAGGTGTTTCAGAGCAGCTGCTTTTTCCCAACTCACAATATCCATGCACTGAGGCTCTTATAACTGTAACCAGTACAGACCTGAAAAATAAGCTAGAGCTGTGTTTCTGAAGCCAAAAGAGTTGGGCTCCAATTCCTCCTCAATGAGGGGACACAGCGTTGGACTTGAAAATCCCCTGTCCTGTGTCACTTTTCAAAGTCATCTTGTTCGTTCTGGCAAATCAAACATTCTGTTAATACAGGAATTTTCGAAGTGATTTCGAGCTAAGCCAGCAAACATTTATCTAGCACTTGCTGTGTGCAAGGGACCTTAGATATTTTTTAAATTTAAGCTTCAGTATCCTTCCCAGTAGAACGAGAGAAAAAAAATACTTGCATGCCCTATCTCCTCAGATCAATGAGGCCATCGTCCTCATAGCTGGTATTTATAGAGAGTTTGAACGCTGGTAAAGCGCTTGAAGGATGTTATCTCATTTGATGATGTATTTGAAAGACCCTGAGAGTCATAACCTACATAAATGGCCCTAACAATGTGAGGTGGATGAAGTATTGTCGTTGCCACTTGGCAGCTCATGGCATCCTAGGTTTAGAATCAAAAGGCCCTTTGGAGGCTCCCTCCGATCCAGCCATTCCATTTTACGTAGCAACCCAAGACTTGAGGAGGTTGTATTCAAACGGGAGAGAGAGCGTATAAACAACTATATAGAGTATGTATGTGAGTCGGACATGACTGAACATGACTAGACAGCTGTACTGCATGTGTATGTATGTGTGTATGTATATATTCTTACATGTTTATGCCTTTCTGTCTGTTGCTTTTACACATGGGTACATGCATGCAGATTTGTGCACGGTGTTCATATGTATGCACATACAAATTATATACATGGGTGTCTACATGCATGTAATGCATGTTTCTATATACAAATACTGTTTATATGCATGCAATACATGTTTATATGCACATGCATGCTATATTTCTATATGTGCATGCTTATATACACATGGCATGTATATCACAGTATATCACTTTGTATATATACATGTGTGTACACATACATGTGGACACACACATTGTTGCTAAATTCACAGGTCAGGATTGGAATCCATAGCCTCCCACTCTGAATCCTTTTCTTCTCTGGCTCTATCTTTTGAATGAATCTTGTCCCCCATAGGCTTGTAGTGCCAAAGTATGAATGACCCCCAGGAGCAATGTTTTAACAACTCCTTCTGCCCCTCCCCTAATTAGCTGTGTCTGCTGGTTCTTTCCTCTTCTGCGCTCCCCACCTCTATGTTTTTTACTTTATCTCACTCTTTTACCCTGACCAAACCTGCCTGTATGTTTCTGGGTGCAAAGAAAAAAAAAGTGGGCTAGGACACTTAGAATTTCTCAGTGAAAGATTTTTATTCTTACCCTGAACATTCAGCTTGGAACCTTCTCAGAGTCCTTTGTTTTGGGCCTGAGACTTGGGTTTTGTGAGCAGAGTTATGTCCCCTGGGAAGACATGGAGGGAGAGGTAAAGCATGGCCTTTGTTTAAACGCAAGCGATGAGAGGTCAGTGGGAGAGTTAGGGATAAGGGGAGCCCCAGAGAGAGGCCATTTGGCCCATTATGAAAACCTAAACTCAAATTTGGGGAGGGGGGTACAGATGATAAATCAGGAGATGACCTTAGAAGGCCTTCTTTCAGAGGCAGACCTGAGTTCAAATCCAGCCCAGACACTTTACTAGCCGTGTGACCCTGGCCAAGTTCTGTCTGTTTCTTCAATTGTAAAATGTCTTCCCCCCCTCCCCATTTTTATTCTCTCCGTTTCCTCAACTGTAAACTGAGATTTAGTAATAGCACCTCCCTCACAGATCAGTGTCTGGTAGATGGTAGGCGTTACATACGTGCTTATTCCTTCTCCCCTTTCCAGCTGTCATAAGCTAGTCCCAACAGACAGTGTCATGCAGGTATTTTAAAATCCTGTGTGTCTTTTGACCAATATAGAACATGACTAAAGATTGTACCATCAGCCAGGCTCTTTAGGAAATATGTGCCATAGAAAGGTGTGTTTCTTAACAGGAGCATGTCTTCACGTGCAGTCTATTTCGGGTTGTATTCTCCAGGAAACAGGACAGAAAAATTTCTCCCTGAGCTAGATTCCTCTCCCAGCCCCTACCCTCCAATCCCCGCCCCATTTGAATATGGTCCTCCAAGGATTTGGCCACCAGGTCCCTAGAAATGGAGAGTGAAGAGGAGGAAGCCAGACGTTTGTGGACAGTTAAAGTCACGGGCACCATCTGAAGTTTGACCCAGTTTGAAAAACCGGCTGCCAGTCCTTGCCAAAGTCACTCTCAGGATCCCTGAAACACTCCGGAAGGAGAAATAGCAGCCAATCCGGTTCTCCTGACTCCTCCTCCTTTTCCTGAGGATGGTAGACCAAGTCTTACTCATTGCCATCAGAGGCGGCAGGCACACTGGGTCTATTTCATGCAGCTGGGATCTACTCAGGCAGACCTCCTGCTTTCTGCTATGCCCCCAACCCTCCCTTGGACCCCTTCCTCCCTATCCACTCCCCCCTTTCTTTTTATTAAATAGAGTTCCATGGATTTTCCCCAACCCTCTCCAAAGTTAAGAGGGACCAGGGATGAAAATTCTTAGCATATCCTCTCAGCTGGGCAGTGTGCCAGTTTCCAGACTTCTTGGCATACATTTATCAGTCCAGAGCCCTTAGAGACTGAAGTTCATGAATCTTCCAGGACTTCATTGAGAAACAACTGTACTGTATTATGACCAAGGGATTGTATCTGATTTCAAGTGAGTTGTTTTGGAGTCTCTGGAAATAAGGAAGAAAGTGTGTGTGTGTGTGTGTGTGTGTGTGTGTGTGTGTGTGTGTGTGTATGTGAGTGTGTGTGTGTGTTTGAAACTGTATTTTTAAAATGATAATTCCTTCTGATTTTACCTTTTCCTACCAGATCATTGTCCAGATTCTTTAGTAAAGGAATCTTCTTTTTTATATGCTGGACCCCCTTGGACAATCTGATGGAGCCTATGAATTCATTATCTGAATAATGTTTTTAAAAACATAAAATAAATATATAGGATTTCAAAGGAAACCATTTTTATTGAAATAAAGATGATATTTTTTCCCCATCAAAATTCACAGACATGCTGAAATCCATTCATGGACCATTTGGGGGCTTGTGGACACACACCAGTTTAAGAATCCCTGCTCCACTACCAACCTATTTAGTGTGGCAGCCTTCTGATTTAGAGCCAGGCAGATCTGGGTTCAGATTCTCTTTGTGCACTTGTTCACTCTGTGAGCCCAGAGAAGTCACTTAGCTTTTCTGAGGCTCATTTTCCCCCTTCATAAAATGAAGATGCGGGACCCCATGGCCTTGAAGGGTCCTGTCAGTCCAGTTCCAGAGCTCTGATCCTATGACTGATTAGCCGTCTAATCCCTATTGATCATTGCCCAGCCAGCATCTGGACTCCTTTCGGTTTTTTCTCTTTCATGATGACAGAGCAATGCATGTTTCTGTGTCAAACATGAAATATGTCACTTCATCCATTATTTGGAATCAGCGTGGCTTTTTGTAAATGTCATGGTTTGGGTGGTCACATGTTGCCGGTTCAAAAGCCAGGGAAGTAATGCCGAGGTAAGAAGAAATGTCGCGCCTTGTGACAGCAGGAATACCTCACAAACAGAGAGAACAAGGGACCTCAGAGGTCGTCCTTGGTCAGGGCTTCTTAACATGGAGGCCAAAGACACTTCCCCCCAAGGGATTTGTGTGTAATTTCAGGCAATTGAAACTTGGATGGGAAAAAATATTGCTTGTCTATTTGCCCCAATATCAAACTGAAATTTAGCATTTCCTTCGGTTATCAGGGCAACCATTATTCGTTTTTACATTTGTTATTATGAAGTCAAACATGATCTTGAGAAGGGGTCCATAGGCTTCACTATTCTGCCAGAGGTGTCTAGGACAGAAAAAACTTAAGAACTCTCGACTAGGTTCAACGAACCCTTCATTTTAGAAGGGAGGTGAGGATCGGAAGCTCATTAAGAGGATAAATTGCATTCCTAAGTTCACAGGATGAGTAAGTGGTGGGACTGAGGCGGGAAGTCGGATTGTCTTCACAAATCTCCAGTGATCCTTCTACTGGGAAGTAGTTGGTCTTGGGGGAAGTCAGTCCTATTCAGTCACAGAATAAGAAATTGAAATTGCATCAGGTTAAAGTATAGAAATGTGGCAAACCAGTTGGGGTCTGGCAAGGTTGGCCCATTCTCCAAAAGCTGTGTTTACACCTTCTTAGTTCAGAGCAAAATGTCAGCAGTCATTCCTGAAGTGGGTATATTTGGGGGGCAGTTCAGCAGCTGAAGGTACAATTGCTTGATATTTACAGGACTATTAGGTCTCAGGTAGAAAATCCAGAAGACATTGGGAGACTCAAATGGGAAAGTGTATGCAAAATATTTTATATATCTTAAAGTAATATTAGAAATGCCTGTTGGTATTGCCTCAAATAATGAATTCTGTCTTATAAATACAGAGGACATCTAACTCTGAGAGGGGAGTATGCCTTTGCCCCACTCAAAAAACCCCACTAAGGACCAAGAGCTTTGTGAATGGGAACTGGATATTTTAAATTGCTAAATAGACTTGAGAGGGTTAAATTCACCATCATTTCTGTCCATGCTTCACCTTCACCTTCAGAAGCTAACACAACACTATCTAATCATCCAGCTAATTATATGGTCATAGATTCAGAGTTGGAAAGGAGGTCATGGGATCCAACACCCTTATTTACAGATGAGAGAACTGAGGTAAATAGAGGTTAAGTGATTCGTCCAGTCACAGAACTAGTAAGTGTCTGCAGTGGGATTTGAACTCAGGTCTTCCTAACTCCAAGGCCTATTATTATCCTCCTTACTAGGCCACACTAGTAGGTAGAAAGTTAGAAACCCCTGCTCACTTACTGTCTGCAAGCTGCTTTCCGTGTGAGGGTCTGTTGTGCCATGGAAAATATACTTGGCCAGAGTCAAAAGAGCTAACCTCTTTGCTTGGTCCTTCTAAAAGTGAATTCTGAGGATGGTGAGATTTATGATCAGAGATAGAGCCCTGGTAGGCATCTTAGAGGGCATCTATGCCAACCTTCTTGTTTTTCCTATGAAGAACCGAGCCCCAGAGAGGTAGTACATATGTAGCTGAACCAGTGTCAGTACTCTTTCCATGACTGTTCTACAGGATGCTTCCTCTGGGCCAAATACTGTGCTGGGTGCTGGGAAAAAAAGGTTTGCTCTGAGGGTCTTCTCCCTTTTACTGCTTAAAAAGAAAAATATGTGGGATCTCAGAACTGTAAAATGCCTTGTTTGTGTCATATAACCCACTAAGTGGCAAGGAGTTAGTTGCTGTTTTCAGGGTCTAGAATCAGAGCTGTAGACCTGGGGAGGCGCCATGGAGGTCACGTCTTCCAAACCTTAGCCAAAGTGTGATTCTCATCTAGGATACTAGAAAACCTCCTCTCCTCTTATAGATGGGAGCATTTAAGCTATGATGCCCTTTGTTTTGGGAACTCCCTGAGAAGTTAGTTCTTGGAGGCAATTCTTTAGGCAGTTTATTTGTGAAAGGCTGTTGCTTAGAACCTGCCTCTTTTTCCTGAAAGCAGAAAGTTAAATGAGTGTTCTGCTTATTTGAGGATTCTCCATAGTAGGGCTCCCATTCACTGGGGTTTTGTTGCACTTGTCTTTCTTCCCCTACTCCCAGGGAAGCAGGTTCATTTGTGCCCAGGCCCCCAGCCCAGCGGTAAAGCTGCTCTTGTCTTTGATTAGGGATGGAAGTGGGTTCTTTATCCAGCATCTCTGACAAGATGCCCCCAGAGGTATGCCAGCCTTGCCATCTGCCTGCTTTACAGAGCTCTTCTTGTCAGCCTTCCTCCCAATAGACCTTTCTTCAGTTTCCCCTCTTTTGAGAAACTCACTATATGATAGCATCCCACATCACCTCAGCCATGGATTACAGATTTAGACCTGAAAGGGTTTAAATAAATCCTCTGTTCCAACCTCCTCTTTTTATAGATGAGGAAACAGAGGTGGAGTCACTTGCCTAAGATCCCACAGATAATAAGTAGGAGAGTCAGAACGCAGGTCTTCTGACTCCAGATTCAGAGTTCTTTTCACTGTACTATGGTATATATAGGCCTCCAAGTGGCTTGACCCCAAAGTCTCATCCATAGCCCTAATCCTCCTTTCTTTCAATGGTCACAAGTCTACCTTCCTTCCTACCTACCCACCTTCCAAACATGGAGCTTGGATCTGTTATATTCATTCCCATCCATCGAAAAACTAATTGACCAGATGCTTGCCCTGTGGATAGCAATATGGAGCACCCATGTCATGTTTCATATACAGACTGAGCCACTTTTTGAAAACATACTTCATTAGGAAACAAAGGTGAAGGTGCAGTTATGCTAAGAATAGTCTTGATCTGCCCTTGGCACCATGAATTCAGCTTCTTCCTGGAATGGGCTCTGAAGGAAGGACAGGTGGATAGCAATGTCCTGGGTGTGATTGATCAAACGAGCTTGAGCTTGCCCTACTTTCAATCTGTCAATTTGGCTGCTTATCTGGGATTCCCTAAATAGGACTCTGGTTTGTCCTTGAAGATCTTAAAAATAGTTCAAAACTCTGAACAGTTCGGCTGCTGAGAATTGAGTGTTTGAGCTGGTAACTATCGTATGATCTGATAGATTGAATTTGCAAGAAATTTTCTAAACATCAAAGATGAAAACATATATTTTGGTGTGTACTATCTGCTGAGTGCTTAAGAGGAAAAGAAGGCAGGAAAAGCATAAGACATGATCTTATGCTGAAGAAAGTCTCCAAAGAGGAATGTGAGTAATGTTCAGTCTTCATTCTTGTCTTTAGGTTAGATTGCTGCCCACCCAGACAGGCAGATGTTCCATTACTGACTCTTTAATGCAGTGGAGAGGGCTCTGAGTCTGAAGACAAAGGTCCTGTTTTCAAATTCTGACTGCCACTTGCTGTAAGCTAGATAACAGAGGATAGAAAGCAGGACTGAAAATTAGGAAGAACCGAGTTCAAATCCTGCCTCAGACATTTACTAGCTATGTGATCCTGGGTGAGTCACTTAACTTACCAATCTCAGTTTCTTTATCTGTTATGGGGATAATAGTAGCATCTATCTCATGGGGTTGATGGGAGAATCAAATTGAGTTAACATCCATAAAGTGCTTTGTAAACCTTAGAGTGTTTTACAGATGTGATTATTCATCTATAAAACCATCACCTTCATCATGACCTGTGTGATGTTGGGCAAATTATTTCATTTTCCTGAGTCCCAGATTCCTCATCTGCAAAATGAGAAGGTTGGACTAGATCAGAGCTTCTTCAACTTTTTCTCCTTTTGGTCCCTTTTTACCTGAGAAAGTTTTTGAGATGACCTGGGATATATAGATATATAAAATAGGTATGCAAATCAAATACTTACTTGATAACAAATCCTAAAGAAATCTATTTTAAAACAATTCTTTGGTATACATATAATTTTACCACTTATTAAAGACAAAAGCAAATTTACATACTAATGAGATGGATACGTTTATTTATTTTTATGTGAGGAATTAAATCTTGGCGGAATATTTGATACCAATATTTTAGCACATTCCAAAATCTTATACTGTTGTAAAATTTTTTGTGACCCCCCCACATTCAGTTACCAATATGGCGTCCCAACCCACAGTTTAAGAAGTTAGACTAGATAACTTCCAAAGGTCTTTTCTTATTCTAAATCAGTGATCTCTGTGTGACTGTAAGGGATGAAGGCACCCCCTCCATCAGTGCAGATCACAGCTTATTTATGCTTTCTCACCGTGAGTAACCTTTGTAGAGGGGCCTTCATAGATCTTAAATGGAGGGTTCACCTACTGGGAGCCTACCTCTAGACCTCTTCATGTTACATGGATACCAGTGAAGTCTATGGGCTGTCCATGCCTTCCTCTCCCTCCCTGACCAGCCCACCTTCTCTTCTCACCGAAGGCATCCTTAACATTGTCTCTCTTGTCCTATAGATCATCTGCCAAATCTTAGGGGGTGTGCTTACTCTTATCTTGGGCTTTTATGATGCTTTTTTGGGATATCCTCTACTTGAAATCTTTAGACTTTAGATACAGTGGTTTTCCATTACTTGTACACTTAGAGGAATATTGACAACCCTTTTTTTATTTACATGAAGTAAGGCAGAAAACAAGAAAACATATGTTTGTCAAAGGTATTTGCCACCATTTTGGAGAAGAGTCCAAGTGGAAAAGGGATTTCTTATGGATGGTGGGGTTTTCTTGATATTCTTGGTTGTAAATCATTTTGTGCTGGTAACATCAAACCTTGCATTGCCGTGCCTTTAATGAGATCTAAAATTACTCAGAATTTAGCCTAAAAACAACAACAATAACTACTACTACTCCTACTCCTACTACTACTACTACTACCACTACCACTACCGCTGCTACTACCACTACTACTACCACCACCACCACCGCCACCACCACCACTACTACTACTACCACTACTACTACTACTACCACTACTACAGCTACTACTACCACCACCACTACCACTACTACTACCACCACTACTACCACCACCACCACCACCACCACTACTACTACTACTACTACTACTACTACTACTACTACTACTAGCAGTATTTACGTAGTGCTTTAAGATTTACATAGTTATTTCATTTTAACCTCATAATAACCATTGGATAGGTTATTATAGCCATGTTACAAAAGAAGAAACAGAGCCTGAGAGAAATGCAGTGACTTTCCCAGGGCCACAAAGCAAGTAAATATTGCAGGCAGGATCTAAACTCAGGTCCTCCTGACTCCCAGGATCTGTGCTCCATCCACTGTGCCACCCAGCTGCCTAACCACACAGGAAGAACCAAGCAGGCGATGAATGCAAGTCCTTCACTCCACGTATCTTGGATGGACTCTGCAGATGGATGGTGAAATATGCCTAGAATTGAACAGGGGGAAAAGAATGAAAGGAAAATAACATTTACCAAACACCCCTGTGCCAGGCGCTATGCCAAACAATTTATGAGTATTATCTCATGTGATCGTCATAACAACTGGGTGTTACTGTTATCATCATTTTATAGTCTGAGTAGACTTGAAGCAAAGAAAAGTTAAGTGATTTGTCCAGCATCATACAGTTTGTAAGTGCCTGAAGCTGGATTTGAATTCGGGTCTCCCTGATTCCAGTCCCAGTGCCCTGTCCACTGTACCACCTAGATGCCTGAACAAGAGGAGGAGAGTAGACTGGATTCCTTTGGGAAATCAAGCAAGGTCTTCAATGATTCCAATCTTCTCCCTGAAACAAGATGTTTTTTCTTTATGAACAATATTTTTCTAGTGATGAGTTCCCATCAGTCAAGAAAAATTGCTTCCATCTGATGGCAATCAGTTATTTTTTTCCCCTTCTACTCTGAGGAGGTAGAATGGCATACAGCAGTGGGAAGATAGATGTCCTCAAAGTTAGAAAGAGCTGGGTTCAAATTCTGCCTTTGATACATACTGGTTCTGTGTCCCTGGGCAAGTCACTTAACTTCTCATTGCTCTAGGCAACTTTCTATGACTGTAAATTGCAGAGAAAATACTGCCCTGCATTGATAGAGGGACCTTCCTTACCTGTGAGTTCCCTACACTAATGAAATCTCTGGTCCACTTATCCCTATCTCTGTCTATTTTAAGAGAGACTGTATTATTGTGATTTGTAGAGTTGAAATGAGACAGCCTCCATTTTATAGATCAGTAAACTAAAGTCACTTGAGCTTAATTTGGCAGGGCAATTGGCATGTCTTGCTTCTTGATCCTCTGCTAGCCTATATTTTACAGAGTTTTTCTGCTGTTCAATCAATCAGATATTCACTGAGTGACTTCTCCATACAAAGCTCTTGGCTTCGTAACCTTATGGATGGAGACAAGTAGGAATGGCAACGTGCATCTGCCATTGGGCTCACTCTGTGACTTCAAGACATGGATTGCTGACCTGAAACAGAACAAATATTAAAACCATTTTCAAACCCACCACCCCCATGGACCATGTGAATTCAATTCATCAAGGGCTTCTTTCCAACATCATATGAAATGAGGAAATGTTATTCCCCCTCTTACCTCCCTCCTTCCTGTCTCAGCTACAAAGCTGGGAAGATTGCCGTTCCTCCTAGAACAAAATTCCAGAGCCTGGCTTGGAGATAAAACTGGAGAAATGTAGCTAGAATCTTGCCTCTCTCCCCTCTTCTCCCCCTGGGAAATCCCTCAGCCTGCCTGATTTGAGCTGAATCTCTTCTGGAACTCCTCTTTCCCCTTTATGTCTGTATCTATGTGTAGAGCAAGGGGTCTTGTTTCACATAACCCCTTGTCTTGGTCCATCTTGGTCCACCCCACCTTTCTAATCTCCCCTTCCACAGTTCTTTGGCACTTTCTTTCCAAAGCTCTATGGGGTTGTCTTTCTCTTTGGCCTCATTTCACTGTGTTTGTGTTGAGCCCATCAGCATGGATATTAATAAGAGCCCTTGACAAGTTTAGAAGGGTGTGCCTGGAGCCAAAATTCCCCCTAAGTCAAGCCCCTGAGGGAAGGTGATGCCAGCTGGCCTTGTTCCATTCCAGCCAAAAGGATTTCTCATATATGCAGTTGGCCCAGCCTCCCTGGATGAAAGGTGCTTTAATGTAAACTTACAATGTTATTAATAAGCAGCCACTTAAGAATTTACTGTGCTTTTCCAATGATTGGGGGGCCTCTCTGTGAGCAGGGCTGGAAAACAGCCTATTTTATTGCACATGGTTGAAGTGACCAGTATAGTAAGGGAGCTATGCCCCTTGAAAAATGGCGGTAAGGATGGTATACAACAGGAGGAACACTCTTCTCCCAGCTTAGGAGGTCCCAGTCTAATGACAACAATCCCCACTTATGGAGTTCTCAAGCAGATTCAGAGTCAGAGGATCTAGGTTCAAATCCCCAATCTTCCATTCACTACCTGTGTGAGACCAACAAGATGTCAGCTCCTTCAGCACAGAGACCAGGTTCATGCCTGGGGCCTAGCAAGTGTTTTGTGATTAACCTCTCTAGGCTTCAGTTGCCTCACTGCTAAGCAAGGGATTTAGACCTCTTACATCCCATCTAGCCCCACACCCATTATCTTATGGTTGGTTAGAAGTGTCGTGTCAGGCTGTAGCATTTTAGCCCAAATCTCTCTCCTGAATTCTAACTCATATTGCCAGCTTGTCTGCCAGGCATCTACTCGGATCTGCCATTGGCATTTCAAACTCAGCTCGTCCAGAATTGCCTCTCCATCCATTCCACCACCATCTAACCCTCCTCAAAACTTCCCCACTCCAGTGGGGCACGCCACTGTCCTTCCAGTCACCCAAGCCCCCAGCCTCAGTGGTTTCCTCAATGCTTCTCTCTCCCTCACCCACCCTCCCCATGTCGAATCATTTGCCCGATCTCTCTGACTCTACCTTCATGACATATCTCATATTATCAGATCATAGATCTGAGCCATCTAAACCAACACCTCCTTTTACAAATGAGGAAGTTAAGGCCAATGGAAATTAAGTGACTTGCCCATGGGGTAAGGACCAAAAGTGGGATTTGAACCCAGATCCTCTGAATTCAACCCTAATTCAACCCTAAGCTTCTCACTTAGACTATTGCCATAGATGCCTCAATGGTCTCACTATTTTCAGTCTCCAGTGTCTGTACACCATGTTTCATGCAAGTCTAACCAAGTCACTTCCCTGCTTAAAAACCTTCAGGGGTTCCCTTCTGCTTGTAGGATAAATTACTAACTCCTCAGTTTGACATATAAAGCCTTCCACAGCCTCATACCCAGCTTACCTTTCCAGTCTGATCTCTGTTCTAGCCAAAGTGGCTTCCCAAGTGTTTTCTGAATGGTATGTGTCATCTCCCATCTCTGTGCCTTTGTCCAGGCTGTCCTTCATTCCTGGAATGCTCCTTCCAAACTTCTGCGTATTAGAATCCTTGTTTTGGGGGTGACTAGCTGGTGCAGTGAACAGAGCACTGGCCCTGGAGGTAGGAGGACCTGAGTTCAAATGTGGCCTCAGACACTTAATACTTACTAGCCGTGTGACCTTGGGAGAGTCACTTAACCCCAATTGCCCTGTCTTTCCCCCTCCAAAAAAAAAAAAAGAGAGTTCTTGTTTTCTTTAAGGTTCAGCTAACTTGTCATTTTCTCCATCCCTGATCCTTCCATTTGTTCCTGCTCTTTTCCTTATGAAATTATCTCATATTTAATTATCTGTGTACTTGTCTGTAAGGATTGTTTTGGTTTTATCCCCATGTCCCTGGTACCATGTACAGTCCCCTGCATAGAGTGAGCCCTTAACAAACGTATGTAAATTCCTTAGCATGTAGTGGGGTTTTGAACACACAGTAGGTAATTCATGCCACTAGGACTGAATTGTTCCTCAGCTTAATGAGAAACAAGATGGCAGCTTTCTGGGCGTTTTAAACTATGAGATAACAGCAGTAGAACTTGGTCAGTCTCACTCTGGATAATGATACCCACTAAAATCTCTTTATCATTGACACTGAAAGGACAATTCCAGTTGTTTTCTGTATACTCTTTTTTGTTTTTAAAGCTTTATTTCAGTAAACGAGTATTTATTTTCTCTAGTTCCAACATTGCCCATCCCACTGGAGGGGGAGAGGAAAAGAAAGAAAAAAAGCCATTGTGACAAATATGTATAATCAGACACTACAAATTCCTGCATTAGCTGTGTCCAAAAACATATGCCTTATTCTTCATCTTGAGAGGATCACCTCCTTGGCAGGAGGTCAATAGCGTGCCTCATGATTGGTCCCATGGAATCATAAATGAACGTTACATTGATCAGAATTCTTAAGTCTTTCAAGGTTGTTTGTCTTCCAAATGTTGCCGTAATTGTATAAATTGTTCTTTGGTTCTATGCATCAGGGCATGTAAGTCTGCCCAAGTTTCTCTGAAACCATTGCCTTTCAGTAATTTTCCATTACATTCATATAACCATAATTGTCCAGCCATTCCCCCATTGATAGGCATTTCTTTGTTTCTAGTACTTTGCCTCTACCAAAAAAAAAGTGCTACAAATGTGTTTATGCCTATAGGTCTTTTTCCTCTTTTGTGATCTCTTTGGCTATATGCCTAGCAGTGGTGTTACTGGGTGAAAGAGAAGGTACCCGTCTAGTGACTTTGGGATTATTTTTTGTCTCTTGTTCATCAAAGAGCCCTATTTGGAATGATAAGACAATGTTAAGTAGCTTTGTTTCCCTCTCCTAGAGAACTTGGAAGCCACATGTGATGTAGTAGAAATATAAATCCTGGGCGTCTGACTTGAATTTCTGCTCATCTACCCCCTGCCCTTAAGCCCTTGAGCCTCAGTTTCCTTACCATTCAGATGAAGAATCAGTTTTGATGATCTCCAACTTTCATTCCATTTCTAGATTCTATAATCCTATAAATAGTCCTCTTTTCTCCCCATCCCTACCGCCAAAATTATTCTTGAAACTTCCGAGGCAAAAAGTTTACATCATCAAAAGCCCAAATATTTTAAAAATCAGTTTTAGATGAAGTAAAATAAAGTGATTTATCCCCTTGGAGTGCCCCCACTTTACCTACTTTGTGTATTCTTAATATGGCAATAGTTCTGACAGGCCAGCGAGGCGACCTGAGCTTCCCCAGATACCGAGTTTCTTACCTCTGAGATAGCAGGGACATAAACAGCAGAGCTGCTCTGTCTTCACCATCTATGGACAATGTGAACTCCTTGGCTGATGGAAGCCGTCTTGTGAATAGGGACCAGAGGAAGACGTGCCACGTTATCTGTCCTTCCAGTCACTCAGAGGAGGTACCTTTATAGCCAGGATTATAGCCCTGCTGTGACACACTTGGGTCAATCACTTCCCTGTTTTCAGTTCTTAACATTGGGATGGTCATTTGCAAGGTCCAGGGTGTATGCAAGAGAAGAAAAACCCGAGATTAGTATATCCAAATCCCCCTAATACTCAGATAGACCGGTGACCTCATCCGGGTGGATATGTGTGCCCATTGTGGGTGCCTCTTAAACATTCCTTCCATAAGCTCAGCATTTTGTGAGGCAGGGGGTGGCAAACAGTGTGGTAAGAGCCTTCTTTGAATTTTCCAGCAATCATAAAGATACTAGTAAAGTCCTCTTGCCCACTGAGGCTGGTTCACAAAGATCATCTTTGAGAGGCGATGTGGTACAGGGATGAACTTGGGGTCAGGAAGATAAAGAAATGCTTTTCCTGGAAAAAAAATTCCTGGGTGCACAGTCTAATGAAATGTCCTATGCACATATGTCCACAAATGTATCCTAGTTATTATCTCCTATCCTAGAACTAAAAGTACAAATAAATTTCTGTTGTACCTCTTGAAGTAAAAAAATAGAGCTTTGAGGATCAACTTCCCAGGAGTTGGTCTTCATTTCCTCACATTAAACTTCTGAGTTTGCTGTTAGCCAACTGCAAAGCACAGTTAGCAGTTTACTAGTCCTTGAAGGTCTGAAGGTTTTTGGTCCTCCCTTTGCATGCTTTGGGGCTTATCACAGTTTCCTTTGTATCTGAGTTATTTGTCTATGTGCCTGATGTCCTCTGCTGTACTTCTGGAGGACAGGGTCCAGGTCATTTTCAGACCTTGTGGGTCTCCTCTGGTGTTTGCATGGAGAAGGTGTCCAATGGAAGTTGGAGGGAATGCAGTTCCCTCCCTAATAGTTTGCAGGTGGGCAATCATAAATGCAAATTAGAAAGCCGAGAGAACCCTTCAAAAAGGTTTAGGCTTTTGAGAAAATTCACCCAGGAGACTGTCAAAGGAAAAGTGACTCACTTGTACTGCTCGAAAGCCAGGAGCCAGTCTAATGCAAAGTAGGGCACGGCATGCATTTCTTCATCATGCTGTAAATGTGCAAATTAATAAGAGGTAACAATTGTCAGAGAAAGTGAGGTTACTTTGCCTTCAGCAGGCCTCCGGAGAGGGAGGCCCTTCCCTCTTAGCCCAGATGGTCAGAGCCAGCAGAGCCAGAGGGGTGTGCTAGGAGTTTGATGGGACCAGGCAGCAGGCTTTGGCACACCAGCCTCATACCCAGCTGGGTCTGGGTTGCCGTCTCTCCCTCCCAGCCTCTGCATGTGCAGAAAACTATTTCCCAGAAACAGTAAACGTCAAGGTTCATGCCTGACTCCATCTTTCACTGTGTGAGCACCAAGGAAAAGAGCCAGAGAACAAACAAAGTATACATGTATCCAGTGATCATTGCTGGCCCATGAGGATGGGATTTTGTAAGCCAGCAAACAGAGCCCATCTTAGCTATTCATTAGTCAGTCACTAAACATCCATTAAGTACCTGCTGTGTGACTGGCGTTGGACTAAGCCCCTGCCCTCAAGGAGCTTATATTCCAAGGCGGGGAAGTCCATGTACAAATTAAAGTATAGATGGAATTTATAGAAAATAAGTACAAGACAGTTTTGGCAATGGAGAGGAATCACGTCAATTTCATCAAAATTTAATCTAAAAACCAAATGGAAAATCTTACTAGACAAACCAGTCCTTGGATGCAGTGACATTAAAGAAAGCCAGAGCCAGATTGGGATCCATGGTGTGTTCAGAGGTCTTCCAATGGGCTGTTAATATGGAGCAATGAAACAGAAGGTCAGAAGGACATAATAACTACATTTGAGCATTTGAAGAGCTGGATTAGACTTGGAAGAGGAATTAGATTTATTCTGTTTGGCCCCAGGAAGAAAAACTAGTATGTGGATGTAACCCTGGTGGTGATGAGAATCACTTTGGAGGGTGCAGTTGGCTTTCCGTACCTGTCCCTGTGCTCTCCTTCTTGTCCCTGGGAATGGAAACAGCCACTTCAGAACAGTTGGCTAATTTTGTTTATTATATGAAGAGTATAATGGCCCTTCAGGTCCATGTAGTCTCCTCTTCCACTGCTTTTTGGACTTCACATTAAATAAAAAGTTAAGTCTGCAATTACAGTAGCTCAGAGCCCCCAGCTAAGAAAATTCCTAAGATTTAGGCAGAGGTTTGGCTCACTACTCTAATCTGAATTTGTTCTTATCTCTATCTAACCACTGGCATCTTTATGATTGGGGTGGGGGGAGGGATCAGGTTACTGGAAACATTGGGATAAGGAAATGAAGAGAAGATGTGGTAGTGTCTGTAAATGGACAATTGCTATGGGTTTCCAGTTCATTTCCTGTTGTGTGGTAGCTGCTGTCTCTCCTGTTTGACAACAATACCACTGGGCCCTTTGTGCAGAGGTGTGTGGATGGAGACAGTAGTACCCTCCCTTCTAGGACCTCTTTTAACCCTGGGTTAGCCAGGTCTGCACCTCATTGAATCACAGGATTAGAGAATTGGAAGGGAGCCGTTCATTTATTCAAGAAGCCTTTCTTAAATGCCTACTACATGTCTGAGATACAAAGACAAAAATAAGACACTCCCTGTCTTCAATTAGATTAAAACCTATTGGAAGAAAACAATGTGAACACAAATAAGTCAATATAAAAGATGGCAGGGTAGTGGTGGTGGTGGATAAGGCACTGACAGCTGGGGGAATCAGGAAATGAATGAATGAATGAGCATTTATGATAAGCTTATTATAAGCATTTCTAGCATTTCTAACTTGCTAGAAAAGGCTTTGTCTAGCTGGAAGTTGAGTTGAGCTCGGAAGGAAGCTAAGACTTTTGAAAGTTGGAATTGAGGAAGTAGAACATTCCAAGCATGGGGGACAGACAGCCTGTATGTGGAGAGATGGAATGTCTTGTTTGGGGTACAACAAATAGACTCATTTGGCCAGAATGGTGATTACTAAAAGGGAATGATGGGCCTTGAGCCTGGAGAACTAGACTGGAGCCAAATTGGAAGGGCTTTAAATGCCACACCCCAAAAGGTTTTATTTCTCCTTGAGGCAAGAGGGAGCTTCTGGAGCAGAGTGACATTGTCACTGTACAAAGAGCTGTGCTTTAGGAAGATCCATCTCAGAGTTCATCCAGCCCTATCCTAACCCTAACCATGTTTGTTGACATTCAGTTGTGTCTGTCTCTTCTTTCAGGGTCACCCACCTAGTAAGTGCCTGAGGCTGAATTTGAATTCAGGAAGATGAGTCTTCCTGATTCCAAGTCTGGTTCTCTATCTACTGCATCACCTGGCTGCCCATATTACCTTCTGTTGTTGTTCAGTCATGTCTGATTCTTCGTGACATCATTTGGGGTTTTCTTGGCAAAGATACTGGAGTGCTATACTTTTTCCTTCTCCAGCTCATTTTATGGATAAGGAAACTGAGGCAAACAGTTGGTTAAGTGAGTTGTCCAGAGCCACACAACTACTAAGTGTCTGAGACTGGATTTGAACTCAGTAAGAGGGGTCTTCCTGACTCCAGGCCCAGCATTCTGTCCTCTGCAGCACCACCTAGCTCCTCTTATCCAAACCATGACTCCCTTTTTTTCTTTTTTTTGCTTTTTGGAGGGCAACTGGGGTTAAGTGACTTGCCCAAAGTCACACGGCTAGTAAGTGTGTCAAGTGTCTGAGGCTGAATTTGAACTCAGGTCCTCCTGACTCTGGGGCTGGTGCTCTATTCACTGCACCACCTAGCCACTCCCATGACTCCCTTTTAAAATATCTCTGACAAGTGGTCATCCACCATTTGCTTGAACACCAGCAGTGACAAGGAGCTTACTACCTTTCAAGGCAAACTCTGTTTCCAGACATCTCTTTTTTGTTTAGGAGTCCTTCCCTTCTATTGAACACCTTTTGGAATACTGTGTTTTACTTCATGAAGCTGTGATTCTGACCTTTCTTGCTTTGTACCACCCTGATGCCCCAGTTCTCTTCTTTGGGTTTAAGTTAGCGTGAAAAAGGAGAATGGAAACCTGGGTTTGAATCCCACCTTTAATGTGTCCTTGGGAGACTTATTTAGCCTCTTTGCCTCTTCAGTTTCTTCAGGGAGCTAGGAGGTGACCCTCAGGACCCCTTCCAACTATAGCTCCAGGATCCTGTGATGCTACATAGGTTGTCGATCCTCCCCAGGCCTCTGTAAAATGAGGGGGCTAGATTAGCTAGCTCCTATCTAGCTCTCAATCTCTGACCTTAAGTCAAAAGGCAGCAAGCAGAGGAAGGTCGTTTAGTTAAGCTAAGGCTGTTTCTTTGCCTTGGTCTAAATGGGTGACATTGTTCTTGAGGAAAATGAAAGGTCTGAGCCCCAGTGCAACCTGGGAAAGCTGGACTCTTTTCCAGCCTTTCCCGGGTTTGCCTCTCCCAGGACAACCCCATCCTTTTACTGGAAGAATTGTGAATTCTCAGAATAGTCAACACACCAATATTTAAAAGTACAAAGACACACTCCCCAGCCAACTATTCAGTCTTTCATTGCCCCTGCTCTGTTCTTTTCTCTTAGGAGACAGAGATCACGGAAAGTTGATGTCAGCTAGGACCAAGTTATCCTACGTGATTCTTTTTGTGGAACTTAACTCTTTACATCCCAGCACTCGAGAGAATTTGTGTGGTGTCTTCCCCCAGGTGGAGAAATCTTCTCTCCCATAGAAATGTATGGATGTGCTGCCGGGGCTATGTGGCCCAGGAGGATCCTTTTCTCTGGATTGTGTACCGCATATTTGTTCCGTGCTAATGTTGTGTTTGTTTTCCTGGCATGTTACACCCTTCTCTCAGGCCAGACTCTCATTCCTAGGAGTTTAGGGAGGTGGAACACTGGATGAAATCTGACCTCAGCTTTCTTCACATTTGAAATATCACTCCATAAACTAACACTTAGCAAAAAAGAGGCTCATGGTCAGGGCTGTCCCTGAGAAGTACAGTAGAGAAGGTGAAGGTTGGAGGACTCAGAAGCACTGGATTCAAATTTTGACTCTGCCTTTTAGTCTCAGGTCAACGTTGCAAAGATGCTAATTTGAGCGTGAATGTGAAGATTGGAGTGGCTTCTTTACAGTTGGCGCTCTCCCCAAAGGGAATGGGCTGCGTTCCAGAGGTAGTGGGGTTCTCCCGCCTTCGAGGTTTTCAAGCAGGGGCTGTGGAGACTATTCCTCAGGTATATCATAGTGGGAATCTTTTTCATGTATGTTTTGAACTAGATGTCTGCTCACTCAGTAGTCAGTCAATAAGCATTTTTACGTGCTACTATGTTCTAGGCACTGTGCTAAGTGCCCTCAAATTCTGTGACTTCCTTTGACTTTAGACAAGTCATCTGACTTCTCTGGTTTCCTCACAGGTCAAATCAGGAGTTTAGAGTAGATCACCTCCAAGGGCCATAATGGATCTACCTCCGTTAATTATTGCGTCTCCTAACAGAACTTGGGTAACTTGCATTTGTTCATTTACATGAAGCATGAGAGGGTTCTGGGTAATTTCAGGCCTTTCCCTTCAGCACATGGGGAGGCTGTCATGCTACCCATTGGATATGTCCTTCATGAGGTTGGCCTGTGGTGGTCTGAGCCTGCTGTTAATTATCTGCCCTCTCCTGTGTGTTGTGAAATCTGAACTTGTCTTGAAGCATCCTTCCCATTCACCCCACACCTCTGACCCTGCATCCAGAAGTTCATGACAGTTCATGACCTATGCCAAGCCTAAACTTGGTCCTCAGAACTCATTCTGTAGGGGAAACTGAGAGTGGGAACAGATGGTGGGTTTTCTCCAAGACATTCCTCCCACCAGCCTACTTCCACAGACATGCACTTGGTGGGGACTTCAGCCTGGTGACACAATCCTGCATTCTGATGCAGGAGACTGTCATGATGTGTAGGGTTGGGACTGATCTCCAGTGACTCTTGAGCAAGTTGGGGCTCTTGAAAAGCCCTTGGGTGACTGAACTCCAGTGGCCATGAGAGACAAGCAAGCATCCAATTTTAGATGCTACATTCCTCCTGCTGGAGAAGGGCGAGTTCTAGATCAGAAAGCACTCACTATATAAGCAGCCACCATGGGGCCAGGCACTGTGCAAGACACCATGATTTTTTTTTTTTTTTGCTTTTTGGAGGGCAATTGGGTCAAGTGACTTGCCCAAGGTCACATGGCTAGTAAATGTTAAGTGTCTGAGGCCGGATTTGAACTCAGGTCCTCCTGACTCCAGGGCCAGTGTTCTATTCACTGCGCCACCTAGCTGCCCCAAGACACCATGATATTAAAAACAAAAAGGAAAACAACTCCTACCTACAAAGAGCTTAAATTCTCTTGAGAAAACCTTCTCTTTTTCTGCCCCTTCTCCTCTTCTCTTCTTTCCTTATACATACTCCCATCACCACCATTACCAGTTCCCAACGCCCTGCACCCACAGAGGGGGATATTGTGGCTCATGGCTTCACACAATTAACCACTGCTTATTTCATGGCACAGGTTTTTTTCCTTCCCAAATCAAAGTCAAAGTATTTAAAATCTGAAGTTTTAATAAACAGGGGTCAGGACAAAGTGTGGCACCATGTATATAAAATCAGAAAAACCTGGGTTCAAGTCCCATTTCTAATATATACTATGCTGCATGACCAAGGGAAACTTAGTTAAGCTCTTAGTGCTCCAGGGAACTCCGTAAGGCTGTGAGTTATAGATAATATGGTGATCTGTGTCAGGGATGGAAGTTTTCCACACCAGGGATTTCCCCGTATCAGTATAATACTAATGTAATCTAAGATTTTTTTTTTTTAAATGTGAGTTACTATTATTATGGTTGTTAAAGACTTTTCTGGTCTAGAGGTTCTTAATCTGTCGTCCATGAATTTTTTTTTGTTTGTTTTATATTGTGATTATTTAATTTCAATATAATTGGCTTCCTTTGTAATCCAATATATTTTACTTTATGAATTTAAATGCATTATTCTGAGGGGTCCATAAGTTCCACCAGACTATCAAAGGGGCCCATGACACAAAAAAAGGTAAAGAGTCCCTGAGATTCTAGTTCAGTTCCCCTCACTATTCAGAGGGAGAAACTGAGGCTTGGAAAGGTAACAAGACTTAATGCAATTGGGGAACTAGAACAAAAGCCTCTTATTGCTTGATTCAGTCTTCTCTCTCCTTTCTTCCTGGCTTCCCCCTAGCTTGTTACCTAATGAACACTTAGATGGTCATTCATGGCCACCTCTTTGCAAAGACAAGCTCAGTAGCATAGAACAGGTGAACGTGGAGTTTGAGGGCCAATCTTTCTCTAAAGATGAATGCAGACTCTTTCAAGAAGGGCACTATCTTTCATTTTTGTCTTTTATCCTCAGGTACTTACCCCAGTCACTGGCACATAGGAAGCATTTAATAAATGTCGGTGGAACCAAAGTGAATCGGGCATATTTTGGAGAAGGCCCCAGCAGGATTTGCCACTTCCAAATGGTTTGGATGTTAGGGTACAGCATGAAAGGGCTGCCAGAGACCTTTGGACAAGGCACTCATGTACCTACAGTTGTTGAGATTTCCCTGTAATTGCTGGCTATAGTTTCTATGATGAACAAGTGAATGAATAATAGCAGTGACTTTGGGAGGGGGGAGGTGAGAGTGCAAAGAGAATACTGAATGTCTTCTCCGAATCATGGCCTTTTCCTTAGGAAATCTGTCATTCACAAACCCAATTATGTGCAGGTAGAATGTCAGCCCCGACAGAATAAAATCCATGCTCCCTGCCAAGATTTTAAAAAGAAATCCTGCTTACCAGCAACTTCTATTTTCATAAATGTCTATTAAAAAAAAATAAAACCTAAAGCATAATCCACACATTCCCCAGAATTCACTGTGTTTCAAGGAAAAGCTTTTATCATTGCAACAAAAAGAAGAACCATTGCACCACTGGGCATCAAAACTTGTCTCCCTCCAAAGCAAATGAACAATATGGCTCTTCTGCCTACCTTGGGCCACATTACTAGATTATATCCCTGGGCTTTGGATAATTGGAAATAAACACACTGGCCCCTCTCCAGAGCATCCTGGAGAAGCTACCATTACGGTTAGGACTCATGGTTTCATTAACTGTGGGAATATCTCTCCAGTCAACTGACAACGTATTTTTTAGGTACCTGTTACATACTAGGCACTGAAGATACAGATTCGGTGAATGAAACAATCTCTATTTATAAGGATTTTACGTTCTACTGACCTACACCAACATGGGATCTTCAGATATAAAAAGCTAAAAGTTCAGCTTCCTCCCCTTGCCTCATTTTATTTAAGGGAAAACTGAGACACAGAGAGGTTGGTTTTTTTTAAAGTGACTTACTTTTAACTGATAAGTGTCAGAGGGGAGATTTGAATCCAGATCTTCTGAACTCCAGGATAAGCACATAATTCCACAGAGAAATGATGGGGAAAAAAAAAAAAACTTTGCAAATGCCAAATGCTAGTATCTTTCCTATTTATCATTCTAATCAATCAATCAGAATTTATTTATCTACCATGTATTTATCTATTATTTATCCATACTGTGCTGGGCAATGAGGTTACAAAGGCACAAGTGAGATGATTTTTGCCCTCAAGAAGCTTGCACCATTTTTGGAGAAGGCTGTAAAAGAGAAGAGAAATACCTAGAAAGGTCAACTAGATGGTGCAATAGATAGAGTGTTGGGCCTCAAGTGAGAAAGACTCATCTTCCCGAGTTCAAATCCAGCCTGCCTCAGACACTTACTAGTTGTGTGACTCTTGACAAGTCACTTAACCCCGTTTGCCTCAGTTTCTTCACCTGTCAAATGAGCTGGAGAAGGAAATGGCAAACCACTCCAGTGTCTTTGCCAAGAAAACCCCAAATTTCTTGGTCATGAAGAGTTGGATACCACTAGAAAACAAATAAATAACAGCAGATAGAAAGATGGAGGGAGTGTCCTTTGAAGGGTTTGGGGGTTTTTGTTGTTGTTTCAATTTGCTTTTTGCTTCAGGGTAATGAGCCCTAAGTTCATTTGTTTCTTTTCTTCCTTCCTTCTTTCTTCCTTTCATCCCTCCCACCCTCCTTTCCTCCCTCTCTCCTTCCTTCCATAGACTTTTTTCTATATATACACACATACATATGTAAATGAACACATGCACATATGTGTATATACATGTGTGTGCACCCATATGTATGCATATGTGTATATATGTATGTGTGTGTATATATAGATACATGGATAGATAGAGATTGTGGTTTGGGTTTTTTTTTGTATGTGTGCTAGTCACAAGACGAGCTGCTCTTTGGTTTCTGCTGCTCTCCTGTTGGTGGAATCTTTACAAGCAGCAAGCTCTAAGGCTCCAGGCTGACAGAGCCGTCTCATATAAGCCGTCTCAACAACTTAAAATAGAATCCTTTTGCTCAGTCAGGTGGTGGGGAGAACATCTTGCATTCTTTAGGATGCCTTCCTCGCCCCACAGATTCAGAGAAATGGATTGAAGAGGCAAGTTGTGCATCGATGAGCCCTGACTCTGGCCTGTGGGTGCCAGGAAAGTGTTTTCTTTTTCCTCTTCTTCCTTCCTGCCCCCTCGCCCCCATTCCCTCCCCTCAGTGTGCCTAGTCTGGGGCCAAGGACACTGAGCCAGGATTGTGTCACTCTCCCGTCCTTGGATCTTATGAGTGGCGTTCATCTGTGTGGTTTAGTGGACGCTGGTTCCCCTTCTAGTACTCCTTTTCCATGAATTTGACATTAGTGCGCTCTCTGTCTGCTTCTCAAATTCTGGGCCTTATTTCTTCCAGGTTGTGTTTTTTTTTCTTTCTCCTGATGTTTTGGTTTATTTTGTTAGTTCCTCCAACTTTAAATATTTTGCTGTTCTCTGTCTTGCTGTATAAATGAGGCTCCTTGATGGATATTCTGGGGACTGCACTGGGTAGGATTGCTTTAAGTTTTATGAAAATAAATGTGTGATTTTTCTAGTTAGAAAAAAAAAGCATTAGTCACTGAATAGCTTAGTAAAATTAACTTCAACACACGTTGAGCTCTTTTTCCTCAAGTCATAAACTCGTATAAGAAACTCTGTGAAAGCTTCTCGGCAGCTCTGGCCTCTTCACAGTAGCTGATTAATTAAAGCGTTCCCATTAAATTACGCTGTGATTATTTTTGAAGGTAACAGCCAGAGGCCAGACTGAGCCTCTTTGACTTGGTAGATGCAAACCAGACATACAGTGTGTTTTGGGGCTGTGGGCGTCTTAGATCTGATGGAAGGCAGGAAATGAGAGAATCTGGCAGGGCTCTGTGGCCTGGCTCAGTGGAGCCTCCTGACTTTTTTTTTTTCTGAAGTACATTCTTGTGTTGTAAAGGGTAAAGTGGAAACCTAGGTGCAAATCTGGATCCTGGGTACTTAGGATGAATGGCTTTGAAGGCTGCCTACGTTAGGAATCAGGAAAGCTGCAGTAGAAGAAATTGGACTATTTATGATTTTGGAGCTGTCACTACCCTTTTTTGTTTGGAGGTAGAAAAATCAAGGTTGTTTTTTGTTGTCGTTTTTTTGTTTTTTGTTTTTTCCCTGGTGCTTGTATCAGTTTTTATATAGCTTCATCATTTTTGTGCCCATAGAGGAGAGAACAGATGGTAACCTCAAAAGAGAAAACTCAGTTCTGGGGAAGGATTGTATCTTTATGTACCTTTGCTTGAAACTCACAGATGCTTGGCCTTCCTGGATATGTAAAAATGATTAAGGTAGAGAACAATTGGGTTTCTAATTAGGATTTCAAATCTCCAACTCTCTGAAATGGAGGTAGACATTTCTTTCCTAAGAGAATCCTTCAGCTAGTCCAATTCAGGGGAAGAAATCTCTCTTTGTTTTTCACTTAGAAGGGAATTGCATTCACTTAATCGCTGTATCCAGATCCCTTTCTGAAAATCCTGTTTTTCTCTGGTAGGAGACTCTAGGGAGGCCTTGAGACTAGTGGATAAAGAACTGCCTTTGAATCAGGAAGAGCTGGGTTCAAATCTCTGCTGACAGAAACCAGCTTTATGACTAGAAACAAGTCCCCCAACGCTTTCAGTGCCTCAGGCAAATATTTAAATAGTGTAACTCACAGATGCTTCATGGCTCAGCATAGGCCATTTCTACACCAAGAGGTACCAAAACAAGTGGGTAGGGAGTGGGGTACAATATCTGTAGTATACACATTCCTTGGATGTTGTAAGGGTTAAATGAGATCCTTTATATAAAGCTCTTTTAAAAACATTAAAGAATTAGATAGGGATAAGGATAGGGTCTGGATCTTTGATTTTGTTGGTATAGGGAACTCCCATGTGGAAAAACTCCCTCTACAGATGCAAGTAGGCACCTTCTCTACAACTCATACAACTTGAGCTCTGAAAGTTTCAGCCTGTATATGTCAAAGGCGTGGACTTGAACCCAGTCTTCCTGAGTTTGAGGTTTATACAATATGCCAATACTGCTTCAAACAGAGCAGCATATAGAAATGGGATAATTATTGTTGTATTTTTAAGTAGACTTTGTTGATATCCTTTGTTTTTATACGCTCTTCATTCTCATCTGTATCCTTCCCATTCCCCTTCTATTCTTCAGACCAAAGATTTTTTTTAAGAAGAAGGAAAACAAAGCAGTGAGCAAAACCAATCAGTGTCTTATAGGCAATGTTTTATATTGTGTGTCCTCACTTCTGCAAAGGAAGGGAGGAAGGCACTGCTCTTATCTCTTCTTTGCAACCACATTTCTTCTTCTTTTTCTTCTTCTTTTCTACCTTCCTTTTCTCTTCTTTCCCTTTCTATTCTTTCTTCATAATAACAATAAGTATCATTTATATATCACTTTAAGGTATGCAAATCACTTTTACATGTATTACCTTATGAGATCCTCAACAACAACAATGGTGCCGATAATGTTTACATTTGGACCAATTGCTGGTATGGAAACATCCTCCATTGTTTTCAATTAACTCTAACTCCATTGATGTTGACTGGTAACTTTGTCTAAAACTCATGTCTCAGAGAGTTGCCTGGACCCCTGAAAGGCTGTGGCCATGATCAAATGAGATAATACTTGAAAGGTGCCTGGCACAGTGCCTGATACATAGTAAGCACTTACTGCCTCCTTCCTTCCTTCCTTCCCTCTTTTCCTTCCTTCCTTCCTTCTCTCTTTTCCTTCCTTCCTTCCTTCCCTTTTTCCTTCCTTCCTTCTCTCTTTTCCTTCCTTCCTCCCCTTTTTTCCTTCCTTTCTTCCTTCCTTCCTCCCTTCCTCCCTCCCTTTCTCTCTTCCTTCTTTCCTCCCTCTCTCCCTCCCTCCTTTCCTTCCTGGGTTACACATTCAGTATGTGGTAAAAGTGAGCTTTAAGTCAAGTCTTTCTGGCCCCAAAGATGGCGCTCTGTGTACTGTGCCACACTGTCTCTGGCAGCTGATACTGTTATTATATCTGTGGTTCCCTTGGTGTAGCGGATTGCCATTGAGGAAACCTCCCTTGAGTAATGGGATAACTTGTCTAGGGCCACAGAGCCATAGCCAGGACATAAGAGGCTGGATTTGAACTCGAGGCCTCTGGAAACCAGTGCTAACCATTATGCATTCCATCTCTTGTTATTGTTAGGTCGTCTCCTTGTCCTTCTAATCATTATTATTAAAAAATTGTGATGTGAATATCAAGTTTGCTGGTAATTTCTTCTGGTAAATATTTAACTTCTGTATTAGTGTCAGTCAGTGAGAATCTTTAAACTTTCTCCCTAGCTAAAAGTGCACACACTCATGTGCACACACGTAAGCACAATCATACACATGTGCAAACACATTGTCTTGACCCAGAGAAAACTTCCTAAAAGGGAAGCTGAGTTCATATTCAAGTAACTCAGGGAGTTTGGGGCAACTATGTGCCGCAGTAGGCAAAGCACTGGGCCAAGAGTCAGGAAGATCTGAGTTCAAATCCAGCCACAGAGACTTACTAGTTGTGCGACCCTGGGCAAGTCCCTTAACCTCCACTGTAAAGTGAGGATCATAATAGCACCTACCTCCCAGGGTTGTTGTGAGTATCAAATGAGATAATGTTTGCAAAGTGCCTCACATATTGCCTGGAACATAGTAGGTGTTTTGTTAATCCTTCTTCCTTCCTTCCCCTCTTGCCTGGCCCATGACCCTCTGGGGCTGCCTGCATATGGGCATGTGTTTCCATTCCCATCATGGAAGGCGTACACACACATGCTGCAAGAGAATACTGCTTTGGATGCTCTGGGGCCCTGCCAGAGGCAGGTTGCCAAAGAATGTTTCTAGTTCTCGATCAGAGCTTCAGTGATTGGCAGCCCTCTGGAAAATGGTTTCTTTCCTCCCTGCATTCTCGCTCACCAAGCTTTCTTCCCTGCTTACAGGAAGATCTGTCTGCACTGCAAGTGTCCCCAGGAGGAGCACATTGTGACGGTGATGCCTTTGGAAATGGAGAAGACGGTCAGCAAGCTCATGTTCGACTTCCAAAGGAATTCGACCTCAGATGATGACTCAGGCTGTGCCTTGGAGGAGTATGCCTGGGTCCCACCAGGGCTGAAGCCCGAACAGGTAATACTTAGCTCCTTTATTTCTTCTCATTTTACCTGACTTTTCTTGCCAGGAATAATCAAGGCTTGCCTCCCCTGCTTGAAAGCCTTGCTCTGGGATGTGTACATGCCCATCAGGCAGGCGATTTCAGTTCCTAAGTGGGAAGAGACAAGAGTGTTGGATTGTTGCCAATCCAAGGCACATTTGGGAGCCTGGTAGAGCTCTCTGTCCAAGGATATTTGGGAAGGTTGGGCCTAGACCTGCAACTTTTAGATGGGGGAAGCTGCATTTTTAAAGATGTGACATCGTCTGAGAGTTCTACCATGAACTTTGAGGTGAAGCTCATTGCCACAGGGGAAGGGGGAAGTGTAACTTTATTTTTCCAGGGATATGCCCCCATGTTGAAATATTGAGCTTGGCCATACTTGACTCACAAAGACGTCGGCATTTCCTCGAATATTTTGGCACCCCCACAGGCTGTAAATATCATTGGTTTGATTAAAGGGAACAAGGGTCATATTTTCTCGCTTTTTTCTCTGAATTCTTCACTGACACACAAATCCTGACTTTACATATTCTGGCACAAGGGAGTCCATCTGTCACTGTCCAACAATAATAATAATATTAGTAACTGACATTTTTATGGAGCTTTAAAGATTTCAAAGTGCTTTACTCATTTTATCTTGTTGGAGCCTCATGCAATACCTTGAATGAGGTAAGTTCTCTAGATGGTACTGTACCCATTTTGCAGATGAGATAACTGAAATTCTGACGGTATACCTGGGAAAACATTTCAACTTACTTTTTCAGTCTTGAGCTCTCAACATTCCCCAGGCACTTCTTTGAGGGTCAAATATAAACTCTGATGTTTGTGTTTAAAGCCTATTTACATCCTGGTTCCAACTTAGCTTTCTAGCCTTATTATACATTACTCCTTTCCATGTATACTTTGGTCTAGTCAGACCAGTCTTTTGGCTGTTCTTCATACATGTCACTGTATTTCCTGCCTTTGCCTTTGCTGGGCTGGCTCCTAGAGCTGAATGTCCTTCTTTTTTTTTTTTCCCCTTTTGGAGGACAGTTGGGGTTAAGTGACTTGCCCAAGGTGACACGGCTAGTTTTTTGGTGTTTGTGTTAAGTGTCTGAGGCCGGATTTGAACTCAGGTTCTCCTGACTCCAGGGCTGGTGCTCTATTCACTGCACTACCTAGCTGCCCCTGCTGAATGTCCTTCTGCCACCCCTCGGCCTCTCCGAAGTTCAGCTGAAGCTCTGCCTCCTGCAAGAAGACCTTCTTTGTGTCCCCAGCTGCTGGTGTCTCGTGTGTATTGGGTACACGCCCATTTTGGATATGTGCACATGTTGACTCTCCCACTAGAATGGAAGGTCCTGGGGGGGAGGGAGTAGTACTATTACTTCTTTGTGTTTGCAACCCCAGGGTCTGGCACATGGTAGTTGTTAATCAATGCTAATTGATTGATGATTTCTGGCCAGGGGTATGGTGAACCAAGTGAGGCAGGTGTTAGGGAGTCCCAGGGACTTCTGGGAGATTCCATAGACATTCCCATAACCACTTAGGGCAGCATGGTATGGTAGAAGACAGATTTGATGACTGAAGAACAATGTTTAAATCCCACTTCTTACTTGTGTGTCACTGGACAAGTTGATAAAGAAGGAAGAAAGGATTTTTATTTATTATATGTGGTGGGCTCTACCTCTATCGATCCTCACAACAACTCTATGAGGTTACTATTATCATACCCATTTTATAGGTGAAGAAACTGAGGCAGACCAAGGTTAAGTGATCTGTCCAGAGGTTATACAACTGCTAAGTGTCTGAGGCTGGATTTGAACTCAGATCTTCTTGATTCTAGGCCCAGCACTCTATCTACTATGTCACTCAACTGACTCAGGGTTCCGTTTCTTCTTCTATGAAAGGAAGGAACTGGACCAAATGCTCTCTCCAGGGTTCCTTCTGGCTCCAAGTCTGTGGTGCTATACTAAGTCCAGGGTCACACAGCTAATAAGTGTTGAGGTAGAATTTGAACCCAGACCTTCCTGACTCCCAAGTTCAGCTATACCCTACCACCTAAATTGGAAAGCTGAGTCTTGCCTCTGTGCTCCCTGAAAGTAAGGCTCAGTAAAGCACTCATCCTCAAGTCTCCCCCACCATAGGCTGCCTGGCTGAGCTTAGATAAGTCACTCCTCAGTCACAGAGGATGGCATCTAATTAATCCCAAGTGGACTTGAACAATTTACTGTTCCTGTCTTTACTGTTCCCAATAAGTGATCGTTCCTCGAAGACTTTTAATGCCTGACTCTCAGGGTAATCATTTTCACTTTTGGACAGACCTCTTGAGTAGAAAATACTCTCTTATTATCAGGTCTAAGTTTTCCTCTTCATCGTCCCTGGTCCTGTCCCCTGGGGTCAAGGACAACACAATAATTCCTCTTCCATATGATAGCTCTTTCCCCACTCTTCTTATTTCCAGGCTCTCCCCCATGCTTGGAATCCACTCCTTTGCTTTCTCCATCTCTCAATCCATCTCTCTTGCTTCTAGGTTTTACTTAGGGGTTTACTCTTTCTCTAAGTTTTTGTGATCCTCCTAAGAGTGTTGACTTCCCTCCTTAGATGACCTCGAATTCCTCATCAATCTCTGTAGAATGTACCACTCCTAGTAGAAGGGAACCTCCCTGCAAGCAACAACTGTCTTCCTTTTGTCTTTGTGTTCCCCGGGGCTTTGCAAATGGTTAAGTGCACAATGTATGTTGAATTGAATTGGATGAAGAGGTGGATTAGTGATAGTCTCATGACTCTTATGCCCAAACTATATACATCATGTTATTTCCCCATCCTGAGGTTACCTACACATTTCACTTTTCCTACAACAGCTAGAAGTCCCCCAGCCCTTTCTTTCTTGTTCACAAGATGGGTCCCTTACATGCTCTGGATTAACCAGTCTTCAGTTATCTAGCCATTGCTGATTTTTTTCTTTGAGAACAGTAATTTGTTTGACATCAATGTCAAATTCCTGGCTTTTATTCCATACCCTTTCCTTCCTTCTAGAGCAGTAGGGAGGAAGACTTTCCCCTGGGGCAAAAGTAAGTTTGTAGGTATAGTCATGGGGTCACTCCATGTCCTGGAGATTCTGGCCTATACTCCCAAGAAATTGGGAAGTGTAGAGGGATGCTATGAAAATGGTCTCCAAAACTGCTGGCCCGGGGTCAGGGGAGGGAAGGAGATTTTAACAGCCTTTCCAGCTTTATTTCATCTTGTTCCTATGTGAAGAACAATGACACAAGTTCTGGGCCACCACAGAGGGAAAAAGCACATTATTAGATATTAGTATCCTGGGACAAAGCCCTGATCACCCTACCCTTGTTATAACTCTGCTTCCTTCTCAGCTCTAGAACAAGCTTGCCACTCATCCAAATCCTTAATTACAGGTAACTAGGAAAACTTAGGCTCATCCATTGAGTCTACCAATCCAAAAAATGAACACATGTCATTTGGAGGTGGGGAGGAACCTTCTACTTTGTATATCGCAGGGAGAAAATCAGGCTGATCTTTCATGGACTTGTTGTGAAGGAGGATGATTCATGCTATCAAATAAGCTAGGTGAATGATGCCAAAGGAAACAGTGTTCGCAACTCTTTCTATTGTCCTTACAGCTTGGAAAGAAATCTGTCTTTTCTTCTTCTTCCTTACTCTCAGCCTTACTCAGATCTATCAAATATAAGCAATGAGAAACAGAAATTGTCCTACAGAGAGACAAGAATCTCTTGATACTAATTGAGAGGCTGTGTACTCACCTAATAAAATATCAGCTTACTAAAAAAGCTTGAAGGATGTCATTGTTGAAAGGAAACAGACAATTCCACTTATTTTTTTTTTTAATTCTAGTGCTGATTGTACTGGTTATGAATACCTCTTTATTCATACCTCTTTAGCCAGATTAAGATTAGAACACTGAGTCCCCTAAAGCTTTGCTTTCTCACATTGCCTCTTCCTCTGATAGCTCCCTTTTACTTGGCTGTTTTTCGGGAGCATCTTTCTCTCTAACAAGAGGAATTGTGGGTGAATATATTAAAATCCCATTTGCTAGAGGCAAAATATAAAGGCTTTCTTAGAGCACCCAAAAAAAAGTGCTTTAATTTTTGTAAGAAACCTTTCGTATCATTGCTTTATCCAAGAGTTAAGACATTCCTTCCAGTGATTCTCAACATTTTCTTTCTTCTAAGAAACCTCATCATGTTAATATCATGGAAGCTAAAATTGGCCTTAGGGCACAGAAGAAATGAAGATTTTTGTGCTCTCAATTAAAAGTATATGAGGAACATTTCTTTTTTCGTGGGCATTTAACAATCCCGGTCGGTCATTTTGTTAATTAGTCAACAGACTTTCCTTCCCAGGATCAGAAGCTGGGCTAATCATGGAGATCACAAAGACAAAAGTAAAAAGGACCTTGCCTTCAAGGAGTTGACATCCTAACCAGCTTAAAAGGGAGTATGAGGACAAAAATAAAGTCAGAGGACATAGGTTCTAATCCTGTCTTTCCCACTTACTATCTGTGTAACCCTTGGACAGATCATACAAGTCTCAGTCTATCTATCTATAAAATGGGGGAGAGGGTTGGACTCAGCCCTTAATGTCTCTTCTGGCTATAAAACTATGATCCTTTGACCAGAGTTTGAATCCTGGCCTTACTACTCACTACCTGAGCAACTTAGACATATACTTTAATTCTATGGACCTCAGTAAAATGGAGAAATTGAATCAGATGATGTCTGAGGTTCCTGTAAGCTGAAAAATCTGACAACCATATGATCTTGGGAGCTTGGCTTGTCTTACAGATGATGCCAGGAAGGAAAGAATGAGATGTTCTTGGCTCAGTGGATAACCAATCTCATCTTTGTAAATTGGATGTGGTTTCAGGTGATTAGTCTGAAAAGCAAGGGAAGGAAAGCCATTTTAATTTAATTTGCATCTCTTCAAACTTTGTGTTTGCGAGGGAATGTAAAATAATGACTGCCTGGGCTGGCAGTCAGGAGACCCAGTATCTTTCTTCATCTTGGCCACTCATTAGGAAATTGACGTTTTCTTCCCTGAACCTCAATTTCTCCATTGATCATTAGATAGGTGCAATAATTCTTAGCCCATCAATCCCACAAGTATGTCGTGAGAATAACTTTTATAAGTAGCTAATAATGATGAAAGACCTTTGTAAGGTTGAGAGTCCTATTAAAAAAAGGTGAGGTGGCTCCTTTTCTCATCACTGCTACCCTGGAGGAAAGGAGGTGCTATGTCAGGCTACTGCTTCTGGGTTAGACCAAGACAGAAACTCATCTTCTTGTGTGGTTGCCTTGACATTGTTACCAGTGTATTTATTTAGCAAAGCACAGGGTGATACTTCCCCACGTCTGTGTCTGCACAGAGTGAGGGGAGTGTCGGGTGCAATAGTTTTCTTGTGGTTTTCAAAGGAAGAACATAGAGTATGGACCAGGATGTGGGTGGCCAGCCTTCTGGGTGTACTTTCAAATTTCCTTTTCTCTTTGGTCTTCTGGTTCTCTTAATACCTGGTACAGTTTGACTGGAATATCCAAAGTCAGGGCAGATTCCATCTCCCCCAAGATGTTTATTTCCCTCATCCATGTTTCAAATACTCCACGTGTCTGTGAGCCTCTGAGCAGGATGTTCAGGTCTGAACATCCCAGGATTTCAGTCTGCTAGAGTGAATATCTTTTCCTTCTCTTTGAATAGTGCTCTGGTATGTAATGATAATAGCCTGCATTTATGCAACGAAAAAAACGTACATATGTTATCTTATTTGATGCTGCAAACAATCCTATAAGGTAGGGAGTACAAAATGGCAGTTTGTCATATTTGGACCAGATCTGTGATTTCATTGGAAGAGGGGACTCCCAGTAAGGAAATGCCTTCTATCTTTATAGATTGACAGTAGGTTTCAAAGGACATAGATTTTTCTTAATTCCAAGATCAGTTTTCTGTCCACCAAACCATGGTATTTCATGTGTGTATGTGTGTGTGTGTGTGTGTGTGTGTGTGTGTAGTATACATGCATATATGTAGATAGAGCTAGATTGTAGATAGATATATGTAGATTAGATAGATAGATAGATAGATAGATAGATAGATTGATTGATCTATCTAGAACTGTAAGGGACCTCAAAAGCCATCTGAAACCAACTCATTTTACAGATGCGGAAACAGAGGTACAAAAAGCTTACATGACTTACCCAAGTCTCATAGGTAGTAACACAGCATGAATTTGAACCAGGTCCTATGACTATAAGTTCTGCACTGCACCATGTAATTCTCTCTCTCTCTCTCCCTGCACCATGTAGTCATGGCTAACTCTCTAGTTCAGGACCTCATCAGCTCTCATCTGAGCTACCTTGGTATCCATCCATTGGTTGTCCCTCTCCCAGTCTTTCCCGTCTTCAGACTTTCTCACACAGAGCTGCTTGAAGGATCTTCTTAAAGCATAGAGATGTATTCTATCTCTTCTCAACAATCTCCAGTGGTTCCCTATTGCCTCTAGGATAAAATTCAAATTCTTCACCCTAAGTAGAAATCTTTTCCCAATGGGAAGCCAGTCTTTTCCCCTCAGACTTAGTTTGTCTTCCTTTCTTTTGTGTGTACTCTGGGTTCCAGTCAAATTGGCCTTTATCCCCTTCCCCTAACCGTGCACTTTCAGCCTTTGACCAGGCTGTCCCCTGCCCTCAATATACTAATGCCTTCTCATTTGTTTGTTAGAATCGTTGTTTCCTTCTGTGACCTCCTTAGCTCCTGATTGGTTCTTTCCTTCCCCAATTATCTTGGATTTACCTGTCTGTTCACCTGAAAAGAGAATGTAGTCTTGAGGGCAGTGAAAATTTTTCATTTGTCTTTCCTTTCCTATTGGGTAGCACGGTGTCTCCTTGTATAGAGTAGGGTCTTAATAAATGTTGGTTGAATTGAATTAGGAGCAGATAGGTGGTACAGTGGATAAAGTGCAGGACCTGGAGTCAGGAAGACTTGAGGACAAATCCAACCTCAGACACGTACTAGCTGTGTGACCCTAGACAAGTCACTTAACCCTATTTGCCTCATTTTCCTCATCTGTAAAATGAGCTGGAGAAGGAAATGGCAAAACATTCCAGTATCTTTGCAAAGAAAACTCCAAATGGGGTCATGAGGAGTTGGATGTGACTGAAACAACTAAACAACAATCAATTGAATTAAGTGACTAGCCCACAATCACACAGCTGCTTTTAAATGGCCAAGAGAAGATTTGGACCCAAATGGTCCAGAATTCTTCCCCTAGCATCATATTGCCAGACAGCATTTTATTCCCATTACCAGCAGCAAGAGGGGTGGCTCTGTTTCTATATTAAGAAGCATCAGAGTATGTGAAAAGAGGGTCAGCTAGGTTTGGAAGCAAGTCACCTGACCTCCATGGGCCTCAAGTTCTCTATTTGTCATATGAGGGTATTAGACTAGGTTACCTCTGAAGTCTCTCCCAGCTCTAAAGCTAAGGTGTGGTGACTTCTGACATCCTTTTCATTTCTAAGTGTCTGATCCTGTGGGACATTAGAATATCTTTGCCAAGATACATAGTAGGCACTTACTAAGCCTCTGTGACAGCCATGTGAGATGTTACTTGTTCTGGGTTCTCATCAGGGTTAAGGACTGGATGTTGGCCTCATTGGAACTCACAACTCTGTACTTTTCTAAAATACCTAACCTGGAATTTGTGACAAAATTCTACTTTTGACTCCTTATTGGAAGGACAGACGGCAATTATTTCAGATCACAGGCACAATGTTGAAAGAATGCATGTTTATTCCCAAAGCAACCATTCTGACTCAGTCTTGACTCATATTTGCCCTGCTTTTCTAGAAGATCTGGACTCTTGCTGGGTTTTCCTGCCCTAGCAGCCCTGCTACTGTGTAGCACCAGTCTGTGGTTGCTATATAAGCAGGAGCATATGCCATCACTGTCCTCAAGATGACTGGGCTGGACCAAACACCCTGGCCTGCCACCCTCTGGATGATTCAAAGGAGAGGAAAAGAGGCTTAGTGAGGTTTGCTTCATCACATGTTGCTTCAGAACCAACCAGCAAACCCAGCCAGTTCCCATTGGCAAGGAGAATGGGTTTCATGTGAGGGCTGTCCTAGACCTAGGGATGGGGAGAGGGAGGGAAGAAGAGAGGCTCTCCCTTGTGAAAGCTGTCTTCCAGGACCCTCTATGGCAGCGGTTCTCAACCTGTGGGTCGTGACCCCTTTGGGGGTCGAACAACCCTTTCACAGGGATTGCCTAAGACTATCGGAAAACACATTTCCGATGGTCTTAGGAACCAAGACATTTCTCCTCTATCGTCTGTAGGCAGGTCTGCCCACATGCAGCTACACCCACATACAAGTATTAAAGGATTGCAGCATTAGGAAGGTTGAGAACCACTGCTTTATGGAGACCTCCAGGAGGCCCAGAAAAGAGCTGTTTGATATAGCAGGTTTTGAATTCTATGAAGATGGTGTTGATCTGTATCCTTTGGTTATCTAGAAAGCTCAACCCCACACCCTCCTAGTATCAGTAAATCAGTGAGCAAGTATTTATTTATCACGTATGTGCTAGGTACTATACTAAGCCCTGGGGGGTGGGGAGGTGGGGAGACAGAAACAGTCCTTGCTCTAAAGGAGCTTACATTCTTTGTATTTTATTTTATTTTTAATTTATGGAATAAAGCAAGTATTTCCATAACAAAGTACGATAAAAAAAAAAAAGATGATTGCACGTGAACCTGCAAATCGACTGAGCACAACTTCCTTTCAAATGAGCAACACAGTTATCATGTAAATTTCATTTTTTTTTTTTTGCCTTCCCTTCCCCTCACCCTAGAGATGGCTACTGTTAGATACAAAGAAGCACGTATATGTAAAATCCTTCTATACCAGCTTCTTTTTATCCAGTCTTTCTCTGGACGTAGACAGTATCTTTCTTCGTATGTCCTCTGTAATTAATTAAGAAGCATGCATTCTAATGAGGGAAGGAGCATGAACATCAAAAGGGCTGCACACCGAGTAGATCAGAAGTTCTTAACCTTTTTAGCATGAACCCCTTGGGCAGTCTGGTGATGCCTATGGACCCCCTTCGCGAAAAAAGGGTTTTTAATGCATGGAATAAAACACATAGAATTATCGAGGGAATCAATTATGTTGTAAAGTTTGTGGACCTCAGATTTAGAACTCATGTTCTAAGAAAAAAAGAGAACCAGGGTTCTGGAAATCCCAGCTGTGATTACTTGTGTGAACCCTGACAAATCATTTCATTTCTCTGGGCACCAGATTCCGCATTTGTAAGATGGTGGCCTGGACCAGATCAGGGGCTCTTAACCTTTTTTGTGCTGTGGACATTCTGGAGAACCCTATGGACTTTTCTCAGAATGTTTAAAAATGCATAAAACAAAATGCATAGAATTACGAAGGAAACTAATTATATTGAAATAGTTATTAAAATATGGATATTTTGATAACTATATATTTATTATTAATTTATTACTATTATATTAACATATTAATATCTGTTGTTTATTTCTCTATATCCATCCATCCATCATCTGTCATTCATCCATGCATCTATACATCCATTCAGTATCTATCCATTCATCCATTTATCCATCCATCTGTCCATTGATCTATTCATCCATCCATCCATCTATCCATTCATCCATCTGTCTGTCTGCCTATCTGTCCATGTGTCTATCTGTGTCCATCTATCCTTTTGTCTGTCCATCCATCCATTTATCTGTCTGTCTGTTTCTCTATCTATCTATCTGTCTATCTGTCTGTCTGTCTGTCTGTCTATCTGTGTATCCATTTATCTATCTGAACAAGTTCACACAGTCCTGGCTAAGAACCCCTGGAGTAGAAGGAAGGTGACCATAGAGGAGAAGGCTCCAGCAGCTGGGAGGCAAGGCCCCTCACAGAAAGTCTCCTCTCTTGTCCTCTGAGTATGAGCCACAGCTTCCTGGGAATCCTCAGTGCTCATTCCTCATAGGCCCCAGGTGGCAAGCCTCTCTGAACAGGCTTAAGGAGGAAAAGTCTCCCAGGTTTTGTTTTTTTCTTCCTTCTTGAAAGCCTTTGCTTTCAATGAACTCCCTCTGAACAGATGAAAACTTTCCAAAGGCCCTAGAGAGTTCCTCCCCCACAGCCTGCCCTGCCCATTCCCTTCCTCTTCTCCTGCTCCCTCTCCTGTTCCTTGCTGTTCCCCCTCTGCCTTTCCTCTGCTCCCTTTTTCCTTCCTCTTAGAGTCACAGGATCTTAGGTTTGGAAAGCCTCTTAAGTCGGCCTCCTCTCCAGCCTCCCACCCAGTGCAGGAATCTCCTCTCAGCACCCCTGCCAAGGAGGTCATCCAGGCTCCCAGCCTCAGCTTAAAGACTTTGCTTTGATTTTTTAAAAAGTTTTCCTGATGTCGTTTGTTTTTCTATCTTGAGTCATTTCCGGATAGACCCCCCTCCTGGCCTCCACTGAGCCTTCTCTTGTAAAAACAACAACAGCAGCAAGCAGCCAAGTTGAGCAAAACCAATGACCAATGAACACACAGTGAAGATCAGAGAGCTGTTGATGGAATGTGCCCAGGCTGTGTCCCTGTGCCTGGAATGCACTCCTTCTTCAGCTCCGGAAACCCCTGGCTCCCTTCAAGGCTCAGTCCAAGTGTTATTTCCTTCAAGAGGCCTTCCCTTACTCCCCTGCAGTCCCACCCATCACTGGGTATTTATTTAGTGTGAAAGCTATATTAGTTATCTGGGAAGATCTTTAAGTCACTCCATGGGCCTCAGTTTCCTCATCTGTAAAAGGAGAGGCTTGGGTCTCTTCCATTGAAGAGATTTACAATTCTTCTCCCCTGACCCCCCCCCCCCCCGCCAAGTTGAGTGTAAGCTCCTTGAGAGCAGAGACTAGACGTCTCACTTTTATATTCGTATCCCTGGCAGAGTAAGTACTCATAAATCTTGTTGTCTGATGGATAGACCAAGCCCATTCATTTTTTCAGATGAGGAAGCTGAGGCTCAGGGACACTAGGTGACTGTGCCCAAGGTCACGCAGTCAGTGGCAGAGGCAGGATTCCACCTCTTGTGAGCTTAGCCCTTGTTGCATGACACCGTACACATGACCACCATTTCCTACCCAAAGACACCTCTCTGCCATTGCTCCTCTTGAACAAAAAGGAGAGTGTATTTCCTTATCCTTCCTGGGGCTAAGATCTGTTATAATTAGAGGCACGTGAAGCCTTTTTGTGACACTATCTCCGAAGACAACCAGCCTATTCCAATTGTGGCCGTTAGAAGGTTTGCTCTTTTGTTTTTTTCATGTACTGACTCACAGTCTGTCTCCCTGTCCATCTTTCCCTTTCCCTGAGTTGTGGTGGGCAAGGGTGGTATCAAGAGAAAGGGGAGGAGAATGGCTTCTTGTTTTCATTTCTCTTACAAAAGCAGCAACAATAACTGCCATTTGTACAATGGCTGGAGTTTGCACAGCCCTTTTCACGTGCCTCTAAGTTTAGATGCTGTGATTCTCACCCTCATTTTGCAGACCAGAAAAACAAGGATCAGAGAGATCGAGTGACTTCCCTAGTTAGTGTCTGAGGCAGGATTGGAAACCAGGTCTTCCTGACTCCCAAGTTTCTTTCCTATCCACTATGCCATGAAAACAAGTTATCTTCTGGACTGAAACATTTTTCAGCTTTGTGTAGGGCTAGAAAAGCGGTTCTCAACCTGTGGGTTGTGTTCAATTTGTAACAATGAAAATACATCCTGCATATCAGATAGATTCATAACAGTAGCAAAATTACAGTTATGAAGTAGCAACGAAAATAATTTTATGGTTGGGGGTCACCACAACATGAGGAACTGTATTAAAGGGTCATGGCATTAGGAAGGTTGAGAACCACTGAGGTAGAAGGTAGCAGAACTTTATGATATGTGCCTATCAAGTATTATTTTTAACTGTGAGGTTAACCAGTTGGTTATTAAACATGCTAGGCAATTTAGAAGATACAGAAAGGTAGAAGACGCAGACCTTCCTTCAGGGAGCTTACAATCTACTTGGGACTACCAGATAATGAAACAACAGCAGATGGTGTGTTCCACATGCCCATCCATGCTATAAGAGTTCAGAGGAGAGGGGTTGTCTCACTGCTCTTTGCCCAAAGCATTCCCTTATTGGCTCACAGTCTAAAGCCCCAGTTGGGAGTCAGAGAAAATGAGGGAGACAGTGCAAAGAGAAGACTGAGATATCTGATTACAGCTGCCACTCAGGCCAAGAAGGAGCAATTGTTTGACTAGCAGAAGAGGAATTAGAGTAAGAGAATAAGGTGGGTAACTCTGTCCCCAAATGAACTGGCCTAAATCAGGAAGTCATCAGTTCATCAATTTAATAGAAGGGTCCCTTGAAGTCAGCTAATCCAACCCTTATAATCAAGGAAAATGCCACTTAGAGGAGGGGAAGTGATTTACCCAGAGTCACCCTGGTAGGTAGATAGTGACATACTTGAGTCTTTTCAATGCCCCCTGAGTGAGGTCTCCATCACTGGAGATCTCCAAGCAAAGGCTGGATGACCCTTGTTCAGGATCTTATAGATGGGGATTTTGTTCCGGTACTGGTTGGACTGAATAACTTCTGTGGTTCTTTCCTTGCAAATTCTGTTTGTGAAAATGTTTAGTTTGAAACTGTCATGAGGTCAGAGAGGACTGAGAAGCAGAAGCCCTGGGATCTCCTCCTGCCTCTACAGTGGTTTGACCCTGGACTTGAACCTCACTGGCCTCAGTTTCTTAGCTGACAGAATGAAGAGGGTTGGACTTTATGATTGCTGACATTCCTTCCAGCTCTAACATGCTCTGATTTATGAAATGGAAGATTTGCTGGGAAACAGTAGATTTGTGTGGAAAGGCTATGTGGGAGCGGTGATGGGTAGGGAGATATATGGAAGGGGAATGGGGAATTCTATGGAAAGGAAGAATGCAGCAATGTGAATTTATTGAAAGCTGTATGAGATATTCCATCTTATCTAAAGGTTTACTGGCTTCCACTGGCTTGTAGCATAGAGAGGAATAGCCCTGGAGAATGTTGTCCTCTTGGCATTCTCTTTAAGGTTGAATAGGATCTGTCAAATGTATTTGTTCTATAGTTTTAAGGACTTAACATATTACTCTTCTCTGGAGTATTTCCATTTTTTTTTTAAAGGCATCATGAGTAGAGGGGTAGTGCTTTCCACAAAGGAGTGAATCTCTTATAGTAGAATTTCAGTTACTTTGGAAAGGGAGCCTTCCTGAGTTTTTTTTCCCAACCATACCACATTGGGGGGGCAGCAGGTAATCTTCCCATATGTACACACGTGCTCACATGGACAGCAGAGAATGGTATAGATGAAAAGGACTTAAAATGAAAGTCGATTTCATTCATACAGTGTTTATCGAATGACTTATGTGTTCAAGGCCCCACTAATGATGAAACAAGTCACAGCCTCCACCTTCAAGTATTCAGAGTAAGAGATGGGACAGATACAAATATACCCATAAGTTAGCCTGTGATTAAGTGCAGATAAGAGGTCAGGTTGGCATGATATGGGTCATTTTTAGTTGGGGGCAGGAGGAAGAGGGCATGAATCAAGGAAAGCTTTGTGGAAGAGGTGACTCACACCAAGCCTTGAAGGAAGGGAACATTTTTGGTAGGGAATGGGCCAGGGATTGGGACAGAAGCTGATCTGAAGAGCCAGTATGGTGTAGTGCTTGGAATCAGGAAGACCCGAGTTCAAATGAGTGAATAATAACAGCTACCATTCACATAATACTTTTAAGTTTTTCAAAGTGCTTTACACATTCTCTCATTTGATCCTCACCACAACCCTGGGAGATTGGTGCTGTTATTATTCCCATTTCATAGATGGGGAAACTGAAGTTGATAATTTAAGGGACTTCATCAGTGGTAAATGTCTGAGGCCATATTTGAACTCAAAGCTTCCTGTCTCTAGGCTCCATGGGCTGCTCATTATGCCACCTAACTTCCTAGGTGTTAATGTATATAAAGAGTTTTGCACACCTGAAAGTGCTACATGAATGTGTACTAGAATGATTGTTATTCTAGGCTGGAGTGCTGTAGGCAAAAACATGGAGGTGGGAAAAGGTGAAATGAGAATGGTGGATGATCTTCCAGTTTAGGTGGAGCCAAGAGGACGTGTGGGTGTAGTGTGAGATAAGCCTGGACAAGTAGATGGCTGCCAGATTGGGGAGGCCTTTGAATACCAGGCAAAGCCCTTTGTGGGTTGGGTTTTTGATTTTTGTTTTTCTTTAAAGTGAGCTTTGGAATCGTTTGAAGTATTAGTGCTCACTTTTTCTAGAAAAGGCACTAGGGTTTTTCAATGAGAAAGGGAGCATGAGAAAGTAGTGAGAATTTTCAGAGGTGGGGGAAGCAGCAAGGCTTTTCCAGCCATATCAACAGAGAGGCAGTCCCACAAACAGCCCTTTTTCAAGATTAAAAGACCCAGCATATGTGAGCAGCAGGTTATGAAAAAGCCCTGGAAGAAAATCCCTTGTTCTCTTTTCTTTAGGAGTCTGATAATCCTTGTAGTTTGGGGAAAAGGAAGTGTTAATCCTTGAGCTTGTCAAAAGCATTGTTTCAAATGGTCAGTCCAAGTGATCCTGGGGCCTCCCTCCACTTTTAATGGCATAAGCCTCTGACAGGATTGTTTTATAGCCAAATGCCTTATGATGAGGTGCCAGTTGCTAAATATCTCAGAAGACAGTCTTGCCTTGTATAGAATTTTGCTACTTGGCCCGTGGTCCTTATTGCAGCAGCCATGGCCAAATTGGGAGAGGACTACATTTCTCAAGATGTCTTGGCTTGGGGTACAAACACAGTGACTCCATTTCACAGATTGTTGAGGGGGTGCTCCTAGGGAGAGCAGAGGATAATGGGAAGGCTTTGTTGAGTTCTTGACTACGGTATACAGAGTAGAGAGGCCAAACAAACAAGGGGTTTACATGGCACCATTGTGATTGGAAAAAGAAAGATGGGTTTCAGACTGAGTCCACAGGGCTAACAGCAAGGGATCAGTGCCCTGCTGAGGCTGAGGCTGTGGCTTCCTTATTAGAACTGGGAGTTTGGGAGGAGTTTGAATCTGCTCTGTGGGAGAGGGCAATGAAGCTTAACTCATTTAGGAATGTAGTGGATAACTTTTCTTCTGTTACTTTACCATTTTTCATGATTAAAAAAACTTTCAGTGTGGTTCTCCATCTCTTTTTTGTTTCTGTTTTTTAAGCATAGTGAGCAAATCAAGCTGGACAGGTGACTTCTGGTGAGACCCTCTCATCTTTTGAATCAGTTCATAAAGGGTCTGGAGAACATTGGAGCATGAAGATCTTAACCATTAATTGATGCAATTTGTCCCACTTTCCTATTACCTTCTCCTCTTCCTTTCTTTGTGTCCTGCCCCTCAGTGATCTGTGCAGGTTCAGTAAAAGGCTGAGGGCCTGAAGTATTAGTAACCCTGTACAAAGATAGGATGGTATATGGCTACTTCACCTTGCCCGATTGCTCCACCCTTAACATGCTTTCTAAATTATGCCCTGGTGTTGCGTTATCGGTGTATAAAACTGCATGCTCCTGGCTTTTGAGATGGGTTCAAGCTACCTGAAGAGTCTGGCTGGAGAGGATTGTACATTGGATAACCTGAAACTTACTTTACAAGGATATGCAGCCTGGAAGAAGAGTTTGGGATTGGAGGCATGATAGTCATCTTTAAGTATTTGAATAGTTGTCATATTGGAAAATAGGTTTATTTTTGTTCTGTGTGGCTCTCGAGTAGAAAACCAAGGATAATGTGTGGTAGTTACAGGGAGGCATGTTTTGGTTCAATGCTTTCTGACGATTAGAGCAGCCCTAAATTAAGGAGTATTTAAGCAGAGGCTAAATAAGCACTTTTGCTGGTGATGATATAGAAGGAACCAATGTTTCAGACAAGATTTTTTTTCAATTCTAGAATTTCCAAGTCTATGCTCTGCATGACCAATACATAGGACATTTGGCTTATTCTGGCATAGTGGCAGAAATGCTGGATTTGAAGTGATGGGGTGTGACTTTTTAACCTTTAAACTTGCCTGGCCCTCAGTTTCTTATCTCCAGGTAGGTGATGATTCCCATGAAGTGATAGCATCATCTAAAGTCACACTGCATATTTCCATTAGGCTGGAGCCAACGACCATATTTTACATAATTATAACTTTAATAGTGTGAATTGGAACACGTGATCACTTGACAGGATTCATTCTTCACACTAATTGGAACCTAGCTGTATAAACTAAAAAGCTTAGATCACATGATTCCTAATGTCTGCTTGGCTCTAAATCACCAGACCTGTTTTATGGTAGTGCCTGTCCCTTGAGATCATCCCCAGTTTTTCCTGTATATATTTTGTTTGTACATAGTTTGAATGTCACCTACTTCATTAGACCATGAGCTCCTAGAGACCAGGGATGTTTTTGCTTCTTTGAATCCCCAACACTTAGCACAGTGCCTGGCACAAAGTGCCACATTCGTTCATTCATTCATTAATGCTTGTTGACTTAACTTCTTAAAAAATATGATTTAATGGTTCCTCTTCTTTCCATGTCACTGTTATTTGTGGATAGATCCATCTGGCCTTTCCCCTTCCCCGCTGGACCTCCTCAGTCAAAAATTAGTTAAACAAAAGCAATTGATAACGTGGTATTATGTTCTCATAGTCTACCACCTCTGAGAGGAGGAAGGTGTGTTTCGTTATTTGTTCTCTGGGACCATTCTGGAATTTTTAATTGCTCGGAGTTTGGTTTTCTTTTAGCGATCTATTTATTGTCATTATTGTAGTCACTGGATATATTGTTCCCTTGCTTGTCTTTTCTTTGCATATTTCACTCTACATCTGTTCATACAAATCTTCCCATGTTCTTTGAATCCAATTAATTTTCTTCACTACCTCTGGCTTCTTTTCTCCTGTTCAGTGCAAAGGGAAAGCAGCCTTTCTAAACCCAAAGAACCAGGGTGCTTCCTCCTAACCATTTAGTGTCTCTGTAATCATTTCATATTAGGACATCCCAAGCAGTGATTTTCATAGGATTTAGAGCCAAATGTGACATTGATAACCAGCTAGTTACAGAATCACAGAATTTGAGAGTTGGAAGGGACCTCAGCGGCCATCCAAGTCCAACCCATAGATGAGAGGTTCTTAACTTTTTTAATTTCATGGACCCATTTGGCAGCCTAAACCCCTCTCAAGATATGTTTTTAAATGCATTACATAGTATTTTGTATATATTATATATGGAATTACAAAGGATCAATTAGATTGAATTGATCTAGATTGAATTAGGTCGAAATAAAGTTATCAAAATATATTTTAAAAATTGCATGGCCCCAAATGGCCCTAGGACCTTTGTGCTTGATAGTCAGTGTGTATTTATGTGCCAGGCACTGTGATAAGCACTGGGGATACAAAGAAAGATAAAGAATAACCCCTGCCCAACCTTTTACAGACGATGAAACCAAGACCAGAGAGATAAAGCACTTGCTTAAGGTTGTACAAGTATCAGAGCCAAGACTCAGATTGAGTTCTTGTTCTTCTTTCCACTCCAGTTTTCTTTCCATAGAAAATTCATTTCACTTCTTTTCTAGGAATCCCTTCGGTAGCCTTTGTTCAAGAGATGGCGATATGATAGAAAGATTCTTGAAGGTGGACTCAGGAAGGCCTAGAATATGCTTTCATGCTAGCTGTGTGATTATAGGCAAGCTACTCTCCTCTCCCCCTCAGCCTCAGTTTACTAATTTGTAAAAGGAAACAAATGATAACAGGGTTGTGAGGGGGCTCAAAGGAGATGATATATTTGAAGCACTTCACAAAGCTTTAAGTGATCTGTGTTAGCTCTTATTGTCATATACCCAGACTTTTACTGGATGTCCCCAGGAACTAAGAGGGGATCATGGAAGAGTTAAAACCCTCCCTCCTCGATCCTGGTTCAGCCTAAAATGAAGGAAGCAAGTACATTCCAAGCTATGAACTGGATGCGTGGCATGTCCATTTATTAAAATGGAAACAAAAAGTGATTTTTAATTCCTTCTAGGGGCCTTTACTTAGAGTTCCACTCCCTTCCCCCCACTCTGAGCCTTGATGATGCTGTCATGTTGAGGGTGGCTAGATCATTAATTATGCAGCTATCATTCGCCACTTCTGGCTCAGGGTCATGATGCCAGTCCACTGGGGTCACCATTCCTTTTCAGTCAAATTTGCGGCTATTTATGTTCCAGTAGCTTTTTGTGCTGGGTGCTGAGGCGGGAGAAGACAAAGCTGTTTCTCTCTCCATACCCTGTGGGTAATTCTGCCTGGTAGGACAACCCCAGGGAGGAAAATAGAACCTAATGAACCTTCTAAAAACCCATAAAAACCATCATTAGACTTTCCGTCCTTTTTAAAAGAGTCTCATCTTTGTTACATCCTTTTCCCCACCACCTCTTTCTAAGCGTGCTGAGCCTGGAATGGAAGCAGAGTGGTGCTGTTGATGATGCCACTGGGATGTCTCTTACCAAGACTGAATTAGATTAAATTTCTCCTAAACTGCAACTCACATGATACTACTACTATTTGCCTTCTCTCTGTCTTTCTCTCTCTTCCTCTCTCACTTTCCTTCTCCCAAATGGATTTGATTCTGGGGGTTTAAGGGATGTAGAAACTCCAAACTGACCTCCCACACTGTTGATGGGAAGCCATTCCAAGAGCACTATAACGTTGACTTTGGCCTCTGAAATGCACTGATGTCACTGGATGACAATGTTAAGTATGCATCAGTGTGCAGCCTTAAATAAAACTGCCAATTAATAAACTCATTTTTAATGGAGCTGTCAGAGAAGAGCCTCGAACTCCTCCGGTCCTGGGGCTGTAAGTCCTTTGCCAGATGAGTTCAGGGAGTAGCAGCGTAAAACCAGACTGGACCTGTACAGACTTGTTGCTGATGTGCACTGTATGGGATTCCCATTCAAACCCTAGCTCATTTACAAACCAGAGAAGGAAGAGTAACTATTGGATTTCCCAGGGCTCAGCTGGAAAGACAAATGATTCTAACCATTTCCATAAATGCCTTGTAGAAGAGCAGAAGATTGAGAATGGAGCCGTCATCTCTGACTTCTGAATGATTTCATCTACAAACAGGTCCTTTGCAGATGAAACAGGGCTTGATGACTGCCATGACAAGCCCATTGGCAGATTAGAACCCAGACAAATGAGGTCGGTTGAGTCAATCTGTAAGTGTTGTAAGGGCCTGTGATATGCCGTGGGTATACAAGGATAAAAATGAAATAGTCCCTGACCTCAGGAAGCTTACAGGCTGTTGAAACAAGTGAGTGACTCTTCATATGATTGGTTATGTTTGTAATTTTACCTTGGAATTCATTCAGGGACATTATTCCTCTGTTGGTAGAGCTGTAAATTATCTTACACTCTGGAAAACTGTTAGTTGGTCAGAACCCTTGCTCTGGACCCATGGATATACCCTATATGTAGTATATCCACCTATGTGGATCAATATGTGGTCACTGAGCCTCTGTGCTTGATGGTAAGTATTTATTAAGTATTTGCTGTATGCCCAACCCCCTCATTTTACAGATGATGATGAAACCAAGACCCAGAGAGATAAAATTATCATCTATTAAGGGCTTACTGTGTGCTAGCCTCTATGCTAGGCACTCGGGGTGCTAGGAAAGCAAACACACAGCCCCTTCCCTCCCTCCAGGAGCTCACCTTCTAATGTGGAAGATTACATGTAAACAATTTTGAAAGATATGGGAAAAATCATTTAACTTTGATCCCAGAGATCCCTCTGCTGGAAATATATCCCAAGAATGTCAGGGACAGAAAGAAAGACTTCCAAATACAAAATATTGAGTAGTATTGTGTGTGTGTTAGCAAAATGCACAAAAAAATACACACAACTGAAAATTGTGTGTCTGTTGATAGAGTGATGACTAGATAAGTTATATTTGAATGTAATAGAATACTGTTGCACCATAAGAAAGAGAAATCATGAGGATTTCCAAGACACGTGGAAAGACTTGTATGAACTGATGCAGAGTGAAGAAAGCAAATCTGAGAAAACAAAATGCACAAAGACTACTTACTACAATTAAGAAAAAAACCAACCCATTAAGTATAATGACCAAACCTATTTCTAGAAGATGAATGATGAAACACACCTCCCACCTCTGGGTAAAGAGAAAGAGGATTCTGGATGTGGAATGTTGTGTTTGCTATTAGATTTAAGTCAATGTATCCATTTATTTTTCTTAACTGTTTTTCTTTTATGAGGAGAGTTCCGTGGTGAGAGGAAAAGGGAAATTATTAATGTAAAAACAAAAAGATAAATAATAAGACTTTTTTTTCTTAAAGAATTAAACCCAGTTCCACAAATACTTAATATGAGTCCACTGAGCTAGTTCCCAAGGATACAAAAGTAAGAACAAAACTACCCCTGCCCCACAAGAACCCTCTTCAGTGCTTTTGATGATAAGAATCAGCACGTACAAAGGACTATTTCCAATCCAAATCCAGTATCTCCGTCCCTAGACTCTCTTGAATATTAACATTTGCATGATTGGACATGGTTCCCTAGCATCTGCAAAAAGTTTTGTCTTCCTGAAGGAACCAACTTCCCTGCAGAATTTTCCCTGGTCTCTCTCAAGGCATATGTCTTTAATGGAGCCATTAACAAAGATTAACTCAAACAAAATGTTTAGGTGTGATTAAAGGAAGCAATTTATTGGATCCATAATTTTGGTTTTATAACAGCTTTGAAAGCTTCTTCAGATCATATATTCATTCAACAATTATTGAACCATTATTGTGTGCAAGACACTTTGAGAGATGCTTATTTTTTGTGAATAAATAAAGCATTTATTCAGTATTCACTATGTGCAGTGCTAAGTGGTGCAGTAGATAGAGTGCATGGTCTAGAGTCAGGAAGGCTCATCTTCCTGAGTTCAAACCTGGCCTCTGGTGCTTATTAGCTATGTGACCCTGCACAAGTCACTTAACCTCTGTTTACCTCAGTTTCCTCATCTGTAAAATGAGCTGGAGAAGGAAATGGCCAACCACTCCAGTGTCTTTGCCAAGAAGACCCCAAATGGGGTATTGTGTCATGAAGATTGGACACAACTAACATACAAATAGATACAAGTATGAAATAGATAGACAATAGAATATTGCATACAGTACAAATGCATGCAAGTAGAATATTTAGAGATGTAAATACAGATAGGAAACTAAGACGGTCCCTGCTCTCAGGTAGCTAGAGGAGAAAACAATGAAAGGTTCCACGTACAAGTTGGGTAGAAATGTCCCATGGTTCTTAGGAGCTGTTATGGCAAAACATATATTGACATCTCTTTTTTTAATGTCATTATCTCCTGTTGCTCTTCCCAAGGCTCTTGAGTCCAGGGTCCTAGGGGAAATGATGGCCAAGGTGGCGGTGGTTTGACTTGCCAGACTTCATTGGCTTAAGGAATCTGCCTTTGCAATTTCTGGCCTTAGTGAATTGCCTTTGAACCCTGAGACACGAAGTGACTGTGCCTAAGCCCAACAGCCAACATGTGTCAGGCTCCTTCTCTGGACTTGGGTCTTCCTGACTTTGGGGCCTGCTCTCTGTCCAGTAGGCCAGATTGCCTGTCTGAGGGATAAATAGACAAACAAAGCTCAGAGGAGATGAACACTAAATATAAAAACTACTGTCTGATGTAGGTTATAAGTGTCCAAGAGATGTACAAAGTGACCTGGGAGTTCAGAAGAAGGAGAAATCACACTGAGCAGGGGGATCAGACAGTGGCATTTGCCCTGGCCTTTGGAAATATGTAGATTTTGAACAAATAAGCATCATGGAGTCACAGATTTAAAGGCAGGAAGAACCTCAAAAGTCATCTAGTCCAGATCCCTTATTTTAAAGGGGAGGAAACTGAGGCCCAGAAAGTTGAAAGCATTTACCCAAGATCGCAAACAGCGCAGCTGATTCAGCTCAGGGCTTTGAGACTCATGACCCTTCATTCTCTCTACCATACCATAGTGGATCGGAAAAGAATTCTAAGAGGAAGTGACAATATTAGAAAAAGCACATACATCAAGAGAGTGGGTTACATTTGGAGGAAGAAGAGATTGACTGTGATGGCAGAACACACATATAACTGGAAACAAAATGTGTGCCCATTGATTAGGGAATGGTTAAAGAAATTGTGTTTGCATATAATGTGAGTCGCAGGAAATAAATCTGAGAGTGTAAGTTCTAGCCAGGATGGGCCATGGAGAGAAGGGCACTGAACACCAATAGAAGTAGTGCTTTTGGCATGATTGATCAGTGCTCAGGGTCAAATCACAGGATGCCAATGCCCAAGAAAATTAGGTTTACAGAGTAAAGCAAGGCTCGCCTCAGGGTAGGCAGGAATCTGTGGAAGTCTTCCATCCATCCCTGAGTTAGTGAGTGCAATATACTGATATAGACAGCCCCAGCAGACATGAAATTCATCCCAGTTTCCAGTTCCCCCATTCTTGGACATATGGTGGACCACTTCAGTCCAGAAATGCAAGGTGTCTGGCTTCACTGACATCCACGTGGCTTCACTGAATGAATCTGCTTCCTCTCCAACACAGAAGAGTAGTTAGGTGGGAAAGTATGGACACAGCTGGGTTGTTTCATTGGATTACATTGCAATTTCCTCAGGCATAACCTTACACAAAGTACAGTTAAGAGAGAATCCAGAGCTCACTAAAACCATTGGCTGTTCTGTTCAGTCTTGTCCATGACCCCATTTGGGGTTTTCTTGACAGAGATACTGGAGTGCTTTGCTATTTCCTTCTATAACTCATTTTACAGATGAGAAAACTGAGGCAAACAGGGTGAATTGACTTTTCCAAGGTCGCACAGCTATCAAGTGTCTGAGGCCAGATTTGAACTTCTGGACTCTAGGTCCAGTGTTCTGTGCACTATGGCACTGCCCAGCTGCCCCAAGGCATTGCACGGTAGAGGGAAAGTACTAGTTTCAGAGACAGAGGGCACAGGTCGGCATCTTAGTTCTGCCATGTACTAGCTGGATTATCTTAGACAAGTCTTCTACTCTCTGTGCCCCAGTTTCCTCATCAGCAAAATGAAGAGGTTGGACCAGATGACCTCTGAGGTCGCCTCTAGATGGAAATCCATGATACTAGGATCCCCAAAGGGGTAAATGTCTCTTCTCTGATGACAAAGTCAGGAACTGAAGGAAATAAATTCCTGGGAAACAGGAAATAAAAACGTATTTATAAATAAAAGAAAAAATACTCCAGGTACTTTCAAGAAAGTCAAGATTCAAGACATGACTATGAAACTAACCTTCAAAATTAGTCAGGTAGTTAGAAAGCATTTACTAAGCACCTTTTATGTGCCAGGGCCTGTCCTAAGCTCTGGGATTTCAAAGAAAGATCAAAGACAGTCCCTGCTCTCAAGGAGCTCCCAATCTAATGGTGGGAGAGAGACTTTGAAGTGGATGCACAGGCCAGTAATATAAGCACTGCCCACCACTGGGCGTCAGGTGTGTGTTTGTCCTTCCTTTTTGAAGAGGACCATGGCATCAGGGAAATGATGACATGACTTGTACTTGACTTTGATATAAGTGAGGCAGGGCTGTACAAGGTCACTAGCCTCACTTTCTCCTCCAGAGCCATCTGGGTCCAGTGGCCAGATATTCATCAGGATGACTGGAGATGACCCAGGATGCAATGGGAGACCCTGGCCTTTTTAGACTAAGGTCTTTTCAGGTACTCACTTAGAGAGAGGTAGCACCCATTCCATGAATAGGTGTCTTTAAGAAGTGAGTCAAGGGATGACCCTTTAATTGGAAAAAAAGAAAAAAAAAAATCAAGTTGGGAGAGGAAGATCCTCAGCATTGCTGTTCCAAAGAGAAATAGTTACCACTGAGATTCACTCCAAGCCAGGAGGGCCAAAATACAGCCTTAAGTGGGAACTTGGGCAGGGACCTATTATGGCCCAATCTATCACCTTCAGAATGAAGTGGGTTTAAGTTTTGTGAAAGGAAGGAAGGAACGAAGGAAGGAAGGAACAAAGGAAGGAAGGAACGAAGGAAGGAAAGAATATAGCCAGTAAGCCCCAAGTTAAGTGGGCAGCTTCTAGCCATCAAAATTTACCTTCCTTTGGAGAGGAGGAAAGGCAGAAGGAGAGGAAGAGGACAAGCTGAATTACCCAACTAGCTGGGTCTCCATTCAGGCACCTTGGTCTACTCACTCAGTAAATTGTTGAATATTTTTTGAGCAGGAAAGTGACATGACTGGAACAGTGCTTTAGAAAAAATGAATCTGGAAAATTAGGATGGATTTGAGGAGAAAGAATGGGACTAGAGATGCCAGTTGGGTGGTTATTGAAAAAGCCCATGTGATAGGAAACAAGACTGAATTTGGCCAGTAGAGTTAGGATAGGAAGAAAGCAATGCACAAGGAGCAGTCTGGATGGAAAGTTAGTGGGATTTGGCAATTCTTCACAAAGCAGCAGGAGAGTAGAGTTCAAGATGGCCCTAGGGGTTGGAATGGCAATGATGAGGAAGTTAACGGTACCACTAATAGACACTGGAAAATCAAGAGGGAGGAGCTGGTTTCTAGAGGAAGACACGTGGTTTAGGATGTGTGTGATCTCTATTGTTTCCTATTACGCATCTTCTATCAGTCAACTTTCCTTCTCCCAGAGTCTGGAATGCGTTCCCTCCTGACCTTTACCTTCTAGAATCCCAACTTCTCTTGAAGTACAGCTCAGGATCCAGTTGCTGCATTTGAACCTTCCTCAGATGTTAGGACTCCCCCCCACCCCCACCCCACTGAACTTACCTTTTTATTCATTTTGTATCTGTTGAGTATTTACTTACCTTGGTACAGGTTTTCCCTCAGTAGAGTGTAATCTTCATGAGGGCAGGACTCTTGCTTTCACCTTTACATCCTCCCCTCTTCACAGAGCGCCACTTATATTGTAAATGCTTTAGAAATGTTTGTTGAATTTAACTGGATCCATTAACTTTCTGGAAGATTAATTTGACAATGGAAAAGGAAAAATCTAACCTGAGTCTATAGGATATAAAGAGATTAATGTTGGAACCATCCACTTAGGTACAAGAAGCTGGCTTTGCACTATGAAACTCATGGCCACAGAGGGGGCATCACAAAGATGAGCCAGAGGAAGAGTTGGAGGGAGCCTTAGAGGACACGAAGTCCAGTGGCATCCAAATGGGACCATTAAATTATACATAAGGGTCCTCATGGGCCATATATTGACTTAGAAAACCACATTTTAACATCATCTATATTCTAGTTTTTTAAAATTTATTTATTTTATTCTAAGCTTCAGAAATAAAACAAGCATTTCCATAACATAGTAGAATAGAAAAAAAGAAGATAATTGTACGTGAAAACATTTCCTAATTACATTTTAATCTGGTTTGGGCTTCCCTCAGGAGTTGAGGAGGGCTACTTACTTGACCCCTCTGACCTGATCCCACCCCATCCTTTCTTGGATGAGGCATAGGAAGGCATAGAAAGCTTGATAGCCATGGTTCTTGACCTCCAGTCCAGTGAGGGTTTTTCCTACACTGTTCCTCTGAGTAGAAGGAAGATATTTCAAGCAGTATGCTTTGGGGTATAGATTCCAGAAGAGGAATCACCATATCCACGTGGGAGAGCTTAAAGCAGGGGTATCTGAGATCTGTCTACTTTGAAGCTTTGCCTTTGTCATGGGGGCAAGTCAAGTTGTTTCTCTGAAGGTGTTTCCCTCTGACCAAAGACTGACAGCTCACTCCCTTCCAGGTACGTGAGAACAGACAAGGCAGAACCTTGAAATGATAAGAAGGAAGGGGACCTTCCTTCTGATGGTGAAAAGAGCTCTGAGTCAGAGTCAGGACCAGGTGTCACTGTTAGCTCCACCCTTTTCTGCCTGTGGGACCCTGTGCACTGCTCCCAACCTTGGGTTCACCATCAGTAAAGTAAGGTGGTTAGATTAGATGGCCTTTGAGGTCATTGGATTCTGGATTTATTAATTACCATCAATTACCCAAAATTACCATGGATATACGGGGTTATGGAAAGAGACTTAGATTCAGAGCAGGATGTGGGTCCAAATCTCAGTTTTGCTTCTTAGTACTTGCATATTGTTGCCTCTCACTTAACTCCTCTGGGCCTCAGTTTCCTTGTCTGTGAAACAAGGGGATTGGACTCTCTGATTTTTCTAAGGTCTCCTTCAGCTTTACATTTTTCTGTGACCACTTGGAGAAACAGTGTATTGAGATTGGCGGAAAGAACTGGCCTTGGAGCCAGAAAGAATTGGGCTCAAACCCCACTTCCAATATAGCCTGACTATGTAAACCTGCTCTCAGTACTCCCAGCAATTCCCTAAGACTGTAGGTGGCAGAGGAGCCAACCTGTATGGGTAGAGGGTTAGAATTTCTTATGCCAGTTAAATCCTAGATCCACTCAGTAACCTAGTAACCATTTTGTGGACAATTCAGGGTTTTCACCCACTGCCACTCAGCACAGTCGTGGGTCATCTCACCCTGCCTTTCGTTGACGGATGCCCAGGGAATGCCTTCTACTCTTAATGTGGGCCAAAACAACATAGTGGTCTATTTTTTTTTCTTTAGGAAAAAAGTATCATGTAATTGGTTCTGAGAATAAATAGTAATCATTTTAGAATTACCAACTCTACTATTTGCATCTCTGCTGTCCTGCATTAGCACAGAGAAAAGTTCATTATGTTCTCATTATTGAAAATTGACCTAATGTTCATGGTATTCCTGGAAAATTGCTTGACTCCTCCTTAGGGATGGAATTCCAGCTATTGGAAACTCAAAAGCAAAAGCATGGAGGGAAGAAAGTATAGGGGGGTGTGTGTGTGTATGACAAATAAAAAGTCCCGTTTGACTGGAGCATGGGATGCCTAGAAGGAATAGTGTAGCAAAGATAGATGATGAAAGCTACCAACTCCAGACTAAGAAATTTGCACTTGACTCAGTAGGCAATAGGAGATCAGACATTAAAGGACTTAAAATTTTTAATTTCAATATTTCAAATATCCGCAAGTTTACTGGTATAAGTACTCTCTTCACTGGTGTAGATCGTTAACTTCTTCACACCTTAATAGACTTTCTAAGTTGTGGGCTTCCCTCCTTCCCCCCTAAATTGCCTGGTAGATAGACTACTGGAGATGAGCCTCTTGGAACTTTGCTAGACTGGTCACATTCTGACACAGCTCATCCCTAGTCTACATCTTGGCGTATAACTACCAGACAGTCTGGGCCCTGATGCCATGGTCTTCAAGAACCTTAACACCAGCTGACACCACAATGAGGCAGACGCATAGGATTGTTATGGACATTTGAACAGTTGCTCATCCTGTTCTAAAGTTGTTAGATTTGTCTCAGGAATCCCTTCAGTTGATATTTTCCTAAATTATCCTAGCAGTCCTAGCCTGTACTTGAAGGATACATTTTAGCTAAAGAAATAGAATTAGATCATTATTTCATAAGTCAAAAATGAAATCACTGATGCTCCCACTTTCAGACATAGAAGAAACTGTAGACAATTAACAGGATGGACTCCTAGTAGTGTTTTTCTATACTAGGAGTGGAAAATCTTTCTTTCCTATTGAAGACTACTGATACCAGCTTAGGTAGCAAATAAAATAATGTTCTACAGTTCCAAATAAAGACTTGAAAGGCAGCATAGAGGGATTGAGAGCTTGGTGGAAGAGTGAAGGACGGGGGGAGGCTGAATTGCTTGTTAGAAGAATGTTAATGAAGGCTAGCAGTTCTGGTTCTATCCCACTGTTCACTGGGCTGATAAGTTATCATCTGTTATCACTGCCCTGTGAAATAACAATTAGCAGATTAATCACTGTTCATAGCTTTTTGACTGCTCTTTTTTTCTTAACTATGCAGAAGCTTTACCCTGGAGCCCCCCCTGGGGAAACTCGTTTCTGGCCTCTCGAAGCAGTGGCCAGAATAATGCCACCATAAGAAGGATAACCAAAAACAGTTGATTGAATTTAATATTTAGGTTCTATCTTCATGATATATTTCCATAAGGACGTTGGCCATTAAAAGTTTGCTATAAGCCATTATCATTTCTTTGTTGTCATTTAATCAAATCAAATGAGATAATGTACTTGACATCCTTTGTAAATCTAACATGTTAGCTATTAATATTATTAATAATCATAATAATCAGATTATAGACTCCTCAGAATCAAGAGCTGGCTCTTATTTCATTTTTGTAGCCCCAACACCCAGCGTAATCAATATCACTTAGTAAATGTTTGTTTAATTGCATTGAAAAGGGTTACCTGAAATCGGAAGGCGGCTTTAGCATTCCCTATTCCCAAAGATTTCTCATCACTATTCTATATTAATAGGGGAAAACCATAATGTAAATTATTCAGAATGAGATCATCCAAAAAGTTATTGTTTGGCATTGGAGTATTCTGAATCACAAGGTGGAGAGCAGAGGTCCTTTCTGAAATTGGCTTTGATTTATCGAGATTTGAATTGCTTGGACATGTGGCAGCAGGACAGTGCAGGAGACCAGTAGCCTTGTAAGGATTTGTGGCAAGCCAAGATAGGATTATAGATTTTCTGTGGAAATTTCACAGAACAAATGTTAATGCCTGACATTTACATAGCAGCATTGTGAGGGTTGCTAAGTGGTTCGCAGACATCATCTAATTGGATCTATACAGCAGCCTTTTAAATTGGTTTTAATGTTTTAACTTAATTTTATTTATACATATTTAAATATTTTGATTATTTAAATCTAAAGAAATCTCACTTTATAGATAAGGAAACTGAGTTCTGGTAAGGTTAAGTAATTGACTTGAGATCTTATTGCTAGTAAGTGGCAAAAAGAGAATTTAAACCAATGTCTTCCAAATCCAGATTCAATGTTGTTTCCACAATGGTGTGATATTGGAATGTTGACTTGTATATATGTAAATTTATACGTGTGTGAATATGGGTGTTGTGTCTATGAGCATGTGTGTGTACATGCACAGGTACACGAGTGCATATATTTTGAATATTTAAATATAGATTTATGTGTGTGTATGTAATCAATTCTGGTAACAGGAAGAAGTCAATGCATAGTCTCCCTACCAGTCTTAGCTGCCCTTTGAAATTAAGACACCTGGAGTATGATGGAATTGCCCATCTGTGGCTGTTCCTAACAGGCGTCTTAACCCATCTAGCCAAAAGATAACCTGAATATCTATGAAAAGTCAGAGTTGGGCCATTTATTCACAAGACCTTAAAAAAGAACCTCTCCTGAAGCAGTGGAGGAAATCCCCATTTGTGACATTGGTAGGGTTGTTGTTGTTTTTAAGCCCTTAGAAAGTAAGAAAACTTGTGTTTTAGTGCAGATGCATTTTTTAAAATAATGCTTTATTCCTAAGCATACATATATAGTAGACCTGAGGACAGAACGGGGGCATGTGAATTCACTGGAGTCGTGTTTACTGATACTTATGTTAATAGGAAGCCTCCCTGGTCTGGTTAAAACCCAAGCTTCCTGTCTTCGAGGAAGAGATAGTAGGCCTCCATTTGTCTAGAATGTATAAACTGCACTATCTGTTTTCTAGAGGCCCACCCTAAGCAAGGGCTTTCAGGGGCCACGTAAGGCTAGATTCTGGCCACAAATCATCATTTCTCAGTTGCAGAAATAGGAAGCCTCCTTCATTCTTTGGTTTTCCGACACCTGCCTGCCCACCTGCCCACCTGCCCACCTGCCCTGCTTAACCCATCAAATTGACCAGCAGCTTCTGTGTGCTGGGCCCAGTGCTGGGAGGTGGTGATACTGAGATAAAAAGGAAATCACTCCAGGTTCCCAGGGGCTTTTAAAGTGGTTTGCACTTGTTACCTGGGGCAGCCAGGTGGGCAGCGGATAGAGTGCCTGGCCTGGAATCAGGCAGACTCATCTTCCTGAGTTCAAATCTGGCCTGAGACACATAGTAGCCATGTGACCCTGGGTAACAACTGAGTTATGCATATGTGTATATAAGTTAATAATGGCCAATGCTGGCATTGCATTGGAGGTTTGCAAAGCACTCTACGTTGATTATCCCATGAAATGCTATTAATTGCCCCCATTTTACAGATGAGAAAACTGAGTGAGAGGTTAAATGGTTCTCCAGAATCTCATGTACTGAGTACTGAGGCAGAAGTTCCAAACTCTAGGTGCCAGTGCTATATCTCCTGTTCCAGGTAACTCCCCTTAGTATGAGGCTGCTTGGGAGGGACCTGTCAGTCAAAGTTTTAGCAAAGACAGAATGCAAGTCTGTTGTTCTGTCTGTTAATTGTCTCCATCTGGGGTTTTCTTGGCAAAGATCCTGGAGTGGTTTGCCAGTTCCTTCTCCGGCCCATTTTACAGATGAGGAAACTGAGGCAAACAGGGTTAAGATGACATTCTTTGGGTGCAGTGGAAAGAGTACTAGACTTGGAGTCAGGACCTGGGTCTGAAACTTGTTTCTGCTTCTACCTACGTGGTATGACCTCGAGCAAAGACATTTCAGGACACTGAGCCTCAGTTTCCTTACCTGTAAAATCAGAGGGATAGACCAGAAAGCCTATAAGGTCACTCACTTGTAGCCCTAAGTCTCTGATCTAAGGGGATCCTGAGAAAGGCAAGGCAAGGGAATCTCTATGTAATCTTGGAATTGTACCACATAGGGAATCTAGTCTAAACCCCTCATTTTTTTTTCAGATAAGGAGCTGAGACCCAGAAATGTTCAGTGATTTGTATGCCCATAGGGATTTGACATATGCAATAGAACCAGGATTCTAACCCAGAGCCTCTGACTCCACCTCTCACTCTCTTTTTGCAATTCTAAGCTCACTCTTCAGATTCCTTTTTTTTTTAGAGACAGGCTGAAGTTGTTAACTAACAGATAATTCCCTTAACCAAAAGGAAATGTGTATCCTAACTGAAACGGACAGTTTAATCTTTTGAATGAAGGACAGACCTTAAAAGGGAAACGAGGTAAGGAGTCATGGGAAGGAGAGAAAGATTCACTAATGTGACTTGAAATTACAGTATGTGAACCTAGGAAGTAATGGGATCATTTTCTTCAATTTATCCAAATGCAGTTGGCTTGGCTTTAAAGAACTTTCTAGCTTCTCCTACAAGAATTATTCTACCCCTTCCCTTTAAAGAGGTATCACATTGTCAGTAATTTTTTTCCCTTCATCTTTTTATTTATTTATTTTTTTTTAAATACAGAAGTTACTTAAACTACTTAGCCCTGGCACACATGGAGGGAATGGACCAGGTTTACTTTGCTTCCCTCTTACCCCTGACCCACTTTTCCCAACGTTTGTGTGAGAATCTAGCAGCACGTTCAGGGAACCAAGACCTGGAGGGAACTTGTTTCAACATGGCTGCTTGCTTTCTCCTTTCAGAAACATCTCTGCTGCAACCCCCTAAATGAGTTTTTTATTTCCAATTTTGATCTGAAGCATGTGGGAAGGCGATAAGTGTTCTGGAGAGATTGTTTAGGTATTAATTGTGATCCCACTCCCCTTAAATTGTTTTAGCGGTAAACCAATTTAAATTGGAATCTAGGTATCTAAGAGCAGAGATTGGGCGGTAGGTGTTGCAAGATGGGGTGCTTTTTCTCCTCTCAGATGCTACTAATGAAGGTCATTTGCAGAGTTCTTGTTTTTGCAAAGGCATAGAAACACAGGCAGAAGAAGTCTATTATGCATTCTCTCTGCTCAGTATTGCTTTGTTAAATGAATATTATTGAAATATCCACCTAGGGAACCAGTGTACACTTTTAATAAAACAAAACAACAACAAAAACCAGCTTGGTACTGGAGATCTGTGTTGTGTTCTATAGCTTGGCTTCTCCATGACACTGCTCTCCAAGGTGACCCATTTCTGCTTGTCATCCCTCCTCTGGGGTCGCCATTGATTGCCTCTCCATGTGGCAGGTAGATTAACTGAGAGGCAAGGAGGTTCCAAGTCTCTTAAAATGCAGGCTAGGGAAACCAGGAAATAAAGACCCAATGTTGCTATTAGTCCCTCAGTTAATATAGGCTTCTGTAAAATCTTCCCCACATTTCAGTGCGTGGTACAGCATGCCAGAGATGAGAGTTTGGTGCCTTTCATTTCTGAGCATGCTGAATCCTCCTCCCCTTCTCCTTCATACCTGTCATCTTGGACTCCCACTAGAAGTCAAAACAGCAGAGTGAGAGCTGTGGGATATGGGAGGGACCAACGTCTGACCCTTCCCTAGACTTGGCTTCTTCTGCTTGGATTGTCTCCCGATGCTTCCCATAGGTTTCCTCACTCAGCTATGGAGGATAGATATTAACCATTTTATAAGGAGGCACCCTGGCATGGCAGAAAGAAAGCCTGGATATCAGAGATTTCCAGTTGGAAGAGAATTACTGCATGAGTTGTTTAGTCTCTTTATTTCACAGATGTGAGAAATGAGGCTCTGGTATCATCAAAGGTGGGATTTGGACCCAGCATCGCTGTTCTTGCAGCTTACTGAGAAACTGTGTGCCATGTACTGTGCTAAGGGGCTCAGCCCTTACCCTCAAGGGGCTTATAGTCTATCAGGAGAAGCAAAGGTACACATATGGATAAAAGCAAGATATGTAAAAGGAAGGAGCTGGGTTTAAGTGCTCTCTCTCTGCCTCTTGCTGCCTGTATCATCTTGAGCAAACCACTCAGCCTCCTTGTGTCTACTCATCTGTCAAATGAGGGGGTTGGACTTCTGAGGCCCCTTCCAGATCTAGAGCTAGGATACCATTTTTTTAAATTATAAGGTAATTTCAGAGGTGGGAAGCACTTATGGCTAGGTGCTGGCAAGGAACCAGGAAAAGCCTTTAACTTTGAATTTGTGAGAGCTATCATTAATACAATAACCATTCATGATTCCAGAGGGCTAGTGAGGAACCCTGCTGTCAGTTACAGAGGTGATGGACTTGGGCTATGGAATGAGACATATACGTGCATGCATACATATACATAGATGTATATATGTGTGTGTGTGTGTGTGTGTGTATTTGTATAAAGCATTGAGAGAATTTGTTTTGCTCGACTGTGTAGACTTTTTACAGAAAATTGTTTCTTTCCCTCTTCCAAATGGGGTGGGGGGAGAAAATACATTTCTGTTCATTTTTTTTTTAATAGAGAAGGTTTGCTACAGATGTGAATTGTTGCATGCACTTTCAAATGACATCTTTGTATTGTTAATTTTACTTAACTTTTTCCCTTTGTTAGAAGAAAAAAAGCATTTCAGCAAATGGGAACTATATGTAAGTGTTTGTGATGTAAAAAAAACACGGCAGTAAAACTTTTTTAAAATAAAATTTTAAAGCTTCATGTGGGCTGTGTTGCTTAGGCTGAGCACTGAAGGATGCTAAGGGGTGTAAGTGATGAAGGACTGCATTCCTAGCATGAGTTACAGCCTGGGCAAAGACACAGTGATGAGAGATGGAGTGCTGTGTGTGGTTGTGGGGTGGGGGGAGAGGGGAACAGCTCTAGGCTCAAACGTCAGGAGACTTTTCATTAACATGGTGACTTTGGTCAAGTCACCTTCTTCATCTAGAAAATGGAGGTAATAATAATTATAATTACAGTAAGAATTAACCTGTATATAGTCCTTTAAGATATCTCAGGCACTATACATATATTATCTTATTTCATTCTCACAACCACCCCAAGGAAGTAGTTGTTATTATAAATTCCATTGTACCAATGAGGAAACTGAGGCAGATGGTTAAATGACTTACTCACAGTCACACAACCAGTATGATAGAGGCAGAATTTGAACCCAGCTCCTTTCTCTGTCTGGATCTTGTATTTATGCCTCCATAGCTGTACATGTTGTTCCCCCAATAATAATAACTTACCTAATAGTTCTTCAAAGCTTACAAAACTCAGTGTCTCATTTGAGCCTCACAAACAGCCCCATGGTGGCACTACTACAAGTGTGATTTTCCCCATTTTACAGATGAGGGAGCTAAGATTCAGGGAGCGTTAAATGACTGAACTAGATTATCCAGGGGATAAGGATCAGAGTAGGATTTGAACTCAGGTCTTCATGTGCTATTCCTGCCCTACCTGCTTTGCTAGATTTTTGTGAGGTAGAGATATAGAAAGAGAAGTCCTTTACAAACTGCCAAGGCTGTCTGGTGCCAGGTATCATTATTTATTATCGTGCTTTTTCCCCAAATCAAAACTCCCACCCCCCGCTCCCTTCTCCACACTTCCCCCACCAGCATGTGACTCTCTCACTGTGCTCAATGCTGTCAAATCAGCTGCTCAAATTCCTTGCAAACTGGGCGAGGCCACAGAACTTCACTCTTTCTCTCTAAATCTTTTCCCAGCCTATGAACTTCCAGTCAACCCTTGCATTTGCAAGGGCTTAACCGGGACCTTAACCAAAGGCTCTCAGTGACCATGCTCTGTGAGCCAACTCACTGTCTGAAGTGCCCTTGGTGAAGGAAAATTTGCCCCACATTTTCTCTCTTGAACCCCTTTGACTGTCTGGAGAAAACTAAGGATGCCTTCTCAATATAATGCCCAAAAGACATAGGAACACAAAGGAAACCAATCATATGGAAATAAAGTTACCAAAATATTTTCCAAAAAGTTCATGGATCCCAGGTTAAGAAGCTGTGACCTAGGATAACGTCACCCAAAGTCCAAGTCTGACTGTGAGCTTGGTGCTCAATTCCCAGTCTCACTCTGACTTTTGTAAGCGAGTACTGGATGAGCAAAGAAGCTAAAGGGGAAAAGAAGGCTTCCGATAGAGGAGGAGAGCTTACTAGCACTTGTCGTCCATAGACTTGTTTATTTCCTCATAGACATTAGAGAGCAAAATATGTTTGGGCAAAAAGAAATCACACACAGGACTTTTCAGGGCTGGAGCCAAATGGATTTTTGTACTGCCAGGAAGTACACTGAATATTTCCCTTCACTGGTTGCTTTCCTTTCTATTTATTTTGGGCCATACAGTAGTTTTATTATGGAGAAGGATGGAGGAAAAACATATTCACCATTTCCGAATTCAGCCAGAAACAGATCGGGAATTCAGGATGGCTATTTTTTGCGTTTTCTCTCCAATCCATCTGCTTCCTTCTGTACTCTGGTGAGTACAGATTGCCAAGGGGGAAAGGGGACCATTCTTGGACAATGCTAGAGAAATGTATTTTTCCTCCTGGATTATTGAGGGATAAAGACTGGATTCATCAACAAACATTTATTGTCATCTGTTTCTCCTCTAGCCTCACATTAAGGGGAAATACTCAGTAGATTTTCACTTGGATTGAAAGGGGAAAATTTCATATCCCCAGCACTTAGCGAATAGTAGGCACTTAATAAATTTTTGTTGACTGACTAATTTAGTGTCAAATAGTCAGAAGATAAAGATGAAAGAATGTCATTGTCAGAAGGGATCTCATTGAGTATCCAATCAAACTCATAACTGAAAATGAATCTCAACTCTAACACTGACAAGTTCTGATTCAGTCTTTTCTTGAAGACTTGTAGTGATGGGGAGTTCCCCAATCCTCCTGAGACAGTCCATTCTACTTTCCTAACCCTAAATGTACTTCAGACTGGTAAAATGAACATATAAATAAATGAGGGAGCAATCATACTGGCCTGTGATATGGTGTCCATGAAGGCTAGATCTTGTGGTGCAATGGAAAATGCCCTTGATTGAGAATCGGGAGTCATTGGTTCTGGTTCTCTTCTTGTTCATTATCTCACTGGCTGGATTAATTTTGATGGGTCACCACTTCTTTCAGGGTTTTTCTTTTTCTTCATCTGTGAAATAAGTGGTTTGAACTAAATGGTTGCCAAAGCTTTTATTTTTCCATCTGTAATTCTATGATTCTCTTTGTAGTCTAGAATGGCAATGATCCAATGGTCATTGGATGGCCTTGGGTTGAGAGTCAATCTCAGTAATGAATCCTCTAAATAATTTTGAAAGTGGCGATTTCTATCTGACGGCCAGATCAATACTGACTCACAAAATCTCATAATTTAGGCCCATATTGTAGTTTGATTTTTGTGAGCTTAATGATGATGATTCGTGATATTATTTTTGGTCTGGACCTCTGATTTTACTGATATAGGGAGCTCATCTCCATTGATGAGGATAGGCTACTCACTGGAATCTTAGAAAATTGCCTGGGACCCTAAAAGATTGTCAACCAGTCACTCAACAGTGCTTGTTAATTGATGTATTAAATACTCACTCTGTGTTAGGTACCATGCTAGGCTCTAAAGACAGAAGACAAGACAAAAGGAAACAGTCCTTGCTTACAAGGGGCTTATAGAGGAAGGAAGGAAGGAAGGAAGGAAGGAAGGAAGGAAGGAATCAAGGAAAGAAGGAAGGAATCAAGGAAGGAAGGAAGGAAGGAAAGAAGGAAGGAAGGAGAGAGAGTAGGAGGAAAGATTGATTTATTAGGCACCTAATATGTACTAGAAACTGCCCTAAGCACTTTACAAGTCTTGTCATATTGGCTAAGATAAGTAAATAAAGATTAAAGACAAAATAAATACATGACTGTCGGGGAGGGACGTGTCAGAAGCAGCATTTGATCCTGGGTATTCCTAATTCTGTAGCTAATGACCTGTATACCACACTACACAGTAGTGATGATGATGATGATGATAAAACCATATAAAGCATGTTGAGGTGTTCAAAGTGCTTTATAGTCATTATCTCATCCTCCTGCACACTCGCCTGCATTTTAAATTTTTTAAAAAAGCTATTGCAAAGTCCAGACCGTTGGGTTTGGGTTTATCTGGCCTGGGGGAGACTTTGCAAAAGCACAACCAGCCAGCCCTACCTAGGTCTAGGCCCTGAGTATGAGGATTTGGCTGAGCTTCCTAAGCTCCTAAGAGCCCCTAGGGAGGGCTTTGGATTGCTGAGCTGAACACACACACACACACACACACACACACACACACACACACACACACGTACACGTGCACACATGCACACACGTCAAGCTGTAATTGTACCATTCTTATTATTCTAGCATGAATAATGAGTCACTCAATATTAATGATTATTCATAATGTGATAGAAACATAGCAGGAATTATGAAGTTGATGAGCTGATGTTGAAGCTGCCCTTTGGCAGGTAACTGGCCTGAGTGGCACAGGGCATTAACACCCTTACCCCCCAGGGTCCAGAGGGGCTGGGATTCATTCAACTTGCTATACCACTGGAGAAGAGAAGCATTTAAGGAGCCCTCCCTTTCAAAGGGAGGAATAGAGAGCATGAAGTATGGTCTTAAGTCATAGCGTCCTAGATTTAGAATTGGAAGGGACCTCAGAGGACATCAAGAGAGATAGGAAGTGATGTGCTAGGTTACACAGTAACTACATATCTGAGCCCGGATTTCAAACCAGGTTTTCCTAGCCATTTGGTGTAGGAGATGGAAAGTTGTTCCTAGAACCAGGAAGACCCAGGTCAAAGGACTTGTGGCTCTGTGGCCCTTAACAAATAAGTTGCCTACCCTCTGGATGTCCCAGCCAACCTTGTCAGCTTTTAAGCTGTAGACAAGGTGTGAACCACTGCTGAAGGAGGGAGTTTTCTCCTCTGGCATTTTCCTAGGTCCCAAGCTTTCCTCATTCCAAATCCAAAGCCCTGCCCACCACACTGGGCTGCTGCTTCTCACATGCAAGCAGATGGTTGGTCAGTGGTCAGCTTCTAGTTTGAAATTAATTTATGACTTGGGGTGTGTGTGTGTGTGTGTGTGTGTGTGTGTGTGTGTGTGTGTGTGTGTGTGTAATTCAAGTGTTGTTAATCTCTGTACCATATTAACGAATTGGAGGAATATAAGGTGATTTGGGGCCGTCTTTCCATATTTTCTCTCTGTCTCTCCTTGCCAAATGCCTGTGGGGACATATTGGGGAGAAATCACTACTTCAAACTCAGTGATTCTGGAATAAGAAGTTTGTTTATATTCTACCTTATTCTCTATTAAAATGATGCACATGCACACACACACATTTATGTAGATGCATAGATACAGACATAGATATGAGAGCATAAAGATGACTTTCTTGTATTTTTTTAACTGGTTATTTCAAAGCTAAGAGGTCACCTGCCACTCAGAATGTTGCTTCTTGAATGCACGTAGGTTTTTCCTGGCTCTTCACTTAACTCTCAAAATAATTGACCACCTGCAAAAGAAAGTCGCAGAACTCTGGTAGAATCCAGCTGATCCAATTGCATTGGTTTCCCTGCCTTTCCCCTCTCAGCCCCCACCAGATACCTTGTTTTCCTGGAGCCATGGGTGATGGTAAAGGCGTCTTGAAAAGTGATTTTCCATGATGTAATCAGGACAGGGTGTAGGGTCTTTCCTGGCCTCCTGTAGATCCCGCAGACATTCTGCTGTGACCTTCTTCTTTTTATCCCCTTTTTTCCACACTTGGGCATAAAGGAGTGTGCCCACTACCACCACGGGTTTTGTGAAGTTTTTAAGAGCCTGTTTTCTTTCATCTGGACCATTTTGGGTCATTGGTGACTTTACAGACAGGTGTCAGACAAACATTGAGAGCTCGAGAATATCCATAAAAACCACAAACACGAGCATTCCCAGAAGTTGCTACTATTTAATACCTTCATAATGATTTCTAATTACACGCTGGGGAGCCCAGGAGTGAGTGAAATGCTCTAGCAGCCCTCAGCCTGTTGGGGTGCTTCCTTGCAGCAGTGGAGAAGGCCTGCAGGGCTTTGGGTGTAGGTGGAGGCTGAGGTACCCAAGGAGTGTTCAATGCCAAGGAACAGCTTTCGACTCCAGTGCAAAAACAGGCACTGACATATCCCCTTGGCCAGGGACGCACGCTAGTATGCTGGAGTCTACCTGAGAAAATGGCAAAGTCCAACCTTGGAGAATTCTGATGGGAAAGCCCTCTCGTGTGCCTGCCTTCCTCAGTGTGAATGCCCTGCTCCCTTTTGCTAGGAAGGGGCATTAGATCTACCTCAACCCTGGGCAAGGAGGAAGCTTCTTTGCTTTTTGCTAAGTGACAGACACCCTCCCCCGGGCACAGTTCATACCTGGTCAGGTGTCGATTTGTTCCAGGGGCCTTCTGGCTGGCATGGTTAGTTACCGCGTCCTGATCTTTTGGTGCAGTCTGAGTGGAGCAGTCAGGGAAGTAACTGTTGTGGCTGTCTGTGTTCTGTCCCCTAGGTTCACCAGTATTATAGCTGTCTCCCAGAGGAGAAGGTACCCTATGTTAACAGTCCTGGAGAAAAGCTGAGGATCAAACAGCTCCTGCATCAGCTGCCTCCACACGACAATGAGGTAAGGAGTCACAGACTGTTCCGGAAAGCTGCTCTTTCATATCTTTTGGAAGAACAATTACATTGAGGGGGTAATCCCTCTTCCACCACTTGAGGCTTCTTCAAAGAGAAAACTGGGTTTTCATATTTCAGACTTTTATTTCTCTTTTGTTCATGTGAGCTAAAGTAAACTCGCTTAGATTCCTGGGGAGTGGGGAGAGGGGATATCTAAGCCAGGGTTCAAATTGGACGGTATTATCCCATGTGGCCTCTCCTAGCAGACTGACAATCTGGAGCATGCGCACAATGAAATCAATGGCTCATGTCCATACTTGCTCCATCTAAGAAGAAAAATCAGTCCATTTGGTGACTGTAGGTGTTGGAGCTGGTGAGAATTCGTCTTGCCAGTTCTGGCCTAGAAAACATATTGGGGATCCCATTAATTTTCAGCACCATTACCTGTGCATTGGGTGTGTAGTTCTTTCGTGGGATGAGTTGGGTGGCCAGATTTGTAATTCTGGCTACAATAGCCTAGCATGGCTCACATTGATATAATGCTTAAGGATGATTATAAAGCACTTTCTGCATGTTGTCTCATTGTACCCTCACAATGACTTAAAGAGGAAGGTTCTGTTCTTTTTCCCCATTTTATAGATGAGAGAACTAACGTGAGAAAGGGCATGTGACTTGCTCAGAGTCCCACGGCTAGCATGTCTGAGGTTTTTTGTCACTATGGAATTCATATCTTTTAGTTTGGTGAAAATTTGGAAAAGAGATTGCTTCTTATTAACAAACAACAGTCAGGGTCATGGATATTTCCAATCCTTAAAATCACCTGTGAGTGTGAATTTTGAAATGTTCGCTTAAAGATATCTCACACCCAAGGCAACCAGATTTATAAACTGGAAATGATTTTTTTTTAATGTTGGGGGAGGGAAAGGGAGTTAATCCCATAAAAAGAAGCTGTGTTCTATACCCAGATATTAACAGGCTTCATATAAGAGACCCAGCTTAAGATCTAATGAAAGAAAGAAATCTCTTTATGAGATGAGTGCCATCCATCTGACACTTCCTGCCAGATTGGGCCCCCCAAAGACCAAATCCTAAGGGATGGGATTGAACATTTCTAAATCGTGGCTCAACAAATTTGAAGAAAAAAAGGGAGGGGCATGATTTTCAAGCCCTAAAATAAGACACTGAGATGGGAACTATCCTGGACTCGTACATTTGCGCCTTCTTCTGACAATACCCTCAGTGAGCTCTGTGGTCATTTAATCCAGACCTATTTTATCTAAATAGGTTTTCCTCTTCCCCTTTAAAATTGAGAAACAGACTTGTGAGATAATGCCTAGTGAGCCAGTTTAGAAATGAATATGAAAGATTTTGCAGATTTAGCGGCTATACCTTCTTTTTAAAAGTTTGTCTGTGAACTCTAAATACATGTTGGGGGGTAGATCACAGTCTCTCTTGAGCACAGGCACACAGGTACTTTTCTCTGTATTCGGCAGAGGGTCTCTCTTTTCTGTTTCTATATGGGGAACTATGGTTTGTGGGCTTTTTTTTTTTTAAATGAAAAGCGATACTGTCAAATTGCCTTTTCATGTTAGTGACAATTTAATATGTGCAAATCAGTGGGCAAATTAGGCCCATTCAGCATGCTCACTTTAGAACAAAAGATAATTGGTAAGGTAAATACGCCAACCATCCACTTCTCCCTGAAATCAGAAAACCTGATCATAGACAGAAGACACAGTATTGTGGTTTGATAGAAACAGCCCTGGACCCAGGCCTAGCAGGACCCAGTCTGATTTTGGTTCTGCCACCAGGCAGTGGTGTGACCTTAGAAAAGTCATTTGATTTCTAAGGAGGGTTGGACTAAGTGTGGGCCTTTTCAGCTCTAACATTCCATTAAATTCAGTACTTGTCAATGAAAGCACAGCGGGAATTATTTAATGATAAATAGCTAACAGACAGCACTGCAACATTTGTAGAGTTCATCTTCATGACAACCCTGGGAGGCAGGTATCCCCATCTTACAGATGAGGAAAGTGAATCTGAGAGAGATTGTGCCTTCCACAGCTCAAGACTCACCTGTTCTGACTCCCAAGTTTCCCTTAGTGAGTTGGGTGCCATCCATCCACCACTGACTCCTAGATTGGTCTTCCATAGACCAGAAGTAGAGGGCATGATTGAGCTTCCCTTAATCTTGGGTCACTGTATTTGGGAAAGAGAGGAAGGGGTGAAACTGTCTGCTTAGCTGCCTCACCAAAGGCAAATCCAAACCAAAAATCAAGCCCCTTCTGTTTCCTCTTCTGAACACATGCCCCTGAGTAAATATACTTGCATGTACACATCACCATCACACAAAATGCCTTAGAAGGAATTTCTGAGGACCCCGCCCCCCTTCTCCCCACCACTCCCTTGGCTTCATTTCATTGAAATCATCCCTAAACAAGACAGGAGAGTGTCAGAAATGAGAACTATCTATTATCAGGCATAAGAGGGTCAATCAGCAACCCCTCAGACCAGCTGAGTTGGGATAAGCATTTGGTGTCTTGGATATGTTGCAATAGGGAGGCACGTGAGCTTCATGGGAAATCTAGGAAGATGGTAAACCTTTCCATTGAGCTGCCATTCAGCTCTACTTCCCTTTTAAAAAATATATATGTAATCTGGATTTCTATTGTAAAGGCTCAAGATTCAATCCAATGAACATTTATTAAGCACCTACTATCAACTAAGCACTATCATTAGTGCTGGGCTAAAAAAGAAAGATGGTCCTGTCCTCAAGGAGCTCACAGTCTAATGGAAGGAGACAACACAAAAAGGAGACAGGGAGTTGAGGTGGGAGGAGACCAGAGGATGCTCGGCTCAAGGATATCTTGTCCATTGGAGCTGAATCCAGGCAGAGTAGCAGGTGCAGAGAGGAGTGGGCAGAGTCCAGTTTCTGCCCTCTATAAAGGAAGGCATTGGGAGGAGTTTAGTTCTCCACCTCCTAGCCCTCCAATCAGAGGGGGAGGAGGCTGAAGAGTGAGGCTTCTGTCATTATAAAGTATTACACATGGTAAGTTTAGAGACTCAAGTTGGTTGGCCTTGCTTCCTTAGAAAAAGAAGCTTGCCAAGAGAAGACTGGTGTCTTTTCAAGCCTGCATCAGAAGAGGAGTTTCCTAGTTTTTCTGAGCCCTTTTTAATTTGCACTGATCTCTAGAAAGGTTTTCTTTAAATGGCTGCATGTCCAGGGGTCATTAAAATGTGGGCAGGGATGGTCAATCCATACAAGTTCCTTCTTGTCTAATGTTAAAAAGTCCATCCAGGTGGCTAGGAATCTTGATGAGGTCTGCCTCTCCACGCTTTCTCTGTTTCCCTAGGTTCGCTATTGTAATTCCCTGGATGAGGAGGAGAAGAGGGAGCTCAAGCTCTTCAGCAACCAAAGGAAACGGGAGAATCTGGGTCGAGGAAATGTCAGGCCATTTCCCGTCACTATGACAGGAGCCATTTGTGAACAGGTAAATTTGGGCAAAAGCCGCACAAGACCAAACTACCATATCCTGACTGCCTCACACTGGGTAAGACGAGGACCTTCAAATCCTCCAGAGCTCCTTCCAAGACGGGGAAGATAATGACTATCTTAAGACTAGTTTTAAAGATGTACAAAGATAATTGTGAACCTTATGTCTGCTTAATGCTAAAGAGGGCTTGGTTGTGTTGCCCCAGGGAAAATGGGCCAGTAGGTCTCATCTGTTGTCCACCCATTCAGAGGCTGCTCGAGGAATGGAGGCAGACCTTAAGATAGGAGAGTTTAGAGAAAGCAGTGTCTCCTTGGATGACGGCCGCCTCACTACCACAAATTCTCCGTCTGCTGGTCTCCATTTTGCTGGTTACTTTCTGCTTTTCCCTGTTTCTCTAAACTAAAGCCTCATCTAGCCAATCAATTAAGCACCGTTATGAAAATCTGAACTGGTGCCACAAAGAAAGTTAAAAACAGCTCCTAAGGAGGTCCCCTTCTGATGGGGGCAAAGACAAGAAAAGCAGTGTCACCCAAGGACCCATGATGAAAAAACCTAGCCGCCTCCGGAGAGAAAGCTGATTAACTCTGGGAGAAGAGCAAAGCAGATTTGGGGTCCTATTTTGTATTTCTTGCTTTCTTTTTTTACAGCATCACTAACATGGAAATACATTTTGCATGACTTCATAGGCATCATTGATATCCTATTGCTTGCCTTCTCAATGGGTGGGGGGACAGAGAGAACTTCCAACTCAACATTTTTTTGAATGAATATAAAAAATAAATTTAAATTTTTTTTTAAAAGAACAAAAGAAGCAGTGTTAAAATGATAGAGAAGAAAGGAGAGGAATCTCATATGGGAGAGTGATCCTGGCTTGGAGTTCTTCTACGTATTATAGAATTCTAAGAGGGAAAAGTGGTATGGTGAGGACATGGTGCAAAGGACACAATTTAGAGTCAGGAGACCTACATTCAAATCTTGCCTCTCTGCTTGCTACTTTTTTTTTTTTTTTAACTATTTCCCATGTTATATAACTTCTCTTTGCCGTAGGACCCCCTGAAAAATGAGGGAGTTGAGCTAAGTTCTTTTCTCTAAGTACTTTCCATCCCCAAATCTTTTATCCTATGATCCTATGAAATGGGAGGTCTCTGAGGTTGAAGCAGGGAAGGGAAGAGGCCCAAAGTCATTTATACTTCATGAATCCACATCCCAGGGGGGAATGTGGTCAATCCTATGGATTTTTGACATCAGATTCAAAGTTATATATTCATAACAATCTATATTAGAGGCACTGCAAAATATTGGCTAGAGGCCCAGCCTAAGAGACAACAAGACCTTGACTCAGTTTCCCTTTCTGACACATACAATCATTTTAGTGACTGTAAGAAAGACATTTAATCTCTTAGAGTTCTGGCAATTCTCTAAGACTATAAGGTATGGAAAGATTGATGATATACTTTGGCAGAGGGAGTTTCCACACTGAAAGTTCCCCTACAGGTTTGTAATCACAGGCTGGGCCTCCAAAAAAAACAGTCTCCCAAAATGTGGGGTCATTAGGTGGTACAGTAGATAGCATTCTGGGCCTTGAGGCAGGAAGATTAATTTTTCTGAGTTCAAATTCTGGCCTCAGATACTTACTCCACAGTTTTGTGACCCTGGGCAAATTACTTCATCCTGTTTGCCTTAGTTTCCTCATTTGTAAAGTGAGCTGAGGAAGGAAATGGTAAACCGCTCCAGTATCTCTGCCAAGAACACCTCAAATGGGGTCACGAAGAATCAAGACGTGACGGAGTAGCAACAATAATAACAAGATGTTGGTACACATACCAGTGGAAACCAAGCTAAAATTCTCTGGAGTCCGCTAATTGTGCCTTAATCTGACCAAAAGGAGGCCATCCTTCTCTAGGGAGAGGACTCCCTGCCCCACCAGTGCCAATGCCCCATCAGGGCCTCTTGGAGAGAGTAGACAGCCTTCTCACCCAATACTCCTCTTCCTTTCTCCTGCAGTGTGGAGGCCAGATTAATGGAGGTGACATCGCTGTGTTTGCATCGAGAGCCGGGCATGGGGTGTGTTGGCACCCCTCCTGCTTCATGTGCACGGTTTGCAACGAGCTCCTAGTGGACCTGATCTATTTCTACCAAGATGGGAAGATGTACTGTGGCAGGCACCATGCTGAATGCCTGAAACCTCGCTGTGCGGCCTGTGATGAGGTAAGCATGGGCCCTTCCAGTCCTGGAACCTTCCTCTGGCTAGCTGGTGCCCAGATTTGGGTCACCAGAAACCTTGGCCAAAGTCATTCCCACACTTTTCAGCTGCCTGGCTACAGGGAGCTTTCATAGTTAGGAAATCTAGGGGACTCCACAATCTTTTTTTTTTTTTAACAAAAAAGTTAATCATGCGTCCCACCCATCCCAGTGACTAAAATGTCTGTCTGGGAGCATCCTCATCAAAACCCATTTGGAGTTTTCTTGGCAAAGACCCTAGAGAGGTTTGTCATATCCTTCTCCAGCTCATTTTACAGATGAGGAAACTGAGGCCAACAGGTTTTAGTGACTTGCCTAGGGTCACATCACTCCCCTCCATGCATGCTAACATTCCTGACAGATAAGACTGACTTTATTCCCCTCGAACTCCCCAGATCATCTTTGCGGATGAATGCACAGAGGCCGAGGGCCGGCATTGGCACATGAAGCATTTCTGCTGTTTTGAGTGTGAAGCGGTGCTGGGTGGTCAGCGCTACATCATGAAGGAGGGGAGACCCTACTGCTGCCGCTGCTTTGAGTCCCTGTATGCGGAGTACTGCGACGCCTGTGCCCAGCACATAGGTAAGCCCCACACATCCCCACCTGCCAAGAGAAGGCTCCCTTCAAACCCTGTGGGTCTCCGTGTGTTGGGTGGGGGAACGCGGCAACTTGAAGGTTATGTAGTAGAGTGGAAAACCCTCAAATCTCTTCTCCATTTACTCCCTCCCTGGGGGAGATGCAAGTCCCAATGGTTAGACCTTCCCTACTCTAAAAGAGCTTATGTTCTAATAGGGGAGAGAACAAATACATATAAAGATATACTATATGTGTGTGAGTATGTGTGTGTGTGTGTGTGTGTGTGTGTGTGTGTGTGTGTGTGTGTGTGTGTGTGTGTGAGAGAGAGAGAGAGAGAGAGAGAGAGAGAGAGAGAGGGAGAGAAGACAGAGAGAGCAACAGAGAGGGAGAGAAGACAGAGAGGGAGGAACAGACAGAGAGAGAGAGAAACAGAGAGGGAGAGAAGACAGAGAGGAAGGGAGAGACAGAGAGAGAGAAACAGGGAGAGAAGACAGAGAGAGAGAGAGAGAGCAACAGAGAGGGAGAGAAGACAGAGAGGGAGGAACAGACAGAGAGAGAGAG
>CM053590.1:22863968-22877216 GCA_028646515.1 Pseudochirops corinnae | reverse complement strand
GAGGAGAGAAGACACAGAGAGAGGGAGAGACAGAGAGAGAAACAGGGAGAGAAGACAGAGAGAGAGAGCAACAGAGAGGGAGAGAAGACAGGGAGGGAGACAGAGAGAGAGAGAGAGAGGGAGAGAAGACAGAGAGGGAGTGAGAGAGGAGAGAAGACACAGAGAGAGGGAGAGACAGAGAGAGAAACAGGGAGAGAAGACAGAGAGAGAGAGCAACAGAGAGGGAGAGAAGACAGAGAGGGAGGGAGAGACAGAGAGAGATACACACAGAGAGAGACACAGAGAGGGAGAGAAGGCAGGGAGGGAGACAGAGAGACAGAGAGAGAGAGAAGAGAAGACAGAGAGGGAGGGTGGGAGAGAGAGACACAGAGAGAGAGAGAATGCCTTGAAGGTCCCTTGTGGCTCTAAATCAATGGTTATATCAGGCTCAGAAATCATCCATCCATCCATGCACACACATGTACACTGCATATCTATACTGTATCTGTAATATATATATATATATATATATATACGATATTCTACATATTTTTACTGTGTGTATGTCACACACACACACACAGTAAATATAAAGTGAATAAAAACATGTACGAAGCTGTTAAAACAGAGGGCTGGCCTGGATGGCCTCCATGGTCCACTTCAGCAATGACCCTCTGACCCCCACACCCTTTGGAAAACGACAGTTGGGCCACAGACCCCAAGTCCTTTGAACAGAAGACAAGGGGCTTCCTCCCAGGGCCTGCACTGCCTAGGGGTCAGCTGGAGCTTGGCAGCCAGTCTGCCTGCCTCTTGGAGCCCAGGGGGAGACTCCAGAAGGCCTGGGATGGGACTGGGGCTGTGTGGGATGGAGGCTGCTGGCAGCGTGGTCTCAATGTGTTGCTTTTGCGCCTCCAGGAAGTCTGTTAGTCTCTGCCAGCTTTTTACCTGAAGGAAGTAGATGGGGAGATAGTGTGCCAAGCCATTTAGACCCACTTAGGAGTCATTATGATAAGGGAGAAAATTCAGCTGGGCAGAGAAAAGGAGGGGAGTGGATAGAAAGGGTTGGGGGTTCTTTTATTGTTAAATTCCCCTGTGTCATCAGAAGGAGTTTGTTCATACGGTGATTAATCCTGGGAGCTTTTTTTTTTTTTTTGTGGGGGTGGAGGGGGCCCAGAGGTCAGACACTGAGACTGATAAAGATCAGCAGCCCTGTCTGTGCCCGACAGGGTGCCTGGGGATTGCTTAGTCATTCAGCACCGGCTGTTCAAAGCCCCAGTCTCTTCTCTGGTCTGTCTTTTCTCAGCCCTGATGTTAAAGAAGCTTGCCCAGGAGAATGCTCTTACTCCAAAGCATCCTCTCCTGCACTGATCTACCACTGTACAACTTGACCTAATTCTACTCTTCCCCTTCCCCAGAAAGACGAGGGGAGAAATCCTTGCTCTCCCTGAGTGAGAAGAGCAGTAGAAGCCAAGGGTTCTCAGGAGGGTGCACGTGTTTTCCTTGTGGGAAGAGTCGGGGGGTGAGGGGGGAAAGGAAGCATCCTAAGGGAGAATCTTAAGCAGATGGTTCAGATCTTAGATCTGAGGGCTCTCAAAGGCCGTCTAGGCTGGTGCTTCTATTTTACAGATAAAGATGCTGTTGCCCAGGGAGGATCATCAAGTGGGCAGCTGAATTATGGCATGTTGGAGGCGGAGAGCTCTAATGAAAATTTGCTTTGCTAGTGAACCTTCTTTGTTTCTGGACTCTCTGGGGATCTTTGACATGTCACAACCTCTCTGGGCCCCATTTCCCACACCTATGAAAGGAGGGGGTTTGGTTTCAGATCCAGGTTCCTCACCTTTTACATAAAATGTCTCCCTCCTCCTCTCCCTAATTTCCAGGGGATGGACCAGATGGCCCCTAAGGCTCTTCCAGCTCAAAGTCTGTGCACCTAACTCATCTCATCTCTATAGAAAGAAAAACAAATAGGTCCATGCTGTGGGCCTTGGGTGACTTGATCAAGTTCCAAAATCCTTTCCAGCTCTCAATCTAGAAACCTGTGATCCCATGTCCCTTTGCCTCTACCAATCTGTTTTTTCATCTGTAAAGTGGGAAGAATAGACTAGCTTGACCTCTAAGTCCATGAACCTAAGAGCTTAGGGTATTACTGTGTAGTGGTAGGAACTGGCTTCTTCTCCAGCAATGGGAATTATTGATGTGGGGCATGTCTTCTGATAAAAAGGGCCAGCTCCCCCCACCCCCACCTGCATGTCTAGAGAGGGAAAGCGTGACCACACAGCTGCAGAAGGAGGTCCCACCAACCCCAGGATGCTGGGTTTATTGGGTCCCTTGCTCCCTTTCGTCCTTTCAAACACAGTATGACTCTCCCTCCTCTCTTCCTTTTTCCATAAAAAAGGGGGAAGGGTCTAAGTTTTATGGGAAAGGTGCAGTCATCCTCATCAGCTGCCTGTAATTTCATTGGACAGGGAGGTTAAAAATACCCTCTGCTGTGAAGAAGATGCAGGCTTTGCTGCAAAAGAGAATTTTCCTTCCCCCCAGTAAAAGTGTGGTGCTTTGCAAAATTGTGCTCACACACAGTCCCAGAGCTTTTCGAATGATCCCCCTTATCCAGATATCCCATATTTATACAGCAGCTCCCTACATACTCATACCAGGGACCGGTTGCTAGGGAAACGGTCTTCTTTCCCCGCACCCGGCCGAGTAAACAGTCCTATAAACAGACATAGGGATGAAGCAGCCGTAGGCACATGCATTCTCAGAAAAATGCTTACAGGCCTTGTAAAGAAGGCAGATCTGGACGTGGAAGGATCAGGCCCATTTCCAGATGTGTGGGGTTCAAGAGTGGGTCAGCAGAGCATCCCAAGCTGAGGGCATTTATGTCGTGGCCTGAATGGCTTTTTCAACCCTGCTTCCATACATTGGCCAGCCCTCCCCTTAACGACCCCCCAACGTTCCTTTTTCAAGGCCCGGGTTGCCATCTTTGTCAGGCCCCAGCTGTCTCTGTTAGTCTCCCCAGGAGAGGCAATCCATGGCCCCTCTTCTCCTTTGGCCTCATAAAAACATGATGGGAACACCCTGAGCTGAAGAAGAACAGTTGGAGGGGAATCTTCTTTTTCATCCGAAAGCCCTGGGTTTGGAACCAGGAGACCTTGGGCACTTACTAGCAATGTGACCTTGAGTCATTTATTTAACCTCCGTTCTTCTTCTGTAAAATGATGGGATTACACTAGATGGCCTTTAGGCTCCCTTGCAGTTCCAAATCATTGGTCCAGTTCATTCTCAGAAATCTAATTACAGGCTGGGATAGAATAAGAGTGTCGGGAAATAATCTGGGAAAAGATTTGACCCTGAGGGAGGTAGGGGAGGGCACAAGGGGAAACGGTGTCCAGGAGTCAAAATAATCTTTCCTCTTACTCAAGAAGAAGTAGCTCTTCTGGCCAAGGAGCTGCTCTCAGAACAGTACTTTGGGTAGTGGGCAGAGTTCTGGGGAATGCTTGAGTGCTCCAGGGAGGCCTGAGCTGATCCTTCGCACACGCTTTGATGAGCACTAGCCTTGGTGGATCTGCCTCCCCAAGGGTGCCCCAAAATGATAGTTTGGCAGATGTGAAATATGAGAGGATCCTAGCCTCAACAGGACCCGAGTTACTAAGGTTAGGGGGTTCTCAGAGCTACATCTCTGGGAGTGGGGGAGGAGGCTGGGAGGGTCAGTCTCAAAGTAAGTACCTGGGAAGAACCGGATTTGAATTCAGGTTTTCTAGCTCCAAATTCAGCATTCTTCTCATAGCTTGCCTCTTGCTCCTGTCTGCAATCTTATTATTCCAAGATTGCAGGTATGTGGTGTGGTGTGTAGACCCTGGGTAAACCTGGAATCAGGAAGACCTGAGTTCAAATCCAGCTTCAGACTGTGGGACTGTGACACCCTGAGCAAGTCACTTAACTCTGTTTTCCTCAGTTTCCTCATCCATAAAATGAGGGTAATAATAACACCCATCTTCCTGGGATTGTTTAGAGAATCAAATGAGATAAGGCAAATGAAGGTTAAGTGACTTCTCCAGGGTCACACAGCTGGTAAGTGTCAGAGATTGAATTTGAACTCAGGTCTTTCTAGCTCCACATCTACTACTCTTTGTGTATTACTCAGTCCCCCACATCTGTAGCTCCCCATTTCTACTGTGAAGGGAGGGAGGTACTTCACTTTCAACCTAGAGCATTTTAAAAACTGGGGTCATGGAAAGAGAGCCATATGGTCTCCATATGAATCTTGGTTCTTCTACTTCTTAGCTAGGTGATCTTGTGCAAATGACTGTCTCTCTGAGCTGACTCACTTCCCTCATGCGTAAAAATGAGAACCAAAATGTCCCTCCACCTCTAACCCTAAGTAGCCCCTCAGGGCTGCAGTGAGGGGTGGCTAAGGTAAGGCATGCAAAGTGCGTTGAGAACCCTAAAAACCCTAAAAAACCCTAAAAATACGGATGCTGTTGTAATTTCAAATAATAGTAACTCATGTTTCTACATTGCTTTAAGAGCTGTACAGCATTTGTAAATATGCCAGTCCTGCCCCAGGTTCAGGAACTATGGGAATCGCTACCAGTCACTAAACCCCCCCCCCCCCCCCCCCGCCCCTCCATCCACACCCTGATCCCACCTGGCTGAATTAGAACAAATGTCTTTCAAACACTGACTGCTGAGCTGTATCGATAGAGAACATTTTCCTTACCTGGGAGTCCTCTTTAACCAGTGAAATCACAAGTCCAGTCTTAGCCCTTTCCTCAAGAGAATAAGACATAACCTGGGTATATTTTAACTGGAAGGAGACTGTGTAGGAGGGTGGGCAGGCCCGGATGGGGCATCTCCCTAAGGGACTCTGGACATACAATGATGCTGAGAACAAATAGAGCTCCCTAGAATCCCTCCTCTAACACTACTCATATGACCTTAGCCAAATTTCACAACTTCCCTGTGCCTCAGTCTCTCCATCTATTGGTGAGCTACTCTGAGGATATTAATGCTGGGAGGAAGGAGGACAGTTGGTCAACAAGCATTGGAAGTAGTGGGATCTTCTGATTCTCCAGGGAAGAGTAGAGAGGAGATCTTAGTTCCAGATCATCTGTTCCCACCAAAGAGCAGGGATGCTGAACCGTGTCTTCAGATTCTTATTCTAGGCCAGCAGTAGAGGTGCAAAAACTTCCAAGGAGTGGCCTTCTTCTCCATCTTAGCTCACAGAGCTGCCTCCTTTGGGAGCAGTCCTTCCAACTTTTCACCTTCTTTCCTTGCTACCCCTGAACCCCTACATTCCTTAATCCCCCCCTCAAAAATAAACAGACCACACATACCCCACATTGTTTATGGAAGAAATAAATGGGGGGTTAGCATAACCAGGGCCTGTCTCCTCATACTCCTGTGGGACCCACAGAGCAGGGACACATCTGCTGTCTGGGTTTCTTCCCTGCTTTGCTGAGAATCTCACTGGCCACCTCCTTGCTCAGTTTCCCACTGCCACATTATTAAAAGTCGATCTTGAGAAAATGGTGTTAGCTTGGGAGCCTGCTTTGAGGAGTGTCAGTCAGTAAATAGGTTGGAATTATTTCCTACCTGCTGAGCAAGAGGGTTTTTAAGACCTTAATGAGGAAGATGACTTTCCTGCTCGTCTTCCCATTCTGAAAAATAAAGACCCATCCACAGCTCCTTGTCATTAGCCCTTCCTCCACCTGCTGGGGGATGAAGGGCATCTTCAATCTGGGGATCATTGATTAGAGCTCTGGTGGACCTTGGAGTCCCTGTAGGTGGAGACTGAAGCACAGAGTGCCTAAGTAACTTAGATGAATTTTTGTGACAGAGTATTTCTCCAAGGACATGCCCAGCACCAGCCTTTGCTTCAGCAGTATCCCGTGTTCAGAATTCTCTTCCTCCTGACTTGTGCCTCATCCTTCAAAACACCTCAAATCCCACATCTTGCAAGAGTCCTTTCCTGGACCCTTCTGTTACCTTAGTTAGGTGGAGATGATATTACTATCCCTACTTTATAGATGAGGACACTGTCTGAAGTCACTCAGTAGACGTTGAAAGGCTGAGTCTTTTAACCTCTAGCCCAATAATGCCCTTTCTGCTCCAGCTGCCTTCTCTGCTTTTCTCACTGTTCCCCCAGATCCTCCAGGCTCATCTTCTTTCTTCCACCCTTTCAAGCCTCCATTCCTAGGCTGTATAGCCAGGTCTGTCCAGCAGAAATGGTCCCCAAGGACCGTCAGCACAGCAAGCTCTCACTCTTGGTTAGGCTCAGAGAGCTCTGTCTCCCCAAGGGGAGGGGCTTGTCCTCAGGCTCTTGTTGAAACCTGGTGATGATGCTATAGGCTGCTTGAGGAATGAAAAGTCAACCAACCAAGCCAGTTTATTTCTTTAGATTCTTCCACCAAGACATCTTTCCTTAAAGGAAATGAGTCATGTTTAATATGGGGAAAGTGGGGGCTGGGTGTGGAGGTTCCCATGAGACTAGTGCTTCAAGGCTTTGTGAAATACAGTGAACAACTCACTGGTCCTGGAGTCAGAGGATCTGGGTCCAAATCCCTCCTTGGTGACCTTGTGACCTCAGACAAGGCAATCATCAGCTTGAACCCCAGCTTTCTCATTTATAAAGAGAAGAGATTGGATTAGAGAGACTCTAAGGTCCCATTCAGTGCTAGGTCTATGACCTTTGTGTCTTTGGACAGCTGGATGGTACAATGGATAGCACTCTGATTATTTCAGTCATGTCTGACCTTCAGGAAGTTTTGAAGTTTTCTTGACAAACGTTGGAGTGCTTTGTCATTTCCTTCTCCAGCTCATTTGACAGATGAGGAAACTGAGGCAAAGAGGGTGAAGTGACTTTTCCAGGGTCACACAGCTAATAAGTGTCTGAAGCTAGATTTTGAACTCAGGAAGATGAGTCTTCCTGACTCCAGGCCCAAGTGATCTTGAAATCAAGGAGACCTGAGTTCAAGTGTGACCTCAGACACCAACTATATGACCCTGGTCATGTCATTTAACTCCTATTTGTCTCAATTTCCTCATCTGTAAAAATGGAGATAATAATAGTGCCTATCTCCTAGTGTTGTGAGGATGAGATATAATGAGATAAGAACTGTAGAAGGGGGGCGGCTAGGTGGCACAGTGAATAGAGCACCAGCCCTGGAGTTAGGAGGACCTGAGTTCAAATCTAGTCTCAGACACTTAACACAAAACTAGCCGTGTGACCTTAGGCAAGTCACTTAACCCCAATTGCCTTACCCTCCCCCCTCCAAAAAAGCAGAAAAAAAACCCCAAAAAACTGTAGAATGCTTAGCACAGTGCCTGGCACATAGTGAGAGGTATGTAAATATTAGCTATTATTGTTCTTATTATTACCTACCTTGTGGTGTTGTTGTGAAAAGCAAATGAGATCATAATTGTAAAGCACAGTGCCCAGCACATAGTAAGCGCTTTATAAAGGTTAGCTATTATTAGCTGTTATTATTTGTAGCCTGTGTGGTGGCAGGGGCTAGCCTGCTGCTTGGGGCTAGCCTGCTGCTCAGGGCTAGCCTGCTGCTTGGGGCTAGCCTGCTGCTCAGGGCTAGCCAGTCTGAATTTAGGTAGCCTAATCTTCAAACAGAAAGCATCTAGGCTGTCACTTGCCAGATTTGGACATTATCATTGAGTCACATCAATATGAAATGAAACCACGATGTGTATGTTGAGTACATCATTAACTGTATGACTCACCATAGGTGAGAGGAGCAAAGATTTAGAGTTAGAAGGACCTCAGAGGCTGTCTAGTCCAAGCCTCTTATGTTATGGAAGAGGAAGGAAGCCCTATGAGATTTAAATGAGTTATCTAAAGTCCCCTGGTAGTAGATTCGAATCCAGCTCTTTTGACTCCAGAGCCAGGGTGCTTTCCACTAAAGCATGCTGCCTCTAGTCAATGGTAGCAGAGCAATTTCAGGTTTTAAGATGAAGTCCTGGGGTGGAAGACTAATGCTTTCTCCCTCCTTGTCCTCCCCCAGGCATCGACCAAGGTCAGATGACCTATGATGGCCAGCACTGGCACGCTACGGAAACCTGCTTCTGCTGTGCTCACTGCAAGAAATCTCTCCTGGGGAGGCCCTTCCTGCCAAAGCAAGGCCAGATCTTCTGCTCACGAGCCTGCAGCGCGGGAGAGGATCCCAATGGCTCTGACTCGTCAGATTCTGCATTTCAGAATGCGCGGGCCAAGGAGTCCCGGCGCAGCGCCAAAATTGGTAAGAACAAAGCCAAGGCGGAGGAGTCCCTGTTGAACCCGTGTGGCCAGCTGCAGGTGACCTCCAACCGGCTCTCGGCCGATGTGGACCCCCTGTCCCTGCAGATGGATCTGCTCAGCCTGTCGAGCCAGACACCCAGCCTCAACAGGGAGCACATCTGGCGGAGCCGAGATGAGCTGTACCACTACGGGAATAAGATGGAGCAGAGCCCGAACCAGAGCCCCATGCAGCTCCTCAGCCAGTGCAACATGAGAACTTCCTATAACCCGGCACAGGTGGCTGCGGCGCAGCCCGACATGTGGGGAAAGCATTTCAGCAATCCCAAAAGGAGCTCGTCCCTGGCCATGAAGGGACACAGCGGCAGTTTCATGAAGGAATGTCGGGAGGACTATTACCCGGCCAGGCTTCGCTCCCAAGAAAGCTATAGCGATATGTCCAATCAGAGCTTTAGCGAAACCCGAGGAAATATCAAAGTCCCCAAATACGAGGAGGAGGAAGAGGAAGGAGGTATGTCCTCCCAGCCCTGCCGCACCCGCCATCCACTCAGTGCAATGAAGTATACTGAGGATCTCACGCCCACGGAGCAAACCCCCCGGGGTTCCATGGAATCGCTGGCGCTGTCCAACGCCACAGGTAAGCCACGTTTGTCTGAGCCGGGCTTGATCCTGCAGAGACCTGCTGCCAGCCTGAAGGCTTGGCTTGGCATCCTTGCTGTGTCCCCTTATGGCATCACATTTCTGAAGCTGTTGGGGATGAGGGGAGGTGAGCCAAAGCCTGAGGCACTCCCCAAGACTTTCTAAACCACCCCCCACCAACTCACACACCATCCTACTAGGGAGCTGGGAATGCGTGATTCCTCTATCAGGCAAGAGGAATACAGGTGAACCCACAGGATAAGAAAAAAAGTACATCTTCGATACTAGCCCAGTTCTGCTGTCTGCAGGTGTGTGCGTGTGTGGAAGCACGTAGACACACACACTGTGCCTGCCAAGACAGAAGAGTCTGCCTGGGGGAGAGCACAGACACGGGAGAGGGAAAGGGAGAGGGAGAGAGGCAGTGAGGTAGCCTCAGGGCTGAGTGGAGCTCACACCTTCTTACCTTCCCATTGTTCCACACTTATTTGGTATAATTGCTTTTGCATCCAACTGTGTTGCACCTCTGAACCTTACTACGCCTTAATCTCCTTGAGCCTCAGTTTCCTTCTGTGGAAAATGAAGGGGCTGGACAAGGAACCACCTCCAAGGGCCCTTCCAGGGCCAGATTTGAGATCTCTTGATTTCTTTTCATGCCTAGGGAAGGGAAGCAGACTTTACTGCCCCCATTTTACAGATGAACAAACGCAGGCTTAGTCAGGCCCAGAGTTCTGGGGGCCACAGCAAATTAATGCCAAATCCAGGAGCAGAATCCAGGTGGCTTTGGGCTTGAGAAGTCAAGGCTTGAGGGGGCACAGACATAACAGTTGTCTTAAAGTCTCTGATGACTGTCACACAGAAGTTGGATCAGACTGGCTCTTTTTGGCAGAACGAGGAGTGGTGACTAGAAGTAGCAAAGGGGGAAATTTGATGATTAATAATAGTAATAATAATAGCTAATATGCACTGCTTTAAAATTTGGAGCGTGTTTTACATGTTATATCATTTGAGCAACACTGAGAGGTAGATGCTATTGTGATCGCCACATTACAGGTGGAAAAACTGAAGCTGAGAGGTTAGGTGACTTGTCCAGGGTCACAGAGCTAGGACGCATCAGAGGCTGGATTTGAACTCGGCTTTCTTGCTCCAGGTCCTGCTCTCTATCTGTACTACTCAATACCCAGCCAATTCTGAAATTCTGTTTTTAATTCCTGTCACCGAAGGCAGTGCAATTTTCCTAATACTGCAGTAGACAGAACATCGGGCCTGGGGTCAGGGAGGCCTGAGTTCAAATTTGTCCTCAGACACATTCTAGCTGTGTGACCTGTCATTTTGCCTCAGTTTCCTGATCTGTAAAATGAGCTGGAGAAAGAAATGGCAAACCACCCCAGTGACTCAGCCAAGAAAACCCCAAATGGGGTCAGATACTCCTGTCTGCCTCAGTTCCCTCATCCGTAAAACTGGGATAATATTAGCACCTACCTCTCATGGTTGTTGTGAAGATTAAAAGAAATACTAAGTGTAAAGCACTTAGGACATTATCTGGCCCATGGTAGGTGCCTTTAAATATTAGTTATTCTTATTTAACCTTTCCCTTTAGCCTCCATTAGAATATAAGCTCCTTGAGGGCAGGTATTGTCTTTTTGTCTTCCTTTTTATCTCCAGTATCTGGCACCCAGGAAATGCTTGTGAATTAATTTAATTTAATGAATTTAATCCTGCCATTAAGGAGTTTAGTCATTCTTGTTTTATATTCCCAGTGTTGAGCACATAGTAAACACTTAATTAATGCTTGCTCGTTGATTGAAAGACTTTTTTAATTTACTATTTATTTTTAATATCCTCATCTTTTTAAATTTTGAATTCCAAATTCTCTGCCTCCCTCCCAACCATTCCCCATTCACTGAGAATGTGAGAAAATGATATCAATTATGTATGTGAAATCACGAAAAACATATTTCCATATTAGCCATATGGAAGGAAGGAAGGAAGGAAGCAAGGAAAGAAGGAAGGAAGGAAGGAAATTATACTTTTTCATTCCAAATTCTTCAGTTTTCTCTCTGGAGGTGGATAACATTTTTTTCATCATGCTGCTGCTGTTCCATCATTTCACTCTCTGTGACCCCCTCTGGGGTTTTCTCGGCAAAGATACTGGAGTGGTTTGCCATTGCCTTCTCCAGCTCAGATGTGGAAACTAAAGTAAATAGGATTAAGTGACTTGCCCAGGGTCCCACAGCTAGGAAGTGTCTGAGGTCAGATTTGAACTCAGGAAGATGACTCTTCCTGACTCCAGGCCCCATCCACTGTGCCACCTAACCGCTTTCATCATAAGTCCTTTGGAATTGTCTTGGATCATTGTATTGATCAGAATAGCAAAGTCTTTCATGGTTGATCATCATTGTTGTCACTGTGCACAATGATATCCTGGTCCTTCTTACTTCACTTTATACAAGTTCACATAGGTCTTACCGTGTTTTTTTCTGAAACCACCCTCCTTGTCATTTCTAATACCACAAGAACATTCCATCACAGTCATGTGCCCCAACTCATTGAGTCATTCCCCAATTGATGAGTATCCATTGAATTTCCAATTCTTTGTTAATGCAATAAGACTTGCTATAAATATTTTTGTACATATGGGTCCTTCCCCCCCCCCCCTTTTTTTAACCTCTCTGAAGTAGACTTAGTGGTATTGTTTGGATCACAGTTTTATAACCCTTTGGGTATAGTTACAAATTGTTTTCCAGGATGTTTGAACCAGTACAGAGTTCCACCAACAGTTTATCAATGTACCTATTTCCCCTCATTCCCCTCCAGAATTTGTCATTTCTAATAGGTATAACATGGTACCTCAGAGTTGTTAATTTGTATTTCTCTAATCTATGGTAATTTACAGTTTTTCCATATGACTATAGATGGCTTTAATTTCTTCATCAAAAAACTGCCTGTTCAAATTCTTTGACCATTTATCAGTTAGGGAATGGTCCTTAAATTTGACTCAGTTCCTTTTATCTGTGTGTGTGTATCCATATAAACATATATATGTATATATACATTTGAGAAATGAGGCTTTTGTCAGAGAAACTTGCTGTAAATTTTTTCAATATTGCTTCATTGTTCATGGTACTTTTTAGCAATATGTAGTTTCCCTGGTTATCTTTTTAAATTAGGTCTCTTTTTGCTTTTGTTTTGTCTGAGATAGTGATTGTACACCTGCCTTTTTTACTTCAGCTGAAGCACATCTGTTCCAGTCCTCCATTTTAACTCTCCATGTGTTTTAAAGTGTCTGTAAAGAACAAATTGTTGGATTCTGCTTCTAATCCATTCTTCTATCCACTTCCATTTTATAGGTGAGCTCATCCCATACACATTCGCAATTATGTCTACTGACTGCATTTTCCTCCATCCTATTTTTTTATCCTCTCTTTCTCTCTCTTTCTCTCTCTCTCTCTCTCTCTTTCTCTCTTTCACTCTCTCCCTCTCCCTCTCCCTCTCCCTCTCTCTCTCTCTCTCTCTCTCTCTCTCTCTGGCTCTCTCTGTCTCTCTCTGTCTCTCTCTGTCTCTCTCTCTCTGTCTCTCTGTCTCTCTCTCTGTCTCTCTCTGTCTCTCTCTCTGTCTCTCTCTCTGTCTGTCTGTTTGTCTCTCTCTCTCTCTCTCTGTCTCTCTCTGTCTCTCTCTGTCTGTCTGTCTGTCTCTCTCTCTCTGTCTCTCTTCCCCCTCTCCCTCCCTCCTGTCCTTTCTCAAAAGTCTTTTGCTTCTGATCTCTGCCTCTCTTAATTCTTAATTTATTTTTTCTTTTGTCATCTCCCTCTTCCCTTTCTGTTTCCCTTTTGAGTAAGATAGATTTCTATACCTGAATGTGTATGTGTGTATGTATTCTTCCCTCTTTGAGTCAATTCTGATGAGAATGAGATTCAAGAATTGCCTGCCACTCTTTCTTCATTTTCTCTTCCACTATAAAAGCTCTTCCTTATATACTTCTTTTATGTGAGAACATTTTCTCCATTCTACCTCTCCCTTTTTCTTTCTCCCAGTGCATCTCTCTTCCTCACCCCTCCATATATTTTGAGATCTTCATAACATAATCAACTCACATTCATGCCCTCTGTCAATGTAAATACCTTCTGATTGCCATACTAATGATAAAGTTCTTAGGAGTTACATGTACCATCTTCACACATAGGAACGGGAACAGTTGAACTTTATTGAGTCCCTCATGGTTAGTTTTTCAAGTTTACTTTTTTATGCTTCTCTTTTTTTCTCTTATTTATTTTTAAAATTTATTTATTTACTTTTGGTTTACAATATTCAGTTCCACAGTCCCTTGAGTTTCAAATTTTCTCCCCCTAGCTCTGTTCCTCCCTCCCCCCTCCCACCATGGTGGCATGCAC
>CM053590.1:22814509-22863868 GCA_028646515.1 Pseudochirops corinnae | reverse complement strand
CCTTTTCCATCTTGAGTTTTTTGAAGTTGTCTTATAACCTTGCCTTGCTAAGAGGAGCCCAGTCTATCCAAGTTAGTCTGTAATTGTGTACAAAGTTCTCCTGGTTCTGCTCTCCTCACTCAGCATCAGTTTATATAACTCTCTCCAGGTTATTATGAAGTCTGTCTACACCTCATTTCTTATAGCACAATAGTATTCCATTATATTCATATACCACAACTTGTTCAGTCATTCCCCAATTGATGGGCATCCCCTTGATTTCCAATTCTTTGCCACCACAGAAAGAGCTGCTATAAATATTTTTGTACAAACAGGTCCTTTTCTCACATCTATGATCTCTTTGGGATACAGCCCTAGAAGTAGTATTGCTGAGTCAAAGGGTATGTATGCACTTATTTATAGCCCTTTGGGCATAGTTCCAGATAGCTCTCCAGAATTGTTGGATGAGTTCACAACTCTACTAACAATGCATTAGTGTTCCATTTTTTATGCTTCTTTTGAGTCTTGTGTTTGATTGTTGGATTTTCTCTTCAACTCTGGTCTTTTCATTAGGAATGCTTAGATGTCCTCTATTTCATTGAATATCAATTTTTCCTCAGAAAGATTATATTCTATTATTACTAATAATATTACTATTATTCTTGGTTGTAATCCTAGCTCCTTTACCTTCTGGAATATCACATTCCAAGCCCTCTGCTCCTTTAACATGGAAGCTTTTAAATCTTGTGTGATGCTAACTGTGGCTTCACAATATTTGAATTGTTTCTTTCTGGATATTTGAAATATTTTTTCCTTGACCCGGGAGCTCTGGAATTTGGCTATAATATTCCTGAGAGTTTTCATTTTGGGATCTCTTTCAAAAGGTGATTGATGGATTCTTTCAATTTCTCTGGATCTAAGATATCAGATTTCTCTAATAATTTCTTGAAATATGTAGGCCCTTTTTTGATCATGGTTTTCAGGTAGTTCAGGAATTCTTAAATTTTCTCTTCAAGGTCAGTAGTTGGTTGGTTTTTTTTATGAGATATTTCACATTTTCTTCTGTTTTCTTTCCATTCTTTTGACTTCGTTATATTGTTTCTTGATGTCTTATACAGTCATTATCTTTGACTTGCCCGATTCTAATTTTTAAGGAATTACTTTCTTTTGTGAACTTTTGTACCTCTTTTTCCATTTCACCAATTCTGTTTTTTTTCAATTTCTTTTCTTTAGTGAATTTCTGTGCCTCTTTTACCATTAGGCCAATTCTGATTTCAAGGTGTTATTTTCTCCAACATTTTTGTGCTTCTTTTACCAAACTGTTAATTCCCATTTCATTATTTTCTTGCACTACTATCATTTTTCCCCTCTACCACTCATTTTTAAAAATTCTTCCAGAAATTCTTGTTGGATTTGGGTCTAATTAGCATTTTTCTTTAAGATTTTGCTTGTAGCAAAGTTGTTGTCTTCCAGGGTTTTATTCTGGTTTTGGGTTCCTGCCACCATACTATCTTTTTTATGATCAGTTAAGGCACTGTCCTTAGCTTTAGACTTTTTCATGCTGCTGCTTTTAGAGCTAGTTCTGAGGGTGTACAAGTTTCTGGTGCATCCAAGGTGGTGTAATCCCAGGAGAGGTGTGGTCACAGCTCTGGTCTTTGGAAGAGCCCCTGCTTCCCCTACAGCCACAAGTGCTAGTGCTCTTCTCAGCCCTGGAACTGTGACCAGAGCCCTCACTCCCTTGTGACCAAGGAGAAGCACACTTCTCTGTTCTGGAACTGTGACCCAGAACTGCTATGGGAAACAGAGTTGCCAATCAGCATCAGCTATACCCAGTGCCAGCAAACGTCCCCATAGTCTCTTCCTGACTAGTTGCGTGACCCTCCTTACAGTCTCTGGACGGGAAGCTCTGTAAATTGCCACTGCTGCTGTTCTGTCCACCTCCAAGGCCCACTGCTGGTACTGCCGCATGTGCACGCCAGACTGGCTCCTACCCTGCTGTCAAAGGCCTGTCCTGTTGACCTCCTAAGTTGTCTTAGGCTGAAAAAATATCTCAATGTGACCTCTTGTTGGCTCTGCTGCTCCCAGAATTGATTTGAGGAGCTATTTTTAAATCGTTCAGAAGGGAATGTTGGGAGAGTTCAGCTGGGTTGGCGCCTGTACTCCACCATCTTAACTCCACCCCCTGAATGGCTTTTCCCTGGAAATAATGAGGTATAACTTGTGCCACAGAAGTTTTCTGTGCTCAATAATGGGAGAGGCTAGCAAAGAACAGTCAGTAATTTGAGGGTGGTCCAAGGAAACAAGGAAGGAGTGTAGAGATCCTTGGAGCCCACCTCTGTGTTCCAAATTTGCAATAACTCAGGATTCTCAGTTCCTGAAGGAGGCTCCAATCCTCTGCGTGTCCTTGAGACAATTGGTTAACTTCTCAGTGCATGAGGACTTTCTGTCCCTGCCCCCCACTCAAGAAGTCACCCTGGAATCGTCTTGATAATGGAAAAATAGACTACCACGCTTCTGAAGTACGACAGGCTGCTAGGAGCAAGTTCTGCTTGTGCTGCTGGGGAAGGGACTGGAGCATCCTCCACTCTGGAGTTTAAGGATTAAACACGGTGGCCTTGGAGATTATCTCAAGTGCCTGCTCCTGTATTGGTGCTCAGACTCCATGGCTCCTGCTGAGCTTGGGGGGGCTGCTCCCTCCTTCTTCAGGTTCAGATCTATGCTTACATTTATTCTCTTCTCCACGAAGGCAGGAGAGTGTTGTTCCCCCCCACCTCCATGCATTTTAGGCCTTTGCGTGTTCAGGGGCCTGTCAGATGCAACAGTGTAGGACAGAGATTGCAGCAAATCCCACAAAAGTAGCCTTTTTAATTAGTCACGAGCTGAAAATAGCCTTGAGAGTGGCATGTGAACATGTATGTGCTCCAAGTACATGCCATTGGCTACATCTGCAAAATCAGGCTTTTCTAACCCCACCATACACATTTTGAGGGGAAAGGAGTTAGTGGGGCTTCTTTCTGGCAGGGTTTTTTTCCCCCCTTTGCTTGGGTCTAAAGATTTAGTGACTTCGGAAAAACTAGCCCTGGAAAGCAAGCAGCCTGGTTTTGAGAAGTCCATGTGTCTTTAAATGTTAAGACTGCAGTCTGTAACAAGCACGCCTGAGCACCTTGAGCCCGGAGCCAAAGTTGGGTTTAATTGATGGTTTTCCCCCCTTCAGTGGTCAGTAATTTACATTATCAAATGACTAGCTTGTAGTTAGTCTGGCAAGGAGAACAGGCCTTTTGAGAGGCAACATTTTCCCTCAAGCATTGCAGGGAACAATGTCACTATAGTGGTTTATGAACCACGAACCAGAGGTCCGGCTGCCTCCTGTTTGTTCCCAATCACATTCTGTTGGGAACTGGGAGTGTACAGACCTTTCTCCTTCGAACAGACAATCCGTCCCTTATTATGCATTTATAGACCGAAGCCTGACGCCTGTACACCCCACCCCCACCCCCATTTCACCTCTCCCCTTCCCTACCCCCACCTTCTTCCTACACACACTCTGTTTGGGGAGCACTAGCAGTTGTACCTCGGGTTAATCCTGTCATGTTCAGACATTCCATTAGCACAGACTAGGGGTGAGGATTTGGGAGCATAAATTTTCAGCTGGATGATCTCTGAGAGGTCTTCTAGGAAGATTCTTTACAGATGGGGAAACTGAGGCTCGAAGCAGGGAAATTATTTGCCCAAGGTCACCCAGAGTACAGGTGGCAGAATCAGGATTCATAGGATCATAGATTCCAAGATGGAGGTCACTTCTTTTGAGGACCAGAGCAGGGAGGTGATTTGTCACACAGGGAAGAAGGGGCAGAGTCAGCATTCACACCCTGGCCTTCTGGTTCCAGATCCAGAGCACTGCCTTTCGGGACTGCACTGGCTTCCTAAGGGTTTAGGTTCTAGAATTGGGTTTCCAGCCAACTACTGATGAATAAAGATCTTCAACACAGTATCCCTTAGATGCCTTTGTAGACTTGTCTCAAGAGAAAGAGAGAGAGAAAGGGCACTTCTGGAATGGAAGAGGCAGCATAATGCCATGGAAATCATGCTGGAATGAGTGTTGGGACATCTGGCTTCTAGTTTATACTTATTACTGTGTGACCATGGGTGAGTAATTTCACCTCTCTCCACCTCAGTTTAAAATAAGATATTGTTAAAACCCCAAATCTGTTGTCTTGTTTCCCCATGTCTATAGTTAACCAGTTCAAGTTTTCAATATGATTCTTACCTATCCCACAAATATTAAATACTAAATTAATTATTATATTATATTAAAAATAAATTAAATATTAAACCCACAAACCTTAAGGGAGTAAACACTTCAAAAGGTGTTCAGGGAGGCCCCTCCTTCCCCAAGATATCTCCCCCAACTTTCCCACCATGGCGTGTGAAGTTCCCACAATTAGAGACTCATCCTTTTGGATTCCGGATTTACCTTCCTACACAGTTGATTAAGCTACTCTAGACAGTCTATTCAGTCATTAATTCATTAGTTTAAATTATCTTCCTGGGCAAAAAGCTAGAAACAGGGTTAGGAAGTGAGGATGGTCACAGAGGACAGCCAAGGTCATAGTCCAGCGTAGAAGATCAAAGAGGAAGAGGAGGACTCAAGATTCACAGTCTGTGGAGGCAGGTGGGTGGGGCAGTGAAGTGCCCCAGGTCAGGCCAGGCTGAGGCATGTAGGAGGAGGACGGATCAGCCTGATGGCCATTGTGCTCTGCTGTGCTCAGACCATTTCTGCAGTATTACAGTCCCTTCTGATCTGGGGGAAATGTCAGTAAACTGGAGAGTGTCCAAAGAGGGCAACAGGACAGGAAAGGGCCTTGAATTCATCCCAGGTGAGGACTCTTCAGCTGTAGAAATGAAGACTCAGGGGGTCAGGACCACTGGCGTCAAGTATTTGAAAGGCTCTTCCTTGGAAAAGGGTCTCTCTCTTTCTCTGTCTCTCTCTCTCTCTGTCTCTGTCTCTCTGTCTCTCTTTCTCTTATCTCTGGCTCTCTCTGTCTCTCCCTCTTTCTCTCTCTCTCTCTCTCTCTCTCTCTCTCTCTCTCTGTGTCTCTGTCTCTCCCTCTTTCTCTGTCTCCTTTTTTCTTCTTTCTCTCCCTCCCTCCCTTTCCCTCTATCTCTCTGTCTCTTTCCTCTCTCTGTCTCTGTCTCTCTCTGTCTCTGTCTCTCCCCCTCTCCCTCTTTTCCCTGCCTAACCCCAGAGGACTAAAGTAAGGAGCCATGGATAGAAGTGAGATAAATTTATACTTGACTTATGGAAAACCTTCCTAATACCTAGATCTGTCCGGGAATGGAATGGTCTGCCTTGGGAGGGAGTGGCTTCCATTTCCCATTTGGCATTCTTCAAACAAAGTCTGATTGGTCACTTTTAGGGTAATGAAAGCATTCATATTATGTTTTAAGGTTTGCAAAGTACTTTTAGAAATATTATCTCATTTGAACCTTGTAACAGCCCTGGGAGGTGGGGGATATTATTATCTAAGGTAAAGAGAAGTTTAGTAACTCACGTGCCCAGGCTCGTATAGCTGGTAAGTGTCTGGGCCTGGATTTGAACCCAGGTTTTCCTGGCTCCAAGCCCAGCTCTCCATCCACCACACCACCCAGGGTATGTTGTAAAATTATTTCTTTTTTTAAGGTTTGGGCTGAATAACCAGATAGGCGTATGATTTCCCTTCGTAGATAATAGTCATGCCAGTGGCCATCCAGGCCACATACTGCCTGAATGTGATGAGGAACTCACTACCCAGCCGGAAACACTTATTCCAAGTTTCTGTTGAGCTCCAGACTTGCCTCTATACCCCACTAGACTAGTTCCCAGAACAGGACTCCTATGGGTGTGGGCTCTTATTCCCACCTAGTCCTGGGTCCTTTGGAGAGCTCTTTGGGGGGGAATCAAGGGGATCAATAGAATTAAACCATGGGTGTGTTATGGGGTGAGGAGGAGTTGTTGTGGAAGGACAGTGTGACTGGATGGGAACTCGCAGTGAGGTCAGAGGAGCATTTTAGGAGGGCAGAGCCAGACCAAGGAGAGTTCTAAAACAAACCTTGTGTTGTCACAGTTTTCAAGCCCCAATTCCTGATTGCCACAGATCAGCAGAAAGCTTGACAGGGACCTGAAAAGAGAAACTTGGAGTCCTATAAAGCAAATCACAGGCTGAACTGAAAATGTGGAAGCAGGAGAGAAAGGGGACCTACCAGCTCCTTGGATCGGGGTGGAATTTTTGCAGTAGATACACACCCTTCAGATGCATAACCTCCACACCTTGGCAATGGAAATTGTCTTGTGCAACCCCAGACGCTGTGGATTGTCAAGGGCCATGGGGCGATGTCTCAGCCTCGCTGGCAAACTGGAAAAGAATGTTAAAACAGCAGTTTGGAGATGTGGGGCGGGTGAGGGACACGGCTTGGTTTACTGAGCATTGCTGAAATGTTGCTTTTAATCCCTGTAATGCAAAACGTTTCTATATTTAATTTTATGAAGAAACTGCCTTAGTTTTCGTTTGCATAGCTTGTCTAATTGTCTGTTAACCCAAAGCCTTTGTTTAAATACTTGGTTAAGAACTCATCATCCCCAGCTGGCACACGTTAGCTGCCAGAGCCATACTTCAGAGGCCACACCCTCAAAGGGCCCAGTTTTTCCTGCTCATTGTCCTCCTAGATTGACCAAAGGGACTCTCCCTTCAGTCTTCTGAGAAGTTGCTTCAATACAATGCACCTCTCCTTTCCTACCTTCTCACTCTCTTCCTTGAGCCTTCCAAAAAGGGATCTATTATTACTGGCCAGTCATTCAGTCTGGCATCCTTACACAGCCAACTATGGTTTATTACTGTCATCAAATAATTATTATTCCAAGTTTCCCATCCAGCAGCTTATCCCTCAAAGTATTAACAGATAAAGTGAGAAATTAATAAGTGGTGGTTGGTGACATCCAAAGGACCTTCTGAAGATAACCCTCAACTACTGGGCAGCCTTCACACTAGTGACCTTTTAATGCTTAAGATTTCAGGCCAGTGAGGGAGATAGTTTTGAGCATGTAAACTCTCTTTGTGAACATCAATACCATACATAAGTAGGTAGAGTCCACAGACAGTTTTGACCAAATACACTTCTCCTCTGACTCTCTAATGAGCTGCTCTAATCCTGAATGTTCCTAGAGAGGCAATGCAGTAGAGTTGGCGCAGCACTGGATTGGGAGTATGGAAAACTCAGTTCAAATCTTGGTCCAGATACTTGATAGTTCTGGTGACAAAGCTGATGATTTCAATTATAGAGGATGTTCTCTTTACCCGGTGAGATGTAGAAGAGAAAACAGTAAGACAGCATAAAAGGAAGCTTCAGTGGAGGGACTTGTGTGGACAGAAGTCTTCTTGTCTATTGATTTTAGCATAGGACTCAATTATTAAATAAATTCATTGTATGTCCATGATGATTGACATGCCTAGAGTTGATAATCATTACTTTTGTATGGGTAGAAAATTTTGCCCATTTTATAGTTAAGAAACCAACCTTGAGAAATGGTCCTGGGGGTAGGTGGGCAGCAATTGCGAACTGAAAAGATGTTTGTGCATATGTACAAAGTATATTCATGAAGTACGTTACCCCATGTATTATAAAGCTCCCTTTTTATAACTCTCAGATTTTTAGGCCTCTCTGGGGTATTGTTCATTAAGAAAGAGAAACCCAGTGGTCACATGCTCCCCTGACTCGGGTGATTTTATTTTAAACCCTGACTTCTTCTCTTTCCCCAAGCCAAATAATGAGTTTCTGAATCTTCTTCACTTATCTGCTAGGAAAGTAGCAGCTATTTAAATCTCAGATCCTAGAAGATCCCACACAGATCCAATGTGAGCCATGGTTTAGCCATCCCAGTCAATGAATGAATCATTCTTGCTGGTTCACATCCATTTGTGACATTCCCCAGAGTACTCTTAGTATGAGGAGGCAGCGTGCTACAGTTGAAAGAGGATTGGCCCTAGTGTGAGTGCCTGGGGCCATATTCCACATCTCATGCTTATTAGTGACCTTGGGTAAGTCATTCAGTTTCCATGAAAACATCAATAAAATGATGAGATTGTACTAAATGGCCCCTAAGGATCCTTTCAGCTCTGGATCAGTGACATACTGTGATACTAATGATAAATTCAGCTTAGTATAGTGTTGGCAACATACAGTCAGAAACTAAACACTCCCTGCCCTCACAGAGCTTGTTGGGAGGTGCCAACATGTACATTAATTAAATGGAGGTTCCCTTCCACTATCTGAATTCTTCATGTTATGCTTTCGTGCCTCATGCTTCCTTCACCCCCCACACACAATTCCCATCTATGTAAAACTGTGCCCCAACCTGGCCCGCTAAGTGAGATGCATACCTGTAGAGCTGACAGGAACTTTAACAATCCCCTTTCCCCCAATGTCTAGATGCCTCTGGGGTCTAGTAAGAACAAACTCCCACTCCTCCCCCCAACTCCCATTCTCTGCCACATAGTCTAGGCTTCTGGGACTGGCAGCTTGGTGGAAAGGTGGATAGAATGCCATACTTGGAATCAGCAAGACCCAAGTTTCATTTCTGTCTGATTGAAGATTGAAGGCAAAGGGGAAAAGGGGATAGCAAAGGATGAGATGGATAGCTATTGTCATGGAAACAACAAACATGAGCTTGGACAGACTTCAAGATGTAGGGGAGGAAAGCAGAGTCCAGGGTGCGATGGCCCATGAGGTCACAAAGAGTTGGGCATGATTGGACAACATCGTAAAATGAGACAATAGCAACACCTACATCGGGTGGTTATGAGGATAAAATGTGATAATGCAGCAAAATGTTTTACAGACCTTAAAGTACTATATAAATGCTTACTACTGCTACTACTACTGCTACTACTACCACTGCTATTACTACTACTGCTACTACTACTACTACTGCTACTACTACTACTACCACTACTCCTACTACTTCTACTACTACTACTGCTAGTACTACTACTACTACTACTCCTACTCCTACTACTGCTACTACTACCACTGCTATTACTACCACTGCTATTACTACTACTACTACTACTACTTGTCCGCATGGACAAGCAGACTGTCCCTGTTCTATTCATTAAATGTTTGAAAGAGCTGGATTACCTCCATATTACTCAGCAGCACTGGCAAAAAGACATAGTTGTCTCATTTTAGTAGACCCTATCAACTGCCGCTGCTGCTCTTTGTCCTTCATTCTCAAAGAGGACCATGACTTTAGGGAGTTGATCCCATAACTTGAAAGTGAATTGGATTTAAGTAAGGGAGGGCTATGCAGAGTCACCAGCCTCACTTTCTCCTCTGGAGCCATTTGGGTCCAGTGGCCAGGTATAGATCAGGATAACTGGAGATGGCCCCCAGACCCTATCAAAGAAGCCAAAGGAAAGAGACAATATTGGTCTTTGTTCTGTTTCATTTATCTCTGGTGCATAGTAGGTGTTAGTGAATGAATGAATCAAGCAAACAAGGAAGCCAGCAGCACTACCACCCTCTTTCCAGGGTTCCTGTGCATCCTTTCTTGGCCTTAAGGCAGTTGGAAACAGCCTCCTCCTTAAAGGGCTCTGAAGACATCTTGAACACCAAACGACTCTCTGTACACTAAATAGCATCTTAATGAGTTAAGTGCAAATTAATGTGAAACATGTGGATGGGAAATTCCTTAAAATACACAGCGTGGATTCAAAATGAAAAGAGGACAAGGCTCAGCCAAACATGTTGGGAAGTTGGGTCCAGCCCCAAACTCTGGAAGAGCCATTGGAGCTCTTCAGAGAATCTCAAATTGAGGCCGGTTTTATCCCTTCCATCTTGCAAAACAAAAGGTATAGCCTATAGGTGGCATCTGGAATTGGAGGCTTTAGGGTTGGAGTCTTTTAAGCCTAAAAGACTTTCATTAGCTTTCTCCAGTTTTCCACCTGCGTGGGGGAAAAAATGATGACCGAATGAGAAGAACTTGGCAGGTAGTGATGCTCTTGGTGTGTGATTAGTCTTGTTTGGGAAAGGTCTTCCTCCATCATTTCTTCCTTGCCATCCTGGCTTGGACACATCACTTAGGAAGGACTGTCACAAATAAGGTGAAGTAAATTGGTGACGGTGGCCGACTGACCTCTCTGCCTTCAGTCAATAAAACTGTGGTTTCCTTTGGCCAATGCCCCTGTCAGCCATTCAGTCACCAAACATTTATGGTGATTTCTTCCAGACTAAAATAATGATTGGTTGTGTGATTCTGGGCAAATTACTTAAACTCTCCATGCCTGAGGCATTGGCCAATGGGCATTGCTAAGGAGAGTTTGCTCAAGGTTCTGGACAAAACCAAATTGAGAATGGTTTGCATTCATAGAGCATTCTGTGGCTACAAAATGCTTCCACACTGATGATTTCATTTACAAAGGAAAGGGCACTAGAGTCAGAGGACCTGGGTTACCTGTCTGATCTCTCTAGACCTCAGTTTCCACAACAATAAAGTGAGAGGATTGGAAAAGGTAACCCCTGGGGTCCCTTCTAGCTCTGAGTCTGTGATGCTAAGTTCCTCTCTCAGATCATCACCAAAGCCCTGTGAGAGGAGACAGTGTGAATAGCCCAGGCTCTGTCTTAGATGTGCAGCACTGAGTCAGGAGAGAGGAAGGTCCCATTGGTACCAAACTGTAGAGCCCAGACTGGATACAGATCTTCCATACTGGAAACTTTCATGGCTTCATAATAGTGCAGAATTTCCCATGCAGTCAATTCAGGACACGTCTCCTCTCTCATTCTTTCTTCCTGCGCTATAAGAAGAAATGCTATGTTAAACTATTCAGGGGGTTAATTATCTAGCCTGTACACACACCCTTCTGCCTTTTACCTTCTTTCCACCTGGTGGCTGTGGATTAGATCTTTTAATCCTACAGAGCTCTTGCTAGGGATTTTTCCACTCAGGGTCAATACCACAGTGTCTGAAGAAATCGACTTCAAAGGCTCCCTCATTTGAGGGGTGGGAGTGAGAACAGGGCACAATCCTATACAAGATACACAGTGAATACTATGTCACCAAAGTAAGGCCCCTTCCGTGGAAGCTACAGTACTGTGGGTGGCAAGAGGGAGAGCAAAGTGGGGCAAGAGAAGATAAGGGACAGACGGATCCCTGTGGGGCCACAGAACGACATAGAAAACCACAGATCGACATTTTCTGTGTTCTCTTGTATTTTTATCTATCTTGTTAATTAATCTGGTTTGCCAAGTATTTGACACCTCACCTCTAGGTCAGAAGGTAGAGGGAGTTTCCTCACATGGGGATTCCCAATAACAATGAAATCACAAGTCCAGTTTTGCTAACTAGATGCACTGCATGTGTGACCAGTGCCTTCCCAATCCTGCATTCCTAAGCAAAGACCCAGTCACTCTCCGCTAGGTACAGCTTTGGTGCTAACACTAAGCGGCAAAGATCAAACACGGGGTGTGATGAAGATGGCGCTAGGCTTGGAGTTAAGAGGATCTGAACTGATGTCCTGATGCCGCCATTTGCTACCTCTGTGACGTGTTTATTGTCCATCACTTATGGACAATAAACCTCCCTATGTCTCAGTTTCCTTATCTACAAAATAAGAGGGTTGTACCAGATCAGGGGTTCCCAACCTGGATCTAGGAATGTTGCTGTGGTTTGCAAACAGATTTCTCTGTCCATTCTTCTTGGGAACTAGCATTATGGGTGATTCACATGGGCTGTTGAACTCTGCAGTGATACCATTCACCTACAGGTTCTTGAGATGTTCTTGAAGGTTGTCCATCACAAAGGGATTTTTAGGTCTTTCCCAGAATAGGTGAGAGTGGGTAAGCTGGACCTTGTGGCATGGCTCCCTGAGTATATCCCATTCATTCAGTGAATCTTATTTCTGGCTTCTCCTCCATCCTCTCCTTCCAGCCCTCTGCAACTGCAGAATCCCCTAAGTTAGAGAGCTCAGCTTCTTCTTTAGCATTTTGATCACTGCATTTCAAAATAATTGGTTTCTTTTATAATACTATGCATGTGATTCTATGCATTTAAAACATTATTCTAAGAAGTCTCTAGGCTTCCCCAGACTGCTCAGATTGACCTATAGGGTGTCTGTTTCCTCTATCTTCCTTCTTTCCATCTTTCTCTCTGTGTCTCTCTGTCTCTGTCTTTCTCCCCCTTTCTGTCTCTCTATGTCTCTCTGTCTGTATTTCTGTCTCCTCTCTCACTTCCTCTTTCTCTCTTCTTCTGTCTCTCTGTCCCCTTTTTTCTTCTTTCTCTCCCTCCCTCCCTTTCCGTCTGTCTCTCTATCTTCCATCTTTATCTCTATTTCTGTCTCTCCTCTCTCTGTCTTTTTCTCTGTCTCTTTCTGTTTGTCTGTCTCTCTCTTTCAGTCTCTCTCTTTCTCTGTCTCTCTGTCTCTCTCCCCCCTTTTTCTCATTGTCTCTTACACACACACAGACACACAGACATGCACACACACACACACAGACACACCCACACACACACACCCACACACACACCATGATTCCTCAGTATCTCCTATAGTTCCATGACTACGTGGCCTCGGTCTGCTTATTGTCTATAAACTTCCTTCTGGGTTGAGGACGCTGGCAGAGAGCAAGCATGGGGCCTGTTTCTCCAATCTGTGACTTCAGTCACCTGGAGCAAGTGATTATCTTTGTTCAGCCTCAGCTGTCTCTACTACAAAATTGGGGGTTGGGTTAGAAGACCTTGGAGCTCTTCCCATTCTTAATCCTTGACTTCTTCAGGATGAATTGTGCAAAATCCTTTCCAAAGAGAGTGCTGGACCTGGAGTCAAGAATATCTGAGTTCTTAGCCTCCCTCAGATGCTACCTCTGTGTGACCCTGGCCAGCTCTGCTGTCCTCAGTTTCCTCCTCTGTAAAAGAGGAATCAGAGTAGCACTGACCTCTCAGGGTTGGGAGAGCTTTGAGGTGTTCTATGAACGCTCACCTATGGTTCTGATCTCCCTGCTTCATGCTGAGAATGTGCATGCAGGCCTCTTTTTGTCTGTTCCTCTGACAAATAAGTGCTAGTCCTGAAGCCTCTCCAGGGGTAGGAGTGGGGGGCACCCTCCATGGAAGCCCTCCCCCAGCCCATTCAGCTCCAGCTCTTTGCCTCCCATGCTCTTTATTTGCAAAGTTCTGCTCTCCCTGTCTAGAGCTGCTCTACCTGGAAACTACGTGAAAGCACCAGGAAAACAAATCTATGCATAGTTTGGATCCATTTGTGGTCTGGGTCTGCCAGTCAGGATTCACCTGGGCTTCTTCCTGGGGAGCACTCTAAAGACAGAGCTTATGATCTCTGCTGGCTTGTTTTGAAAGCCCGTTAGGATTTGAGTAGTACTTTCACTAACATCCCTACCCCACGAAAACAACATGGGAAGTCTGAGGAAAATCAAGTTTCCATTGAAAGTAAATCTGCATATGTTTACTGCTCCCAGGATGAAGTTTTTTTAACCCTTACAGTACATGAAAGGCATTGGACTATAGATCTGGGAGTTGGAGGGACCTTAGAGGTCGTCTAACCCACTCGTTTACAAACTGAGGCCTGCAGAAGAAGTGACTTGTCCAAAGTCACACAGGTACTGAGTGGCAGTGCCAGCTTATGCACGCAGGGCCTCTGACTCCAAATCTGGCTTCTTTTCTTCCATCCCATGCTTTCCTTTCCCTTTTGGGAATCTTGGGAGCATTCTCTCCTGCTCAGAAATCCTTCTTCCCTCCATAACCCATTTTCCTCCAGACTTTTTTTTAGGACCGTCTTATTCCCGCTGCTTTTTCTTGTTCCTCTTACTTCTCTTTTGACCCTGTTGGCTCTTTACTCTGCTATCTTCCCCATCAGTTAACCATCTACTGATAGGTAGGTGATGGACGAAGAAGTAGAATTCATGGCCGTCCATTCCAGCCCTCAGGAGTAATTATACCATAGGACTGAATAATGACAAAGGAAATAGATCAAATGAAGTTTGCAGGTTTTCTGTGGGTTTCACTTTTCCCAACTCCTGAGAAGCAACGTCGGAGAGTGGGAATCAATTGGTCATTCCACAAGCATTTATTGTCTCAATATTTGCCAGAACTATGCTAGGCACTGGAGGGGCTGCAGAAACAAAATTAAAACAATCACTCCCCTCAAGGAGCTTACATTTTAATGAGAGAGTAGACAACTTACACATGTGTCTTAAAAATATGCAAAACAGATACTGTCACCTGGGGAAGGCAAAGCAGTATGCCCCCTCCCCCCCATTAGAATGTAAGCTCAGGAACCCTCTCACTTTTCTTTGTGTCTTTGCCTCTTGACATATACTTGGACTTTAAAAAAAAAAATGTGATAGAAGACATAGGGTAAGGATGGCCAGAGAAGGGAATTTTGGTCCAGGCAGAATGAAGGGCTGGGAATGTAGCCGATGGACAGTCAGTTATAATCCCTATCTGATGGCACTGGTAACGTCTGATTGAATTACTTTTGTATCTAGAGCAAGGACAAGAGTTGGAAAGCAAAAGAGGAGAGTCAGTCAATTGATAAACTTTTATTAAGTGTCTGCTAAATGCCGGAGATACAGCAGAAGACACTTTGACCTTGAGGAGCACATGGTCTAGTGCACTGATTCTCAACCTTCCTAATGCCCCGACCCTTTAATACTCATATGTGCGTGTATCTGCATGTGGGTGGACCCGCCTGGAGACGGATAGAGGAGCTGTGTTTCGGTTCCTAAGACCATCGGAAATATGTGTTTTCCCATGGTCTTGGGAGACCCCTGTGAAAGGGTTGTTTGACCCCCAAAGGGGTCGTGACCCACAGGTTGAGAACCACTGGTCTAGTGGGATGGCACCATGACCACAATGGGGAGCCTCTGGTGTCCCAGGGGACAACTAGAAAAAGCAGTGGACTTCAAGGCAGAGAACCTTAGACCTGATTCCTGGCTTTACTGAGAATTACGTGACCCTGCACATCTTTTCACCTCTGTATTATTGTTGTTCAGTCATGGCCAACCCTTCATGATCCCATTTGGGGTTTCCTTGACAGAGATACCAGAATGGTTGGCCATTTCCTTCTCCAGCTCAATTTACAGATGAGGAAACTGAGGCAAACAGGGTTTAGTGACTTGCCCAGGGTCATATGGCTAATAAGTGTCTGAGGCCAAATTTGAACTCTGGAATATGAGTCTGCCTGACTCCAGGTTTGGCTCTCTATCCAGTGTGCCACCTAGCTACACCTTTCACCTCTACAGACAGTAGCATTGTCATCCATGCAATGAACCAGATGGACTAGATGGCCTCTGCAGCCCCTGCCAGCTGTTAAAACTATGATCCCATTGGCCTCAGTTTTCAGTATAATCAAGGAGGGCTAGCTTTGTCTTCCTGGAAGGTAAGCCTCTGTTTTCAGGGGCACGTGCTAGAACAAAGATGATGGTTTTTCCTCCCAGATCTGATTTTCCAGTCATGTGTAAGCTAAAAGAGGCTATTAGAAGCTTGGCCTAATTATGCGTGTGTAATACCTATTAATGCTAATGGGACAGACCACCCAGACACAGCAAAAGGAGACTGTCAACTTGTAGAACTTGTCTTCTCATTTGTTTCAACAAATTTTTTTTTTAGTCAGTATCAATTAACTTCTCAGAGAATTCCCCATTGCCTTTCCTTTGCCTTGGAGGCTGGTCCAGGTCATCTCTTCTTGAGTTTGACTAGGGGAGGCAGCCTCGGAGTTCCTGGAGACAGCCCGCAGATAGAAGGCAGAACGTGGAGCCACCCCTGAGATCATGACCAGCCCCCGAAGCTCTCTTGTTCCCCCACAGACTGCACCCACCCCAGCACATAGAAGAATCCCTGGCGTGCTTGAACATCCCCCAGGCTCCCCTTGACACTCCCGGGTGGAGCCAGCAAAATGTCTGAAGGCTGCCAGGATTTACCATTTCAAGGCCCTCCCTCTCAATTTTCCATCTCCTCAAGGGGTTAGCTTTGCCAGATGAACAGCTGTGACACCTTTGTTAAATTGCTGCCCTTTGTGGTATCAGAGAGAGGAAATGAGAGACAAAGAACATCAGTTTTGGAGTCTGAGGACCCAGATTGGAATCTCTGGTGTTCTAGCCATGGGACCTTGGGCAAGCCAGCCTCTCTAGGCACCAGTTTCCTCATCATCTTCCCCCACCTCAAGTGGGAATTAGCAGCAGCTGACACCAAGGACTTGCTCAGAACCCTCAACACAATAGTTAATGAATCTGCACTGAAATTCCCTCGTTTCTAAATTTTTAACCCAGTCTGATGACTTTTTTTCCAGAAATCATTGTATAGAGTTATGAAGTATTCACAACTGCTTTTTTTTTCAAAGTAAATTCAACCTCAGTATATCCCTCTGAGAAAATGGGAACATGAACCCCATTCTGGAGGGCAAGACTTCTTCACCTTTTTGTGTCTTGGAGTCCTTTGGCAATCTGACAAAATCTATGAACCCTCTCTCCGAATGTTTTTAAAAGCATAAAATAAAATACCCAGAATTATGAAGGAAAATGCAGGTGGCAGAGTATTTTTTAAAAATCACATTTTTGAACCCCAGGTTAAGGAGCCCTGCTCTAGAAGGGCCTTATAAAGCAGAGGGGATCAGGTAAGTTACATAGCAACCTGAGAAGGAAAGATGAGGACAAAAGTCCTGGGCTTTTTCCACTTAAGCTTAAAGTAAGACAGAGATAGGTGACTTCACATGCACCCAGAGGTAGAAGCGGAAGAACCAGGATTTAAATTGCAATCCCTTGAGAACAAGTCCAGAGCTCCTTCTGCTCTACCAGATATCTCTCACAGTTATGACAATGATGCCATTTGCATGGTGCCTAATGGTCATCCAACATAGTCAGTGGAAATTACCTTATCGAAGGCCACAGTGATCTTGTGAAGGACTCAGGTATAAGTATTGTTGTCTCTGTTTTTTTAGATAAGGAAACCAAGGCCAAGAGGGCTTTAGTGGCTCACCTGGGGTCACATAGGCAAGATTTGAACCAACCAATTCTTCTCAACACAAAGTGTGTACGCTATGCATGTGTTTGTATGGGATTTTAAGGTAAAATGATCGAAGAAAAGTCCACAAATTCTGGTACTCCTTCTTCTTCTTATCTTTGCCATGCCAACGATAATTGTTTTTTAAAGGAAAAGTTCCTGCCTTGAGTATAATACTTGGTCAATGAGAATAAGCTGGGATTTCACTCACGTATTTGAATTTCATCCCAGGGAACAGGACTCAGCAAACACCAGTAGCTGACAGGAGCTATCAGCTTTTTATCAAGGCAAAAGCTTTTACTTAAACAGTGAATGTTCATAATAGAAAGCTAAAAAGAAATATGATTTGTGGATTTATTAATAGTTCTTTTCCTATGTTGCTAAAGATAGCCAGATTTGGGCCTTTAGCTATTACTTAAGAAGGTACAAAAAATACAGTAAAATAAATTATTTTAGATAAATTGTTAAAGGTACAGAGAAGTCATGTAGTCCAGCCCTTCCTTTTACAAATGAGGAAACAAGGCCTAAAGAAGAGGAAAGAAGTTGCCCAAGGTCACCCAAGTAGTAAGTGATGGATCTCATAAATCCATTGCCATGATGCCCCATACACTGTTTGTAAAGCCTACAGTCAATGTATAAACACATTATGAAGTACCTGTGAGAGGAGCCGTGGTAGAGTGGATGGAGAGCTGGCCTGAGGGTGAGAAAGACCTAGGCTCAAGTCCTGCCTCTGATACCTATTGGCTGAGTGACCCTGGGCAAGTCATCTAACTTCTCAGAATCCCACCCAACTCTCTAAGTTGAGGAGAGGAGACCAACCTGCATGAGTAGAAGAAGTTTTATTTTTGTCTCTGCATTCCTAGCACCCTGTACACAGTAGGCACTTCAAAAGTTTATTGTTTTGGTGTGTCTGAATCTTTGTGACTCCATTTGGGGTTTTCTTAGTTAAGACACTGAGGTGGTTTCCTGTTTCCTTCTCCAATCTCTCCATTTTACAGATGACAGACTGAGGCAAGTAGGGGTTAAGTGACGTGCCCAGGGTAACACAGCTAATAAGTATCTCAGGCCGGATTTGAACTCAGATTTTTCTGGTGCTCCATCCACTGTACCACCTAGCACCACCCCCCCCCCAAAAAGTACTTACTATGACCTAATTGGTTTAGGGGATTCCTAGATGAGAAAATTGTTCTTCCCCTCAACAAGCTTACATTCTTTTGGGGAAAACAATATTAATATAAAGAAGTATATGCCCCAAAAATGTCAACAACAAAAACAGTGGAATTGGGAGGCACAAGCAGCTGGAAGTCTTAGGAATAAAGATTGAAGGCTTGGGATTATTCTTTTTCTTTTTTTAAATCAGGAAAACAGTGACCTTTGAGCTAAAGAAAAGTCTTTCAAAGAATTGGATCCATGTAGCTTTCAGAATAACCAGGCAAATATCCAGGATTTCAACAGAGATCTGATTATCAAGAGAGAGAGGGAGAGAGATCCAGTGTGACTTTGCCAGTTGGTGAATGACTTTTCCTTTGGGTCTTTCCTAGAAGTTTCATTTGGGTAGCACTGCTGTTTTAGTGGCAGAATCTCGTCACCCAAGAGGCAGGAAGCTGGGCTTAATGGGGCAAGTTAACCCAGAGAAGGCACAATTCAGAATGAGCTCCTTCAGTGAAGCACAACTCAGTGAGTCTCAAAATAGCCTGAATGTTTGAAGCTTTGTCATTGGGCATGGCTGTGGAACTCCTGGTCTTAGCTGCCATTCAGATGTTATCAGTGAAAGGTCAGTCTCTTTCTCATTGGAATGTTTATCTCTTCCTAGGGAATCAAGGACTTGGGAGAAAAGACATAAGCCTCCTACATGTAATGATTTACTGTAAAGATGGTGGTCATGTTTCCCACAATAGAAAGTAATCCCTCTCTATGGCAGGGATTATTTGAGTTTGGGGGCAGCTAGGTGGCATATTGTATAGAGCACCAATCTCGTAGTCAAGAAGATTCTTCTTCCTGAGTTCAAAGCTGGCCTCAGACACTTACAAAGTGTATGACACTGGGAAAGTCACTTAACCCTGTTTGCCTCAGTTTCCTTATCTGCAAAATGAGCTGGAGAAGGAAATAGCAAATCACTCCAGTATCTGCCAAGAAAACACTCAAAATGGCATTATGAAGTGCCAGGCATGATGAAATGACAGAACAACAATTTGATTTTTGTCATTGCTTGGTAAGATAGCACCTAGGACAGTACCTGGAAAATAGCCGGCATTTAATAGGTGCTTATTGGTTGGTTGATTTTCCAACTCTTTGTATCTTAAAACAAATCATTTAGGCTAGTCATAGGTAGGGCGATGCTGGGTAAGAGAACTACAAGGTAATCTTCCCCACTAAGGTTAATTTGTATCTACTCTGTATGTATCTTGTATATATCCCAGTAGTTACTATGTCTCTCCTGTTAGAATATAGACTTCTTGAGGGTAATAACTCTTTTAGCTTTTTCTTTACATCCTCTAGTATTTAGTGCCTACCACATAGTAAGCACTTAATATATACTTATTGGTTGATTGGATTCCCTAAAATGCTTTACCAAGATAATTAGGGTGAGAGTGGTTGCCATCATGGGATGTTGTCTAGTTCCTGAGAGGGTTGGAAGGTTTCAACTTTTAGATTTGGTATTGTGCTTTCTAATTTTTCTCTCCATGCATGATCACAGAACTCAACTATATAACTCATTTTCATATTTATTTTAAAACCCCTGTAATCAGTTTGTATAGTCAAACAACACAAATTCCCACATTGGCCATATCTAAAAATGTATGGATCGTTCTGTATATTGAGTCCACCACGTATCTCTCAATAGGTAGGAAGCATAATTCATCATGAGTTCTCTGGAATCCTGGTTGACCACTGCATTGTTCTTTCAAATTGGCTTGTCTTTGCCATGCCCTTGGCCTTGTATACCTTGTTCTCCTGCTTCTACTCAAAAACCCTGCATCAATTCTTATGAGTTTTCCCAGATGTTTCTGAAATCATCCCTTTCATCATTTCTTATGGTACAATAATATTCCATTATATTCATATGCTAGAATTTGTTCAATCATCCCTCAGCTGATGGGCACACCCTTACTATCCAGTTCTTTACCACCACAGAAAGAGCTGCTATAAATATTTTTGTACATATGGGTCCTTTTCTTCTTTCCTTGATCTCTTTAGGGTATATGCCTAATAATGGTATTACTGCATCAAATGGTGTGGACAGTTTAGTGATTTTTGAGGTACAGATTGCCCAGATTCCAAATGGCTGAACCAGTTCACAGTTCCACTTACAATATAGTAATGTGCCTGTTTTCCCACAGCCCCTCCAACACTTGTCATTACCCTTTCTTGTCATTTTTGCCGATCTGATGGGTGTAAGGTGGAAACTCAGACCATGTTGTCAATGTAAATAATAATAGCTACCAGATCCAATTATGTCAACAGAAGGGAGTCACTGGATTATCTTGAGGGGAGAGAGGGGCTAAGACATCAGGAAATCAAAAGATCTGTCCTTCAGAAAAAAGAGTGTCATATAGTATTACCAGTTACTGATCTTGATCTAGAAAGTAGGGGTTAATACAAATCCCAAACAATAAGGCATTATCTGATAGGAAAATGCTCCAGAGATAAATCTCCCTTTACCTGAATGAAGCCAAATTTGGAAGGTTAAGCCAACTGTCACAAGAGCCTCAGTATATCATCCTTCACCTGCTTGTAACCATACTCTCTCTGTTCTGTTCCCTTCAGCACAGCTGCCTGGCCCATCTGCTGCCCTGGCAGCTGGCGGGGACTCAGCTGAGAGGAGGTAGAACTTGGCCAGCACTCTCTGCTGCCACCAATGCCACATTAGTAGAGCCCCAGCATCACCAGCTGGCCCACAATGCCATGTTCATTGCTTTCACTCTGTTTCTCTGCCTTTCTGCAATGGAGAGAGGAGAGGACCCAAGGATCTGTGGTCCTATTTTCCACTGGAGTATTTGAGGAAGGCAGGGATCCCTCACACCCCAAAGGCTTTCAAGACAAGACTTTGCGACCCCTTCCTAAGGATGTTCTAAAGAGGTTTCTTCCACTTACTGTGTGATCTTGAGCAGGTCACTCTGCCTCAAAGGCCCTTAACTTCTCTTCTGTAAAATGAGGGGCTTGGATTCCAAGGTCTCTTACATTTCTAAAGCGGTAATATTATGTGACCTTGGCCAAGCTGCTTAACATCCTTACAGCTCATTTGTAGAATAAAAAATGCCTACTAATGTTCCTTTGCGACTGAAATGCATGCCATTTTTGGTTTTACCACATTGAACCTTGTCGGCCCTGTGGCCTGTGCTAATTGCTTAGATAGAGTCTGAACTAAACCTTATTAAAGGTTTCCCCTTATGTGAACATCACTTGTGTCCTTAGCCCATATTTTATTCATCTTTCCCAATCAGTCAATTAGTGACTACTTGTGAAACACCTACTGTGTGTCAGCCATGATCTTAAACATTAGGAATACAAAGACAAAAATTAAATAATTCCTACCCTCAAAGAATTTATGTGTATTTTCCAGGGCAAGAGTTCTTAACCTGGGTCTGTAGACTTATTTGTTTTGTCTTTAAGATTTTAATAACTGTATTTTAATAAGATTTTCTGTAATGCTTTTTATCTTATAAATTTTAATTTATTTTTAATTTTAATTTAATTTGAATTTGAATTTAATTTTACCCCTTATAAGGAAAAAGGTTCCATAGACTTCACCAGACTGCCAAAGGAGTCTTTGACATAAGAAAAGATTAAGAAACCCTGCTCTAGGTGAGCACTGGCCTGAGTTTGGATTTGGTAGCAGCTTAGTGTCAAATTTCCAACAGATAGGAATGCAAGTGGCCTCTTTAAAGGCAGGATTTCCCAAGGAGAGAGGCAGGGGGACATGACCCATTGGGTAGCTTGTGAGTTAGGCAAGACAACAACAAGATGGGGGAAGCAGGGCAAGGAGGGGACTTTGGGTTATTGGCATAGAGAAGAAAGGCTGAAAAGGAAGTTTTAGAGAGAGGGGAAGATGGATGATAAGAATTGAGACTCACTGGCTGTAGGTGGGGTCTTGGGTAGAAGCCAGAAGAGGATTTGGTGAAATTTGATCAGATACCGAAAGAAAGTTTTAATGGAAAACAGTAAGGAGTCTATTGCTCCATGGGCTGTTGGGGAGAATTCAGAGGCTTGACCACTGACTACAGAATGTCTGTTTAGGTCATGTCCTTTCAGTCTGGATCAAAGGAGCCTGCTTTCCATTCCTCTCCCTCTATCTATCAGCAGCTGTATCCACAATGGACTTTGGGGGTTTAGGGACTTGAGGTGGGGCGTGGGTGGAATAGAAATGGGTTGGAAGCTAGTGCCAGAACCTAGCACCTAAAGCTCTGCAAATGCTTGCCCTGATTTGTCATGCTCCCCTAATGGGCTCCAGATATTTTCAGTTGCAAAACAGCTGTGAATAACTTTGCACCTCTTCTACCTCAGAACAACTGTGGGGAGGGTTTTGTTTTCTCTTTCAACGCCTCGAATTATCAGCGGAATGATCCACTTTGTAATAAAGAAAGGGTATGAGGTTGAGGTTGAATGCAGGGAAAAGGGGTCTCAGTTGTGAAATCCTTCTGAAGTGACTGAGAGTCAGACAGGCTTGTGTGCTAATCCTGATTCCAACTCTTAGTAGATGGGTGACCCTGGGCAAATCACTTACCCTCTCGGTGGCCCCAGACACTTCTCTAAGATTGAGAGTTGCACAGCAGATACCAGCTTGCATAGGTGGGAGTTTCCCTCCCATGAGTTCCCTGTATTAATAAAATCAATGACCTAGCCCAAATGTTCATTGTGGTCATCATGATCCCGTTGTTAGTAATAGCATTGCTGGGTCTGGGTTAGGATTACTTGAAGGGAGTGACCTGAATCAGGTGACCTTGGAAGGTAAAATACCTTCGTGTTGCAATTAAAATTTGTCTCTCACTTAGTAGAGAAGGGGGTCTTGACCCAGGGTCCACTAGAGTTCACGGATGGATTTCAAGAGGTCCAGAAACTTTGAACTTTTAATATTTTGACAATGACATTTCAGCACAATTGGTTTCTTTTCATAATCCTCTCTGCATTTAAAACTATTATTCAGAGATATGGATGCTTCACCAGATGGCCAGGGGATTCCATGATACAAAATAAGGTCCAGGGTCCAGAACCCCTGGTATAAGGGGACTAGTCACAGAATCATAGATTTAGAGCTAGAAAGGGCCTCAGAGAACATCTCCTCCAACCCTTTAATTTTATGGTTGAGGGCACTGAGGCTTACAGAAAGGAAGTGTCTTCCCTGAGATCACACAAATAAGAAGAGATAGAATTCTAATCCAGTTTCTCTGACTCCATTTCCCATGCTTTTCACCCTGTAGCACACTGCCTCTTAGAAATTCCCACAAAACTCTCTGCCCCCCCAGCTGGGGGTCCTATCATGCAGATATGGATTAGCTTCCAGCAAAGAAAGGAAATGTTTTGGAGGGTTTTTTCCTCCACCTCCAGCCTGTGTAGACATGGAGTCCACAGTGAGGCTCCCTTGAATGAGCTTTCTGAGTGAACCCGTAGAAGGGAGCTCCCCATTCACAGCCCAAGAATAAGCAGGCTCTGGGAGAGCAGCAAGGTGGCTGGTACTCTGTAGTGGCGGCGAGCATTTCTCTCCTTGATCGACTTTCATTCATTACAGTTATGTAAGTGCTCGCTTTTCAGACTCGGAAACTCCAAGGTCGTTCTGGAGCGAGGAAAATATCACAACAAAACGCATTAATGTGGCTTCTGCTACTGCCTGCCCTTCCCTCCTGGGCTGGCTTTGCTTTCTCTCCCTTCAAAGTCATGGCTCAATGATGGCCTTTGGCTTCCTGGAGTCCTGGGGGAGGAAGGTAAGGACTCCCAAGTCCCAGCAGGAGGGGGCCAGAACACAGGGCTGCCATTTGGCAAAGTCATGAATCATGCAATCAGTTAAACATCAAATAAAACACCTAATCTGCCAGGCCCTATGCTGAGGTGGAAACTAACTAAATCCCTTCCCTCAATGAGCTTTCATTCTATAGGACAGTGGTTCTCAACCTTCCTAATGCCTCGACTCTTTAATACTCATATGTGGGCATATCTGCATATGGGCAGACCCTCCTGGAGACGGATAGAGGAGCGGTGTCTCGGTTCCTAAGACCATCGGAAGTATGTGTTTTCTGATGGTCTTAGGTGACCCCTGTGAAAGGGTCATTCAACCCAAAAGGGTCGCGACCCACAGGTTGAGAACCACTGCCATAGGGGGAGGTAACAGAGAAAGAGATAGATCAAGATAGATATACATGTATGTATTATATATAGATTATAGATATAGCTATATAGTAAGGTGGACCCCAAAGATAGATGAGCAGCCCTGAAAAGCACTTGGCACCCTGTACACCCCACCTGCCACTCCAAGAAGCTGTACCATGCACAGCAGCCACACCTTGGTAAAAACCATCTAAGCAGACTGGCTAAAGCAGTCCGAGGGTAACTGATGCCCTCAAACTCATCATGAGTTAGGGGGATGTCTACCCCAGAAAATAGGCAGATGATAACAATCTGTTCCAATGGCCATGAAGGCGTGTGAAGCAGGTGCTTTAGAGGGTTAGGCAGCGGTTCTCAACCTGTGGGTCGCGACCCCTTTGGAGGTCAAACAGGGTCACCTAAGGCCATCAGAAAACATATATTTCTGATGGTCTTAGGAACCAAGCCACCACTCCTCTATCTGTCTACAGGTGGGTCCACCCAAATGCAGATACGCCCACATGCAGATACACCCACATACGAGTATTAAAGGGTCGCGGCATTAGGAAGGTTGAGAACCACTGGCTTAGAGATTGGTCAGACACTGAAGGTGCCAAGATCATCTCTGGCACCCCAGATCAACACCAGTTTACTGACTTTTGTCCTGCCCCTGGACTTCAGTGCCTGTGGAAGAGAAAGTGAGGCTGACGACTTTGTCCAGCTGTTCTGTGTTGAATTGCATTTTTTGTTTACTTTGTTAAGTATGTCCCCATGACATTGGAATCAGGCTCTGCAGAAGGTTGCTTGCCTGGCAGAGAGCCCATGAGGGTGACTCCTCTGCTGTGGAAGGTAACACTGAAGATGAAACTAGAAATAAAATGGGAAATCTAAGAGATGAAGAGGAAGGAACCCATTCCCTGCCTGAGGGAGAGCCAGGGCCAAGGGATGGAAAGGGAGAATAGACTCCAACATACAACCCACTCTAACAAAGCCAGTTTGGTTAAAATTACAGTGCAGGAAAGGGAGCCACGTCAGAGGAGATCAGATGTTCTCTGGATGTTCGCTCAGCCATTGCTTCATCTGGCTTGATCCAACCCTTATCCTTGCCCCTAACTGTGGTTCATTTCTTTAGCCTGCCCTTCAGCATTGGGCATTGCCCTCATCTCATTCAGACTCACCTGCCCTGGGGCCCTTTCTACCTGCCCCTACTCTCCTCCCAACTTTCCCTTCAGCTCTCTAATAGAAATCTGATTATCTGATCCATGCTGATGTGGTCCTGGAAGATCTAGTCTGAGGATGGGCCCTCCTGCCCACCTAGCGTATTTGCAAACTCAAACCAGAGACCTTCAGTGCTTTAAACCAGAGGAGGACCAATGTTGGGCCCCTGTGGCAGGCTGGCCATGGAATGGTGTGGGGGTCAGGGAGGTCTTCCTGCATTCCTTGCCTAATACCATACAAGCCATCCATCGCTTATTCCACCCACACAGGAGGTTAGCCTTGCCAAAGAAAGAAACCTCAAAAGACCATTGTGCAAGTGGAGACAGAACTGCCCAGGATTCAGAGACCAGTAATGGGAAAGGTTTTCCCGGGGAAAACCCATTCACTTCCAAGCACCCTCTTCTATGGGACCAGTGTCTACCCCTCCCCCCAGCCACTAGTGCCCTCTCTTCCAAAGAGGGGAGATAGGTATTGGTGTCTTGGTGACCATGTTTATGAATAAACAGGGCAAGGATTACCCTCCAGCATGAGAGAGACAGCTTGCTCCCTTGGGAAGAGCACAGAACTGAGAATAGAAAGCCTAGGACTGACATTAACTGGCTTTGTGACCACAAGTATGTGATTTCATCCCTCAGAGCTCACTTTTCTCATCAGTACAATGGGCATCATCATTGTTGTTACTAATACATCCACTACTCAGAAAGCTGCTGAGGAAAGTGTTTTGTTCATCTTAAAGTGCCATCATCATCATCATCATCATGGGATTGTTTGAAATTCACAGTGGGCTCAAACGAGAACGTGCACTTAAAAGTTGAGGATGCTGTTGTGTTGTTCAAATGGATAACCGGTCAATGTGGATGATGGTGAAGGGCCTTGAAATTCATGCCCAGCAAAGAGCAGTCCACAGAACTGGGGATGATTAGCCTGGAGACAAGAAAGCTTGGGAGGGCAGTGGTGGGTATCCACACTGGCTTGGGGTAGAGGGATTACCCTTGTTCAGCCTGGCCCCACTGGACAGAACAGGGAGCATGGGGTAAACACCACCAGGAATAAGATTTAAGTTCTGGTTTAGGAAAAACTTCCTCACCATCAGCGCTGCTCCAGTGGTTGGGATTTGGGCTAGCTCATGCAGTATGGGGTTCCCCTTTTGTTGGAGGTCTGCTGACAAAAGACTGAATGTGAATCTTTCAGGTGTGTTGTAGATGGGATCCTTCTACTTTATACCATCTCCCCTCCCACCATGTATTCTGGGCTCTAAGGATGCTGGCCTCCTTGTCATTCCTGGCATAAGACCCTACATTGCCCAGTCTAGGCATTTTCTGTGGCTGTCCCCTGTGCCTGGAGCACTCTGCTTCCTTACGCTCACCTCCTGCTTTTCTTCAAGTCAGTCAGTAAACATTTCTTAATTGCTTACTATGTTCTAGGTACTGTAATAAGGCTGGGAATAGGAAAAAAGAAGCTCCCAAGTCCAAGCTAAAAATCCCCCAGGAGTCTCCCCAGGAAGCCTTCCTTGATCCCTCTTAACTCCAGTGACTTCCGTCTCCCGATTTTCTCCAGTTGATCCTGTCTATAGAGGATCAGGGGATCAAAATCCTGTACATTTCCATGTTGTCTCCTCCATTAGACTACAAGCACCCTGAGAGTTTGCCTTTTATCTCCAGTACTTAGAGTGCCAGGAATACAGCAGGTGCTTAATAAATGTTGATTGACTGTCTCCTTGCCTTTGCAGTCCTTTCTTTGTCTCGATAATTAGCTAATAGTTTTTTAGAAACCGAAAAGCCAACTGGATGATGAATGGAGTGTGAATGAGCTATATCATTTTCTTTTTCCAGTTTTAGTTCTCATCATCAGTGCTGTGCTCTCCATAACTAGGATGAATATATAGTATGTTTATTGTGAGGATTGGAATTTCACAATTGAGTTCTGGACCAGTCACACCTGTCACTTCCCAACTCCTCCAGTTCAAAGGCACATTCCCTGCGTGAATGCCACTGAACAGCAATGCCCCTGTTGTTTTGGAAACCAAAATCAGTCCTGGGCATTTCTAGGAAAGGCAGTCACAGGCTCACATGGACCAATGCAGACACACTCTTCTTTTCCTCCTGGGTTTGGTGCATAGTCTTCACCTAGGGGAGGCCAGACAAAAAGAAATTGTTCCAAGTCTGGTCTCTCTGGGGCTACAGGAGCAGATGGCAGGTGTGTGACCAGGCTTATGGCTGGCTGCTCTTTTTGGCACACACATGCCAAGTCAGTGAAGCCAGAAAAAGGAAGGAAGGGGCCTACATTGAGAGCCAAAGCTCTCAACAGCTTATAGTTTAAAATATATACATATATACATATAATATATATAAATTTATTTTTTAATATTTCTCAATTACATGTAAAAAAATTAACATTCATTTTTTAAAATTTTGAGTTTCCAGTTCTCCCCCTCTCTCTCATTTTACCCCTTGAGAAGGCAAGCAATATGATATGGAGTCATGCAAAACATATTTCCATATTATGTGCAAAACACACAAAAAAGGCACAAGAAAAATAATTTTTTAAAAAGTATTCTTCAGTCTGTATTCAGAGTTCATCAGTTCTCTATCTGGAGTTGGGTAGCATTTTTTGTCATGGGTCCTTTGGAATTATCTTGGATCGTAGCTAAGTCTTTCCCAGCTGATCATCACTAGAATATTACTATTATTGTATATAGTGTTCTCCTTGTTCTGTTCGCTTTATTTTGCATCAGTTCATATAAATCTTCCCAGGTTTTTCAGAAAGCATCCTATTCATCATTTCTTAGAGCACAATAATATTCTTCATCACAATCATACTACAGCTTGTTCAGTCATTCCCCAGTGGAAGGGCATAGTCTCAATTTCCAGTTCTTTACTGCCACAAAAAGAGGTGCTATAAATAGTTCTTGCACAAATAGTTCCTTTCCTTTTTTTTTTTTTTTTTTTTTACATCTTTGAGATAAAGACCTAACAGTGCTATTGCTGGGTCAAAGGGATTGAGGTTTTATAATTCTTAGGGCATAGTCCCAAATTGCTCTCCAGAATGGTTGGATGAGTTCACCACTCCACCAACAGTGCATTAGTGTCCTGATTTTTCCACATCCCCTCAACATTCATCATTTTCCTTTTCTTTTCTATTAGCCAATTTCTTTCCTATTAGGTGTGAAGTGGTTCCTCAGAGTTGTTTTAATTTGCCTTTCTCTAAAAATCAGAAAAATTCTCTAAAAATCTAAAAATTAGAGCATTTTTTCATATGACTATAGATGGGTGTGATTTCTTCTTCTGAAAATTGCCTGTGCATATTCTTTCACCATTTACTGATTGGGGAATGGCTAGCTCCCAGTAATAGTAATCATAGTTAATGTTTCCGTGGAGACTTTTAAGTTTGTGTTATGTCATCTTATTTCATCCTCACCACAACCCTGGAAGGTAGGAGATATTATTATCTCCATTGTACAGATGAAAAGACTGAGGCTAAGAGACAGTAACTTGCTGAGAGCCCCACAGCCAAGAATAATAATTAACACTCACATAGAACTTAATATGTGCCAGGCATTGTGCTAGGTGCGTTACAATTATTATCCCGTTTGATCCTCACAACAATCCTGGGAGATGGGTGCTATTATTATCTACATTTTATAGATGGGGAAACTGAGGCAAACTGAGATTATTTTTTTAAATGACTTTCCCAGGGTCATGCAGCTAATAAGTGTCTAAGGCTGGATTTGAACTCCAGGCTTCCTGACTCCAAGCTCTGAGAGCTACCCATTTCACCACCTAGCTGAGAGATCTTGACGGTCAATTCAGTGAGATGTGCTTAAGGAAAAACCATTTTCTCATTCCCAAGCACTTTCCAGCAGGCCCAACACAGTGGAACTCATTGCTCACTTCATAGGAAGGTTGCCTATATTGTGGCTCTATGCAAAGTTTTTGACCAGCCTTCTCATAGAATGGTTCCTGTTTTGTCTTACAGCTGACACCTAAAACCTCAGCCTTGATACCATTTGAGCAACCGGTGCCCCATTGGTACTAGCACTTTTTCTTCCTTGTGTACTGAGCAGATGAAATCAACTGCTGATTAGCTATAATTGATCATTCAGTAAGCACTTATTAAGACCTGCTGTATACCTGGCACTGGGCTGAGATTCAGGGGGCAGATCTATCCCCATGTATTCCCAGCATATAAGTTGACCTCTGCTTTAAAAAAAAAAAAGATTCTTTTAACTTAAAGTCATCCTTAGGAGAGGCTACATGGTGTGACCGATAGGGAGCTGTCCTTGGAGCCGGAAAGACCTGCATTCAGGCTTTACCTCTGATCCATATTGTCAGCGTGACTCTTGGCAAATCTCTTAATATCTCAGTGCCTTAGGACAGAGGTATCAAAGTTTGTGCCAGCAAAACTGCTGGGCAAATGGTATTGGGCAATGTTTAACAAAATAAGAAAAATACAATACAGATCATGTTCATTTGTTTTCTAACAGATCTGTTTCTATTTGCATTTTTCAGCACTGCCTTAGGCTACACTCTACAACTAGAAGTTGCTAAGGGGGTGCCATCCTGCAGCAACAAAGGGAGTTTCCTCACCCAGGGGCTCCTTATGCCAATGAAATCACACGTCCAGTATTTGAAGGGATGTCACGTAAAAGTATTCGACTTCTATTTGGCTTCAGATAGTAGAACCAAAAGCAGTGACTGAAAGTTGCAAAGAGGCAGATTTGAAGCTTCCTAATGATTAGAGTTATCCCAGAGGAAAGGCTGGTCCTGGAAGGAAGTGGGTACCCCCTCCTTGGAAGTCTTTGTACAGAACCTGGATAGCCATGTGTCAGGCTGATTCCTTTTGGGTACAGGCTGTTGGGGCCTTTGCTGCTCTCAGATTCTGTGATTCTCAATGACTACTAGGGTTTATGCTCCATCTCCGTTTCTCCTTGCCCACCAGTGACCACCTCAAAAATGATTCACATAATGGCACCTTGCACACATATGCAAGCATGGTGCTTGAAATACCCCAGGTCCTGTTGCTAAGAAACATGCAGTGGTATGTAACCTCTGTCTTTCAGCTTGTTTTCTCTCTCTCCAGCTGTTACTAGTTGGACTGATGTGCCTTCCTAATGGGCTGAGATCAGTTGACTCTCTCGAGAAAGGGACCCCGAGACACCTGGCCACAAACATTATGCTTTGTAATTAGCTTTTGATCCTCTGGGCAAGCGCTGATCAGTTTTAACACAAAGGACATATCACGTGATTTTAAGGACCCTCTTCTCTAATTCACTTTGAGGGTCCATATTTGACTTCATCTCTGCCATACCAAAACAGTTTAACCAAAGAATCTGTAGGATGAAGGTAGCAAAAAGGAAAGTACATCATCAGCATGAATTATAGGAAACTGTATTTTAAAGAGACTTGTATAAAAGATGGAAGCAAGGCCAAGTGATGGAAATGAATACAAATGCATACCACAGTTCTGTAAAGACAAGTTGTGTGCCCCATTAGATTATAATCTCCTTGAGGGCTGGGAAAGCTTTTTCCTTTTCTTTGTATCTCCAGTGATTGTCAGTGTGCCTGACACATAGAAAGTGATTCATTGAATGCTACAGACAATAAAAGAAATTTAAAAAAAAAAAAGCTTTGTTAGGGAAAAGAGAAGGGAGCAAAGAAGGGAGAGGAGTGTTGTTTAAGAGATGGGATTATGGATGATGGGAAGATTAACCTACTCAACTATTATCTTGCTTCTGTTTTCTCTCCTAAGAAGAGTGGTTTGGGGAATGGGAAAGATGAAAGAAAAATGGTTAATAAGGCCTAGGAACTGAAGATAAGTGAGGAGATAGGAAGAAAGAATCCAGAGACCTTCAAGTTAACAGTCCAGAGCTATCTACATTATGACATACTGAAGGGGAAAAAAATGGTGGAGTGGGATGACCTATATACACTGTCAGAGAATGGAAGAGATGCCTCAGGACTAGAGAAGAGCAAATGCCTTCAAAGAGGTCAGAGACTTCAAATCATAGGCCAGTCAGTTTGATTTCTATTCATTGCAAAATTCAAAACCACATTATCACAACGATGATTTCTGAGATTTTATTTAGAAAGGAAAACAGTACTAACCAGAAGCCAATGTGGCTTCATCAAGAACAGGTCATGCTGGATTGTCTCCATTTCTTCTTTCATTAGGGTAACCAACTAAACAGATCAGAGGAGTGTCACTGATGTGATGAGATTGAAAAAATCTCTAAGCTTTTCTTAGGAGTAAGATGGGTGAGATGTGGCCCAGAGAATAGATGGTATAGTTGGATAATGCAGACCCAATGAGTAATTGATATACCCATCATTAATGACTCAATGCCATTTTCAAAGGAAATGACTTTCAAAGAAACCCTAATTATGACTTTAACGCCATTTTTGTCCCTGACCCTTTCCTGCTTCAAATTTTTACTAATGATTTGAACAAAGAAGATGCGCTTGCTTGTCAAATTTGCAAATGGCAGAAAGCTAAGCAGGTTAGCTAATTCACTGGATGGTCAACAAGATGCAAAAAGATTTCAACAATGCCATGGATTAGATTTCATTAAGAGGGATGTTAACAGATATAACTGTAAAGCTCTACACTGGGATTACAGAAATCAACTTTACAAGTATAGGAGGGGGGCAGACATGGCTAGGTAATAGTTTATTTGAAAAGAGCCAAGAGTCTTGGGGACATCAATCCAGGCTCAATACGAGTCAGTGGTTTGTTGTGGCAGGAAAAAGAAAGAAAGAAAGAGAAATTAGCCTTATCCTAGACTACATTAAGGGAGGCAGAGTTTCCAGAACAAGGGAGATGTTCTCTGCCCTTGTCAGACCATATCTAGAGTCCTGGGTTTGGTTTGGGATGCCATGTTTTAGGAAGGATGTTGACAAGGTGCTGCTCATCCAGAATGGTGAGAGGACTTGGAACCATGCCATCTGAAAATTAGTTGAAGGAATTGGGGCTATGTATCTTGGAGAAGAAAAGGCCCAACAACCTTATAGCTGTTTTCATTTGACTAAATGGCTGTCATTGTAAAAGAGGCATGATAAAGTAGGTCTTTGTGGCTCTGAAGGACAGAATTAGAAGCAGTGGCAGGAAGTTACAGGGGGATCTGTTCAGGTTCTTTTTCCTGAGCTTTGTGGGATGCCCTATGGAAGGGGCTTGAAGTCCAGCTCACAGGGGAGAGATGTCAGGTCCAAAGTAGCAACAGCCTCTGGAATGCTATCTCCAAATCCCTTTGTATTGACAAATTTAACCACATAGGCCAAAGGAAGGATTTGAAACTCACTTCTCCCTAATAGGGAAGAACCTGACCATCCTAAAGGAGGTGGACTGATGGGACTGAGCATGGACATGGATGTTACCGCTGGTAAAAACAAACAGAAGCCTTGACTGCTGGGGCTGTCCAGCTAGTACCTGTCACAAACTCTATATTATTTGGAGAGAAAAAAAGCAGGGGAGGCCTATGGACAAGCAATTTTCCATTCTAAGAAAGAAAGAAAAAAGCCATAGTGTTTTACAATTCTTTGTTGTGCCCAGGTTTCTCTCACCAAAGTCTCCGTGTATATTGGGCAAAAATATGGTTAGTTTCTTAACTAGAGAACAGAATCTTCCTTTCAACCAGGGTTTTAGTCCAGATATCTTTGGAAGAACCAATGCTCATATGCATGGAAGGGGAATTGATCCGGGTGCCATTTTGGAGTCCATCTCAGCATCAGGCTATTTTATCCATGTAAGAAAGTCTTAGCCTAGAAACACCTCATGCCACCGATACAGATCAACAAGGCCAGTGAGGTTGACCTCTATTCCTGGAAGAATCTGAGACTGCATTTTTAAAAACATGCTGACTTAGGGTCTTAGATAGTTGCTTAGGGTGCTAAAGGTTAAGTGACTTACTTGTCTATGGCCACATTGCTTATATGTTTCAGACCCACTTTTTCTTGATTCCAAAGGCCTCTTAGCCTCTCTGCCAGGCTGCATTACTTCATTTATTATACAGTGGTTCATGATTTAATCAGTCCAGATCATTTTTTTATCCTTAGTTATAAGGCATGGCTCTTACAGAAAGTAGATATAGCAAGGAAGAAGGGCATATGTGGTGAAAGGTGAGCAAGGACCAGAGTTCCAATCTCCCCTCTGGATGTTTATTACCTTTATGACCTTAGGTAAATTCACTTAACCACCCTGAGCTTATTTCTTCATCTGTCAATTAGGAGAGTTGGAATAGTTACATTCTGTGACCCCTTTTAGCTCTAGAATCCCAAGAGATCAATAGAAAGTTGGTTGTTTGGGGTTTTTTTTAAGTCCATAATCCTGAGGGTGTAGCTGCATAGGCTAAACAAAATGCAGCTGTGAGTAATTATCTGGTGAACTTGATTAGTGAATGTGTTTGATCCTTTGCATCAAGTTTGGGAATAAGAGATATCAGAATAACAACATAAGCTTGGTTACACTCAGCCTATCACTGCTGATGGAATGTTTCTCATTGGCTAATGGAGCCCGTGCTCTTGCCATCTTGGAGTCATACAAGTTGCTCATTTTCAGTATGTTTGTGTCTCTGATTAGTAAGAGGCTCAAACAGTTTTGTGATGCCGCATATTTGGGGGCTAATTATGAGCCCTCATACTTTCAAATTGGAGCAATTCCAGATGGTGGGATCTATAATGAATAAAAAGACACAACAAGATTGACAGGTGTGATGCCGGTTATTTTTGTGTCTTTAAGTTGGGAAACTCAATTTGTTTCAACTTATAATTGGTGATTTTCTGTATCCAAACTGGCTAAGAATCAAGAAGATGATTGCTTTCTTCTCTCAATTTTTTAAGTTGGGGGAACTTGGGGGCAGTACTGATCCTAGTCACAGCCTTGGGGTTTTCCATGAGCATAAGCATTCTTAGAGTCCACAGGCCAAATTCTCCCCTTAGTTTTTCATGCCTAACTCCTTTAAGAATTGTGCAAGACAAGAATTGGAATCTTTCAGGTTGCTCATATGACTAGGAATGGCATGAGTGATTCAAACTTTCAGCCACAACCCTATCTCCTCCCTCCTGCCCCCCACATACATTTTGTTTACTGTTGAGAGTAATTGATGATAAACTCTGGAGTTTCAGAGCGGTGCAGGAGGCTGGTGCTGTTATGGTACCTCTGCTTTCCCTACAGCAGATTTCCTTTTTTGGGGATGATCGGGGTCTCTCTTGCTATGTACTGGCAAAGGGAGAGGGAGACAACATCTCCCTAATGACATCGTGGGGACGCCTGCCTTTTCCCAGCACCAAACCAACCTCTCTGTTTAAGTACATGTTCACTCCCCTGTTTCTGCTTCACTTTGGGGGTCATAGATGATTGGTCATGAAGACAGCATGTTTAGGAATTTATGATATTTGGAGGGGTTATTTATGCAGGCCCTAATTCTATTAGAGGACTCAGGTAAAAAGCCCTCTGAAGATAAATGAATACCATCTGTATTACTGGGGCCTGCCTGGATAACTTTCCTTGGTAAATGTGATTTTGGAGATTTTCATTTCTTTTCCCCTCCAAAAGTTCACCCACCCCTGCTGCCGCTCATTCATCATCATACATTATAACCTTCCATCTGAGCCTCCACATCGGAGCAGGCTCTGGAAATGATTAGCCTGTAGCAAATCAACTTTGGGGATTTGTTTTCTTCCAAATTCACCTTCTCTTTGGCTGCTTATCTATGATATACAACACCCCACTTGTCATGTATAAAAATCCTAGGATTTTAAAAAAGGATTGGGTTGGGGGGGGGTGTCATCTGGGTGCTGGGGTTAGGGCAGAATGCCATGTGGTGCCATGGAAAGGGCGCTGAACCTAGAATCACAGAATTTCAGATTTAGACCTGGAAAGGGACTTTGAAGGTCACCAAGTTCAGCCTCCTCATTTACAGCTGACTAGACTGTGGTCCAGTTGTAAACTACTACATGTCTGAATCAGAGTTTAAACAAAAACCCAAGTTTTCCTGATCCCAGTCTGGTTTTATACTGCCTGCTTGGTGCTGCTGGCAAGTACAAATCCTGGATCTTCTGTTAACTACCAACACAAACTTAGGGAATTCATTTCTTCATTTCCTTATCTGTAAAGGGGGAGGAAAACAGGGAGGGAGTTCCCACTAACTTCCAGCCAAGATCTGTCTTGGATTGCAGCACTTGACAAATCTACCTTGCTTGTGTAGGTGGGTACAAAGATGGGCCTGTTTTAAATCGGGGCTCGCCTGAGGGGGAACAGAATATTGCCTGTTATTGGAAAAGGCAGAAATGACCCTGCACACCTTTGAAGAAGCCTTAATGCTGCCTGCCTTGTTCTGAATCTTCGCCTTGGTGCCAATCTAACAAATAGCTTTCCGTAGAAAGGAAATAGAAAATTGCAAGGACATCATCAATGCCCTTCAGGTAGTCAGAGTTAAAGTGGCCATTGGGATGAACAGCAGAGTGATCCAGCTGTGGTCCACAGGGAGCCCAGGCTCAGGGAGAGGTATAGCATTAGGATCCAGACCACTTAGTGAAAGAAAGTTTTAGGAGAGGAGAAACTGCCCCTGGTGTTTGTGTTTCTCCCTTTCAGCACACTAGGACACCATTTAGCCTGGATGCAAGGGCAGTCATTTGCTAAATGATTAAGTGGTCTGAAAGAATAAATGTGGCTTCCTAAAGGGTCTGGTCTCCACCTAAGGAGGGAGTCACCCTCAGGGGACCTACCACTCAGTGGTTGGGATGGAGAAGCTCTGAGCTGATTAGTAAGCAGCAAGTATAATGGCAGCTCTGTAAGGAGAGGTAGGGCAGAGCAGTGGAAATCCTGCTAGTCTTGGAGAGAGGAAACACCTGAATTTGAATCCCACATTTGATACTTAGTTGAAATATGAGTATTTCACACTTATATATATTACATCAAGTGACTAAATCTCTCTTAGCCTGTTTCCCCATGTATGAGAACAGATAATACGCAATGCTCACTTCACGACCCTGAGCCTCATTTCCTCATGTGTAAAGTAAGGTGGGTGGACCAGAGGGCTTCTGAGGGGGAGCTGTCCATCTTTAGACCTTGGATTCTTTGAGGATCCTGGGCAATACTTTGCTGGTGGTATGTTCCCATAGCAATCCCATCTCTGCACATTCATTTATACAATCCTCTCTTCTTCCTTAGGCCTCTCAGCAGATGGTGGTGCCAAGAGACAGGAGCATCTTTCCCGATTTTCAATGCCTGATCTGAGCAAAGACTCAGGGATGAACGTCTCAGAGAAACTGAGCAACATGGGGACCCTCAACTCATCCATGCAGTTCCGCAGTGCGGAGTCCGTCCGCAGCCTCCTGTCTGCCCAGCAGTACCAGGACATGGAGAGCAACCTCCACCAGTTGTCTACCCCCATCAGATACAGGGACCTGCAGTCTCGGGGAAGGATGCACCAGAGCTTTGACCTCGATGGTGGCATCTCCAGCAGTAAGCTGCCGGGCCAGGATGGAGCCAGGATCCAGCCAATGAGCGAACGTACCCGCCGGCGGGCAAGCCCCCGGGATGATGCCCGCCGCTTTCGGCCCCACCGCTCCCGGCGCTCCCGGAGATCTCGTTCTGACAACGCCCTCCATCTGGCCAGCGAGAGGGAGGCCATCTGCCGGTTGAAAGAGCGGCCCCCACTGAGAGCCCGGGAGGATTATGACCAGTTCATGCATCAGAGGAGCTATAGAGAGAGCCTGGAGCAGGGGTCCCGCCGGGAACTGTACGGCCAGTGCCCGCGGACTGTATCTGACCTGGCTTTGCAGAACGCCTTTGGGGAACGCTGGGGACCCTACTTTGCCGAATACGACTGGTGCTCTACCTGCTCCTCCTCCTCTGAGTCTGACAACGAGGGCTATTTTCTGGGGGAGCCCATTCCCCAGCCGGCCCGTCTGCGGTATGTCACTAGCGAAGAGCTTCTGCACAAGTACGGCTCCTACGGTGTCCCCAAATCCTCCACATTGGGGGGCAGAGGACAGTTGCACAGCCGGAAAAGACAGAAGAGTAAAAACTGCATCATATCCTAATGTCTGTCCTGCAGCAGGCAGGAGCTGAGAATGTAAATCCATACACTTGCACTGTTTTCGAATTTAAAGCGCTTTTACCTTGTTTGTCACTAAAGGCCCTGACAACCGAAATGGAGGCAAGGTTAGGGATTGGCTTCTAGAGATAGTCACGGTTCTTGGCATGGTGAATATATATATATATATATTTTTTGTTTTTGTTTTTGTTTTTGTTTTTGCACATCTCACTTTGGAAACACTTCGGACTATCCCTTTGTCTGAGTGGTTGTGTTCCTTTCTCTCCGGTTCTGTGTTCAGTTACCACACTTTAGCAAATTATTTACTCCTTGCTTCTCCTACTATCTCATTTTTAGGACTTTTTTTTTCTTCTAGTAAGTGATTTGTTTATCAGCCATACCCAAGACTAAGTTATTTACATGTCCATTGTAAATGCAATGTAAATGAGAGTTCTGATAAAAAAATATTTTTGTATTTTGTAATATCAGAGGAATTTCTATATCGTAGGACTCAGTGGGAAATTGCATGAACAGCCAGCATTGTCAAGTAGAATTAAAAGGTGGTTTCAGGCCATCAGGTTTTTTCTTTCCCTTTTTAGATTTCTATATAAAATTTGTTATACATCAGTGAGACATTTTTTTCAAAGGAGTATATACGTATATTGTGTGTGTATATAAGCACACGCACACAAACATACAGTTTGACTCTCTGTGGCTGGAAAATAAAATCAACAGCAAAAACAGCATAGAAACACCAAGCATCTGATGCTTTATTCCATCTAAAGGAGCCTACAGGGTTTATTTCCTGATGTCTGCTCACACCCTCAGTAGAAGCTGCTTTCTATCCAGCGATAGTCATTTTGGAAAATTGCAATTGTAACTTTCACCAATTTGAGAAGCTAGCCAGTGTCAGTGAAGTCCAATGAGAAATGCCATCTCCATTGGGGACATTGAGGTTGCTTCACATTGAGCTATTCCTTGGGGAATTTTTTTTAAAGTGTCCGTAGTTCCATTGTGTGGTGTCTGCATGGCCCTGTTCTGAGTGTGCTGGTGTTGTTCCTGGATTATGTCATCTGCTTTCCTTGACCAAGGCAGAGGGAGGACTGCCATCGTAGATAGACAACCTGGTAACCTTAAAGCAAAAAAAAACTTTGAGCTCAAGTCAAAAGGAAATTCTAGCAGGTGGGACAGAGTTTGAGATGATTTGTCCTCTCTGGGTTGTTCATCAAAGGGCAAGGTAAATTGTAAAATGGGAGCAGGTCAAAGGTAGAAGAAATTTCATGGCAGTTAGTTAGTGAGAACAGAAGAGAAGACAAATGTTTGCCAACTAACTGAGATTCTTTTGGGAGAATTGCTTCCATTGTCTCTCTGGTTTCAATGAGGAAATTGAAGGGTATCTCTCAGAAAAAGTGCCCAGTTTAGGAAATCTTCTGTAGTCAAGGTATCTGACCCACCTCAACAGGCCAAGATAGCTGGGGTTAGTATAGAAAGTCTATTAATCCTATTGGCTATAAAAGGAAAAACCACTGAGAAGGAAGATTTCCAACTGGAAGGTTGGGTCAAAAGGCAAGGAGTGTGCATTTACTTAAAGAAGACATTTGGGCTTGTGTTTTCTACCTTAATACTAATTTTCCTACATTGATTCTATTAAAAATAAAACCACGGAGAAGCACCTACATTGCTTCTACTCTTTCTCATCCTTCATTGATTATGACAGTTAAGATAATCCAACAGAGAACTGACATTCAGTGTGTTACACTTTGTATCTCATTGGTAACTGGCCTTGGTGGGGAGCACGTGATGATTTTCCAGTATAGTACATGCCTTTTCTTAGTATTTTTCTTTTTATTAAGAGGAAGTGATAAGCAGATTTTCAGATCCCATCCTAAATGGGTCTGGGGGAAGGAAGGCTTTAAAGGAAATATATATATATATATGGCACTCAATGCAGGATATATGAAAATAATTTGCTTTTCAGGTATAAATAGAACATTTGTCATTGTCACTGATTTAAAAAAAAAAAAAAGCAATGCAGATGTTGGTCGTGGCAGTTTCCCGCATGCTATGTTTCATATCTAAGCGCTTTGTTAATTATCTGAGCCTCTGGAGAATTAAGTGTTATGTTTGTATAATAAGTTTGTAAACTGCTTGGCAAACTGATTAAGAAATAATCTGCAACCCCACTCTACTAAGTGGCAGGTTTCTGGTAGAAACACATGATGTATTTAAAGTTTTGATCTCACTGATGGGAACAAAAAGGAATTTTGAAAAGGGGAGAATTGAACGATTATAGAACAGCTGAGAAGTTGTCACCTATTTCCCCCATTCCAACAAACATTGCTCCCTAACACCCCTTCAAAGTATCCTACTTCCCTTGCCAAAACAAGGTTTTAATCACTTCATGTTCACTGAAGAAGAAAAGAGACCTAGAAATTGACATCTGTTTATTACCCCAGAGGGACAAGGCAAAAGAAGGAAGAGGTCATCCCCATAATGCCTTTGTTCTCCCATATCCACCTTGGCTCCATTATTTTAGCTAATAGAGGTCCAGGTAACAGTCAACTAGCTTGGTCTATTCTGTGATCATGGACAGCAACTCCAGTTTTAGCAGACCATTTTCCCCCAAAATGCCACTGATAATAAGACAGGTTTGACAGAGGGGAAAGTAGAGAAGAAATCATGCCCATTACTTCACTGTTATTGGAAAAACAAATCCAAGTAAATGTTCTCTGAAAAGCCAGGGAATCCCCAGTCGATCATCCCATATGAAGCCAACTCACTAACTAGTGAGTATTTAACTCTAATCTACTTGATTCCTCTAGACAATTTCTCTTCTCTCTTAAGTAGGTAGAGAGAGAATTTGGAATCCTTGGTTGATTGACTCTTTTAAAGAGCTGGAATTCCAACAATGTGAGCAGTCCTTCTACCAGTGCAATTGAAGCTCCTCTATAACTTAGTAGATGGTATTTGAGAGAAGGTAGGAAGATATGACAGACATTCATCATCCTTGAAACAATTTTGTGAAGATTCCTTCATTGGTTAGCCTGCCATTTTCTCAAACAGCAGATGTGGGCCACTCCTGCCTTAAGACCCGTGGCTTTCCCAGCTTGGCAGGCCCTTCCAGAACATGCATTCCACTTGTACATCCTTTAAGAACTCAGAGTCACTTCCATAACTGGTTAAGAGACTGAGGGAGGGCTTCAAAGGAGGTCAGATGTCATGATCATGTCTTAATATTGGTTGAAGGAATCCTGGGTCTGAGCCCTATCCCTAGACTCCTCATAGACAGACTTTTTTATGTTCAAAAGGGCATTTAGCCATGGATGGATAGTTTGCACTTTGCATCACAGGAGAGACCACATATAACTAAGATCAAAGGTCTCTCCAAGAGAATTCGCCTTGAGACATTGCCCCTGGTTTCCTTTCCCACTTTACATATTGGTTGGGTTCATTCACTCTTAGTACCGATCTCTACTGTCTTACACACTTCAGATCTAAATTAGGTTCACATTCTTTTGCAGATGAATTCAATGAAAATGGAGTTGACCCTTTCCCAATCCCTCTAAATTTAAGCAGTGAGATTCCCAGAGAGCTATAACAGAGATTCTCAGGTCTTTGAAGAGCCAGAGAGTGCTCAATTTGATGAAGATTTTAAAAATCAATATACTTGAAATAACCAACCAACCTCAAGTCATGGTGGGAGAGTAAAACTTACAGAATGCGACTGAACTGCTATAGAATGGAGGGTAAGAGATGTTTCAAATATCTTAGCTGTCTTCTCATTATCCCTCCAGATGGTCCATCTTTCTCATGTGGCAGAACTTACCTTTCCTAGTGGAATTAGTGGTCATTTATTCACACACCCTTTTGTTATGCATTCACAGAATCACAATTTAGAATTGAAAAGGACCTAGTGACCAACTTAACCCAAACTATACCCCCAAAAGAATCCCCTTTGAAAGACTCAACAAGTGATTTTCCATCTTTTCCATCTTCTACCAGAAGACTTTGAAAGAAGGGAAATTCTCTGCTTTCTGAGGTAGCCAATTCCAGTATTAAAGCTGTCCAAGCTTAAATGAGAGGAAATCATTCCTGACCTCAAGCCTATATTTGTCACTTTTCAACTTCTACCCATTATTCCTGTTCCTTCCCTGGGGGTGGGGGGGTAGAGAAGAGGCAAATATACCACCTTGAATCTTCCTATCTCTGGACCTACTTCTGGAATGGCCACTGAGTGTGAAAGCGTGGGGAAGGGGAGATATCAAGACAGTGATTCCTAGCCGCCAGACTATCAGTGGGCAGAGTAAAGTGTCTCCTATTCTCAGTTGCTTATCTCCATCTTTTTGTACCCCCATCTTTATCTACGCACCCCCACTGATCAGCCTAATGCATCCTTCATCTACTCTGAGACCCAGAAGCAGTTGTCTGTCTTCCTTCTATGTCCCTGCAATAGAATATTATGTGCCAATACAAAGATTCCCAAAATCTTCCTGTTCTCTAGCCAAAGCTTTGAGCTTTGGGGGTGCTGGTGGCCATGGTTGAGTTCATCATATTAAGTGCCCTTAACTTGTGAGCTGAAAGGCATACCAAAGCTACAGAGATAGGAATCAGCAGTGAGGGAATTTTCAAGCTCAACAAACCTGGGGAGCACGGCTTTCTAGGCCTTGCCATAGAAACTACATGGATGCCCTCTTCTTTCTTTATGTTTATTGTCAAATTGTACAAATGAACCTTCACCTGCCTCTTACTGCCTTTTTATGATGATGCATTGTGACTCTTCTAATTCCTTCCTTGAGTAAGAAAGCAAGATGAGGAATTAGCAACATGAGAACGATGTGCTGGTTGTGTTTTTCCATCATGCAGGAATTGAAAAGAATGCTCTCAGTCTCCCAGAAGCACAAGTCTCCCAAGGCAGAGTAGAGAACTGAGACAATTACTTGGATAATTCAGGTCCCCAGTGTTACTACTGTATCTTATCTGTAGCCGATTGAGGATGACATTTGAATTTAGGGGAATCCTTGCTCATGTGAAAATCAAAAGTATTAGAGATCAGTTTCAAATGGTCTCTTCCTGGGGTGCTTTTGTTCAAGGCACGTAAGACTCAGCTATGAAGAAAACTTTCCAACTCAGGTTGGGAACCAACAAGCTTTCTGCCTTCCTTGATGACAATAGGGACTACGGCTAGCCAGAGTAATTAGTTAAAAGCAGTTATCCAAGTTGGGGGAATTAGATTTCTTTTCCATTTCCTAATAAAATTCAGATTAGTAACTCTAATCAACATAAAAATCCCATAAAACGTGACATTGTTAGAAGGCATAATATTTAATAAACGTATTTCCTGCTGACAAAACTAGATTTCACAGAGTGGGGGTGGGGTGGGAGGGGGAATGTTTGTAGTGTTAGGAGAATATTTCTGTGATTTAGAGGCCAACCTATAGGATAGAGTGGTGTTTTGTTACCCAGGGTAGGGGATGCAGAGAATGCATTGGTTGGTTAAGGCAAAAAAGAAATTTTACATGGCCGCTGCCTGTGTTGGATTTTGGAAGGTGGACTCTCGATTTGGAGTCAGGGGACCAGGTTCAAATCCTCGCTTCACCGCTTACTACATTATGTGACTTTGGGCAAATCACTTTTCTGGCCTTCAGCTTTCTCATCTGTAAAATGGTGGGCTTAAGCTAAATGACCTCTGAGGTTCCTTCCAGCTCAACATCTGTGATCCCATATTCAAACATGCCTCATGGACCACCAGTCAGTCTTCTTAGGAAAATGACTTAGAGCATGTGTAATATTCGAGAAGGTCAGCTTCCTCAGAAAAACTAACTCATTCTCAGCAAAGACCTTTTCCTCCTACATATGTGGTCTGTCCTGTGGCCACCAAGCCCTTTTACAATAGTCAGTGGGAACCCAGCCACAAGTGCCCCCAGCTCGGTTGTATTTCAAGGGATATAAAGTCTCCATCTTCTTTAGCCAATTATGCCTTTGGTCTTTTTCCCATCCTAAACACACACACACACACACACACACACGCACACACACACACACATACATACACACACACACATACACATACACACACACATACTCACACACACACATACACACACACATACACACACACACATACACACACACGCACACACACACATACACGCACACACACATACTCACACACACACGCACACACACATACACACACACACATACACACACTCACACTCACACACACACACACACACACGCATTCCTTCATGTTAAAGGATTGTTTTTCCTCTCTCCTACTTTGATTTCAAGGGCACAAACGAGACTGCAAAGAGACCAAGTAGGTGAAGTGGGCCTGAGTCTGTGCTGTTGAGTCAAAGATTGCCAAGCTCTTTGTTAAAGAATGTGCATTGGGCCTTTGGTGTGGGCTGTCTGCCAGAGACCGTTTGAACATTTTGCTTGAGATCTGTGCCCTGTAAAATGGATATAACGTTTTACCAATGTCTGTAATACATTTGTAAACTTCCAATAAAATTTGAATCAAACAAACAATACTATCTTTCCCCATGTAGTGCTGGTTTTCCAGATTGCTGCTGTAAAGTTTGCCTTTGAGCATTGTGACCAAAAAGAGGAGGGCCCATGTCCATGGACAAGACCTACTCTGTAAGTTGAGTGATTAATCAAGTGTTTCTTAAATGCCTGCAGTGCCAGGCACTAAGCTAGTCTTTGGACATACAAGTAGAAGAAATAAACAAAGACCTCCTCACGGGTTGCCTACAATCTAATGAGAGACCACAAGTACACATACATATAGCTTAAATATAAAGTTAATACATACAAATTAGTTAAACACAAGGAGTTAAGAAGGGGGGGACACTAGCTATTGAGTCAGAAAAGGCTTCATGGAGAAGATGGTGCCTAAGCAGGATCTTAGAGAAAGAATGTGACTATATGACATGGAGGTAAGATGGAGGTGCATTCCATCATGGGCACAGACATGGAAGACGATGCCATAAATGAGGAACAGAGGCCAGTTTCACTAAATTCCATAGTGCCAAAGGGAGAATAATACCCATTGAGGTGAGAAAAGTGGGTTGAGACCAGGTTCAATAGGACTTTACCAACTAAATAGAGGCACTTAGGTTTTATTCTAGTGGTAAAAGGAAGCCATTGGGGCTGGTTGAGTTGAGAAGTCGAATGGTCAGATCTGCATTTAAGGAAAAATCCTTTGACCAATTGAAGGTATTTCTTCCTTGACATTTCTTTATTTGGGGTAAGTGGGGCGGTTCTTGAAGCTGAATTATGTTCAGGTCATACAAGTTTTCACTTTCAATCATCTATGTTAATGTCATGGGCCAATGCCATAAATAATCCCAAAGAGCAGATAATTCAAGAATTAGTTGTATTCATTTTTTAAATTAAATCCGTGTGTGTGTGTGTGTGTGTGTGTGTGTGTGTAAGTAAGGAAATTGGTCTCAATTTCTTGTTTGTTTAGCCTAGTGTCACCTGGGAAACTTGGTATGGGATTAAGATTTTACTGTTTAAGTGCATAAGATTAGGATTAGGGTTAGCCCTATGTGCATGGGGATTACTCATTATACATTTTAGCTGGACACGGCATAACTCTGATTTTTTAAAAATAACAGGTTTGGCTACATGGTTTGCTGCTTTAAATCTCACTCTCCCCAAGAAGACAAGTGTGCAATTGTTGTTTAAACCCAAGGCAACATTTTCCATATGAATAAAGGTTGCTTTGTTGAGCACAGGATAGGACACTATGAAGAACATACATACTCAGAGTAGTCAGTTTCTTCTGGACTCTGTTTTTGTTCCATCCTTTTTCAAAAGTGATATGAAGTGTCTGGTTTTGCTTTTTTTTTTTCTTTTCCCAGTGATCACTCATTGGTTACAGCCCTTCTATATGACCAAACTATTGTACAATGTGAGAGTATCTGCAGATCCGATACATGATTGCACGCCACCATGGGGGGTGGGGGGAAGGGAGGGGAGAAAATCTGAAACTCAAGTGATTGTGGAACTGAATCTTGTAAATTAAAAGTAAATGAGCAAATAAAAAAAAAGTAGAAAAAAAATTAAAAAAAAAAAGTGATATGAAGATAGTAGCTAATTGTTATTAAGACCAGAATGCAGAAAATTGGATTTTGTTGGCAGCTGGTCAAAGTATTTTCCATTTTGGAAGGAAGATGGTGAAGGTTGTGATGAGCAGTTTGGGGGAGATCTCTTTGGAGACAGGAGCATCCTTCGGCAACTATCTTCTGCATCTGAAGAATTGGTAAGTTTTACTGCCTCTTAAGTCAACAAGCATTTGTTAAGTGTTTATTACATGTCAGGCACTGTGTTAAGCACCAAAAATACAAATTCAATCAGGAAGAAAAATGGCATATCCTCAGTGTAATTCAAACGGGGGGAAAATGAAAGGGGCAGGGTATGTGAGGGAGAGAGGTACTCTTGTGGAAGCACAGTGGAAAACCTCCACAGAGTCAGGAGCGGAACCAAGGGAAGAATGAAGATATAGTTGACCTGGGCAAATTCCTTAAAGGAGGAACTGACCCATCAGAGGAAGAAGCTGCAGGAGCGGAGTGTACTTCTTGTATGAGAAGGTCAGGATTGATGGAATGAGGTTTCATGGTCAGACTGAAAAGATGGCGTAAAATTCCAGGATGAGAAGGCTACTATATACAGGCTAGGTGGAAAGTCAAGAGTGGAGAGATGACCAGTGATGATAGATTAGTGCTGAAAATTCTGATGTGTTCTAAAGGTTGTACTTGCAGTAAATGATATCCTTGGATTGAATTATCTCTCACCAAAAGAAAACAAGCCTGTATTTCATGATTGGCCAGAGGGGGATGGAGAACATTGAGAACTACGTGGATTGACTAATCGTGTCTTCCCTTCCCAGAACTCAAAATCTGAACATCTTTTTCTCTTCTTCCCTAGTCAGTCCTCAGTTAAGAAATACACATCATATTTTTAGCTGACCTCCAATCCTGTTTTGGGAAAAAATCTGGTTAGAGTACTAGATTAATGTTAGAAGACCAATGCTAAGTATTCCCAATTGAGGTTATGTGGTATGTTAGAGTGTGGCAAATATCATTAAATTTTCCTCTCAAAATTCATGACAATCCATAAAAGGTTATGCTGTCTTCCCCCAAGTTTCTCAACACTAAATTTATGTGGATTATAATGCTTTAAATGATTATCTATCTACCTAGTTTTACCATGTGCTATATGCAGATATATCTACATCTATAAACATTGATACACCTATGTATATACACAAACACAAGTCTTTAAGAAGAGAGAAGGATAGATGGTGAAACTCAGTAGCCAACCAAATTTCACAATCCCAAAGTGATTGAGAATCATCGGTTCTGGGTTTTCTCAATTATGGTTACACTCTGTCAACCTAGACAAATCACTTTTCTTCAAGGAACCTCTAGTCCTTTATATTCATAATGACAGCCCTGAGAGAAGCATCAAGAAAGAAATCAGTTCAATTCAAGCATTTGCTTTGTCACATATCCAGCACCATGTTAGGTTCTGGGGATACAAAGATATATAGGAAACTAATCCCTGCCTTCATGTCAGCAAGGTTTTTAAGCTCTTTACTATGTGCTGAGAGTAGGGAGTGCAAAGAAAGAAAAAAGTCCCTGCTTTCAAGAAGATTACATTCTGCTGGAGGAAACAATATAGAAATAAATACGTAATTTCTTCAAAATAATTTTTGGGGATAACACTAACAATAGAGTATTAGGAGATCCCAAATATAAGAGGTGGTACTTGAGTTGAGCCTTGAAGGGAGTTAGGAATTTCAAGAGGCAGAGGTCAGGAAGAAGAGCACTCCATACATGGAAGACAACATAAGAATGTCCAGAAACTCTTTCTCAAATATGCATCTCCCCAGTAGGGATCTATTACGTGTTTCTCTTAGTCTTACTAGAATAACTTCTCCCAGCATAATTTTGAAATACAGTCTTATCTGAGATGCCACAACATGTAACCAAGAAGAGTGTATCAGAAGATATGATAGATAAACATCCAAGAAATGAACAGAGTGAGGTTATGGGGGGAAATAGTTAAGTTATAGTGATAGTTAATCATGAGCAGCAGGAGACAAGATAATTTAACAGCTCTCTCAGTGAAAATACCAGTGGGTACATGTTCCCATTGGAAGGTTTGCCTGCTTGCCAATGCTGGAGATAAAGTTGATCATCACCTCTAAAACTGGAAAGCAGATGAGAAGCCCCAGACAGTGAGATTAATGCCCCCAAATCTATCTTCTCAACAGCATAGGGAGGTAGAACTGAGTGGCCTTGAACTTAAATATGACCTAGATAAGGAAACAGAGATCTCTGGTAGATTATCTATGTGTACTCACAAAAAGATGACATTGATAGGTGTAGCCAAGATGGCAGACTAAAGGCAGGGACTCACTCCAGCTCTCCCAAATTCCTTTCCAAATAATGTTAAAATAATACTTCAAAGCAAATTTCAGAGTGGTAGAACCATCAAAGGAGGGGTTGAAACCATTTTCTAGCACAAGACAGCTTAGGAGCTTGACAGAAAATGCCTGTCTCACTGGGATAAGAGTAGAGTACAGTCAGTACAGGCTATGTCCCAGCAAGCCAGCAGTAGGCCTTATGGGCAACTGAATTGGTGGCAGCAGCTTTCAGAGCTTAAGGCTAATGGATTGTAGGAGTGTTGGACAACTGGTCAAAAGAAGATAACAATGGACCCTATGCTGGCACTGGGAGCAGGATTCTATTGCATTGCCCATATGTAGCTCCAGGTCAGAGTTCCAGGGCAAGGAGGAGCACTAGCAGGAGTGGGGGTCCTGGTCATAGTTCCATGGTGGGAAACAGTGCTTGTGGTCACTCCCAGGCCAAGAGAGCAGTGACCATGCCTCTTTTTAGATCATACCACCTCAGAAGAACTGAAAACTTGCAGCACCCCTGGTTCCCAAAATTAGCACTGAAAATAGCAGCATGAAAAATCTGAAAGCTTAGAACAGTGCCCCTCCTCCACCCCAGGAGAAGAACCCAACTTTAACATAAAATTAAAAGTCAAGAAATGGACTGGGAAAATGAACAAACAATTAAAAAAAAAAAGAACCTGACTATAATAAATTACTATGGTGACAAGGAAGATCAAAACACAAACTCAGAAAAAGACAATGAAATCAAAGCAGCTATATGCAAAGCCTTAGAGAAAAATGTAAATTAGTCTCAGGTCCTGGAAGACCTCAAAAAAAGATTTTAAAAATCAAATAAGAGAAGTAGAGAAAAATGGGGAAAGAAATGAGATGGTTGCAATAAAATCATGAAAAAAGAGTCAACAGGGGCGAAGCCAAGATGGCAGCGTAGCAGCAGCAATATATCGCAGCTCTCACATAGCCACCCCAAAATACCCATGGAATAGGACTCTGGACCAACCTAGAACTTCAAATCGCACACAAAGATACTTCCCACTAAAGTCAGCTCGGCTACAAGGAACCATATCAGCACTGCGAAACCAGCCTGGCCTGAAGCCGTGGCTCTGCCCTGGGGGCGGCCGGGTGGGAGGTGCAGAGAAAGCTCTCAGGTGAGTGTGGATTAGCACCAGCTGCGAGGAGGGGGGATTGTGAAAGAGGGAGATAAGCTTCCGGCCGAAAGGTCTCCAGAGCGGAAAAGCGAAAGGCGGAGGTTTTGCACCCGCCTGTGTGTTGTAGCTTCCCGCCCTAGGTCTGCAAAAAGCAGGGGGACTGAGCGATTGTTTTCAGACCAGTGCTCTCGCGTTGAGCGGCCTGGATCCGGATCGTTGT
>CM053590.1:22803563-22814009 GCA_028646515.1 Pseudochirops corinnae | reverse complement strand
ATGACTTTACCCAAGTCACTGATAAAAGTGTCACTAGGCTGCACACAAATTCTTGGAGTGTGCCATTGGAGACCTTTCTGCCAAGCATACACCCAGTTTTGAATCAACATAATTGTATTACTGTCTATGCCACATCTTTTACACAAAGATAACATGAGATACTTTGTCAAGTATGTTAATAAAATCTATGTAAATTAGAAAAAAAAAAAGTCAACAGCCTAGTAAAGGAGGCATAAAAAAATACTGAAGAAAATAGCACCTTAAAAACCAAAATAGGCCAAAGGTTAAAAGAGGCACAAAAATCCACTGGAAAGAAGAACTCCTTATAAAGTAGAATTGCACAAATGAAAAAGTAGGTAAAAAAGCTCAATGAAGAAAATAATTCCATAAAAACTAGAATTGGGCAAGTGGAAGCTAATGACTCCAAGAGACTGCACGGAACAATAAAACAAAATTAAAAGGATGAAAAAAATAGAAAATGCAAAATATCACATTGGAAAAATAGCTTGCCTGAAAAATTATTTGAGGAGACATAACTTAAGAGTTATTGAACTACATGAAAGCTATGATCAAAAAAGAGCCTACACATTATATTTCAAACAACTATAAAGGAAAATTGCCCTGATATTCTAGAACCAGAAGGTAATATAGAAATGGAAAAAAATCCATCAATTTATCACTGTCTGAAAAAGATCCTAAAATGAAAACTCCAAGAAAATTATAAGCAAATTCCAGAGTTCCTGGGTCAAGAAGAAAATATTTGAAGTAGCCAGAAAAAAAAAAATTAAAATATGTAGTCACAGTCAGGATAACACAAGATTTAGCAGCTTCTACATCAAAGGATCAAAGGGCTTGGAATATGATAGTCCAGAGCTAGAGGGCAAAGGAGCTAGGATTATAATCAAGAATCACCTACCCAGCAAAACAGTATAATCTGTCAGAGAGAAAAATGGACATTTATGAGGACTTTCAGTTTTGAATGACCCTATCTTAGAAAAAGAAATTGAACAAGTCATCAGTGAACTCTGAAAGAAAAAATCTCCAGGCAAGATGGATTCACAAGTGAATTCTTCCAAATATTTAGAGAATAATTCATTCTGATACCATACAAACTATTTGAGAAAATAGGCAAAGAAGGAATCCTACTAAATTATTTTTATGACATACATATGCTGATATCTAAACCATGAAGAGTGAAAAACAGAAAAACAAAACTATAGACCAATTTTCCTAATGAATATTGATGTAAAAATTTTAAGTAAAATACTAGCAGGGACATTATAGCAATATATCACAAAGATCATACACTATGACCAGGTGGGATTTGTAGCAGGAATACGGGGCTGGTTCAATGTTAGGAAAACTATCAGCATAATTGACCATTGTTGTTCTTCAGTCATTGCAGTTCTGGTCCAACTCTTTATGACCCCATTTGAGGTTTTCTTGGCAAAAATACTGGAGTGGTTTGGCATTTCCTTCTCCAGTTTATTTTATATAATAATAAAAATCATATGGTTATTTTAATAGATGTGGGAACAGTTTTTGACAAAATACATCACTCTTTTCCATTTAAAAAACAAACACTAGAAAGTATAGGAATAAATGGAGTTTTCCTCAAAATGATAAGCAGTATTTATCTAAAACCATCAGCAAGCATTATCTGTTATGGTGATAAACTTGAAGCCTTCCCAACAAGATCAGGGGTGAAGCAAAGATGCTCATTACACCACTATTATTTAATATGGTAATAGAAATTGTAGTTATAGAAATAAGAGAAGAAAAAAGAAATGAAGGAATAGGAATATGCAAAGAGGAAACAAAACTATTACTCTTTGCTGATGATATGATGGTATACTTAGAGAATCCTAGAGATGCAACTGAAAAACTAATTGGAATAATTAACAATTTTCACAAAGTAGTAGGATATAAAAACCCACATAAATCATCAGCATCTCTCCATATTACCAACAAAGTCCAATAGTAAGAGATAGAAAGAGAAATTTCATTTAAAAATAACTCTAGATTATATAAAATACTTGAGATTCTACCTGCCAAGGCAAACCCATGAACTACATGAACACAATTACAAAACACTTTTTACATAAATAAATTCATATCTAAACAATTGGAAAAATATTAATTGCTCATGATTAGGCCAAGTCAATATGATAAAAATAATTAATTTGTTTTTCAGTGCCATACTAATCATAGAACTAGAGAGAATAATAACACAATTCATTTGGAAGAACAAAAGATCAAGAATATCAAGGGAATGATTTTTTTTAATGTGTGAGAAGGTGGCTTAGCCATACCAGATCTTGAACTGTATCTTAAAATGTAATCATCAAAATATCTGGTACTGGCTAGATAATAGGGTGGTGAATCAGTGGAATGTATAAGGTATACAATACACAGTAGAATAGTAATCCAGTGTTTGATAAACCCAAAGATCCAAGATTAGGGGGTAAAAAGTCACCATTTAACAAAATTTGCTGGGAAAACTGGAAAGAAGTCTGGCAGAAATTAGGAACAGACCAATATCTCACACTGTATACCCAGATAAGGTCAAAATGGGTATATCATTTAGACATAAAGGGTGATACCATAAGAAAATTAGGGGAGCATAGATTAGTTTACCTATTACATCTATGAATAAGAGAAGAATTTATGACCAAACAAGAGATAGCATTATGGCATATAAAATGAATAATTTTGATTACATTAAATTAAAAGGAGTTTGTACAAACAAAACCAACACAGCCGAGTTAAAAAGGAAAGGAGAAACTGAGTGGAAGGCAAATTTCCCTGATAAAGGCTTCATTTCTCAATCATATAGAGAACTGAATCAAATTTATAAGAAAACAAGTCATTCTCAAATGATAAATGGCCAAAGAATATGAATAAGCATTTTTCAGATTAAGAAATCAAAGTTATATATGTATATAAAAATGCTCTAAATTACTTGATTAGAGAAATGCAAATTAAAGCAACTCTGAGGTACCACCTCACACCTATCAAATTGACTTATATGACAGAAAAGGAAAAATGAAGAATGTTGGAAAGGATATGGGAAAATTGAGACACTAATGCACTGTTGGTGGGATTGTCCATTGATCTAGACATTATGGAGAATAACTTGGAACTTTGCCCAAAGGGTTATAAAAATATACATACCCTTTGATCCAACAATGCCACTACTGAGTCTGTATCACAAAGAGATTTATTTCAAAAAGGAAAGAACCTATTTGTACAAAACTATTTATAGCAGCTTTCTTTGTGGTGATAAAGAATTGGAAGTTGAGGGGATGCCCATCAACTGGAGGATGGTTGAAAAAATTGTGGTACAAAATTATGATAGAATATTCTTGTGCCATATGAAATTATTTGCAGAGTGCTTTCAGAAAAACCTGGAAAAACTTATTTGAACTGATGCAAAGTGAAGTGAGCAGAACCAGGAGAACACTATACACAGTAACAGCAACATTGTATGATGATCTATTGTGAATGACTTAGCTATTCTTAGCAATAAAATGATCCAAGATAATTTCAAAGGACTTATAATGAAAAATGCTATCCATCTCCAGAGAAGAACTGATGGAGTCTGAATGCAGATCAAAGCAAACTGTTTTTACTTTATTTTTCTTGGGTTTTTTTTTTTTTGGTCTGTTTTCTTTCACATCATGACTAACATGGAAATGTGTTTTGCATGACTGTACATGTATAACCTATATCAAATTGTTTGCCTTCTCAGTGAGGGGAAGGAGAAGAGAAAGGGAGAGTATTTGGAACTCAAAAAAAATTTAATGTGAAAATTTTACATGTAATTAAAAATAATTTTTGAAAAGGTGACATTCTGTATAGAAAATTAATTTGCACATAATTTGGAATTTTTGTGGTAGAGGAAAATCCATAGAGTATTATTTCTTAGAGTCATATTTTTGCATTCAATTCATTTTGCATTGTGTTACTGCGAATCTCACTGTTTCTCCAGACATGTTCATTTCTTCTTTCTGTTCTTCTCCTATCTCCTGAAGCACCAAAGTTTGCCTTTTGCTTCCTACATTTTTTTTTACCTCATCTGTGATTTCATAGATGTAGGTGATTATCAAAGTAGTTCCTTCTACCAGTGCATGTTAATACCTTTTCTGAAACTTTGAGTCTTAGAAAGTTGTCTTATGAATTGCCCATATGAGTTCATCCCCTGTTTCATCACTGTTTAACTCTGAACCAATGGTTTCATCATCCATTGCAGCCCAGGGTCACTATCTAAACATGTCCCTTTGGAATTTGATGTTGCCATAGTGGGTCAGGCCCTACTCTGTGATTTTCCCCTGCCATGCTCATCACCAACTCTCCTGTGAACACAAAGTACAACTGTAAACAAAAGCTCAAGGTTCAAGTTTTTGCTTGTTGTTCAATTACTTTTCTGTCATGTCTGCCTCTTCATGACCCCATTCAGTGTTTTCTTGGCAAAGATACATGAGTAGTTTGCCATTTCCTTCTCTAGCTCATTTACAGATAAGGAACTGAGGCAAACAAAATTAAGTTTCTTGCCCAGGGTCACACAGCTAGCAAGTGTCTGAGGCTAGATTTGAACTTGGAAAGAGGAGACTTCCAACTCCAAGCATGGTACTCTGTCTTCTGCTCCACCTAGTTGTGTCTTCAAAGCTCAAGAGATGTACATAAATCAATTGAAGTTTCCCTATGGCAAAGTTCTCTAAGTTGAGGAGAATAAAGGAGTTTGGGGGCAATAAGGGAAGTGGACGCAATGAGTAGGATTTTTTCTGGTTGCAGAAACACATCCATGTATATGTGCAACACTTCTTTTGCCCCAGAAATTCCAAACATGGCACCCAAAATGTAAATCCTTCCCCTGCCCTCATGGAGATTACATTCTATATTACTGTTTTATCCATATCTTCTTTTCCTTCCTCTTGGGCTTTAGCCCATATATCTCCCAGTTAGACATCTACACTTTGACTCAACAAATGCCACATTGAAATTCACCATTTCCCTCCCACTTCTCATGCCTGGTTTCCCTCACAACTTCTTTGTTTTCTTAATGGCACTAACATTCTTTCCATAATCCAAGTGTAAGACCTCAGACCATACTTCATTTCTTTCACTCCCTCAACTGCCATATTCGATCAGTTGCCAAGTGCTATTAGATCTGCTGTTTATGTCCCCCCTGCCCTTCTTTTCATGCCCATCATTTCTCTGGCTTTAGAATTAATTTGATTTCAGGCTCATATTGCCTCTTACCTCATCTATCAAAATCAGTTTCTACTCGATATACTACTTGCTTCTCTAGAGTCTTCCTCCCCTATTCTAGTCTATGTATCAAAGTAATCAAGTATCAAAGTCAAAGTAATCTTTCTAAAACAAAGCTCTGGTCAACATCTTCCCTTCAATTCAATGAAACAAACATCATAAAATCCACCAAATTAGATCAGATAGAGAGTAGCTACAATACAGGAAAGATACTAGTAGATATACCCAAAAATTCACTACAGAAAAAATTCAAGGTACCAGTAATAAAACTTATGGCTTCAGATGTCTATAAACAGATGCCCAAAGTAAGGGGGAAAGAAGAGAGTTGTCTAAAGAAATGGAATGTGGCTAGGACTAATTTAGATGTGATGTAGGGAATTGAACAAGGGAGTTTCCTGATCAACTTAATGAACTCACAGGGTAATGAGACTTTGGGGTTTTTGAGAGCATTTCCCCCACCAAATAGGGTGAACTACAGATCCTAATGCAAAGAGCCAAATTTGCCATCACCAGGATTTTGTGGGATGAGGTCCATGACTGGAATATGACTCTAGGCAGGACTATACCTCAATCTAATTCTATCATTATGAAAATATACTCATGTAAGGAAATCCAGTAATGGTGGGGAAGGGCATGTGAGTGTAGATCAACAGAGATAGACACAGACATGGTATTTTCATCAGAGTATACCAGACACTGCTTGGACAGAAAAAAGAAGTAAACAAATTTAAGAACACCACAAGTATGGCTCAGAAACTTGGATACACGGTAAGAACTTTAGCTATTTGGACATCTGGTAGAGATCTTTCTCTGTCCCAAATATTCATAATTTCTTGACTTGCCTTAATGATAGTTTCATTCTTTAAGAGCTGGAGAAACCAATGTGGGGGACTACTATTCTGAACCTAACTCTGGAAAACAGGGAGAAAATGGTTACTGAGAAAGAAATAATGGGAATCATTTGTGTGGGTGGGGATAGGGAGCAGATTAGCCTTATTCCATCTTGGAATTTGTGATAGAGAATGAATAAAGCCAAGTATTTTCTCTTATGATACACCCCTAGATTTTAGAAGAATGTCAAGAGTTCAAAAAAAGGATAGAGAGAATTCTCTAGACTAAAATGCTACAAAACAAGTTAGCTAAGAAGAGTTAGAAAACTCAAGGATGAAATTCTGAAGACAGAGAAACAATTCCAAAGAAGAGAGAAGGAAGAATTTATCTTAAAATATGGCTACAGGGGTGGCTAGGTGGCCCAGTGAATACAGCACCTGGAGTCAGAAGGACCTGAGTTCAAATGTGGCCTCAGATACTTAACACTTACTAGCTGTGTGACCTTGGGCAAGTCACTTAACCCCAATTGCCCTGCTTTCCCCCCTCCAAAAAGAAAAAAATTATGGCTACATAGGAAACTCATCAGCCAACTTGGATTTTAATGTAGAGGGGTTGATCAAGGGATGATCACCTTGATGAGCTCACAATCTGATGGGAGGTTTGTGCCCTTTGGTGCCTCATTGAGAGGACTAAGGACATCTCCTGAATATGTCTCAGTGACTGAGATTGACCCATAATAAATTGGTTTACCCACACTCTGAATGGTGTTGTGAGAGAAGGAAGACACCTTTGGTTCTTGCCTATGAAAATGAGGCCCTATATTGGCTTTAGGTCCTCTTTTTGATGTTTTCACCTTGTCTCTTAAGACAAGAGAGGGTAACAGGGCTAAAAGAAGACCTGGTCTTATGGAGGAGAGGTTGCTCCCATGGGAGGCTGTAATTTTGCCTGAGTCCAAGGCACATGGGAGTTACATATGCTTCATACACACAGCTAGCTCCAGCCTAAGAAGGGCAGTGCCATAAACCTTCAACCAAATGGCAGACTGAAGAGAACAACCATGTTACAAACAAGCATTTATTAAGCACTTTCTATATGCCAGGCACGGCACTAAATAATGGGAATACAAACAGAAAGAACAGTCCCTGCCCTCCAGGAGTTTCCATTCTAATGGGGAAACATAACACATAAAGATGGAGTGGAAAATATGGCCTAAGAGAGGGGAATGAATGTAGGTGTCCAACTCAGTAGTATGGTAAATTCCAGAGAGTTAGGAGTGCAACCTGAATTAGAATGAAGATATGGCTAACATGGACATTCTCCTTAAAATGGAGGTTGAAGGAGGAACCAGTCAATCAGAGGGAGAGACCAGAGAGGCAGAGGGTACTTCCAATATGAGAAGTGCAGGAGAAGTGCAACTTCCAGAGATTTTGTGTCATGGTAGAGAAAATCTGGAGCGTCTGGAGTATAGCCTCACACAAGAAAAGAGTTCCTGAACTCTAGCTTTCTGGAAGAGTATCAAGAGTTTTACTTAACCCAACCTTCTGGAGAGTTAGCCAGGGACTAAAGATGTACTATGGTGGAGCAAAGGACATAGAATTCATTATCCATTATTATTGTGTGCTATTCAGACAGGGTGGGTGTGATGGGAAGGGAATGACTTATCTAGCATCCCAAAATATGTTTCTTTTCTGGAGGAACCCAAGCCCTTGTGTAGTACAATGAGACTTACATGCATCTCTGAGGTGAAAGGGAATTCACCAGGATGGCAGAGCACTGCTTTCTAACACTTCCCAATTTGTTTACCTTCATAGGAAATCTAATACACAGTGTGGTGCTATGTCTAGAGGATATCACATGTCCTTGTGGAAAATGGGGTTCATTGGAATGCCCCACTAGTAAACCTAAATTTGTTTCCCTTCCAAGGGAAATCCAAACCACAGGGTGGCACTACAAATCAGGAAGACTGAGGTGGGGACAGGAAGATAGAGAGGGGGAGGAAAAGAGATTCATTAGAAGGGAGAATTATATTGATTGTTTATTCTCTGTTGTGTATCCTTTATGTGTTTTCTGCACTGTTTATAGGTTTTGTTCATCATTCATGAGTCTGTTTGCACTTTCTAAGGAGTAGCACAAAGGTTGTCCTACACATAATATATAAGTTCTTACCTTGAGTGCTTGTATAGGATCTAGGAGATTCTTATACCCTCTGTAAAGACCTAGACAGAAACTATACTCAAGTTTTATGTAGAGATTGTCTCAGCATAAAATCTTGGTGGGGGAATAACAAAAGAGAAAGTAATATTTTGGTTTGCCCTTTCCATAATTTGACCTGGGATCCATGTAAGGCCGGATCTTGGGGTGCGAGACCATGGGTGATATTAAAAAGGCACATAAAGAAGATGGAACAAGTGCAACCAACAGAGAGTAAATCCAGAAGAATGGCCCAGTCCTGTAAGGATAGTTTTAAGAGTGCTAAACCTTGGAATGAGTCAAAGTTGGCAAAGAAAGCTAAGGACAATAAAATATATCCTTTCACTATATCGGGAAATATAAGAGGATCAAAGAAGGCATCAGAATTAGCTTTGAGTAGATGGGATAATTTTAAATGAGAACAGAGAGAAAGCCCCCAGCTGCTCAACGGGTATTTTGCTTCTGTTTTCTCTGCCAATAAGAAAGGATAGGACAGAACAAAAAGAGCTATAAGGAGTTGAAATCTAGCATAAGTAAGGAAATCATGAGATAGAACCTGGCCACTTTTGATGAGTTCAGTTTATTAGACTCAGAGGAACTACGCATTCTCTGGTTCTATAAGAAACCTTTGCTGTGATAGGTGAGCCACTGTCAATGTTGTCAAAAGAACATGGAGAAAGGAAATGCTACCAGACTGAGGAAAGGTAATTGGGGAGGGAGGAAGAGAGTGAAGTCTGTCAACTCTATATGAGCCTGCGTGACTTGGTTTCCCTTCAGAATGCTACTGTTGAAATTCAAGAATGCCTCATTAGCAAGTTTTAGGGAACATTGAGTAAAATGAATGGTGATCACAAAGAGCCAACTGGCTTCCTCAAGAATGAGTTGGGTCAGACTTGACTTGACTCCTGCATTGGCAGAGCTACTAAGCTGGAAAATCAAAGGAAGGAGGTAGAAACAGTTTACACAGAGTTTAGAAAAGTGCTTGACAAGGTCTTCTGTGCTATTCTTGTGGCAAAAGTGGAGATGTATGGACTAGATATAACACAATTAGGGGGCTTTGGAACTGGCTGAAATTCCACTCACTATCACCTTTGGGTCTCCTCAGTTCATTCTGGTCAGGGGTGGTGGGGGAGGAGAAGAGACTTTCTTTTTCCCCCTTTCTTCCCCCACTGACTGTCTCTTAGGGATTGATTGGAACTGCCCCATCACTAGACTGCCCTGCTATTTGAATTCCAGCTTCTGAACCAGCTTGCTGTTTGATCCAAACCCTCCCCATGGTGCATGATTGATTCTCTTCAAAGAATAGTAAGACCTCATCACCTTCATTCTTTTTTTTTTGGAGGAGGGAAGGCAAGGCAGTTGGGGTTAAGTGACTTGCCCAAGGTCACACAGTTAATAAGTGTGTCAAGTGTCTGAGACTGGATTTGAACTCAGGTCCTCCTGACTCCAGGGCAGTGCTCAATTCACCTAGCTGACCAGCTTCATTTTTTTGGTGCCTAATTTATATCTTTGATGGACTGTTTGATTCAATAAAGATGTCTAGGTCTGGTTGGTACCTGCTCTACCTTTTATGGATTCAGTAACTCCATTAAAGACAGTGCTGTTACCATATTAAGGGCATCAGGGTATTATGGTACATCCCTCCTACACAAAGAGGCAACACAGGACAGTGGAAAGACAAGGGGTTCTAAAGTCTGAGTGAGATTAAATTTATTAAGGCTTAAAAGTACACTAAGATTTTTTGGGACACTCTGTATTGTGTAAGTATTTGTGTTCCTCTCATTTATCTTCCCTTATTCTACAACTCCCCCAGAAGAGACTGTAAGCAGAATAGGGTGTTGTAATGAATACTGTATCCAGAGGCCTGGGTTCAAATCCTGGCTCTTCTCTTTCTCTGTGATCTCATACAAGGCCCTCAGTGTTTCTGGGGCTCAATGTTATCCTCTGACAGCTGACTTTAATAACCTCTAAGGTACCTTTCAGATCTAAACCAATAAACCTTGAAGGTAATGACTGTTTTGTTTCTGTGCTTGAATTCCTAGTGCCCAGGACAGTGCCTGGCTTGTTGGATGGATGGATGGATGGATGGATGGATGGATGGATGGATGGATAGATGGATGGATGGATGAGTGCCTTTGGACCCCATAAGTAACT
>CM053590.1:22780726-22803463 GCA_028646515.1 Pseudochirops corinnae | reverse complement strand
GGATGGATGGATGGATGAGTGAGTGAGTGAATGAGTGAGTGAGTGAGTGAGAGCCTTTGGATCCCATAAAGTAACTCCCAGCACTTGTTGGATGGATGGGTGGATGGATGGATGGATGGATGGTTGGATGAGTGAGTGAGTGAATGAGTGAGTGAGTGAGTGAGAGCCTTTGGATCCCATAAAGTAACTCCCAGCACTTTCAAGGGCTATCAACTGCCAGTGTAAATGTCAGAGCCAAGAGTTCAAACCAACCGAATTATAATCAGATGGTCTCTGGTATAATCATGAAAGAGCTGGTGCTAGGAAGCGAAGGTTTAAAAAAATAATCAAAACCATATTGATCTGGAAAATGTTACCCAGGAATAAACTTATATTAGCAAGCGGAATAAATTATCATATTTCCCTGCACCTCTTCCATGGGCCCAGCACTAATGACCACATGGCGTTTACTAGGAAATGTGCTTGAGCAGGCAAGAACAGAATCAGGGCACGCTTAGTAGGTAATAAAAATCTACGGCTGAATTAGAAATAAATGAGAAGCTACAATGTCTCATTTAATAAAATCCCCAATGGCAGCCATAACCTAAAAGCTATTACCAAGCAAAGGGATGTTTCTATCCAGAGAACTAAAAAAAAAAAAATAAAAAACCCAGCTCAGTTCCAGTGGAGCTTATCAAAAACACTTCTTCTGTTCCAACTCCTTTCAATTTATTCTATTGTTGATTTGAAACTGGGGGCCATTGGCCAGAGGTTTAAAAGCCAGCCTTTTGCAAAGAAACTCATGCTGTCTTCAGCATAAGCTATATCAGTCCATCTGGAACTTGGAGGTGTCTCTCACATGTCGGTGCGGAGAAAACATCTCCTATTTCTAGCAGTGCAAAACCTGAAATGTAAAATTAAGCTTTGCAGGCCTGTGAAAGAGGAGAAAGGATTGGTAAAATACACCGGAAGTCATTACCTTAATTAACCTCAGCTTGGAGAGAAAAAAATGTCAATGCCACTATGTTTCTTCTGTTTCAAGTTAGCCCTGGGCCATTCATTCACTCTTTGTTCATTCATTCCACACATACTGAATGGCTCCCCCACCTACCCAACTACTGTAGCTCAAGATATTATGGGCAATGCTAAGAAAAGGGGGCAAAAGCAAAAGACCACAGTCTGGTCCTTCCCTCACGGGGTTTCATTCTAACCGGGAGCTAAAACAATCAATTAGTCAACAAGTATTTATTAAAAGCTTGCCATGTACCAGGCCCTGCGCTATAAGTACATATACTTTAATATGTATGTATTAAAATGTCATCTGCACAACTTATCTTAATACAAAGGAATACTACTAATGGATAGTTGTATATGGTGATAGCAAACCAAGTTCTTAGGGAAATTCCTTCCAATATTGGTTTTGGTTTTTATTCCCAAAAAGAAATAGAAGCAAGGGTCAGGTATCTCTCTGGAGAGTTCAGAAAATCTATGGTTTCTCCATTCTCAGCCTTGAATAGATGGATGGATGGATGGATGGATGGATGGGTGGGTGGGTGGATGGATGAATGGATGGATGGGTGGATGGATGGATGGGTGGATTAACAAAAGCTTATTAATGCACCTGTCACTGTACTAGGCACTGGGGATATAGAAATTTTTTAAAGGAGACCTATTTTCTACCCTTAAGGAATTTATATTCTGATTTTGTTGCTGTTGTTCAGTTGGTTCAGTCCTGTCTGACTCTCTGTGACCCCATTTGGGTTTTTTTTGCCAGAGATACTGGAGTGCTTTGTTATTTCTTTCTCCAGTTCATTTTACATATGAGGAAACTGAGGCAAACAGGGCAAGTGACATGGGAGTGGGGGTTTACAGTATATAGTGGAGTCATGGTCTGGGAAAGAGGTTGTGGTCTAGAAAATCCTAAGGGTAGTCAGTAGTCCCCCATGAGGTGGTGATTGTCACATCCTTTCCCTATAGCAAAGGTGGCATTGATTGAATTACTGTTTCCAGAGCAAGAGATGGAAAGGCTAGTGTGGGTATGGAAGGGAAAATATGATGGGGCAGATGGCAAGGTGGTTGGATAGGTTCTTGTCAATGGGATATGGAGCATAGTTCATATGTAAGACAAGACCCAGCCCCAGGGTAGAGTGGTCTCTAGAAGTCCTTCTAGGTGAAAAGGTCTCCGTTTAATGAAGAGAAGAAAAAAAATGGACCTGGAATGTGAATATTTAAGTTTGTGTTATCTGTCTGCGTGCAGCTCACTTTACCTCTAAGACGTTGTTTCCTTGTCTGCCAAATGTGGAGAAGACCTCCAATGTATACTTATATAAAGCAATAACCTTCCCCTATTGGGTTTGGCCTTCATGCCCAATGAGATCTTAAGTACTTCATAGGACTTATTAAGCCATCAGTCAATAATCATTTATTAAATGTTTACTATGCATCAAGCTCAGTGTGATGTCTTGGGGATATAATCATAGACCAGGCTTTCAACAAAGCCCAGAGTGCTTTACAGGCTGCTACGTGTACAGAGGGAGATATGACTTCAAAATGGCAGAGAGAATGTTAAAATAATGTTGGGTACCAATGCAAGGAATGAAGGAGCTGGTCCTGGTTTCTCAGGAGTGAGATGAGATTTTAGCTGAAACCAAGAGAGAGATCCCAGTCTTGCTCAGGGAAATTTTCCCTCTGAAGTCTCTAATTCTAATTATGCACACAAAAAAGGCCACACTAGTCCCTGCCCTCAAGGCAACACATAAGTAAATAGGTACATACAAGACCTGTATAAGTAAAAGGAAGGGAAGCACAGAGGAAAAGGTTTCCCGTAGAAGGTAGGATCTGAGCCGAGTTTCAAAGGGAGCCAAGGATTCTAAGAAGAGGGAGAGTGTATCAGGAACGTGGGAGAGTTGTTATGAAGGTGCAGAAATGAAAGATGTAAGGTATTAGGTATATGAAAGCTAATAATATTATTATTTCAATTGAACACTAGAATAAACTCCTTAAACACTGTGACATTGAAACCCTGAGATGGGCCACCATCAGAATTGGTTTATCCCAAGAGATCTTCAATTTTAATCATTTTTTTCTATTTTCCCTATTATTTAACAAAATTATTGATGTATTTTATTTTTATATATATAAACATTCACAAATCACTCTTAAACTTCATAAGGAGTCTCTCACAATAATGCAAAACTGTTTAAATAAAATTGTAAATGTAAAACTGTTTAAATAAAATCCGGTGACCTCCTCTGAAAGTGTTTGCAGTATCCTACAACTGTAATATCCCCTCATTTCTCTATTTTCAAAAAATTAACAATCTACTTTCTTTCCCTCTTGACCACTAACGGAAAAAGAAAAGAGAAAGAAGTTTCTTGTAACAAATATGCATTGTCGCACAAAATAAATTCCCTCAATGGCTGTACACTCTGCACCCTAAATCTATGACCCCTTCATGTTGGAACATGAGTGGGACAGCAGGTAGAGAGCTGGGCCTGGAGTCAGGAAGGCCTGGATTCAAACATGACCTTTGACACATACTAACTGTATGACCTGGGGCAAGCCACCTAACCCTGTTTTCCTCAGTTTCCCCAACTATAAAATAACAGAACTTACCTCACAGGGTTATGATAAGGATGTATAGTGTTTAGCACACTGTCTGGAACACGGTAGGTGCTGTAAAAATACTTATCCCATTCTTTCATTCTTTTTTTTTTTTTTTTTGCTTTTTGGAGGAGGGAAGGCAGGGCAATTGGGGTTAAGTGACTTGCCCAAGGTCACACGGCTAGTAAGTGTTAAGTGTCTGAGGCCAAATTTGAACTCAGGTCCTCCTGATTCCAGGGCCAGTGCTCTATTCACTGTGCTACCTAGCCCCCCTCGTTCTTGCTTTCTTGATAAAGAGCATGTCACATCATCAGTCTTCTGGAGTCACGCATGGTCATTGACTTCATTCTAGTTCTTGTAGCTTTCAAAGTTGTTTTTACAGTGTTGTTGTCACTGGGCAATTTGTCCCCCTGGTTCTGCTCATTTCATTCTTGAACAGTTCTTGAAATTATTCTTGAAATAATTCATTTTTATGATAATGACATTATAGTATGAGTGATTCTCTAGGATCTTGGCATCAGGTCATACGAGTGTTTTTGTGTCTCTGAAATCACCAATTCCCTCATGTCTTCCAGCACAGCGATGCTCCGTCACATTCACATACTACATTACAAATCACCAGTTCAGCCATTCTTCAACTGATGAACATTCCTTTATTTCCTAGATTTGTTCTTGCCATCACAAAAAGAAGAAATACAAATATTTTTGTACATTTTCCCTTTCTTTGATTTCTTTTGGGCATAGGCCTAGCAGTGGCGTAGCTGAGCCAAAGGGTATGCACTATTTAGTAATTTTTTGTGTATCATTCCAAATTACTTTCCAGAATGTTATGGCCATTAACAGTCATGTGTCCTTGGTGGTTTAGGCATTGCTTGAAAGCCAGCGGCTGGAACCCACGCCTTTTTTTTGAAATTCCTTCCAGCTTTAAAGCTCCTTGAAAGTGAAGCAAAGTAGTCTTGGCCTGATTCATTTCTCAGTCTCCTCTTGGACAATGGGCCCTGGCCTGTGAGCGTCCTAGCCAGTTTCTGTGGACATTTTTCTAGTGTCTTTGGGGCAGTTTTTCTCATCCCTTCCTGTGCTGCCCTGCCTCTATATCCATTAGCCCCCTAGATGGCAATTCTTCAATGAATCTGTGATCTCATGAAAATAGGTATCGCTTCTCATAGAGTGTCGCATAACTGTTCTTGTCCCATATATACCCTGGATTGTGTAAAGTTGATGTTTCTTTCCATACAAAGGAAATTTGGAGGGACTTATCTGGAAACTTCATTATTTGAACAGATACATGATGTTATACTCTCTATTCCAGTGTGGGTCATGACCTCTTAATGCCTGCTTATCCTGTGTGATTCTTGTCCATATCTTTCTATAATTTTTTTTCATGGGGGAGAGGGGAGAAAGCAGGACACAACCCTTTTATTTGATGTGATTAATGGAAGACTGAAAAGAATTATAGTTTTAGAACTGGAAGCAACTTTAAAGGTCCTTTACGTGAACTGCCTCATTTTACAGAGAAGGAAACCAAGGTTCAGTGAGATTAACTGGCAGCAGTATAACACATGGGCTATCTGTCTGTGAATCCCACAGGCTAAAAAAAAGATTGTGACCTAGGGAGAGGGTATCATGGAAATGTCAGTGCCTATAAAGAAATGAAAGGTCTACACCACTTGCCTTCTACATCTTATTCCGAGATTATCCTCTGATTATGCAAAAGATGGGAGTTTAATGGGACTAGAAGACATCCAGTTTGAAGTGTCTAATAGGCAGTTGGAGAAGTGAATCTGAAGGTTAGCAGAAGGGTTGGATATAAATAAATAGATTTGAGAATCAGCAAAATGGAGAGCATCATTGAATCCATAGCAATTGATGAGAAAACCAAGTGAAATAGTCTAGGGGTGAGAAGAGAAGATGGTCCAGAACAGAACCCTGTGGAACATCCCCTAGAGGGTGACCTTGCTGGACAAAATGTTTACTTCAAAGTGAAACAACATTGCTGTGAAATTTCATTAAATTAAGACAGAAAGGAAAGTTGTCTTGCCTCTGTTGTCCTCCAAGGCATAGGATTTAGATCTGCTCAGGCTGTAGGTTATTATCCAGAAATTGACTCCACTGGTACTTAACAAATAAAATATGTTAACAAGCATTCATTGACTTCAAATGCAATTTTTTAAAATGATAATTTTTTTAAACAAAAAAAACGTGTCCTATGAAAAACAGTTGCTCATCTGGTCAAACCAAATGCTTGTTGGTTCAGTCAACTTACTCCCTGCCCTTCATGTGCCTCATTGCAGCATTTAGCCTTATTGTGGTCAGTTGCAGAATAAGCTAGTATCAAAGGGGAACTGTCATTAGTGTCCCACAACCTAAGAACTGGGGGCCAAGGAAAAGAATGTACAATAAAGAGAATGATTTAGATCCATTATCAAGATGTAAAAGTCTGTGTAAGTAAGGAAACCACTGTTTAGAGGGAGAGGCTCAGAGCCAGAAAGGACCTGCATTGGAATCCCACCATCTGACCGTGGGCAAGTCACTTCATTTCACTGACCCTGTTTTTGCATCTATAAAATAAGAAGAAAATGATCAGCATCATAAACCTCAAAGCCCCATATAAATGCCAGCTATGATTAGCATCATTCTGCTATGCTCAAATGTATTTTAAGATATTCAGAAGAAAAAAAAAAGAGTTAAATCTTATGGAACAGAGAAGGAGATAGCAAGCCAGCCCAGTATCTTTGCCAAGAAAACCCCACAGACAGTATGGTCCACAGGGTCACAGAGTCAGAAACGACTGGACAACAATCTTATAAGGAAGCTGGTAGGATGAGAAATGACAAGAGAAGTTCCCTCATCAATATTGGTCTCAAAACAGTGGCAGAAACACCCACAGAGGCAAAAATGTCAGGAATTCTCAAAAGGAAATTAAAGACACTAAAAAGGCATGAACAAACCAAAATATATGTACACAATAAAACCGTATTAGCGATGAAAAGAGGCAGGTAAAATCGGCAAGAAAAATGTATGGAAACAACAATAACAAGAGCATCAAAAGGAAAGCTATATCTGTCTTGAGACAATAAAATGGATAATAAAGACACTGGGGGAATTAAAGGAAGAAATAAAATTAAACAAAATGAGTGCGAGAAGAAATGCACAAGGAAGTAGATGCAAATAAGGAATTTCCAGGGAAATTGATATTAAAACCCCATGACTTAGTATGATTTGGATTTTTTTTTTATTGCTCCTTTAAGAAGCAGGTTATAAAAACCTGTGAAGTATCAGTTCTTAGTGTCAAGAAACTCCTACCACAAAGTAGGAATGAAGAATTAGCAAGTTGTGTAAAAGAAGGTTACAAGGCAGTTAATCCTTTCTTGTTTGGGAAGACAGTCATGGGGAGTGCAGAGCAGTTGATGGATCCAAGCTCTTTCTCTGTGTTTTTTTCTTTGTGATTGTGAAAGAAAAAAAAGGGGACACCCCCAGAAAGCAAAGAGCCTAATGGGAACCACAATGCATCTTTCTTATCCAGAGAGGGAACCAGTTTGTTGGGAAGAGCTGGGTAACACCAGGGCATTCCCAAAAGGGTCAGCTGGTACCGGCAGCATCAGAGATCTAGCAAATATCAAGCTGTGTTTTATGTTTCAGGCTGGATGTGTGAAAAAAAAATGTTCTGCATTGTCGTAGATCAGAGATTCTCCTTAAGGCAGAATAAGGAAAACCAGCATCAAATTAAGCAGATTTTAAAAAAAACACACACAACAATTATTCACCTCTCACCCTTTTGGGAATTGTATTTTTTTAATTTGGAGTAAACTATTTACACACTAAAAAAGAGTATTTACATATACCCAGATGAAGATTAAAAGAGAACAGCATATTAAACTGAATCTCTATTTCTTACTTCTTTTTTTAAGCTTATAATAAATTCCACATGCAACTTTCAAAACTTTTCTTTCTGCCTGTGTTTCTTTGTTTTCTTCTCAGCGTTATGACCTTTGGGGGCATCACTACTCCTTACCTTCCTCTCTCTGGTGAGTAACGTTGTCTCCTAAGATAACAATCAACAGGAAGGGGAGAAAACCCTTTTAATGAATAAGCAACAAATCATATAGTGAAGCAAAATCAATCAATATTTGTCAAGAACCTACTATGGGCCAGGCACTGTGCTAAGCACTGGGGATACAAAAAGAGGCAAAAGATAGTCCCTGCCCTCAAGGAGCTTGCAGTCTAATGGAAAAGAAGGCATGCCAACAACTGTACAAAGCAAGCCCTATATAGGATAACCAGGATATAACAACAGAGGTAAGGCAGTGGAATTAAGGACCTGAGAAAAGTTTCCTGTAAAAGACAGGATTTTAGGATTTTACTTTGGATGCCAGAGAAGTCAATAAGACCGAGTTGAGGAGGGGGAAAGCATGAATGAATCCAGACAGTGGCAATCTCCGAAAACGTACGTCTCCTGCATCTTGTTTCCATCATCCCTCTGTCAGGAGGGAGTTACTATGTTTCATTCATTACAGTTCCTCTGGAGACATGGTTGGTCATTGCATCAATCAGAGTTCTTAAGTCTTTCAAAATTGTTTTTCTTCATGATGTCGTTTTTCAGTGTAAATTGTTCTCTTGGTCCTATTTACTTTACTAGGCATCCGTTCATATTCACCAGCATTCTCTGAAATTGTGTCATTTCTTATGGAACAATAATATTCCATTATATCCACATACCCCAGTTGGTTCAGCCATGCTCCAGCTGATTCTAGTTCTTAGATGCTAGTTCTTTACCTTTCTTCTTCCCCACCCCACCCCTTTTAACTTCACCTTTGGGATCAAGAAGCTTGTATTGCTTCTGACTACTCCCTCCCTAGTATTAACCTACCTCTTATGAAATAATGATTAAAAAATGTGATTAATGGCAGAAAAAGGTACTTGAGTTTGAGGCCATTTACATTTCTTTAAATTTTATTCTGAATTATTTTCTGCCTATGTTTGTTACATAAACATCAGCAATTAGGATTTAAATTTGCATATAGTCATACTGACATATTGATTGATCTCAACTCTATAGGTACAGATGGCACCCTTACCTGTATATTGTATACAATTCTTGTCCATGCCCTTCCCTAAAGCACAGAACATGGATTTAGATTCAAGATCATCTAATTGAAGCTGTGTGTGTGTGTGTGTGTGTGTGTGTGTGTGTGTGTGTGTGTGTGTGTGTAAACTGAGAGAGTAAGAGACATTTATGAAATGAAGGTTCTAGGGGTAGCTCAGCAATAGGAGAAGGAGGCATGTGGAAGGATAGACTGTAGGAAGGAGACTCTGGGCACTAAGGGAAGCTCCAGGAAGACATCATGGGCCTTGAAAAAGTCAGGAATGGGGCTAGGAGGAGAATGAAGAGATCAGGTGGGATGTTCATAGCTAATCCAAAGAATCCCCATTCACCTGGTGGCAGCTGCAATACCAGCATTGGAAGGAGGGAAAGACAGAGACAGAGACAGAGACAGAGATGAGAGAGAAACAGAACAAATATATATATGTTTGTGTACCTGTACATATATATACATATATATATATGTATATACACATATAGTGTGTTTGTATGGATATGCATAGGCAGGAGATAAATGAACATACACACACATATATACACATACATATATATACATACACACACATACCCAAGATACATATGTATATATACATATATATACACACTCACAGGAGATGGCTATATATCTCCTGTGTGTGTATACATATACATATCCTGTCTATGCATATATATACATACATGTATATGTATATAGAGAGAGATATCCTGTATGAGACTATTCTAAATAATGATAGCAAAGTGATATTTGAATCCACAAATGCTTTTCCTCTTAGCCAGACTTTCCCAGCCCTTCTCCCCGTTAATAAACAAAACAAAACACCCCATTGTTGCTGGATTTCCTCCAGCAATTATTCAGAGAGCAGTTCTCCACTTTCCGGGTGGCTGCTCCAGTCAGTTGCGAGCAATTTAGAAGCCTTTTGGGATAGACTCTTACTGGCCAGTGAAGCTAAAGACTAGTGGCCTTAATTGGGTGTGTTTTACTTTATACAAGACAATCTGCTGACAAACATTTATTAAGTACCGGAGACAGAAGTACAAAGATTGAAACAATCTCTACCCACAAGGAACTTACTTTTTTATTTTTTGTCTTTTTGGAGGTAGGAAGGCAGGGCAATTGGGGTTAAGCGACTTGCCCAAGGTTACACAGCTAATAAATGTTAAGTGTCTGAGGTTAGATTTGAACTCAGATCCTCCTGACTCCAGGACTGTGTTCTATTCACTTCACCACCTAGCTGACCCAAGGAGCTTACTTTCTAAAGGGTATTAAGAGGAGAGGCCTCCAAAGGAGAGGCAATGGCAAGGAGGGAAAGATATAACCCAGTGGTTCTCAACCTTCCTATTGCTGCGACCCGTATGTGGGCGTATCTACATGTGGGCGGGCCCACCTGGAGACAGATAGAGGAGCCAGTCTCCGTTCCTAAGACCATCGGAAATGTGTGTTTTCTGATGATGTTAGGTGACCCCTGTGACCCCTGTGAAAGGGTCGTTCGACCCCCCAAAAGGGTCACAACTCACAGGTTGAGAATTGCTGATATAACCAAAGCAATCAACAGACCTTTTGCTCAGTGGTTTCTAGTCAATGACAGTAGGGTAGAGATGGTCCCATGGAAAGGCTTCTCCTTGGTCTTTGTGGTCCTGGCTTCATCTTTCCTCCTACTGAATGTCAGACAAGACTGGAGTTTCCTGTCCATCACCAGGGCAGCACACAGACCTCTAATATAGGGGCTGGGAGCCAACATCTCTAAGATTAAGACAGCTGGGGACATCTGGGGCTCTGCGTGCTTATGACTGCAGCCCCAAAACTAGGGCAACCACCATGCTGAGCCAGGTGAAATGTCCAACACTGTGGGTTTTATCAGGAAAGAAGGAGTCTTGCTTGGTGGCATCTGCAAGGTTTCCTACCTCTGATATCACAGGCGGGGAGCTACCAATTAGGAAGATTGAGCACAGCATGGAAGTTTCTAGATCTACATAATTACCAAAAAGGGAAGGGTGGAGGTGTCAACACTAATTGTGCTAGATATTATTTCAATAGTGCATTAAGGTGTGCAAAGTGCTTTGTGTACACCATCTCATTTTGCCAAAAAGGCTAAGAGACTGAGTCAGAGAAGAGACAGCCTGTTGCAAGGAAGACTGGGCCCCAAAATACAGGAAGGCAGCGATCAGACACCATCTTGGCTGGTCCTGGAGCCTGCTGAAGGTTTTCAACACCCCCCCCCAGCTAGACTTGAAGAACAGAGCCCTAGAACAGAACGCAGAGAACATGTTGTCAGGACCCCAGATAAAAGGGGCAGAGCTACATAAGGCCTGAGCAGTCCTTCCAAGAGTGCACCCAGCCTGCCCCCAACATCAAGTCCCAATTTAATTTGAGAAGTAAGGCTAAAAGAGGGCAGCTAAGCCCCGTAATGGACAGAGTGCTGGAAGACCTGTGTTCAAATCCAGCCTCAGACATTCACTTGCTAAATGTCCCTGGTCAAATCATTTAATCTCAGCTTCCTTATCTGTATAATGGGGATTATAAAGTACTACCTCCCAGAGTTATTATGAGCACGGAACGAGATAATATTTATAAGGCACTTTATAAACCATGAAGTTCTATATAAACGTTATAAGAATGTGTAAATAAAAGAAAGATTTTCTCTCCCCCTCCAAAAAAAAAAGCTGCTCAGATTCGGAGAACTATCAAAGATACTTTGGGGGATAGTTTTATCCTGGGGCAAAAAAATGACTTATAAAGACTTTACCAGCGCTGGAATCTTCTGGTGGTGGCCTACTTTTGATGGCAGCTAGCTTTCCGTTGCAAAAGAATATGTGTTTTTGGTCTGTTTTCCCTTTGGGGCAGGTGATAGCCAGAAAATTGAAATCCTCAGCAACAACACCCCTGGAGAGCTGCAGGGCCCTTTCAAAGGTTTTTCAGATTGGGGGAGGGGAGGCTAACCTTCCTTACCCCAGGGGTTGTCATCAAAGCCCAAGCTGTCAAACCTTCAAAGGCAGATGCTCACTGGTTTACATAAACTTAAGTGAGTTAACTTCCCCTTGCCTGCCAGAGCAAAGGATTCAAAGTAAAATTCAACTTTGTGTAACTGTGAGGATTAACCTTAGCCCCCCAAAAGAGGAGGAAATGTGCCTCTTTCGCTTCTTTGCAGAGGTAGGAGGACTAAGGGTGTGCGACATGGCATAGACATTGTATACACACACACACACACACACACACACACACACACACACCCCTATGTTTATGTATGTTTGCTGTAGCCATACAGTCAGGGTTAACTCTCTGTCACCCCATTTTGGGGTTTTCTCGGTAGAGATACTGAACTGGCTTGCCATTTCCTTCTGCAGCTTATATTACAGATGAAGAGATGGAGGCAAACAGGGTAAGGTGACTTGCCCAGGGTCACACAGCTAGTAGGCTTCTGAGGGCAGATTGGAACTTGGGAAGATGAGTTCCTGACTCCAGGCCTTGAGGTCTGCCCCATGCCTGTGCTTACAAGCTTATAGGTTTGTATGCATATGTGTACATGTAAACTATGCTTTCCTGTTGCGTTACCTTTATGACCTATTTAGTCTGTAAGTGATCATTTCATTGATTCACCCTGCCTGAAAATGAAATTATGACAGAAAGACACATAGTGCTGAGCTATGTCTGCTCTCCAGAATCTCCACTTGCCCTGCCTCCCCCAGCCTGGATGCCCCTGGGTTCTCACTTATTTGCCTGAAAGGCTGATTTTAGCCCTTCTATGCTGAAGCTTCACTCTCTGAAGTAGAGGCCCACCTATGGTGCTTCTTGCCTAAGCAGAGCTGACACCACCCCACCCACTGCTGAATCAGGTCTCTCTGATTCATTCCATAATGTGTCCTAGTCCCCTGACCTTCCTTTAAAAGCATTCTCCTGGAAGTGCCAGCACGGAGCAGCCCTTCTGAGGGCTTTGTGAAATCAGTATTTTTTTCTTTTCTTTTTAAATTAGTGTTTAAAATCTTTTTTATTTCACCTTCATTTCACCCCAATAAACATCTATTGTTATACAAAAGAAATGAGGCAAGGAAGCCATCAGCAGAATTCACTGTGGCACCCTGACCCCAGACCCAACATCTTATTCCGTTGTGTGTCTAGAGAGCCTGCCATTACCATGTAGGCCAGTGGCTGACCTAGCACACCTAAAGGAAGCTTGGCTGCCTCTAGGTAGAACCGTGAATGACTTGGGCTTGCTTGCTTATATAATCTTGATGATCTGTTTTCTGTTAATATTTAACCTTTCTCTGATTACTCCAGTGGCTCCCAATGACTTTGCTAAGTCTCAGTGGTCTGCCTTTGAATGCCTTAAGTTAATTATGTGAATGGTTGTCCCTGTATGTGAATCCCATCTCCCTGTGCTGTGGTTCTTGTCTTAAGAGTCCGTTGCCCTAAAGTTATAAAAAGGCTTGTTTTGCTAAGCCAATTGAGAGGCTGCTCAGGCCAGACTTGGAGTCTGCAATGGGGTTCTCCCATGTAATGACATGCTCTATAGCCATCTTTGTATTTTGGTATAGACCAGAGACTATACCCTGCAATACTTAATCCTTTCATCACTAGACCTTCCTCCCTGGAGCCCCAGGTATTGTCAAGTAGCCTGTGAAGCTCCAGGCCAGGCTGATTCTGGCCAGGCCTCCCTTGACTCCCCAGCCATCTTCTCACTAGATGCCTTGCTGCTGCCTGCATCCCTCCCCCAACTCTTCCCAATTCTGCCTCCAGAACCATAATCAAAACAATTGTATTATTGTTTCTGGGAAAGGCATATCAATAGACTGCCCTACTATTCCACTGGTCATCACTGTGACTCATCATCCAGAAATGTCTTGCCCTGGTCACCACTCTCTAATGTGTGTTGTCTCTGCCATTAGAATATAAGCTCTTTGAGGACAGAGACTAGCTTTTTTTTATCCCCAGCTCTTAGTACTCAATGCTCAACCCATATGAAGAACTTAACTTAAAGAACTTAAGAAGAACTTAACTCAAATTTTTCTTTCCTCTCTTCTTTCCTTCCTTCCTCCCTCCTCTTCCTTCCTTCCTTCCTTCCTTCCTTCCTTCCTTCCTTCCTTCCTTTCTTCCTTCCTTCCTTCCTTCCTTCCCTCCCTCTCTTTCTCTCTTTCTTTCTAGAAATATGCCTCAATTATGCAAGTAGTAGAGAAGGGGGCAGGGGAGGTTCTTAACACATCCACGGAGTCTGACAGTGTATGTTGTTACACACCCATAGGAGGCCCACCTCTGCAAAGAAGGCAAGGAGGCACAATTCCTCCTTTCTTCTTTGGGGTCAAGATTGATCCATGTAGTTATACAATGGTGAATTCTGTTCTGGGAAATCAGTATTTTAAAAGAGATTGTTGTATCTAAAAATATTTTTTAAAAGAAATGATTGCTGTTTCTACCAACCCCTGCATGGAGCATGCACACACACCTGGGGTCACTAGCAGAGAGAAGAAAATGCCTGACATGAAGCACGAGTGGCCCCTCAGAAAAAGCAGAGTCCCCTCCGCCCCCACCTCTCCAAGGACCTGTTCGTTTCTCTTTCCCCTCTTCTCACTTCCCCTTCTCTATTGGGTTTCTCAGCCAACCCTACTCCTCACCACCTGCTCAGAAGTTCAGCTCAAGTACTGGGGTCAGCCAAACAGCTGCAAATGCATAGCTGACCACCCCAAGGTAAGTGAGAAGAAGGGAAGGGAGAAATACCATAGTTAACATTCCTGCTCTGCTACCAAGAGGCTCCGCTTGGGCAACTCAAGTGTTTCGTAGGCTGGTCATCTTGACCCTTAGTTTTCAGGGTCAGGAGCACAAAGAGGCTCAACCAGAGTGAGGTCTTCTTATAGAAGAGTCCTATTCCTTAATTTTTGTTTCCTCCCATAACAACCTCTCCTTTCCTCTTCCTGTCTCTCCATGATACAAATGAATTTCTAAGGGTCTTGAAGGGGCAGGTTTCTAACTGGAAGAAGGGTCATGCTGACCCACTGGAGGACAGTTAGGCCTTCAACTTTTTTTTTTTAATGAAAAGTAGCAACTGATATCTTTTTACTTTTCTTTGGCTAATTCATTGGCTAGGGAACTCCCATTGAGGAGAGTCCCTGTAACAATGTGGATCTGTCACTGACTGTCTCAAAGTTGCCCGGGGCTCTGAAAGGATCCACAAGTTGGTGGGGAAAAGTTTCACCCAGTTGACATGTGTCAGAACCACGACTTAAAACCAAAGGCTTCTTGACTACAAATCCTGCTTTCAAATTTTTCTATAACAAGAAATAAGGCAGCTACTCTCACCAAAAACAGCTTAACAACCAGGCAAGAAGAAACATAACTGGAGTTATAACTAAGTAGGGACACCTGGCTTTGCTTCAGGGCCCTGAATTTAGAAGGTGTGTATGAAACCACTTTCAGTCCTTTATCAGGTAGAAACAGTAAGGTTTAGCACTTAATTATCAAGAATAATTCATTAAAGTAGGAATTACCTGTTTTAGGCCTTCCCCACTTCCAAAACTTCAGTCTCCTCCAAAACATCTTCCCACCAGTGCCCTGGTTCTGTAGTCCCATACCACAGAGACATGGCATATCACTACACAGTATCCTTGCCGCTGTGCTAGCTAAGAACAGCACACAAGGCCTAGTTATGACCATGCAAATAGCCTGACAGGAAGAGATAGAAAACCCAGAAAGTTCTTGAAGCCTTGACTATTTCCCCTTGAGATTCTAAGTTCTACCTATATTTTTATAGATGTCAGACGACCCTCCATGTAGAACTTGACATTTACCAAATATCTGTCCGGGGACTGGACAAGGAACCCAACTCTATCAAGTAACCTTGGCTGCCCAATGACTACAGACGGCTGGAAGAAGGAGGAAGGGGGTGGAAGAAAGAGCATCTGGCTCCAGTTTGCTTTACCTCCACGAAGGACAAAAGCATGACTCCCACAGCTGAAACGCTCCAGCCCAAGAGCGGGGCCAAGAATGCGAGGCTCTTAGACCTACCGGAAGGAGCTAAAGTGGACGACCTCATCAAGCCCCCATACTTATTGGTTCCACATGTTGGAAATCAGGACATGACAGATTCACCAAAGTGAGATTTTTGCATAGTGATGAGAGCACCTGGGGAACAGCCCCATCGGGCATTTTCTTTGCCTTTTCCAGATTAACCTGCTAATGTGCAAACTCCAAAGCAATAAGTCTCCCTGGATTTTCCAAAGGACCACATTCAGCGGGGCCACAGATGCATGTATGCCTAATGGAGTGTGACATTGAGGCTTAGGTAATTGCTAAATTAAAAGAATATTTCTCCTTGACACCAATTTTTAGTTGTCACCGTTCTTGAATTATGGGAAAACACTGGGTTTTAGGGTGTTGTTCTTATTGTTTTTGCACCTTTTCATCTACACCTGTGTGTATCATCTTCAATTATAAAGGAGAATGATGCGTACTCTTTCCCAGTTCTTTGGGGAGTCAAGAGTAGCACCTGCACCCAGGACTTTCCACAATAGAGTGAGAGAAGTGCCCCATCCACCCCTATATTCTCAAGAGTCAGGATCTGATCCAAAAAATGTCCTTAGTTTAAGGAAAGTCATTTATAGCTGGTGGGGAGGGAGTGTAAATATAAGGGTGTATCATTTTAACGAGTCTATGCTTCACAAAACACACTCGATTTAAAGGCAGAAATCATCACAAAAATGAGATTTGGCTTCAACTAAGAGTTTTTCACTGGTGACCTTTACATGGACCTTTACATACATTGCTTTGGTGTCATCGAGAAGCCCATTTGCAAACGACTTTTCCAAAGCCTACCTGCTAAATTAAGCAGAATTCCGCTGACCTGGAACACTGATTGTAGAGTCAGAAGACATGGGTTCCGATCCCTCCTCAGATGCTAACCTGGAGCTTTGGCTAAGTTGCACAGACTCTCCCTGCTGGGACCCTACGCTCTGACCTTACCTTGCCTAGTCTCTGGCTCCTCTCACCACTTCCCAGTCAACTCTAAGAGAGCTCTACCTTTGGACCCTTCTTTCCAGCATCCCCCTTCTAGCTCCCTGGTGTATGATGCCTTCCCCTGTCGGGATGTAAGCTCCTTGAAGGAAGGCACTGTCTTGCTTACTTGTATTTGCATTCTCAGCTCTTAGCCTCAGATGAACAAGTTTAAGGAGAATGGACAGATATAATTCTAGCCCAGCAGCCTTTCTCTGTGGAGAGCAGAGTGGTCAGCCTCTGGCACTAGTGTCCTAGTAGAAACCAAAGTCTCCTTTGGAGAAGAGCAAGGGGAGGAGACTCTGGAGATAGCTATGCATGCCTCCATGTGAGTTTCATCTAGATAGACCCATATGGACACACGTGGGCAAAACATAGCCCTGCATATAAGGATATACATAATGTATATGTAAGAGGATGGACACACACACGCGCACACACACGTGCACACACACACGCACACACACACACACACACACACACACACACACACACACACACACACCTCTCAACTAAGGAGATATTCCAAACACTGATACCTTTGTCAGATAAGAACACCTCTTTGACAGAGTTATAGGAAGCAACTACCATGTTGGGCAAATAAGATTGTTTGCAACCCCAAGGTGAAAATATCTTTGATGAGGTCACAAAGGAAAAGCATGACTGGCTCATCAAACAAACCACCCAAGCCTCTAGCAGAGGAATTGAAGTAGTTTACAATCCAACAGATTCCAATTCATCAGTGGAGGGCCTCAGGTTTGGGAGATGAGGATTCCCCTGAGGAGGCAGACAGACCCTGTACCTGCACCAGAGGTGGAGGAAGAATTAACACGGAGGGAGGGGAAATTGGGAGATCAGCTTTAGAGGAGATGTTACACACACAAATGGTTCAGTTGTTTCAGTCCTGTCCAACTCTCTGTGACTCCATCTGGGATTTTCTTGGCAAAGATCCTGGAGTGGTTTGCCATTTCCTTCTCCAGCTCATTTTACAGATGGGGAAACTGAGGCAAATAGAGTTAAGTGACTTGCCTAAAATCACACAACTGATGTCCTATGCATGAAAATGAAGAAGGCTAAGAAATGAGCAACTCAGAACCTGCTGCTATATCCATAAAATATTAAAAGACATAGAGGAAGACCTCTTCTGCATTGAGATCCTGAGTAGAAGATTTGCAAGGGAAGACATGGACAAGAGTTGCCTGGTGGAAGAGTCTGGATGTGTTGCAATCTGGACCTGGAGAGAGTACCCCAGTACCCAGCAAAAGTGTTTGTGGATTGATTGATTTATAAGATCACAGCTCTATAAACTTTAAGACTCAAAAAAGAGAGAGAATATGAAATATGAAGTAAGATCAGACTACACCAGTACCTTTTATCCCTAATCAGCATTTTCTCCAACTTTTTTCTTAATGCCCTGGCTTCAGTGAATGTAAGCTCAGTCAGCACAAGCAGCGGACAGGCAGGGTAGATTTCATTTTTGGCTTGGCACAAAGTATGGGGACCGTAGTTGGTGTTGAATTGGTGTTAGTTGCCCTGAATTAAAATATTTCCCCCAGTCTGGTCCTATAACCATCTCTAATCCTCTCTTTGCCAAAATTATCTTTTGTTTCAGATGGTAAACCCCTCAGTTGCAACCATGGTATCCCTGATATGTTCTGTGTATGTATTATTCCCCTATTAGAACATGTGCTAAAAAACAAGCTCCCTGAGGGCAGGAGCTGTTTCATTTTTGTCAGTGTATCTCCAGTGCCTAGTTTAGTGCTTGGTAGTTAAGAAATTCTTGTTGATTGATTGCAATTATTATTACAATATAATCCTTTCCCCAAATATTACTTAAGGGAATTGAACATAAGTAGGGATTTGCACTATTTATTTAAGACAAGTGATCTTTCTGGTCAACCTATCTTTTCCCCTACCTCCATTCCTTCTTTGCCAACAAGGAATTTTTAACGAGTGGTCTGTTATCAGTCCTTTGGATGTTAGTCCTAGGCTGTCCCATCTGCAGGCCCCGGGAACAATGTCCCATTTGGCCAGTGCTGAAGGGTGCATCCACTGACCAGGTCATTTTCGGATTTTCCCTCTGCTTCAGCTCTTGGAAAGTATTCTAGTCAGTTCATTTTCCTTCTCAATTCTTGTTTCCAAAGTTGTAGTGTCAAAATAAAGCCTTCTGTTATGCTATTGCGTTGTCTTTGACTTCTTGGCCTGAATTGAAAAGAAAGGACAAATCACCGTGCAATTTGTGTTCATTAGGACCTCCTGTGAAAGAACATGATGGCTCTTCTAGGTTTTTAACATATTGGTATGTTCAGCATTTGTTGTTGAAAAGACAAAGACTAATTCAATACTACCTGGCCCTGTCTCTGAAGGGAGGCTTGTCAAGCCTGTATGCGGGGCATTAGGGCCTGACACTAAGTACTTGCCAGTTGCTAGAATGATGGATGCATTGATGGCTCAAAAATCATTTGGTACTAGCAAAGCTAATTTCATTTCAGAGCCATGCCTCAGCAAATAGGAGCCTTTCATTTCAGTGACTGGTAGATAGCAAGAGAATGGAGTCAAGAGGGACTGGCAGAGGACCAAGAGTGAGTGGAGGTTTCTTTTCCCAAAGCAAAATGCTTGAGTTGGCTATCAATGAAGCAGCATGAGGGTGTGAGCTGTACTCGCCTGTTTATGAGCTGCTCTCTGGTGGAAGTCCCAGAGGTCTTCCTACATAATCCCCTTCTCCCTCCAGCTTCCTACATGTGCAGCAAAATATGTGAGGCTGATCCTGTTCTCTGTTAGGGACCCCTCAGACAGCACTCAGTCTAATCTGAAGATGCTGGATCTTAGGAGAGGCTGACTGAGCAAGCTGTTTTAAAGCTGGCATCACAGAAGTTGTGGAGCATTTCAGGGAAGGCAGTTTCCCTAGTTTCCCACTTTGAAAACAAAAACCAGAGGCAGAGCTAACTATTAGGATTAATTGACAGTAAAGAAGCCAATGTGAAGGACAGAGGCTACAGAAGATAGCTGACTCCATTCATACGGGTTTGGAGACTGGAAGACTTTGGTTCAACTCATCTCAAAAACATACTAGCAGTGTGACCTTGGACAAGTCAATTAATTTACTTCCTCATCTGTAAAATGAGAGTCTTGGGGTTGGCAATTCCCGTAGTCCCCACCTGATCTAAGTCTACCACCCTATAATCCTAGGAGCCTACAATCTCTGTGTACTCTGTGTCCCAGCTGTCTGGTTTTTAGCTTGGGAAGGGTGACAGAATATGCTGGGGAAAGACCAGCCCTGCCAGGAAGTGTGAATGGATACCAAATGGTAGTGCTAGGAGCATTTTATACTAAAGGCAGATAAAAGAAAGGAAAGTTGGAATTCTATCAAGGAGTACCAATCCAAGGTAGTGAAATTCTAGAGCTCGCACAAAACATAATCACACATGTAGTGGAGACTGGCCAGTGAGCACCCAGCCCTGATGAACAAGTACAGAGTGCTGAGTGAGAGGAAATTTTCCTCACCCCTGTTCCCTCCTCCCTGGGGAGTTGAGAGCATGAGCAGGTATTCTATGACTGTTTCCTCTGCCAAACATATGGTGAAGAAAGGGCCTTTGTCATTGGCTACAGAATCAGAAGTATACATACAAAAGACTCCTCAGGGGGCAATGTGAGCCCTCATTGAGTAATATGTTGCGTCTCAAGAATACGTGACAGTTTTATTCTTTCCTCTTTGTCCTTTTCTGTCTTTAGGTGGAATGCTGGAGACATCGGGGCCCTTGTGATGTTGGAAAGATCAAAAGAGCAAAAGACCGATGATGAGAGTCCACATTAGAGCTGGTGAGCACTGAACTGGGCAAAGTACCAGAGGATCCCCGAGGAGCCACAGGGACCTCGTCTGGTAGTAGATTGACTCTGAAGCCAAGATGGGTGACCCTCCCTATTACATATTTCAAATTTGCAAGTGAACTCAGCAGGGGCAAATACTTAGTCTCCTCTCTCCAGGGACCAAGATGAAAGGGGTAAGGAGGAATGTGTCCTGGATTCAGGGAAATAGTTTTATTTACATTCTTGCCATATCTCCTCAGTAAATATCCTTTTGTAAAAGTAGATGGGTTTAATTGTATTGGGGTGCTAATTGCTGAGGAGAGAGGGCATCTATGATATAAGGGAAATATTAACTATAACTGGTGATTGATGCTGAGGAATTCACAGTGGAAGGGGAGACCGAAGCCAATAATTTAATAGGAAATACACTCCCAAGCCCATGGCCTTGCTCAAAAGGACTCTACTCAGATGAGTGTTAGTTAGGAAAAGAATCTTCAGTCTTTATAAATGCTACATATATTTTTCTTTCATTGCTACTTCCTAGGGACTGGCCCTCCCCACCAGCAGTACCCTTTATACAAAAAAGTATCGTTAAACAAAGCAGCTCAGCACTTTGGCCATCTCTGACAAGGAATACCTTCTTATGCACCCTTAAGCCACCACTTTCTGCTAAGAGGAAAGAGGTATACTTGACCATCAGCAATCTGGAGCTGCATTGACCAGATTTCTGAAGTCTTTCAACAATGTTTTCCTTCCGAATATTATGATCATCATTTAAATTCCTCTCCTGGTTCTACTTCATTCACTCTGCCTCAGTTCATACAAATCTTCCCAAGTTTCTCTTAATTCTTTATATGCCATTTCATCATCTAATCAAACTGCATCCCCTACTCCTAAGCAACCACACAAGGAAGAAGGTAGAAAGAGCTAGAAAGAAGCTTGCTGGCCATTAAATTCTACCCCTTCAAGTACAAGATGAAAAGAATTGAGCTTCAGAGTGGGTGACTCACCCACATTATCACGATCAATTGTGGCAGATCTGGCAGTGAAACCCAAGTTCCCTGACATCGAGTCCCATGTTCTGTCTATTGCATCATTCTTCCTTATGTTCATTTCAAATAAACACATGTCCAACAGGGAGAGAGAGAAAGGGAGTGAGAGGGGGCAGGGGAAAGACAGACAGACAAAGAGACAGAGAGAGAGAGAGAGAGAGGAGCACTTCCTTCCTACACTCCATGCACCATCCCTAGATTAAAGGGCTTCTTAGAGATACAAGTATGACAGTGGACACAGCTTTGAACTTACAGTCAAGATGACCTGAGATCAGATCCCATCTCAGACACTTGCTGTGTGACCCTGGGTGAATGGCGTTTACTGTTAGTCATATTCCTTAGCTACAAACCAAGAGGCTAAGTTCCTTTCCAGCTCTAAATCTACAATCTTATGTCAATGCCCTTTGAGAAAACTCCTTGAGAAATCCGTTTATAACTGAGAGATCCGTGTGCTCTCCCCTCACTCTCTTTTTAATTAACTGCAGTCCAACTTCCAACCTCATCATTCAACTGCAACTGTACTCTCCAAAGCTTCCAATTATCTCTTAGCTGCAAGGTCTAATGGACTCTTCAATCTTAATCCTTCTTGAACTCTCGGGTCCTGTCCATTACCCTGTTCTCCTGGATTTCTCTTCTCCTTGGGTTTTCTGGACACCACCCACTGCTGGTTTTCCTTTTACTTGTCTCACTGCTGAGGAGCTCCTCAGTTCTTTTTGCTGGATCTTCAACCAGGTCACACTTGCCACCCGTGGGTGTTCCATAGTACTTGGTCCTAGGTCCTTTTGTTTTTCCCGCCATAGTCTTTCACTTCATGACCTTCTCAGTTCCTATAGATTCAACTATTATTCTTATACAGACAATTCAGCTCTTTTTATCCTACCCTAATCTCTCTTCTGACCTCCAATCTCACATCTTCAACTGCCTATTGGACATCTCTAAACGCATATCCCATATACATTTTCACCCCAACATGGCCAAAATTGAATTCATCCCCCACCACCACCCTTTTCTTTTCTTTTTTTTCAACTTTTGTTTATTTTTAGTTTACATCATTCATTTCCATGAGATTTTGAGTTGCAAACCCCTACCCACCACCCCAAAACAGCAATCCCACTGTATACCCCCTCCCCCAATCTGCTCTCTCCTATATCTTCCCCCATTACCCCTCTGACTTTCTGGTAGGGCAGGATGGATCTCCCTACCCCAGTGCCTGTATATCT
>CM053590.1:22629533-22780226 GCA_028646515.1 Pseudochirops corinnae | reverse complement strand
TCCTTGAGAATTTCTTGAAGGATGCTTTCTAGGTTCTTTTTTTGATCATGGCTTGCAGGTAGTCCAATATTTTTAAAATTGTCTCTCCTGGATCTATTTTCCAGGTCAGTGATTTTTTCAAGGAGATATTTCACATTGCCCTCTATTTTTTCACTTGTTTGGATCTGTTTAATAGTATCTTGGTTTCTCATTAAGTCATTAAGGCCATCCCACAAAGAACCTAAAGCAGGATCAACTCTGTGCTCATCCAAATTCTCCCTGAGCTCTGGATTTGAATCACAGAATCTGGGATTCATTTAGATTCAAATTCCAGCCCTGCTACTTGCTGCTTGCATTACCTTGGATAAGTGACCTAATTTCTGGGCCTCATTTTCCTTCTCACAATTGAAAGTATTGGAGCAGATGACTTTTAAATGCTAAGTCTACATTCCCATGATGCTTCTTATCTCTTGGGATCTAAATAGCCTTCAAATCTCAGAACTGGAAGGCTCTTTCAAGGTCACCTACTTGAACGAACCCTTATTCTAAAGTATGAAATCTCCTTGCAATTTGGAAAGCCATTTCTCTAAACTCTGGAAGAAACTATATGAGGTATGTTGTTAGTTTTACCTTTTCTCCCCTTGCCTGCTCATAAGGTAGAGAAGAAGTGTCAATAAGTACTCATTTGTTGATTGATTACATTGGTTAACATCAGATTACATCCAGATGCCCTACAAACATGCCAGCAATTGGAAATACTTATTCTTTTTAATTAAGGCAAAATTATTTTCTCCAATATTTCAAATAAAGTATACAACTCTTGTGGTATAGTTGAAAGAGTAGGAGACTTGGAGTCAGGCAAGACTGGGATTTGAATTTTATCTCTGACACATATTAGCTATGTGATTCTGGACAAATCACGTAACTTGTGTGAGCCTCAGTTTCCTCATCCGTATGATGGATAGAGTAAAATCAACGTAATTACTTTGTAGATTGTAGTGAATAACATATGTGATAATATGTATGTAATTATAGAATGTCTATGAATGTTCCAAAGTCTCTCCAAAACACTTATATTACACATCAAGACAATACTCCAGGAGCTGACTCTCCATCCTCTTCCACATGGGGAATTGCACAGATTCTTAAAAACATTTTGCTTTTACATCACTTCCATTTTCAAATATAACTCTACCTTTCCTCACCTACCAGTGAGCCTCCCCTCATAACAAATAATTTCTAAGAGAGGGAGAAAATAAATCAATTCAGCAAAAATAAACCAATACATGAACCAGGTCTGATAATATATGTAATACTTCCCTCCCCTAGCCTCCCACCTCTGAAAAGAAGGGAAGGAGGTTCATTTTCTCACGTTGTCTTCAGGGTCAAGCTTCTTGGTCATCATACTTATACTAAATCAAGTTCAGGGTTTTTGTTCTATTTCCACTTTTGTAGCTACTGGGTAAATTGTTTTTTCCTAGTTCTACTTCTTTGATTCAGAATCAGTTAGAATCCCTCTCATTGCTTCTCCAAATTCTTCACCTTCATCCTTTATTCTAGTGCAGCAATATTCTGTCTCCTTCATGTGTCACAGTTTGTGAGCCATGATGCATTCAATGGGCATCTATTTTGTGTTGAATTTCTTGCTAGCACAAAAGCTGTTCAAAACAATAAAGCTATATGTAAGGAATCCTCTATCCTGCTCTTGTCATCTCCACCTTGCCTTTCACAGATCTCCAACAACATAGACAGAATTCTATACCAATGGGCTTTGGGACTAGGAATACAGAGAGAGACAGACAGGGGAGTGGGGGGAGGGAGAGAGAGAGAGATGAAGAGACATAAAGACACAGAGACAGAGAAAGAGAGACAGAGATGGAGAGAGACAGAGACAGAGGAAGAAGGAGAGAGGGGCAGCTAGGTGGCATAGTGGAGATAGAGTGCCAGCCCTGGAATCAGGAAGAACTGAGTTCAAATCCAGAATCAGATGCTTACTAGGTGTGTGATCCTGGGCAAATCACTTAACTCAGTTCCTCACCTGTAAAATGAGCTGGAGAAGGAAATAGCAAACCACTCCTATATCTTTGCCAAGAAAATCCCAAATAGGGTCACAAAGAGTCAGACACAACTAAAATGACTGAACAACAAATATATGTGTATAAGTAAGTGTATATGTATGCATGTATGTACATGTATATAATATTTTACATATACACACAGAGATGTATATATTCACATATGTGTGCATGTATGTGTACTTGTATGTGTATACATTAGCTTTTATCTTTCCTCTCCTAAACTATAATTATTTGCAACCAAATAACTAATAACAGAGCTCCGTGCTCCTCTTACTCTAAATCCAGCAATCCAGTCAGCAAGGAGAAAAAAAATGGACTAGCCTGCCTAAACTGCAGACTCTCCAATGGGTGACTGGGTCCAAGTCATGGAGAGCTAATGTTCCTAAGCTCAGTGAATTTTATGTTCTCTACTCAATTCCTTCACTCTCCACACTTTTCTCTCAAATGGATTTCAAGCAAGCATGCACAGTATTTATTCAGCAGAGCCTTTTGTGAGGCAGAGGAAAATAAAGAGCCTGAGGGGTATATAAAGCCTATCCTATGGTCTTATTTTTCCTTATGCTCATTTTCTACATTATCGGAGAAACAAATTCTGACCTAATGAACAAGAGTAACTATTTCCACCCAGTGACACATCATTTGTCGAGCATATGGCTGTAATGTGATTAGGATTTGACATGAGGCTATTATACATCTCCTGAGATCTCCCATAAAGAAGAAAAGTCATCATTTTCGATTTCTTTGGACAACTCTGGTGTTGAAACCTGCTGTTGGATGAAAGCATTTGACCTTCCCATTTTTCTACCACTGTACCCAATCATATCTGGATACAGAGAGTCCCCCTAAATTCCCACTGTCCCATTTTAATTGGGGTAGGAAAAAAAAACACCTAGCTTCAGGTGATGATGAAATCACAATATTCCAGTTCCCCTCTTTTAAATAGCCTAAGATACAAATGACCCATAATGCACAGGACACACCTGGAAAAGAAAAAAATACATACATACATAAATCATGAGCATACACACACTCACACACTCACACACACACACACACACACTCACACACACTCTCTCACACACACTCACACACACACACACACACACACACACACACACACTTGATCTTCCCCAAAATACAAACCTTGATGATTGTTAAATTGATGAATTCTCTCTTTCCATTTATATTTCCTGACAAAGCTGCATAATCAATTACTTGAGATTTCCCTGAGATGTTTCCATTTCATAGGCAAAAATTTAAAGAAAAATATCCTGATACACCAGCTAGAAACCAAACCAGTAGAATTCCTATCATAAAATGTTTCATGGAAGATGTTCTACCTGGACAAATACAGAGAGAGTCCTGGAAAAGTCTGCCAAAGTATCCTCGAGATTAAATCTCCATCTGCTTCCTAATACCTTAGGGGAAAAAATCTGACATTCAAGGGCCTCTGCATCATGGGTCTAACATATCTTTGTAACCTTATTTCAAATTACTACCATCAAGACATTTTCCATACTTAACAATTTTTCATTTTTTACATGAAATAAATATTATTGATACTTGTTTGTTTTTTATTGCCCAGATTTTTCAGTGGCCCACCTCCCACCAAACCATTCCATACAACAAAGAATTTTTTAAAGGAAAAAAATGAGTAAAACTAATTGATAAATGGAAAAAAATCTGACAACGTATGCAATATTCCACACAGCACCCCTGCCCTCACTTCTGCAAAGAAAAAAAGTGAAGGCAGGTATAGTCTCATATGGGTTCTTTTGGAGCCATGCTAATTCTTCTTCATTTTCCAATCTTCATTTTTGATTGCTGTGTGCTTATTGTTCTTTCTATTTCATTGTAGTAGTTGTGCATATTGTTTTCCTGGATGTGCTTACCTGGATTTTGCATCAGTTCAGATAAGTCAATCTATGCTTCTCAATGTTCGGGATGTTTATTATTTCTTCTAGCGTAGCAATCCTCTGTTACATTCATGAATTACAAAGTGTTCCCCAGCAAATAGGAATCACGACCATTTTTCCATGATCTCTTTCTGACATTTCCTTCAACAGTACATTGGCACAGATTATCTCCCTTTTCTGAAACGCCCTCTCTCCTCACCTCTAGACACCACTCAATTCAGGTACAGCTCCTTCCATGAAGTGTTTTGTGATAGATCCCATCAGTAACCATCTTCCCTCTAGGACCACAAATTTGTTCGTATTTATTACACATTTGTGTGTCACATTTATCTGTACTAACATCTTACTCACCTTCTAGACTGTAAACTTAGTGAGAGACTTCGTATCTTTTCAGCCCCTTAGAATAGTTCTTTACAAGTTAGATCTTAATAAATGTTTGTTGAATGAATGAATGGACTAATGAATGCTTTCAACATAAGACCATAGATTTAGATCTAGAAGGAAACTGATATCATAAACTTCCTCACTCTAAAGATGAGAAGACTGAGACTCAGGTTGGTTGTGATCAACCAACGTCCCACTAGAAGGGGGAAGTGAGAATTGAGGGGAAGATGTTTGACTTGCTGGTTAGAAAAAGGAGTTGTGATCACTCTGCTTCAATTCTGGACTCTGTGTCTGTCTCTATTTCTCTGCCTCTCTATTTCTGTCTTTCTCTGTCTTTCTCTCTGTCTCTGTCTCTTCCAGTTCCTAAGAAAAGAGATATCAAGAATCATTCAGGAGGAGGAGATGAAACAATTGCTCTTAAGAAGAAATGGAGGGAGTAAATTCACAGCTTCATGTACAAGAATGCGCCTCCTGTGTCTTCATATTTTGTGTGCACACACTCTGCCATTTGTGAAATATGTAACAGTTTTTTTCTTGGTAGGGTGGGTGAAATGCCTTAATTAACTAATTTATCCTACTGTAAATTCCACCACACACCCCCAGCTTGAATTAAAATGAGAGAATGCAATCCCAAGATCTCTGCCATAGTTCTTGGGGCCCAGTTATCTTCTCCGAAAGGAATGGAGGATCATGGCAGGATAGATTTTGAGCCGGCAGTGACCTTTTGAGGTTACTGAATCCACCTCATTTTGCAAATGAGAAAAACAAGACCCAGGGACAGTAAGTCACTTAACAAGGGTCACATGGCTAATAGTTGTTAAGATGGGGGCCTGAATGCAGGCCCTCCTAAGGCCAGAATAAGTATCCTACTCACTATGGCACATTACCTCACTGGACAAGCTGGAAACTTGGGATCACACTGCTAGGTTGCTTAGCAAATTCACCTTTTTATTCCATGGCCCAATTATCCAGTATTATTACAGAGGAGTAGGAGTAATAATGGCACTTATTCCTACAGCACTCTCATGTTTACAAAACACAGTCCAAACAACTGTCCTGGGAATAATGTAATAAAAGCAGTATCGTCTCCATTGTCTAGATGATGAAACTGGGACCCGCTCTGAGAGTGATTTCTTTGAATCCCGAAGGGAAAATTTAGATGGTCTTGGGATGATTTCCATGGGCCTTCAGAAGTAACACCTGTCCCTTTTTCCCTTTGGAAGATGAGTGGAAAATCAGAAGCAGGAAAATCTAAGAGGAAAAGGGAATTCTGGGCCAGGGCAGAGAAGGAGGTCCTTTTTCTGATTAGATGTTATAAGAGCTTGAATTTACAGATTCAGCAAAATGTGTTCATGGTGGCTCCCATTGCCATTGTCATCGTCATTCCTCCGGTATCCATTGTTTCTTATTGAAGGGCCTCATTGAAAATGCACATGTTCTCTGGGTTCTCTCTCCCAGCTGCTACATGTTCACTTTGGGAATGGAGCATTGGATGCTTTCAGCCCCTGAATGCTCACCTTTCATTATAAGATCATTGAGCCAGTGCTGGAAGGGACATTAGAGGTTAACTGGTACCCTCTCTCCATTTTACAAGTGAGAAAACTGAGGCTTAGAGCATGAGGTGACTTCCCCAAGGCTGCACAGTTAGGATTGCACAGGCAGGATTCAAACCCCAGATTTCTTCTCATTTTATACAACAGAGGGGTCAAGCTAGAGCCCCCACATCCTGAACCAGATTAAAAGGTAATTGGGGGATGTTTAGCAAACTTATAAAAATAAGATGCAATATAGATAATGTTAAGTTTTGGTTTTCTAGGTCAGTATTCAGCCAGATTTGAATTTGACACTACCATGAGACAGCTATTGTACTGCACCAGTAGAATACCTTGTGGGATATGTAGGCTCCTTTCCCATTTGGTAAGGCCCAGAAATGGGGACTGTGAGAGATACAGATAGAGACAGATGGAAAGAAAGACAGTAAGGGGGAAAGAGAGAGACAGAGAGTAACAAAGAGAGGAAGGGAGAATGGGAAAATAGAGAGAGACAGACAGAGGGGAGGAAGGAAGAGAGAGACAGAGACACAGAGACAGAGACAGAAACAGAGACCTCGAGACAGAGACACAGAGACAGAGACAGACAGACAGAGAAGAGAGACAGAGAGAGAGGCAGAACCAGAGCCAGAGACAAAGACAGAAAGACTGACGACAAATAAGAGACAGTGATAGAGAAGTAGAGAGATGGGGAAAGGGAAGGGGAAAATAGAGGCACAAACAAAGTGAGAGAGACCCAGACAGACAGACAGAGACAGTGAGAGATGGGGGGGCAAAAAAATAGAGACAGAAAAGAACAGAGAGATTAACTCGAGAGGACATGTTTCTGCAGCATCCAAGGAAGCTAGCATGTCCCGATATCAGTCCCCCCACTCTAATATTCAATCTAGAGCATGTTCTCCAGATGGCTTTTTTTTAAACCTCAAAGGCCTTTCTTTTTTCCTTTTTCTTGTCCGTGTTCCTCATTTTTCAGAGGTCCCTGAGGCTTCCTGCTTACTTCTAAGACTGGCATCCACTCTCTGAACTTATTCTCAGAGGAGACGGCTTGAGCACAGCGTCAGAAAACCCTTCTGGAAGCTAGAAGGGGCCTCAGGGATCTATCTGGTAATTCAGTCCTTTGGGCTGTTTTGGGGGATTTTTTAGAGAAAGAAACGCTAAGGTCACATGACCATGTCCAAGGTTATGTTGCTAATGAGCCAATGGCAAAACTGGGGAAAGAGGCAGCCCAACATGGAGGAAAGAGAGCTGGCTCTGGAGTCATAGGAACTTCAGATAGTGCCTCTGATGCTCACTTACTATTTGCATGACTTTGGACAAGCGTGTTCACCCTTTTTGGCCTCAGTTTCCCCATCTGTAAAATGAAGGATTGGCCTAGATGGTCTCTGGGATAGCAACCAAAGCTTTTGATTTCCATTTCCTTGGTTTTCCTTCCCACAATAACAGGTTGCTTCCATTGACCTTGTTTGGGATGAAAAATACCCTTCATCCTTAATTTAATGAAAAGAAATAAACACAGAGATCTCTTAGGATAAGAACAGGACTTTATTCTCTTCCCCGGGAGAAGAGGGCGGTCTTCCCCATGACTCATCATGGAGAAGAGGCAAGTTACAAAAGATAGTGCTGGAATTTATAAACTAACTTAGTCAAGACCCCTCCCCGACTGTTTCCCCTCTCATTGGTGGAGAGGCATTCTTCACCAAATAATTCCCCAACTGGGACAGCAAGGAAAGATAAGGGGAGGGTCCCACCAAGGCAGGAAAACAGACAAAGGAAGATAAAAGTGATTGACAGAAGCAATTTGAAAAGTTAACCCCCCCCAAATGGAGAAGTTTTCACTCATCCCATATAACCTCACCCTCCTTCCTGTTCTTCTTTTTCATTCTCTACCACCTGGATGTCTATCCTTATCTGACTCACCCTACCCTTCTCATTCTTGCTCTTCCTTGGGTCTTCTCCACATCACGGCTTGGGGCCACAGTGGAAAAACCTTCATGAATATTGGTTTGTTGCTGTTTCCCTCCCCCTCCCCCAATCCCCGTATGTTCCTTGTGTTTTCATTCTGGGTATTAACCTTTTCCCCTTCTTTGACTGTGGAATCTTATCCCCACACCCTTCGGAGCCCACGCTGAGAATTACAGGCTCCGAAGGAGAGAACACACCTCCAAAGGTCAATTCAGCCATCTCTGGTCAGGCTGGAGCATCTGAACCACCCAGGTAGATGGGAACCTCCTGGGAAAGCTATTATGCCTCCTCCCTCAGCAGTCCATTCCTGTATCCCCCATCCTTGCTCGCTGTCAGGAAGTTTACTTTATATCTTACATAAGTCCGAGTGCTCATAATTGGCATACACCGTCGTTATTCCTCTTAGGTTCACCCAAGCCTCATTTCCTTTCCAGAAGCCGAGGAGTTGGCTCTCCCCATAGCTCTCTGTCTGCTGCTCCAGGGAGGGAGGAATCTGGCACAGTAATTGATTCAGAGCCTAGTACTGTAAGGGCTGCCAATCCGGAATGACCCCAATTCTAAATTATGCTAACAGCCCTGGAGAAGCAAGGGAGTTATCTCCAAGAATCATCTTTCCCATGAGGACAGGGTGGGGAAATAACACGCTTATTTGCCTGACTGGAAAACATAGCTGGCACTGGCTATTTGGTCTCTCTGGCAATAGCATCATGTTATAACTTCATAAAAAAAGAAAAAAACCCTAACCCAAGAGCCATTAGTCTCCAAATTCCAGGACCTTTAGGGAGGCAGCCAGGATCCCCATGGTTAGTGCTAGTAAAGGGCTGGCAGAGCCAACGAGCAGACAGGCCCACCCACAGTCAGGGCTCAGAAAGGGCAGCAAAGAGCCAAAGTGAACTCCACCCCCTGCGGTGGACGCCTCTTGCTTCTCCATTGTGAATGTCGACATCAGTAGTCAATTCTGACTCTCTGCTGTGCCCTTCCCCCACTGAATAATATGTTGTGTGCCTAGGAACAGGAATTCATTTTAATGAGCAAAAACATTATTAGGAAGCTTCAATTTGTTGGGGGAAAACCCTACCATAATACATTTCAAGATGACTTTTGACTGTTCTGATCCCCATCCTTCTTTACTTATCTCCCATTAGCATGGAAATGTTGATGATGGAATACGATAGCAAGAGAAGAGAAATGGAGCCTGTATTATGACTGCCCTGGATTCATCCTTTGATAGTTGCATAGATCTGTGATCTCATTAATGTAGATATTCACTTCACCAACTGCAGATCAGTTGGGGCCATTATTCTCTATGTCTTTGCAAATAAAAACAATGGTGCATCTATCCAATTTGTTCAAGACTCACCTTTTAATCAAAGGTTCTTAACCTGGAGATCCACAAACTTTGAATTTTAATGGGTTTTCAATAGAATTGGTTTCCTTTGTAATCCGGTGTATTTTGTGTTGCATATTTAACAGCTTTAGAGGTCCAGAGGCTTCAACAGACTGACTGCCAAAGAAGTCTGTGCCACAATAAAAGATGAAGAACACCTGCATTAGGTCCTTGATGGTTTTGTGGAATGAGAGCTGTCCAGCTTTTAGCCATTATTTTTGCTAGAGGATGAGGCCCCATCTTTTTCTGGTTACATGGGTCCCTGGTGATTTCTTCTAAGCCACTTCTGATACTCATAATACGATTAAAAAGATGCCACTCCCAGTTTAGACAAACAGCATTTTTGGAGAGCTCCTTAAGTCCAACCACGATTTTGATTCTTCTGAGATCATGGTGTTCCATGACATACATTCACATAGCACAAGGAGAATATCTGATTTTGAAAAAATGGACATTTGTGGTAAGGAGCAGAACGAGATCATCAAGAGCACTGTCTAGTTTCCTTGACACAATCTAGCCCATTTTTCTATGCAATTTGGGATCAGATAACTATCTTTCTATAATACCTATCTAGGACTAGCAATGGATTGACACAATTGGCTGCCCATTCAATGGTCATGCCATAATTTGGACAACATAGCTTCTCCATTGGCTCCATTTAGCTTTTCCTGTGTAGATTGCTAGGCTGATCATTTTTGAGTGGTGATGAATTTTGTATAGGAGGCCCTGTAATTTTCCATGGTTTGACATAATCAATCCAACATCATTTGCAAATAGGAACATTTGGGAAGACTCACCTTCTACAGGGAAATACCCTTCCATTGAAACATTTTATCCATGATGACAGGAAATTCCTTTAATAAGCATAGGTCACCCTGTCCTGTGCCTCTAAGTACTCCATCAAAGTGTCATTTAATGAGTTTATCTTTGTATTTTGTTTGCATTTATCAAGGAATCTCCTCTCATCCCTACCCATCAACCTTCTCAGAAGTAACGTGACGTGTCAAGAAAGCATTGGACCTGGAGATAGGAGACTGAGGTTTGAATCCTATTTCAGATATACAGTATCCCTGGGACACAGAGATACAACTAGAAATCATATCTTAGCTGGGACAGAAACAGTTAAGTAGGGGTACAATTGTGCTGGGCTACGGGATGGTCAGTTGATGTGAAAGGAAGGCAATAAGGAACAGGAATGGTGATAGAAAAGGGGGGATGAATATCCCACCATGTCAGTGACCTAAGCAATCCCCTGATAACCTCTTTGCTAGCTAGCAAAGTTCTATGATCAAGCCTCTTAACCACTCAGATACTCTGCTTTCTTATCTGGAAAATGGTCATGTTACTTGCACTAGGGAGTAAAACTGAACTACCAGGGAGCAAACTATTAGATGTAAACTATTATTATAATGTCTTATGGATGCTAAGTGATACAATGGAAAGAGCACATTTGGAGTCAAAGACCCTGGGTTCAAATCCTACCTCTGGCAACTTACTACATGTGTGACCTTGGTTTAGTCATGCTTCTCCTCTATTCAAATAAAGGTGTTAGACTAGGTGACCTCTAAGGCCTCCCTTCCAGCTCCAGATCCATGATCTTATGACTTCCAGTCTCTAGATCCCTATCTTTTCCCCTAGTAAAGAAGATCTTAATCTGGGGTCCATGAATTCATTCAGAAAATTTTAAACTACATTTTGAAATAAAAAAAAATCTGTATTTCAAAATTTCAAAAAAAATTTTTTTTTAAATTTCAAAATGTTCCTGAATTCCTATGTATTTTATTTTATACATCTAAAAATACTATTCTGAAATGAGATCCATGGATTTATGCAGATGACTGTTCCATGACACAAAGAAAGGTCAAGAACGCCTGTCCTAATCCATCAGCTCTGTTCTGGCTATGCTCCCTACTCAGTCTTGCCCCAGTGAGCAGTCATTGTTTTTCCCTTAACCTGTAAATTCTTTGCACCATTCTGCCAATCCCATCCATCTGGACTAATTGCTTTCTTCCAATCTCATCCTGCCCTTTCCCACCTTTATTCCTTTATACACACTGTCGCCCATGCTTGGAACAGTTGCTCCCACATAGCTGTTGCCTTTCCTGATCCCTCCAGTTATAAAAGCCACCTCACCTTTCTGAATCTTTCAAATTACTCTCTTGAAAGATTTCCTGTGCGTTTATGTTGCTATGAATTACCTTCTATTGGTGTACTTATCTTATCATGAATTATCTTATAATTAACTGTGTATCTGTCTTGCTCTCCCTGGTAGACTATTAGCTCTTTGAGGGAAAGGACCATGGCTTTTTAATCATGGTACAATCAGTGCACAGTACAACGCATCACACACTTCCTCAATGTTTGTTTAATCAGATTAAATCACCAGTTTTATAACTCTTACTTCTTGTTGCCAACTTACTCCAAAAAGATGGTAACAATTTACAGTTCCACCAACAATAAAACAGAGTGTCCCACAGCCCTGCCAACCCTGAATTTGGTTGTTTTTAACTAGTTTGCTAGTTGGATGAGCATAAGGTAGCATTTCCAAGCTGTCTTAATTTGCATTTCTCTGATGATTAAAGTTTGAACAAATTTTTAAGTAAAATCTATTTTTAACATTTTTCATTCAAACCTTTTATCAGCTATTGCATCCAGGCAAAAGCCCCATTTGGGGTACACTTTGAACCATAGGTATAAGGTGAGAGGGCCATCATCCTCTGCCCTTCCCACAATGCACCTGAATTATTGTATTCAGTTCTGGATGTCACATTTCAGGAAGGACTCTGACAAGTCAAGAGGCTCCAGGAGAGTGTGACCCAGATACAGAAGGGCCTAGAATCTCACTCCATAAGGATCACTTAAAGGAATTGAAGATGCCTAACCTGAAGAAAAGAAGACTCATGGGGGGCATCATAGTCATTTTTAAGTACCCGAATGTCTGTCATGTGGAAAAGGGATGAGATTAGTCATTCTTAGATCCAGATGGCAGACAGAAGAGCGATGGGCAGAAGTCACAAAGAAGCAAATTCAGATTTGATATGAGGACAGAATTCTAACCATTTAGAGCTGTTCAAAAATATAATGGGATTCCAGGGGTAAGAGAGATTTCCTTTACAAAAGGTCTAGGTAGAACACCATGCCACACTTGGTAGTATTTGACTATGCAGACATTTAGGAAAGCCAGAAGGAACCATAAACCAGCAGATCAGCTTTGAAAGTTATATATTGAACTAGAATTAATTACATATTTGAAAATAAAAATGAGCTGTATTTAAGGATTCCCAGTTTCATATACAATCCCCTTCTATTCTCTGTGTCTCTGTCTCCCTGTGTTTCTCTGTCTCTGTTTGTCTGTCTGTCTGTCTCTATATATATACATTTTATATATATGTATATATGGAAACACCCATTGTATTTGGTGTTTGTTAATTCCAAAATAAAATAAAATATTTTTTTTTTAAAGAAAAGAGGACTAGCAGAAATACCACCCCAAAGTTTATAATAAAATTTGGGCTTGATGTTTTTTGGTGTCAGGAGAGGGGAGGGTCAGGAAATATGCAGGCCAGCACCCAGATTGTCTTCACCACAAAGTATATCCTAGTGCTTTTCCCAAAATGCTTTGAGCTGATATGATACCATTTGAAGGAAACCAGGCTATCTCCCTAAGGCCCCTGGCATTTATAAGGAGGGGAAGCTAGGAACCTAGCTAATGCAACAATGAAATTTTCACCATAGCAATAATTTTGGCCTTGTGACCTTATGGTATCTTGACAGCACCTTGATAAAGATCCATCCTAGAGAAGAACTTGTCCAGCAGTCCAGTCTGAAATAGAAGATTTTATGAGTCCCTGTTGCTCTTGCTTTTATAATTGGGTCCAAAGGCCTGTTTGGCTTTACTCTTTTCAGATGAAAATGTTCTTCACCTTTCTTAGTTGTTAGGGAACACAAATTAAATCGGCTTGACTCAAAAAAAAAATCTCTCCCTCTCTTCCGTTAATACATTGCTTTTTAATCTCCAACGATTAACCTTCTCAAAGAATTTCTCTTGGCTGCTACAGTGCTTGAGGAAGGCTGTTTTATTTTGGTGCCTGATTTTGTTAATTTCTTGCTGTTTTGCATCTGGCTTTGTTAGTCATTGCGTATAGGTTTTGTTGGGTTTTTAAAATTATTTCTCCACTCAGCATCACAGGTGATTCAGGGAAGAGATCATAAAAACAAGCCTTAGGACAGCATATGCTGAAATTGGCACGGTTTATTTTTCCTTAAGGGGAAACAATTGTTCTGCCCAATGTGGTGATCTGTCTTCTTCATTGGGAGGACAATTGAACAATGGGCTGACAAAGAGACTACATAATCAGCAATATTCTCCCTTCAAATATAGGGAGTTTCTTGGAATTTATGATGAGTTCAGCACAGTGCCTGGTAAATAGTAGGCACTTAATGAATGTGTGCTTGGTTGATTGGTTGATGGATTAAAGTTCCCAATCAAATTTTTCTCCCCTACAGAGTTCCAGTGTTGGGAGAGGTCCATGGGGATCTCCAGCTGTTGTTATAGACAAATCCTCAGGAAGGAGGAAGGAAGGAAATTTGAATTTCCATTTCTGGAAAACTGGAAAGGTCTGTTACCTACAGAAACATTTCCCCACTGGGTGATGCATGTGTGTGTCTGTGTATTCCAATTAGAACAACTTTGGTGTGATGGTCATTGGTTGAAAGGAGCATTCATGAGCAATCAAAAATGGAAACCAGGAAAGCCAGGGCCTTCATCTTAGGCAATTTTGATAATCAGCAGGATTTCTGCAGAAAACTAAAGCTGTTTAATGACTTAGCCAGAAGATTCATTGCCCTGTTTGTGACTAGAGTAGCTGAAAAGTCCTTTAATGAAAAGTCAAAGTGATTGATCTCATGACCAATAAAGAAGCTGAGGACCAGATAGATTCCTTTTGGAGTGTCCACAGGCAAAAGCCCACTTTGGATCCAGCTTCTGTATTCATTTGAGGCTCACAGGGCAGAGTTGGGAATACTGTAACCTTATCAAAATATCAGCCTCAGCTCCAGGATAGATCTTTTCCTTGGGGACTGGAGCTTATCGACTTCACAGGAGGGTAGAATATTACTGTATTCATTTATCCAGTGATCCTAGAGCTAAAAGAACCAGGGTATTTGCTTCCCTCTGCCCACAAGTAGAAGACTTTGATTTGGCTCTCAGCTTCCAAGTGCTTCTTTGCTTTTTACAAAAAATTAAAGTTAGGGTCAAAATAAGGCAGATATAAGCTGAGGTCATTTATGAGTGGCCCAGTGACATTGACAGGAAGACAGTACTAAACGGTGCCTACCTGCCATCCTGAAAGAGGAAACAAACCTCTCTTGTTACCAAGGGGACAAACAGCCTTGTCTTAATAAACCAGACGATGCTACGTTTTTGGGGTAAAAGAGCAAAGGGAGGAAAAAGATCCATAGGAACTTGACTTTTGAATGTCTGCTCTTCAGAAGCTTCTCTTTTAGGCTCTTGTTGCTCCTAATTACTTATTAAATAATTAGAAGCTAGTTTTTCACAGCTGGACTGACTCTCCAAATGTCAGTGAAAAAGATCTCAGTTCCATTTCCATGTTATCTCGGTGTATCAGGCTTCTCTGCATAGGCTGGGGAGGGATGGCCCCACAAGTAAAATGTAGATGGGTACAATATGAATGTAGAACTAAATGGTTTCTGTCCTGATGAAAAATTAAGCATGTGCATACACACACACACATACACAAGATAACTAATGCCTTTGGAGTTGTGTCTATATAAAATTGCCTGTACTTCAAATATTCAGGCAATCAACCTGGAGATTTCTGTCTTAAGGAAACCCCCCAAAAAAATCAACCCAAGTTTGAATTATTATTTTTTTCTCTCCTAACTTCTCATCACATAGGCACAAAGTATGCTATATCATGTGTCTTTTTTTGTGTGGACTCTGGCCTACAGCACTTGTATTATCCTGGCTGGGCCTGAGGCCAGAGTCCCAGAGCCTTTTTTGTAGCTATTAAAACTTTGGTTGCATCTCAAATTTCTTCTTCTTCTTCTTCCTCTCTCTCTCTCTCAGATGATCTTTGGCACAATTTCTACACTCATGCAGCCGACAAAAAGAATTTTCATAAAGTGTTAAAGCAACTATGAAAATAAACACTGGCCCATGTGGCTATGGCCCAAAGGGGCATCAGGATGGGTCTAATGAGTGGCAGGCCCCAGACTTAATGAAAACCAGGGATCTAGTCTAGAGAAACATTGCTAATAGTCTGAATCTTATTTTAATTCCTTTTCTCTTTGGTTTTCAGAAGATTTTGTCTTTATGGGAATCTTGTCTTGAATTTCCTGCAGACAGAGGCCTCTGTGCTCAACCTAGAAAAACAGGGAAAGTGAAAGGAAATTAGAATATCTAAGAAGGAAGACAGGTCCTCAAAGGCAAAAGGGACAAAGTTGCTGCCCTCAAGGAGCTTACCTTCTATCAGAAAAGACAATGTATGTTTATGTGTGTGGCCATGTGTGTTTATATAGAGATATAGTATGCATATAGATAGATATATTTGTCTATATGTATATTTATCTAAAATTATATAGCCTTAAGCTAGGTGGTGCAGTGAGTAGAGTGCCAGGCCTGGAGTCAGGAAGACTCACCTTCCCGAGTTCAAATCTGGCCTCAGACACTTACTAGCTGTGTGACCCTGGACAAGTCACCTAACCCTGTTTGCCTCAGTTTCCTCATCTGTAAAATGAGCTAGAGAAGGAAATAACAAACTATTCAAGTATCTTTGCCAAGAAAACCCCAAATGGGGTCACCAAGAGTTGGATGAAACTGAAGAACAACACCATAGTATGAAGAATGCCCAAACACCCCTCCCTCAACCAAGGGCTCTCTCAATGGCTACTCTCTCTCCTCCTTTCCCTCTCCCTCTTCTTTCCTGCCCCCCACTCTCTCTCTGAATCCCTCTCTCTCTCTCTCTCTTTCTATTTCTCCAAATAGTATTCATTTTCTGATGTGTTCATCTCCTTTATTATAATGACGATCTGTTTTTTCTTCTTTCCATTACCTTTGGTAAGGACATAGTAACAAATGATTCCCACTTAGAAGAAGCAAAGATTTGGTAACTCAACTGGCAGTCACCATTCTATACTTGGAAGGGTGGGACAAAATGGAGTGATTGAGGCCCCCAAAGGCTACAAGGAGAAATGTTATATAAAGGAAGAATTTTGCTCCAGATCTACACAGTGCTTGACTTTTCTGAGCACCTTCAATCTCAAATAATAAGCAAGTGCTTTGGGGGGAAGGGGAAGAGACACTTTATTTTACTTTATATGTTTTTATGTGTTTTACTTAAAATTGCATTAATGACATTTTTTTTTGCATCACCCTATATACTATTTTCCCTTCCATCCACCCCATCTCTAGAACCCTTCCTTGTTTAAAACAAAACAAAACAAAACAAAACAAAACAAAGACAAAGACAAAGATACAAACATCAATTAAAACTGATCAATATAACAACTGTACCTGTCCTTGTCTTCCCTGGAGACATCTGATATTTGTAGTCAATATTGCTCATTGCAATTATTCTCAATATATTTGTCATCTTGTATTTTTAAAAATCTGCATCATTACAGTGATTATGAAAATGAATAGGTTCATAGATTTAGAGCTGGAAGTGATATTTAAAGTCATCTAATTCAACTCCATCCCCCGGATGAGGAAAAAGGGCCCCAAAGGTTAAATGACTTTTCTAAGGTCACAAAGGAAGTCTTACTTCACTCTACACCCATTTATATGTCTTCCAAAGTCTCTCTGAATTTCTCTTATTCTTCCTTTCTTATGGTACAATAACAATCAATTCCATTCATGGACATTATTTTGTTTATTCATCTCCCAAACGCTGCCTCAAAAGTGATGCTAGGAATATTTTGGCATATCTAGTACCTTTCTTTAAGTCTCTGGTCTCCTTGGAAGAGACATACCCAGTAATGGCAGCTTTGGGTCAAAGACACAAATTGTTTAGTGATTTTTCTTGCATAATTGTTCTCCAGAATAGTTGGACTGATTCAAAGCTTCATCAACAACATATTAGTACAAAGAAGCCTTAACTCCTCCAAGACTCTAGAACTTAGGGAGAACAGACCCTGTAAAAGTCCAATGTATCGTTATTAAAATAAATTCAATTAGACTTCCAATGACTAAGATATAGTCTTTTGCCTGGTTGTAACATTAATGGGAGTTGAGGATCTTCCCCAACCAACAGGCTTCAGGTAGAGCCCAACAAGAGAAACTTGATTAGGGGAGGCTTGTTTTTCAGGGAAACCCACACCTTTTTTCACATTGTAATTAGGCAGTGGGCCATGAGGGTTGTGCTGCCCTCTGACCCTACTCTGAGGTTAGTAATTTGCTTTCAGGTTCACTCATAGGAAGAGTGTTTGTGTGTGTAGCCAGATGGGACTCTAGGTAGCTATTAAGGAGCCCCCCCAGCTTTGAAATCCCAGATGTTAGTGCTTCTCTCTCTGGTAACTACATATGTATGTGATGGTCAGACAGTTAGATCTGTCTGTTGATCTGTGATGTATGTATTTTTTGGTTAGACAGAAGCCCTGTCTGTTGGTCTTTATGCTAGTGTTTCTGTTTGTAATTTCTGTTTCTATTTTCTCTGAAGTTCAGGGTGCTGATCTTTCCCCCTGAACTGTGATATATATATGTTTGATTAAAATAAGATTGTTGACCCCTTTTGAGTTGCTTTCCTTTAGAAAAGCAGACTCGCCTTGTGAATCTCAATTCACCTTGCCTGGTTTGAATTTTCTTTTCCTTGAGAATCTAAATGACATGTCATGCAATTAACAAAAAAGAAGTTATTGTCTCCCAGGCACTGAGGACACTAAGACAAAGGCCCTCAGAGGGCTTACATTCTAGTGTAGGAGACACCCAAGCTCAATACTGATGTCACAAATGGATTTATGTTCCTGGAATTTCATCAGAAACCAAAGGTTTAATTTTTTATTTTTTTTTAATATGGGATGTAGTCATATTTTGCTCTGAATGAAATTTCATATAGTAGGCAATCTATCAATCCTTTGAACAAAGAAGTGCCATTGAGTCCCAATTTTTAAATTGCTCTAAGCATGAGAGGTAGAGATGAGGAAGAAAAGAGACTATAATTTTAATTCAGAAAATGGTTTTAACTTACAACCTAGAAGGGGCATTGAAGACTCTATTAATCCTCAGATTTATTTACTTTATTGATCACTAAAGATGATAATAATCAAATCTTCCTGAGAGTCAATGCCTTCTGAAAAAGAAAAAATATCTCTGGATGACTACAATCAATTTAAGAAATTTACTTAAAGTCAAAAATTACTAGGAAATTAAGGCATTTGTTAAGCCACAACAAATATAATTAATTTATTATTTATTTTGTCTCTTAAAAGAGTCTGGAGCCCATGGTTCATTTCCAACCAGGTTGTATTGTTTAAATAAAGCCCTATAAAAAAAGAGAACTTACTGACAAATGAAGGGACAGTGGCCCAACTTGAAACTGCAGATGTAAATGAGAGTTTATTAACAGTGCCCAAAAAAGAATCTGTTTGTAGAGCTAGCACTTCTTCTTTGACACAACGAAGTAAACACAATATGGTAACACAAGGCACTTAAATAAATACCAGCTCTAATAATAACTGGGTGGCTATTGGACAGTATTTTTTAGCATGTATATGTTTACTGTGAAAAGTAGCCACCTGCTTCCAAATAATAACCTTTGACACAGAGTAGACAGAGTAGGTTCCATTTTGTTCAATAAACATTTAAGGGCCTACTCTAAACAAGGCTCTATGGTAGACGCTATAGAGACAGAGACAAAAATGGAAATAGCATCTGCCCTCAAGCAGCTTATATATTCATTCTACTAGTGAAAGCAACACACACACACACACACACACACACACACACACACAGAAAACATATTCAAGGTAAGAACAAGATCATTTCAGGGGAGAGGAAATCAGTCGATGAGTATTGATTAAACACTACTGTGTGAGCACAGTGCTAGGCTCTTGATCAGGAAGGTCTCATGGAGAAGGCGGAAACTTGGAAACTTGGACTGGAGTTAGAGATTCCAAGAGATAGAGGTTAGGAGAGAGAGTATTCCAGGCCAAGGAGACAGACAGCTTGTGCAAGGCATGGAGGAAATAGAGACAGTCATTGGTGTGAACAAGTCCTTTGCCTCTTGGAGGAAACAACAGTTTTATGTGTCTTCTTCAGAAGCTCCTGTGTTGTTTGAAGGGTCCATAGCTTCCAGAATTGTATTAAGTAACAATCACCACCCAAATTCCCCCACTAGAATTCTTTCTAGTGAAGAGAATGGTTTGGGCAAGAGAGGATGGGGTTTGAAGGAGGAATGCCTTTCCTTCCCTTTCTTTCATTCAATTCTCTCCAGTTACCAGTGATCTCTCAGTTGACAAATCCAATGGTATTTCCTCAAGCCTCATTCTCCTCAACCTTTGTGCAGCCTTTGACCCTGTTGATCCCTCTCAGCTCCTTGAGATTCTCTTCTCTCTGAGTTTTCAGCATACCCCTCTCTGCTGGTTCTCCTCCTGCCTATCTAACTGCTTCTTCTCAATCTTTTTTTTTTTTGCTGGATCCTCATCCAGATCATACCCTCTAATTGTGTCAGGGTTCTATCTTGGGCCTTCTTTTCTCCCTCTATACTACTTGGTAATGCCATAGATTTAATTACTGTCTCTATGCTGACGATTTCCAAATCTACCTTCCCTGCCTCATTCTCTCTGTTGACCTCCAGCCTCACATCTCCAACTCCTTTTCAAACATCTCAAACTAGGTGTCCAGTAGACATCTTAAACTCAACATGTCCAAAAATGAATTCGTTATCTTTTCCCCTCCTCACTCCTCTGTTACTGTCAACAGCAACAACCATCTTCCCAGTCCCTGAGGCTCTAAACCTAGGACTCTACTCTCTCTCGCCACCCCTACCCCCACCATATCCAGTTTGTTGACAAATCCTGTCGATTGCACCTCCACAAAATCTTTCAAATATGCCCCCCGTCTCCTCTGACACTGCCCTCACCCAGTGCTAACTATCATCACCTCTCACCTGGACTATTGCAATAGTCTTGGGGGGGGGGGAGGGTCCTGCCTCTACCAAGGCTCTCCATCTTCCATTAAGCCACCAAAGTGATTTTCCTAAAGTACAGGTCAGACCATGCATTCCACCCCCTACTCAATAAATTCCATTGACTATGGCCTCCTGAGTCCACTACAAAATCCTCTGTTTGGCTTTCAAAGCCCTTCATAAACTAGCTTCCTCCCGTCTTTCCAGTCTTCTCACACCAGCGGTTCTCGACCTGTGGGCCACAACCCCTTTGGGGGTTGAACAACCCTTTCACAGGGGTCACCTAAGACCATTGGAAAACATATATTTCCGATGGTCTTAGGAACCAATACATGGCTCCTCTATCCATTTCCAGGAGGGTCCACCCACATGCAGACACACCCACATACGAGTATTAAAGGGTCGAGGCATTGGGAAGGTTGAGAACCACCGTCTTACACCTTCCTCCCTGCCACATTCTCTTTGGTCCAATGACACTGGCCTCCTTGATGTTCCACTCCATCTCTCATTTCTGGGCATTTTCTCTGGCTGCTCCCCATGCCTCAGTTTCCACTACTGCCTTTCCTGGATTCCTCTAAGAACCCACTAAAATCCTGTTTTCTACCTGAAGACCTGAAGATTTTCCCTATCCCCATCAATTCTGGTGCCTCCCTTCTGTTGGTCATTTCCTGTTTATCTGGTGCCAAGCTTGTCTGTACACATTTATTTGCTTGTCGTCTCCACCATTAGACTGTGAGCTCCTTGGGAGAGGGAACTGTCTTTTGGCTCTTTTTAAATCTGGTGATTAGCAAAGAGCCTGGCTCATGATACATGTTTAATTAAGTAGGCACTTAATAAATGTTTATTGACTGACGGCTATTCAATCCATTGCAATGACTATTTCTTCAATGTTCCATATATGCAAGGCCCAGGGCCAGGTACTAGGCATACAAGGATGAAAAATACCTATTCTTTGACCTCAAGAATCTATCGATCTAGTAGAGGAAATAAGAGGGCAGTAAGTATGATATAATATGTGCTTAGCACAGCTCACAGGCTACTCCTCAGAAAGCACTGATGTATTAATATCTGGCTCCAGAAATGGTTATGGCAAGGATGCTCTTTCCCAGAATTAACCAGTTTTGGTGATGCAGAACTTTTTGTCATGGGAGAGAATTCTGGGAGGAAGAAGAAGGAAGAGCTAGTCCATCTTGTGTCTGTCACACAGGGGAAAGAATGGTAGGACATAGTTGAATTATGAGTCCCATCTCTGGATCTGTCTCCGTACTACACTTCCTCCAAGCCCTTGGTGAGATATTGCACCTTCACTAAATCTAATGGCCTTTTCTCCATCCTTAGCCTTCTTGATTTCTCTGCACAATGTGACATGTTCAACCTTCTCCCCTTGCACACTCTCTCCAATCCATCCTCCATACAGATGCCAACATGATTATACTAGATCTTGTATTTGAACTCATCTCTCTTCTATTTAATAAATTTCTATAGTTCCCTATTGGCTCTGTTTTTCCATTGTATCCAACTCTTCATAATCCCATTTGGGGTTTTCTTGGCAAATATACTGAAGTAGTTTGCCATTTCCTTCTCTAGCTCATGTTACAGGGGAGGAAACTGAGGCAAACAGGGAAGTGACTTGCCCAGGGTCACACAGCTAGTAAGTGTCTGAGGCCAGATTTGAACTCAGGAAGGTGAGTCTTCTTGACTCCAGACCTGGCACTCTATTTACTGTACCACCAAGCTGCCCTTAATAATAAACCAATAGATAGCAAAGGTGTTTACTAAGATAACCTAGTAAAAACAGTAATTACAAAACACCTACCCCATAAATTTAGGGTATGCTCTGGTCTCAAACTCAGGAAACAATGATAGTGAAGCACATATGTTTCAAAGGCAGCTTATACCTTCTGCCACTCCAGTACCTGGGGGCCCTGTCTCTCTTTGGAGAGTCCTTATGCAGTCCTCCTCAGGTTCTGCATCTCTGCTGGGCTGCTTCTTCATCTGAGTCTCCAGGATGTCTTCCCAGCTGCCTTCTCTTCTTTGCTGCCTGGAGTCCCATTCCTCAAAGTTCCATCCTCCCTCAAATGATGGTCTCTTTCTAACTGGTATGTTTTCCACCATACTAATGGATGCCATGGTCATTTGGGGTGAGGAGGAGGGAGAAAATCACAAAGTGCCCCTAAGCCTGGAATCTCTTGAACTGTGAAATTCTTTAAGGGTTTTGTTATGAAAAGTCACATAAGACATAAGTCAAAGACTAAATATATACATATATACACACATACATATATGTGTATATACACACATACATATATGTATATATATATATATATATATATATACACACACATATACACACATATATGTATGCCCTATATGTATACCCATGTCTCCAAGAAGTTGTGGTATGAGCAGCATTCACAACTGGGTAAATCTGTCTCAGCAGACAGGCTAAACCAGATTGAGACTAGGCAACAGGCCTCAGCCCCATTGGTTAGTTAGAGGGATGTCTACCCTAAACATATGAAGACTTGCCCTCTGTGGAATGGGCACATGAGAACAATTTGTTCCAATGAACACCAAGAAGGCAACTGAAGCAGGTGCTGTGGAGCTCAAACTGTGGGTCACGACCCCTTTGGGGTTGAATGACCCTTTCACAGGGGTCACAGAGGTCCCCTAGGACCATCAGAAAACACATATTTCCGATGGTCTTAGGAACCTCCTCTATCCATCTCCAGGCGGGTGTGCCCACATGCAGACACACCCACATACGACTATTAAAGGGTCGTGGCATTAGGAAGGTTGAGAACCACTGGCTTAGAGCTTGGTTAGACCCTGAAGACACCAAGGTCAACCACTGCATCCCAAGCCATCACCAGTCATTCTGACTTTTGTGCTGCCACTGGACTCCCATGACCCTGGAATAGAGAGTGAGGCTGATGACTTTGTTCAGCTCTGCCTCACTTAAATCAAATTCCCTGGAAAGTCAAGACATCACCCCATGATGCTCTTCCAAAGCAAAGGATGGATAACATGTGTATATATATGTATGTGTATGTGTCTTCCACAATAGAAGCCTTTGAATTATAACTGCATATTGCTCATGAAAAAGAGCCATTCTGTTACCACAACCAAGTAGAACAACATTCCATCAAGAGAGTGACAGTCAGTTTTTCCCTTAACGTGCAATTGGAAAATTCAAAACCTCTCAGGAGTTACAGAAAATGAATTTCACAAATGAATGAACACTCTAACTCCCCAAAGAAAAGTCAGAAAGGTTCCATTGATTTTTTTCTTTTAAACAACTGAGTGAGCAATCTCCCTTAACCCTTTCCAATAAAAAGTTGATCTTTGGCTTGGTATTTAAAAGATATAGAGCAAAAATCGTGGCTATATGACTTTCATGAAGATTTACATAAATAGCTGGAAAAGTGGGTGGATGTGGGCTTTTTTTGTTTTTTTTAACACGTGGTGTTTTATAAAGCCAGGACCCAGGATTAGAATCCAGTTTAGTATACCATTATTTGAGTGATTTCAGCATGAATGTCACAAAGATAGGAAAAGTAGACCTTTAGTGCCGTCTAAATAACCCTTCGGTAAATGAGTTTTTGAGAGACGCCCATTGGGATACCAGGGAAAAGAACTTCAGCTCTGAAAAGCCACTGATTGAAGTAACAGAGAGGAAAGGGGAGATGAGGCAGCTAGAGCGCAAACACAGATACTTGGTAGCTGTCCTGAATCCTCTGTTGTGTGAGGGTGACCACGGGAAACAGAAACAAGATCTGGCATTCTCCTGGTGGGTGTGCGTCATGAAACCGATGCCCCACCAATCAGTCAGGAGGGGCTGGGAGCTTTGCTTCTGCTCAGGTTACCATGGTGATCTGGGGAGTCATGAAAACTGTGTTGTCTGAAGTCATACCTGCGTGCGCATGTGTATCAATGTAGAAACAAAACAGAGGCGGGCATTTGTCATTTTATGCAAGCCAGCATCCATTATGATGGCATGGGGCAGAGAGGGCTGGGCTTGGGGACAGGAGCATCTGGGTTCACATCCCCACCCCTGCCCCAAACTGTGTGACCACAGACAAGGAGCAACCTCTCCGGGCCTCAGTCTCCTTACCTATAAAATGGGATTAGACTAGATGACATTTAAGGCTTTGTGACTGCATGACATCTATGATCCTATGAAGCCGAGGAGCCCAGAGCAGTGGGGATCCGCCATCTTAACTGTATTGGGCTTTGTGTGAATGTTTATACATACCTAAATGTAAAACAGAGAGACAAACACATTAGTGTAGACAAGTCATCAGCAATTCAAACACCTAGGTGAAATAATGGATGAAATACTCCACCTGGAGTCAGCAAGGCCTGCAATCCAATTCAGCTCCAGACACCTATTTGTTGTGTGACCCTGGGCAAGTCACTTACCCACTCTCTAATTCAGTTGAAATGAGTATAATACAGGCTGCTAGGTGGCACAATGAATAGAGCACTGGCCCCGGAGTCAGCAGGACCTGAGTTCAAATCCGGCTTTAGACACCTAACACTTACTAGCTGTGTGACCTAGGGCAAGTCACTTAACCCCAATTGCCCTGCCTTTCCCTTCCAAAAAAGCCAAAAAAAAAAAGAAAGAAATGAGTATAATAATAGCAACCATCTCCTTGGGTTGTGGTGAGAATCCAAGGTAATATAGGAAAAGCACTTTGGAATCCTTAACGTGCTACATAAGTGCTATCTATTATTCCTATTCCTATTATTTTCGTTACCAGGTTCTTGAATATTGCTAGTGGGCCATCAGATGAAGCTGAGACTACGTTGTTTTCGCTGTAACTCTGTACTACAGACGCGTCTTTCTCAAAAGGGTTATTAAATTTTGGTCTCTCTATAGACCAGGGGAAGAGAGGGAGGAAGCGGGAAGGAAAAGAAATTCAAGATTCTTGCTTTAAAAAGTAAATTCAAGGTCTCCCGTATTTTATAACTTAGTCATCTTTGGGCAAGAAAAGTGTATTATGATTAAACGTGTATTGCAATTAAAATCACTGGGCTGGAAAAAGAGGACCTGGACATAATTCCTAGTTCTGGTACTTACTATCAATGCCCCTTTGACCAAAGCTTTTAACAGGTAGGTGCCTTAGTTTCCTTATATGAAAAAGTGAAAGAATTGAGCGTGGCTTCTTAGTGTCTACAACTGAGGTTGTCATCTCAAAGCAGGTATGCCCCCTTTAAGAAGGATGAGATAAGATACATTTTTATTGTTTTATTTAAAAAGAGAATTATATGTGGTCTCTTGTTGTTTTGGCCCTGTGATGGATTCCCAGTGAGTTCCCTCTCAGCATCTGCACAGAGACATCCTTGGCCTTAGATAATAATCTGGGGCACTAAGAGGTTAAAAGACTTGCCTAAAGTCACATGGCCAGTATGTGACCAAGGGGAGACCTGATCCCAAATATTCCTGACTCTGAGACCTGCTATCTCTCCTTATTTATACCATACTTACTATACCTTACTTATACTGCCTCTCAACTGGAACATTAGAACTCAGAGTGTTAGAACACAGACTATGAGAGCAAGAAGGACCCTAGAATACAGAACGCCAGAGCTAAAAGGCCCCTTAGACTCTAGGACGTTAACCCTGTGCCATGCTGCCTCTATCCATTTTGAGAGAGCATCAATATTTCCAGATGTCGGCTAAGTACATTTAAAGCCACTTCTACACCAATACTTCAGGGTATATTTCCCTCTGCTTACATACAGCCAAGTTGATGGTCTTTGAAAAGAGTTGCGACCAAAAAGTTCACTCTGTGTCCAAACTAGTGATGAGTCACTCAAAACTTACCTAGGGTTGATACTGAACAATAATCAGCATATTTTCTAGCCAAACTCAAAGTTTTTTTCAGTTTGGCAGAGATTGCAAGAGCTAGTGCTGTTCTGTAATAGTCTTTGAAAGTCTGTTGTTACCTATCTGATACACAGAGGCATTAGAGTAGAACTTGACTTGAGAATATCTAAATGTACCTAAGAGGCAGCAAAGCATAGTAAGTAAAAGGCTGATCCTAGAGTCAGGAAGACCTGTCTCTGATGCAAACTAACTGGGTGACCTAGGGTCAAGTGAAGGCTTTTGTAAGACTGGAGACCTAAGCATGTTTATAGGCATGTGCGAAGGAATTGGCAGAGAAGGGAGTCAGCAAGGAACATGAGAGAAATGGGGCACAGCCCTTGAAGGGCACGTATCGGGGTGCAGGCAGAGAAAATGTCCTCTGTGAATAGTAGAGCTACCTCTTCACTTGAGGGAAGAAGCCCAGAGGGACGGCAATGCTGACTTGGGAAGAATGGAGAAGGGAAGCTGGGAAGCTCGTGTTTGATGGCCTCAATCATCTCTGTGATATCCTGTGTAATTTCTAGGGGATGTTCTGCCCTTTAATGGTTTAAACTCACTGGGGAAAATACTTAAATAATGTTAAAGAGCTAGCAAAAACTTGATTATTCAAATATCTTTGTTTTATGCTGATGTACTTAGGGGAAGAAAAGAGTTTATGTTCCTTGATATCCCCAAATGTGATAATAGCTAACATTTCTATATGGCTCAGGACGTCAGATCTTTTGTAATTATTATCTCAGCTAATTCTCATCACAACCTTGGGAGGTAGGCACTGCAAGTATCTTCATTTTGAGGGGTGGGATTAAGGAATGGAGGTCAAGGAAACCCAGGCAAACTGAAGTTAAATGACTTGCCCAAGGTCAACAGCCAGTAAGCAAATGAGGCCAGACCAGGTGCTCTAACTACTGTACCACTTAGCTGCTTATCTAGGCTGTATCTGGACCGGGCATACATGTCACCCAAGCAGCTTCTGGACTGCAGGAGGCACCTGGACAGGAGGAAAAGCCCTCTCTACAGCCACACTGGTCTAAAAAAAAGACATGCGCTCTCTCTCTCTCTCTTTCTCGCTCTCTCTCTCTCTCCCCTTCTCTCTCTCTCTTTCTCTTTCCTTCTCTCTCTCTCTCTCTCTGTGTCTCTCTCTCACATTCACCCCTTTGCATGGCTGTGCCTGGGGGCCTGAACCCTAATTTCACTCCCTCTGCCCTTGGAATCCCTGGTTTCCTTTCAAATTCAGCCCCAGTCCCTCCTTGACATGAGGCCTTTCCTGATCCCTCTGCTGCTACAGCCTTCCCCCTCTCTCCCACATCACCATGTTCTGCTTTGAACCTACCTATCATGTGCATGCTAGCTCTCTCCACTGATAGAATCCAAGCTCCCTGAGGAGAGGGATTATTTTGCTTCTGCTCGGCACACAGGACCCCATAAGCTTAGGAGATGCTTGCTGGTTGATTGGTTGCTATCAAATGTATTAATTTTATCATCCAAATTAGGCAGGCAAACGTTTGCTGATGGAATTTTGTCCAGCACCGTAAATTTCCCCCACCGGAAGGAAAATTGGCCTAGCATAAGGATGGAAGGGGGTCAATGCCCCCAAAGGGTGGGTGCCCTCTGGGCCTTAATGCTAGACCTCTCCTTGGGTTATTTACTTTCAGGAAGCTGTGGTGAAAATTCCAGTGACAATCAAGATTTCTTAACCTAGAATCCACAAGAGCCCAAGGATAGATTTTAGGGGGCTGTGAACTTGGATGGGGAGAAAAATTACATCTTTATTCTCATCAACCTTTAACCGAAACTGCATTTCCTTCGATTACAAGATGTCCCAAAAGTCTCTGTGTAGTTGCTATTAAAGCCTTAAAACTGCAGAGACTTTGGGGACATCCTGTATTTTCGAACATTGTTTTGAAAAGGGGCTCATACCGTCTAAGGAGATCGGAAAGACAGACAGACCGTTGGCTAGGACTTAGGGTCCCGTCTGCATCTCTCCCTGTACCATGGAAAGTACAAACTCTTCCAATCTTGCCAGATGGGAGGGGCTTCAGGGAGAGACTAACTAGGTTTCTGTTTTTGTCAGACTATCCTAGAGAGATTTAAGGCTCCTCATCAAAAGCCTGCCCATTGGGTGATGAATTTTCCTTGGCCACAAGAACCGATGAGGCCTGTGTACTGAGGCCGGTAATGACCACCATCTGCCTCAGAGCAGGGATAGCTCACCCAGGCAAGATCACAGGCTTTTGAAGGCCTGAGTTATAGAGTACATCCAAATTGAGAACGGCCCATTATCCACTTTTGTTTCCCGTTTAATAACATTAGGAGAAAATCAGTCCAAGAGGACCATCTCCCACTAGAAGGGTGGGAATCAAAGGTGAAAGAAATGAAATCGGTTAAATTTTTTTTTTCTCAGAAATATCCTGGCTCAGAAAAGGCCTGTGTTGACAAATGTAACATTAGCACATTGTATCAACATTCCATGCGCTCAGAAATCCAATTTATTTAGGCTGTAAAACCAGTATTAACCCTATTCACACCAAGGAAACCTGGTCTGGTTTCTATCATACGATTGAAATGGCTCTATTAGGGTCTGACATGGTGTGAGTTGGCGAAAGGTTGAGGAGGGAACTTCAGTGATCCATTCCCTCCTCCTCCTCCTCTCCCTGGTTACTGCCTAGCTTTCCCTCCACCCTCCACCCAATTCCCTTTTCCGTGCTGATTTTATGTTCCTTACGTTTTGACTTTTTGTCAAGCCTTTGCAAACTTTCTCCAGTTTTGCATTCTTTCTGTTACGGCTTCCATGTTTGTTGTTGCTTAAACATCAGCACAAAAGTAAAAAGATTGGATTCTGCTGGTCAATCTGATTTTGTCTGTTTCAGCTTCAAGAGTGGCTAAACATTTCAGCATCCTACACCAAGCTTTCTGACTTGAGAATTATTAAGGCCCTGGATCCGGAGTTTGGCCCCCAAAAAGGTACAGATGCAGCAAACTTCTAAAAATGTGGGTGATTGGTTCAACATCTCAGGCACTGTTTCCTCATCTATAAAATGAAGAGGCTGGACTAGTATTAAACAATATTCTCCAGCTCTGTGAGAGCAGGGACTTTCTGCTTTTTCTTGGTATTTTCTGTGCTAAGCTCTTGATAAAGGATGATGGATTAGTTGGGTTCTCCTACGATTTCTAGACTACCTCGGGAGTCTGTGTGACCAAGTAGGAAGAACTCTGAATTTGGAGTCACAGAAGCTGAGTTCCAATGGCCCCGCTTTTCTGGTCTTCAGGTTCCTGTCTTTTAAATGCGCACCTAGGGCTGAGTGGCCTCTGAGGACTCCAGTAAAATGGGGGATTAGGAAGCTGAGTGAAATCAGAGATCATTTTTACGTTTACAAGCAAGCATGAAAGCAATGAATAAATATATGAACGAATCTATGAAATGCTTACCAAAGCCAGCCCTGACCTCCACGAGTATGGGGTCAGTGGATAGGAGTGCGGGCGGGGGGAGGATGACCAGGAAGTGAGTGATCTCCGATGCTACCCTTTTTCTTCTTCCCACAGTGGAAGCCACTGCTCCCAAATCGAACCTTTCCCTGTTACTGGATAATTACAGGAAATCCTGGCTCTGCTGCCCTTGGGGGGTGGGGGTGGGGAAAGGGTGGAGAATTCTTGAAAAAAATGTCATGCTCTTTTATTTCTGCCCCCTTTCTTTTCATCTGGCTCAGTGCCTTGGATTTGCATTCTCCTCTGCTCCTGTTTCTGCAGTGACAGTTCTCTTCCTCCCCCTCCCCAGGCCCCGCCGCCCATCCCTCCTGGACTGATGATGGGCTTTGGGCTGCAGCTGCTCCCTTCCTAGCCTTTAGGAGAGTCGGAGCTGGGAGCTTCCAGATTCTAATCAGAATCTCCTTCTCAGGGCTCCTGTTTGTTTCTCTCTCTTTCTGAGGACAAGAACTCACGGCACTAAGGTGGCCTTTCCCTTCTCCCTAACCTTGATGGGGCCTTGCAGCTCAGATCAGTAAGGAGGTAGCAGAGGAAAGAAAGGCTCTGTAGGTGAATCCTAGCTTTGGAGTTGGAGAACCTGGGTTCAAATCCTGACTTGCTCACCTGCTTCCTGTATGACCTTGAGCAATCAATTAAAAACATTTATTAAGCACCTGATATGTGTGCTAGGGGCTGTGCTAGCTGCTGGGATAGTCCCCCCCCCCCAAAAAAAAAAAAATCCCTACTCTCAAGAACCTGGGTTCAAATCCCACCTACCGGCTGTGTGACCTTTGAAAATCACTTAACCTCTTAAAGCCTCAGTTTCCCTATCTGTAAAATGATTGGGCTAGATGCCCTCTCAGCTTCTTTCTAGCTCTAAATTTGGGATCTCCTGATTTAGACCTCTCTAGGAATAGGTTGAGGCTTACTTATCAGACATGGGTTCTTAGGGCATGCTGGTCTACCTTGGGTGACGTTTTCTCTCCTTTTCCAGATGTCCCATTTTCAAAATGTAGGCTACAGCGAGGTCTGTTTTTAGGCAAAGAGACGTGTGCAACAAGCGGGCTTCGGGAAATGGGGATAGGGTGTGGGGAGCAAGGGAGCGGCCCAGAGATGAGATAAGTAACTGCTTTATTAAGAATAACCCACCAGCGACATAGCAGGGATCAAGCTGCTTCCAGTGACAAAATTAACTCCCTCTAACGTGATAGACTGAAAGCAAATTCTATTTTGCTTTATTAGACCCAAGCAAACACAGTCTGCTTTCATTTTCTTCCTCTCTTTCAGCTTGGCTAAAATATGACAAGGCTAAGGAACAATGTGTCTCGTCTGCAGCCCTCATTCTGGCTCCGATGCGTGACACAGCTGATATCCTGGGCACATCCATCAATATTATTGACTGGGCCAGATTTGGAGCCGAAACAATTTCAGCGATGTGATTTCATGGCAGTGAGACCCACAAAATGGTGGATTGGGGCTAGGCTGTCTGAAGACTGTCTTTTCCAAGATTCATTTTGGGAAAACATTCGTAATCTTAAAAATAGAACTTGAAGTGTTTGCAGCCAGGAAGATGCTTAATTAGATTCATATAGGAGTTACCAGCTGTTCGGCAGCCCAGCAGAAATGTTTGAGGTCTCTTCTGGCTTTAGGCAGAGTAGGAATGGGCCCCTCCCTCTGCCTGCCTTAGCAGAAGACATTCCTCAGTCTGTAGGATTATTTTCTCTTTCTAAAGGTCAGACAGGACGGGATGGCCAACCTCAAAGCACCATGGGCACAATTTTCTCCTTCCTTTTCTCATTTCTTCCTGTTTCCTTCAACTCAGCAAAGTCACACTGACCTCAGTGGGACTCAGTCCAGTTCCCCTTGCACCGAATCCCTATCTGACCCCTTTCCCCATTCTGTGCCTCAGACCTCAGCTATTTGGACACAGGGGTCTTCATTATTTCTTCCCAAATACTGCTGTTATTGTGTAGGAAGGCACTGGACATGGAGCCACACAGATCTCAGGGCATGGAGCATCAGTGCTTTTTAGTACATCCAACTTTTTAGTACCTGTACTGGCCGTGTTCCCATAAATCAAGGCTTATCCACAAAGCTTCAAGGGACTGCTAGCCTGAGCCACACAAGTCTTCACTCACTCACACTCACTCACACTCACTCATGCGTTTACTGCTTCTATTCTCTCTCCCCTTCTGATTCCCACAATTAATGGAAGTAGAGTTAGCATTCCCCTAAGTGCTAGGTTGAACCCTTTGACTTCAGAGGCATGGACCAAGGAGGGCCTAGTTCTTAGAGCATGTTTAATACGTGCATGGAGGCTTGGGGAGCCTGCTTCCATACATGTCGATTCCCTGCCTGCCTCAGTATCCTCTGTTTCCTGTCAGTTTATTTCAGCAGTCATGAGTAGCCATTCAGAGGGGTGCTAAGCCTGAACTGAGTGTACCTACCAGAGGCTCTAATGGACAAATTCTCTCTCTTCCTCCAGTGGTCAATGAGGCAAGAACTTCTGGAGACGGAGGAAGGAGGAAAGGGAGACGTTAGCAGAAGAAGAAGCTGCTGCTGCCGAGAGCTACAGGTTGTCTTAACTCCCTACACAGTCATCGTGTGTCCTTGAACACGTGGTGCATGCATTTCTTTTGTTTCTGTTGGGTTTGTTTTTTTCTGATCCTAGATGAATCAGAAGCAGAAATGGAAGACAACAGGTTCTCAATTTGTGAGCTTTGAGAGACTGAAAAGAGGCTTCAGATGACCAACAAGTGGAGTCTGTGACGAAGTCTATACCAGCCACGGCCAAGTCTGCTGAGGAGCCAGCCCTAAGGAGTAACCACGCTCCCTTCAGCCAAGCAGTGAATTGGCCCAACAAGTCAAGACAACATGCCCTGCCAGCAAGGGGGAGACTAGTCCATTGTCTATGCCATACAAGAAGTAAACTTGAAGGGGGAGGGATCTTTTTGGTGTCCAGGTAGCCTGATGGAGAGAGTACTAGTCTTGGCGTCAGGAAGACCAAGTTCAAATCTTTTCTCAGACATTCACTAGGAAAGTCATTTAACTGCTGTCTGCCTCAGTTTCCTCATACATAAAACAGTCATAATAATAACACCTGCCTTAGAAGGTTGTTGTCAGTATCAAATAAAATTATATATATATATATATATATATATATATATGCACATGCTATTGTTATTATTACTACCATATGCTAACCATGTCAAGTTTGAATCCACTCTCTCTAGGGATGAAGATGCATAGAGAGGATAGTGTACTCCCTTTGGATGGATTTCAGTCCTTGGTATAACTTCTCAGTAATTTCTTTGTAAAAGCTAAATGATGCTAATTGGTTAGATGACAGTAGGGTGATGAGAGTGGAAGCCAGCCCTCAAAGTCACCCCCTAGAGAAGTGGTTCTCAACCTGTGGGTCATGACCCCTTTGGGGGTTGAATGACCCTTTCACAGGGGTCACAGGGGTCACCTAAAACCATAGGAAAACACATATTTCCAATGGTCTTAGGAACCGAGACACCGTTCCTCTATCTGTCTCCAAGCAGGTCCGCCCACATGCAGATACACCCACATACGAGTATTAAAGGGCCACGGCATTAGAAAGGTTGAGAACCACTGCCATAGAGCCCTGCAGGGAGTAGTGGTGAGCTGTGCTCTAGGGACCTCAGTCACTAGCCATGAGACAGGTGGGACAGTAAACCCAGAGACTGAGACTCCAGCACAGTCTCAGTTTTTAGGTCACGTGGGCTCACCCTCTTACTTTTCTCTCTCTTTTCCTTTCCCAAAATATAGGGTCTAATCATTTCCACTCTAGGGAGGAAACATTATGGAACAAGCAAGCTTCAGGAGAGTCGGGGTGGGGAGTCACTCACCAGACATGCGACACTGATTCTTTCCATTTCTTACACTCCGTACTCCACACCCAGAGCCTGGATAGCTTATCACCATGACAGATGATGTTCACCAGCACTAATAGATACCTGTTGATACTAAGTGGCCCTCAGCCTTCTGGCATACTCTCACCCTCTCTTGAAATGCTGTGCTCTCTTGTTACCTAGATCAAGGATTCTTAACCAGAGATTTGTGAACTTTTCAAAATATTTTGATAACTATTGCAATATAATTGGTTTCCTTTGTAATGCTACAAATTTTGTTTTATGCATTTTGAAACCTTATTCTGAGAAGTCTTCAGGCTTCACCAGACTTTAGAAGGCAACTAGTTGGTGCCGTGGGTGGAGCTGGAAGACATGAGTTCAAATTCTGCCTCTGGTATCTACTAGCTGTGTGATTCTGGGCAAGTCACTTAACCTCTCTCTGCTTGAGTTTCCTCAATGGTAAAATGGAGAAAATAGCTTCTCCCTCATAGGGTTGTTGTGAGGATAAAATGAGGTAATGTTAGTAAAACTCTTAGCACAGTGCCTGTCATATATTAGGCAGCCAAAAAAATAAAAAAAAGCTTGCTCTCTTTCTCATTCCTTCCGCAGTGGGATCTAGGACACAAAAAAGGGTTAAGAACTGGATAAGATAGACTTGTCTGTCAGACTATGGGGTACAGCGTGCCTTGAAAGGTGGTACAAAGTGATCATTCAATCCTACCTGGATATTTCCCCAAATCCAGACCTCTTATACCCACCCTACCTATAATGGCTCTCAAAGTCTGTGTGCATTGAGGTGTTCCTCCAGCAGAGACCTTCCTGGCCCCCCTGATACCCAGCATTTTTACAGTCCAGTCCCTTCTCCTCTGTGGCTCCCCAACTATATACTTGGACTCCTTTTCAAAACCATGGTAATTTTCTAACAACAAGCTGTTCTCCACTGAATGCATCCCCCAGTCCAATTCAGTGTCCACACATTGATCCAGACAGAAGCCAGCTGGACCTGTTCAGCTTCAAACGTGCTAGGCTTCTCCCTGAACGCAAGGGGAAGCTGTCCCAGAACCAGCAGTTGCCCCTGGTCATAACTCTGGTGGAGAGAAAATGATGGGGCTCCAGAATTTAGAGGATTCAAGAAAAAACAGGCCAGCACCAGGCAGCACCCAACATATTATTGCAAGCTTTTTTAGCAGCCAGCATTTGGATTTTTATTAACTATTCCTAAAACTCCAGATAAACTCTCTAAGACACAGATCCTTAATCTTCTTCTGAATCAAAGGCTCCTTTGCAATCTGGTGACTCAGAATAATGATTTTAAATGCATATGATAGAATACAGAGGACTACAAAGGAACCCAAAGTTTAGTGCAAATGAAGAGGTGATTATTTTTTTCCCATCTAAATGCATAGAACCCTGAAATCTACCCATAGACTCAGGTGTCTGGAGAAGGCGGAGCAGTATCCATAGTCTCTCTGTTTCCAAACACTGGGAATATTTGTGCTCATTTTGTTCTCAGTTCTGGGCAGTAAGTTTTAACAGGGACTGATTGGAAAGCATCCAGTGGAGCTGGGTAAGGATGGCAAAGAGTTGGGAAATTAATTCACATAAAGATTATTTGAAGATGTTGATCATCGTGTTTGGTAGGGGGTGGGGTGAGAGGGGGGAGGTGCAGGATGAGAGAAAGTTGGGGCTTCTACAAGAGTACCAATGAACAGATCTAGAGAGAGAGAACCCCACCTTGGGGAAAGATGGAATATAATAATAATAGCTCACATCTATTTATTATTATTAAATATATCACTTTAATTATTATTATACCCCTTTAAAGTGCTGTCTTTAAACATAAATAAATGGTTTATTATAATAATAGCTAATATTTATTTATTATTATTAAATATATCACTTTAAGCATTATTATACCCTCCTAAAGTGCTACCTACAAACATAAATAAACGGTTTATTATAATAGCTGACATTTATTTATTAATAGAGTAGCATTTTAAGGTTTGCAATATTTTATTAAGGTTTATAAACATTACTTCTCTTGATACCCACCTAGGAGATAGGAAGTGTTACCCTCACTTTACAGATAAAGAAACTGAAGGAGAAAGGGGCAAATCAAGCTGCCCAGGGCCACACAGCTAAGAAGTGTTGGAGGCAGAATTGGAATTCAGGACTTCCTGGGTCCAGGTCCATACCATTCCCCCTTGCTGCCAAGACCATGGCAGGAATAAAGACTGAAGCTCATAGCAACAGTCCAGATTTGGGCAAGTCAGAATGAATGGCCTCCCAGGCTCATGCAACTTGTCTGCTGACTGACCAAAGTCCTCTTTGGTATTTTGACCTTGTCTTCCTTTGAACATCAGATGTTCCCTGAGAACCAGGCTTGTTCCATTTTTGCTTTTCTCTCCTTAGCACCTTAGTACATCACCTGGTATATAGGAGACCCTTAATAAATGCATGTTGATTGGTTAGTCTTGAGCCTATCATGCCTTCCAGGACTCAAGATGGTGGCTTGGTGGGGTAGAACTATAGAAGGCTCCTTCTAATTTGGGGGCATTCTCCTTGCATGTTAATTTCCACATTTCTTCCTTGAGTTCTACAGGCAACTAGCTACTACAGGGGCCATCCATAGTTTCCATGACTCTGGAGATGCTGGAACAATGTAGCTCCCCATTCATTATTAGGATTTGGTAGATGTAGTTTGAATTATAAGTGAGCCCAGTGAAATGAAAGCCAGTAGATTATGTGGGTTACAAGTCTTGAAGCTCACTTTGTACATGGAGTTTTCAAGGTCTTGCCAAAGCAGATTTCTGGAGATCAGCCAGATCCAAACTCCCTCACCTAGAGGCTCTCTGGGCAGGTGGCAGTGGTCAACGTCTCAGTCCATAGGCTATGTTGTAGCTCAGTGGAGAGAGTGCTGTGCCTGGGGTCAGGAAGACCTGAGTTCAAATCCAGCCTCAGACTTGTCCTAATTGTGTGACCCTGGGCAAGTCACTTAACCTCAGTTTGCCTCAGGTCCCTCATCTGTAAAATGGGGGTAACAATAGCACCTCTCTCCCTGGGTTGTTAGGATCAAATGAGATAATGATTATAAAGTGCTTAGCACAGTGTCTGGGTCATAGAAAGCATGTATAAATGCAGGTCATTTTTAGCTATCATTATTGTAAATCATCTTATGGAAACTAAGCCACTCAAACAGACTGAGATGCTTTTACACAGACTGTCCCTCATACCAGGACTGTCTGCACTCTCTCTCCCTTCGAATTATTTTATATTTGCTGACCTATGCACTTGTATCCACCTAATAAGATATTGGCTCCTCGAGGGAAGGGACTATTTCATTTTTGCCTTTTTATCTCCATCGTCTTTTCACATAGTAGGACTTACTGAATGCTTTTTGATTTATTGGCTGATTGAGGGCAAAGACTACTTTTTATTTTTGCTTTCTGCATCCTCAGGGTCTAGTACAACATCTGGCACATCAAAAATGTTAAATAAATATTGACTGAAATGAATTGAGTTGAGTTGAGTTGAGTTGTGTTGAGTTGAGTTGAATTGAGTTGAGTTGAATTGAGTTGTGTTGAGTTGAATTGAACTGAGTTGAGTTGAGTTGAATTGTGTTGAGTTGAGTTGAGTTGTGTTGAGTTGAGTTGAATTGAGTTGAGTTGTGTTGAGTTGAGTTGAGTTGAGTTGAGTTGAGTTGAGTTGAGTCGCACAGGGGAATTAACAGATAAACCAAAGATGGAAATCATAGTTGGTGTAAAAGGGAGGGTTTGAGGTAGATAAGTAAACTTCCTGATTCTAACAGAATGCCAATACTTCCATGGAAGGGTCTCATTGATACATTCTTTCTGCTCATTGGACTATGAATGATATGCTACCAACAAAAGGTGACAAACCAAGAATTAAAGGGATTTCCAACAGAATGCCACAGTTGTTACATTTTGTGGCATGCTACCACCACTTCAGGCTCTTGATCAGGTGGAGAGAGAAGTGGAAGTGTGAGCTAGGCCCAGTTTTGTGTAGAAAGGGCAATATCTTGGTCAGGGTATTGAAATTGTGAATTAAAGAACTAAATGAAACCTGTGGTGCTACTGGGCAAACAGAAAGATGTGGCCCAGTCTTCATCTAGACTGATCCCAGGTCTGGAAAGTGGTCTTTACCCAAGGACTCAGATTATGTGAACCACAGAGGTCCAATTTAAGTGACCATCTCAGTTCCTTCTAACTAGTCCAGAAGGGCCACTAATAATGGCAGATGGAATTGGTTCTAGATGGTGGTGGCATTCAGGGTTCTGTGCTTGTGCTAGAGGCCTAATTCCCCACTCTCTAGGACAAGTATCACCAGGAGAGGTGCAAAGCCTTTCTTCCTGTTCTTTTTCAGAAACTCCTGAAGAGCTCCAGTCTTTGACCTGGTTGGAGGAGATATGGCTGCCTGGATATCATGCTCCTGGAATGAGGTTAACTGAACAACTGAGCAGCCTATTAGATGTAGGGAGTTGGCCTTGGTCACAGGAAGACCCGGTTCTGACACATACTGTCAATCAGTCCATTAATAGACATTGATTAAATACCAACTACATGCCACGTACTGTGCTAAGTTCTAAGGATACAAAAAGAGGCAAATGACAGCCCTTGACCTCAAGGAGCTTACAGTCTAATGGGGAAGACGGCATGCAAACATACTACCTGTGTAACCCTAATCAATTTAATAGACTACAAATTGGAGAGAAGGCACTGCATTGCTAGAGAGAATTTCCTCCTTCAGAAGTTCCCCATATCAACAAAATCACAAGTCTATTCTTGTGTTTATGTGAAGGTGACTTCTGTACTTGGATAGTGCTTTAAAAAAAAATCCTGATCGTCTTAGAGAGAAGCTTGGGGCTAGAGTATGGATGTGATATGTCTTCTCTAAGAAATACAGAGTTGAGTCCCATGAAATGATGGGGTTAAGTCACACTGGTGCCGCTGAGAAAAGGGGACCATGAGTCAAACTGAGGTTGAGTGCTTCTCAGTGACTCTCCCTCCATTTAGGACCAAAGGTGCTTGGTCTTTGGATAGCAAACTTCCAAACAAACAAAGTGTCATGGTCTCAGATATCAATGGAGACACAGAAAGTTGCAGGGCTAGTCAATTTTACTAGGTAAGGGGGGAGCCCACAAAGTTCACAGGTGTCCTTAAGTCTTTGGAAATGGAAAACCAGAATATCTGGTGGTTTGGGAGTTTTGGTTTTGAAAGCATGGACCAGATGAGTGAACTGAAGGGATGAATCAGCCTGGGGATGAGTGAGAGAAAATGCCCTCTCCTCATTCCTCTTACTTGGGATAACTGGACTCTAGTCACTGGCATCTGGATGGCCTTGCTCTTCAGATGTGCTCAGGTCATGAGCAGCAGGAGTAGCTCAGGCCTACTATCCTCAGAGGGTCCAAAGCTCTTCCTGGTCCCATGGCCAGTGACTTGCGGATGGGCCAGAAGAATTCTGCTATTGTGTCAAAACAGAAGGACCTGATGCAGACACACAACCAAATAGGTGTCCTTCACAATTTAGCATAATTAGGAAGATGATTATGTTTTGGGTGTAGGGAACAGCCAGGGCAGACAGTAAGTGGAGTGTGACTCTAAGTAGGGTAGATTGACTAAACTATAGAAAAAGGAGAGGAATGTAAACTTAGGTTAGAAATGGGGGTTGGGATGAGACTGCAAAGGCTTTTAAATGCCAGAGTTTATATTGGCTCCTAAAAGTAATCGAGAGCCAGTAGAGATTATTGAATGGGGGAATGACGCGATCAGGTCTTACATCTGTGGGACTGAGTGGTGATGGTGGGCTGCGCAGCTGACTCCATCTGCTCTGTGTCGATCATTTGCTTCCAGAGAGGCTTCCAAAGCTTCCCAGGGGAATAGGCCTGATCTAGTCTTTGCTATAACTCCCCACCCTACCCCCACCCCAACCCCCAGCTATCTGAAGGACTTGCAAAGCAGCAAGTGTCTCAGCCATTGTCTGAGCAGAGCACTGGGGACTGGTTTGTGTTTAGGTTGGGGGCTGAAACAAAAGTGTTGGATCCCTTGTCTTCTAGGGTATTTACTAATGACTATGGCTAATTTACAGGGTGTGAGGGAACAGACTTTTCAAGGGAAAGAGATCTTGATCCAAAAACAAATGGGATATCTATGTGGACTAGGTCAGAGAAAACAATTTCTAAACACAGTCCCGAGTCCTTGAAACCAGATCTAATTAAGGGAGAACAAGTGCCAAAAGTAAACAGTGGGCATTGATGAGGTGAAGGATTGGCGTAATGTCTGGTCTCCTGTTGTGGCAGCCATGGGTAGCCCATATACTCATCTCCTTTCACTTCATTATTGCTTCTGTGGCCCTAGAGGGAAGGAATGGAGGTGCTAAGCCTGGAGAAAAAATGAGGAAGGGGAGATAATGCACAGTCTAAATATATGAAGGGTTATAATGGAGAAGAATGGTCTGTGTTGTTCCCAGAAATGGAATGGCTGTTTCATAAGATGGTATGTTCTTTATCACAGAAGGTATTCAAGATGACCATTTGCTACCTTTCCACAAGTGAAATGGGTTGCCCTGAGGGGTGGTGGGCTCCTCCTTCTTAGAGATCATTAGGTGACAGTTGGATGACACTCATCAGGTGTGTTGCAGGGGGGATTCCTTTCCTGTAGGGCTGGACTAGATGTCCACTGGGGGCTCTCACGACTCTCAAATTCTGTGATTCTGTTTGGGGTGCTGTAAAAGGGATCACCGCACTGATTGAAGGGTTGATCTGCATGACCTCTGTGGTCCCTTCCCACTTTAAGAATCCATGATTATAGACACTTGGTTAAATTCCTACCTTTTTTTAGGTCTGTGATCTAATTGGTGTGGATACTCAGCCATGTGTGCCTTCTCAGACTGCAATTCTGGTCTGGGTCTTCCATTAAGTCCTCTGAAGAGGTTGGTAACCTATTGTTCCAAATGTAAACAGTACAACAAAGGTCTTTCCTCCCCATCTTTCACCCATACTGCCAACTCCCTTTCCTTGAATAAACAGTTTCATAGGGAGGAAGTGTTTTCTAGGATTGAAAATAGGCTCTCCTGATCTTGAGAATGCCAATGGTGGGTGGCATCATTATGTGGCCAAATGGACAATAGGGTTGTCATATGAAAGAATGCTCCAATTCACTAAATAATGAGAGAAATGTACATCAAAACAGCTCATACCCAGAAAACTGACAAAGGTGATGGAAGACGGGAATGATTAATGTGGAAGGAGCTAAAGAAGACAGGCAAACCAGAACCTCTTGGTAGAGCTATGAATTGGGTCAACATTTCTAGAAAGCATTTTGGAATTATGCTTTAAAAAAAAAAGGTGACTTTGACCCTGAGATGTCACTGCTATGTATCCCAAGGAAGCAGAAAACAGAAATAAAATTCCTACGTAAATACAAGTTAATTAGGGTCAAACAGATTGTGATATGGGAATAGAATGGAATGTTACTATGACATGAAGAATGATGACTATGAAGAATTCAGAGATACATGGGAAGATTTATATGAAGCAAAATGAAATGAGCAGAACCAGGAAGACAATACACACGATTCTAATGACATACATTGGAAGAACAGCAACAAAAGACATTTAAAGGTGTGTAATTATGTTGCTTGGTACAAAAGAAAGAATGCTCAATCTGGATTCTGGGGACTTGGGTTCAAATCCTAACCATCACCACTTGGGCATTTAACCTCCCTTTCCTCACAGTCCTCATCTATAAAATGAGTAGGTTGGACTAGATGAGGTCCCTTCCAGATCTGAATCAATGATCTCATGACCAAGCTTAGCCTCAAAGACGAGAAAATGTGATTCTCTCCCTCCCTCTTTGTCAAGGTGGAGGATTGCGGATACAGAACATTGCATACCCTGTCAGACTTGATTAACATATTGGTTAGTTTGGTGAACTGCTTTGTTTTGTCTTGTTTCTGCTTTCTCCTTTTCCTATTCTCTGTTAAAAGGGGTTTTTTGGGTAGGTACAGAGAAAAGGTACATTAAGAAATGAAGGTGATATAAAAACAAAATGCATAATTTAAAACCTTAAAAAGGAACATGTGGCTACTAGTTCTTTCCCACAGCAGACTAAAGTCAAAAAGCAACTCTTATAAAGTGGAAATGTTTATATGAATAAGTCAGTGAAATGATCACATATTCACCTACTTCCAGTTAAGTAAGGAGCAAAAGAACCAATTCCTACTTCCCTGAATAAATGAAATACCCAGTTATTGGTCATAGCCATTGTTTGAATGGCCAGTGTAGATCTAAAGAATTACCTAGTGTAATTGCAGGAAAGCAATATTTCCTGTCCTTTATGAATCAGTGATGGGTGTGAGGGTGGAGGACGTGATGAGAAATACGTGTACTCTGCTCACCTCCTCCAACTTCTGAGCGATTTTAGGAAGTATTTGTGTTTCTGAGAGTTTAAATGAATAATCTGTGGCTATGATTTGACAGCCCTGGTGACAGAAAGGATATATATCATCCTTTGTTTCCTTAAAATGTTAAAAGAACAACTATTGTCGTCAAATAATGAATCAGGGCTCACATTTGCAAGGTACAATCCTAAGGATTATGAGTAGAATAATCCCCCCAAATGTCATGATCCTTGTTGCCGAGGAATTTATCATTCAAAAGAAGCAAAGTGTTTATAAAATAATGGAGAAAGGCTTTTTTTTTTTTTTTTTTTTTTTTTTTACAAAAACCTATAGGAAAAGGTAAGGCTTGGGTTTTTTTTAAATCCTCACATGACTATTATTTTTGGAAACACCCATTTCTGCTTCTATTATGTAAATTCCCTCTCTCTGGTTTCTAAGCTCACTGGCTTGCTGGAGACTAAGCCATTTGACCCACTAAAGAAAAGATTCAGTATTAGAGCCATAATTAAGAGTGAGAAATTATGGATTTCCAGGAATATTCTCAGACATTTCCCTCAGAACTTGTTCTAGCCTTACAGAAATGAGTCTGTTGTGAGTTACTATGTTATTGGAATGGGTTATGATTTTCATTTGCTACTAACTGTCCATTGTTTCTCCTTCACAGGCTGAACTTTTAAGATTTATAGGAAGCATTTACTATATATTTAAGAGTCTGTTTTCTTCAAGTTCACTGGTTTTAATAGAGGCCAGAGAAAATATTTCTTTGGGATTCACCTTACACATGTTATAGAAAGTATAAAAAAAGATCAGAAGAGAAAACAGATTTTTTTAAATGAAAGGCAAGACTAAAAGGAAAACATGGGAAAGATGAAAAGAACAGTTATATAGATGGTATGTTGTGGTGGAGAACAGTCTCGTGTTCAAATCAATAAGCATTATTAACTATATAATATGTGCCAGGTACTATACTAAGCTGAAGATGCAAAGAAAGGTCAAAAACCAGAACAAACAAGAAATGAGTGTTTGCTCAAAAGGAACTCACAATTGAACAGAAAAGTGCAAAAATTAGGTATCAACAGGATACTTATGGGATAAATTGGAGATATTCTCAGAAGAAAGTCATTAAAATTAAGGAAGACTGGGAAAGATGTCTTGTAGAAGGTAGAACTTTAGCTGAGACTTGAAGGAAGCCAGGAATCAGGCTGAGGACAGAGAGTTCTAGATGTCTGTCGGGGAGAGAAGTCAGTGAAGAAGCTGAGTCAGGGGAAGGAGTATCTCGTACAGCGCCTGGGACAGAACAGTTGCTTAATGTTTATTGAATTGAATTGTGTGAGGAACAGTAAGGAAGCCAGTGCCATTGCATCCCAGAGTACCCCCGGGGGAGGAGAAGTAACATGTAAGAAGACTGGGAAGTGAGGAAGGGGCTGGCTTATGAAGACCTTTAAAAGTGGTATTGGCTCTTGGAGGTAACAGGGAAGCCCTGGCTGAGTGGGGTAGTGTGTGATATGACACTTTAGGAAGATTAAGTGGATAGCTGAGTGGAGCCTGGGCTGGCATAGGGAGAGATTTCAGGCAAGGAAACTAGTCAGCAGACTATCGTAATGGTCCAGAGTGTGAGGTGACGAGAGCCTGAACCACAGTGTCAGGAGAGAGAAGGGTGTACACCAAGGTAGGAAGAAAAAAGAGGATTTGACAAAACAAGTTGGATGTAGGGAGTGAGAGAGAGTGAAGAAGAGTCAAGAATGACACTTTGGTTGTGGGCCAAGGGTCTGGAAAGGTAGTGGTGGCCTCAATGATAATAAGGAAAAAAGGGAAGGTTTGGGGAGAAATAGAATGAGGTCTGTCTTAGAGATGTTGAATTTAAGATGTCTATGAATATATCCACCTCCAGCAATGGTAGATGAAAGAGGGAGCAGCTAGGTGGTGCCATAGTGCCAAGCCTAAAGTCAGGAATACTCATCTTCCTGAGTTCAAATCTCGCCTCAGACACTTACTAGCTGTGTGACCCTGGGCAAGTCATTTAACCCTATTTGTCTGAGTTTCATCATCTGTAGAATGAGCTAGAGAAGGAAATGGCAAACTGCTCCAGGATCTTTGCCATGAAAACCCCAAATGGGGTCATGGAAGATACTAAAAAGTGAAGAAACAGATCTGAGAATCATCTGCACAGACAGCTGAATTCATGGGAGCTGATGAGAAGACTAAGTGAAATAAGAAGGCTCAGGGCAGAGCCTTGGGAGACACCTACCATGAACAGGAGTAACTGGGATGAAGAACCAGAAAAACACCAAGAAGGAGCAGTCAGCCACATAGGAGAACTCAAAGAGATCATTGTCCCAAAGGAGAAGGAAGATATCCACAGTGTCAGAGGCTTTGGAGAAGCCAAGAAGGGGGCGAATCAAGAAAAAGCCATTAGATTTATCAGTTAAGAGATCATTGGTAACTTTGGAGAAGTTGAGTGGTGAAATCAGAAGCCAGACTGCAGAGAATTATGGGGACTTTGGGGTCCTAGAAACATTTATTTAGGGATAGAAGGGGTCTCAGAGATTTGATACTAAGAGAGTGAGAAGAGAGGAAATGGGAGGAACTGAGTGTAGACAGCCTTCCTCAGGACTGGGTCAGCTCCAGCCTCTACCATGCACTGGCCATGAGACTCTGGCTAAGTCACTTAACTTCTCAATGCCCCCAGACAACTCTCTAAGATTATAAGTGGTAAATGAGATATCAACCTGCTTTAGTAGAGGGAATTTCCCCCAAGAAATCCCTATACTGATGAAGTTTCAGGCAAAATTCAAAGAGCACCTTGGTCTAGACTCTAGATGATCCATTCTCCAAATAATGACATAAATCAGATAAAGCTATTTAGTTAATCAAGATAAAAACCCCCTTTTGCTTAAATATCTAGGTAGTTGAGGTAAATTATTTATTTTTGACAGTCTCTACTATAAATTCCATACTTCCTTTTGTATGTCCCTCTATAGCTGGAGAGTCAATAGTTATTAAGTTATTAATAGTTATTAATTATATGTTTTATATATAATTAATTATGTATAATATAATTAATTTAATAGTTATTACAGCGTACTATGTGCCAGAAACTGTGTTAAGAGCAGGGGATGCAAAACAAAATATCTCTAAATGAGAAGGCATGCTGGCTTTTGCTGCTGTTATTACCTAGCCTTGTTGGGATTCAGTTTCTTAATCTGTTCAATGCAGATACTTATAATACCTACTTCAGGGGGTTATTCTGAGTACCAAAGGATATAGCACACATAAAATACTTTACAAACCTTAAAGTCCTTTGGAAATTCTATTGATAATAATAGTAATAATATAATGCAATCAAGTAATATCCCACGGTGAAAGGTATTTCAGGCTAAATTGTAAATTGTTTTGGCTCAAGCAAAACACCCCATTTTAGCTCCAAGGATGAAAGATGTTACATAAACGTTATGATTACTATAATGAAGATTATTTAAAATGCCTGGAGGAAAGACACTGAGCACGTTAGCATGCAGCACCGAGCTTGGATAAAATGATGATAGTAAGGATTACTGCAAGATACAGATCATGCATTCTTAGCTGTGTTAGAGTTCATGGATATTCTGGAGCCCAGCTCTGGTAGACAAAATGAACAGAGAATGACACATAGGAGGACAGACAGATAACAGTATATAACAGGAAAACTCGGTGATTCAAGTCCAAAGAGAAGGCCTTTAAAATCCTCAGCTTTATCTAGAGAGAAAAAAACAAAACCAACAAAAATAAAACCCTAGAGTTTGCTTCAAAGGAAGTACAATAGATTTGTACATCAGAAACGTGGAAAGTGTCAATAAAGAAAGTCAGCTTTGTGTTTGTGGGACAACAAGATTGATTTCTAATTAAGGATGGAAGAGAGAACAAAAGAATAAGTTGAGGGAGAAATACACAAATGCAAGAGAAAATAAGCCTTTCTTTCTGCGTGCCTAGTGAAATTGTGAATCAATGGAATAATCCAAATAATTTAAAAACAAACACTGTCCTCTTGTAATTCCTCCAGTATGCCGTGCCATTTCCCATCTCTGTACCTTTGCGTTGTCAGTTCCTCCCTCCTGAAATTCCTCACCAACTTACCTCATCTTTTAGTTTCTCTGTCTTCCTGTAGGACTCAATTCAAATCCTGCAGGAGCCCATTCCTGGCCTCTTAGATGCCAATGCATTCTCAAGGTTGCCTTTCATCTACCCTTCTACAGTGTGTACATACCAAGTCATTGTCATGTTGTCTTCTCAATTTGAATTTGAACTTAAGGGCAGGAGCTGCTTCTTCTTCCTTCCTTCCTTCCTTCCTTCCTTCCTTCCTTCTTTCCTCTTCTTCTTCTTCTTCTTCATCATCATCATCATCATCATCATCTTTTTTTTTGTATCCTCAGCATTTAGCACCATGCCTGGCACATGGTGCCTAATAAATGCATGTTGATTAACTGACTCTTCATCAGTTTTAACTCTGAAACAAAACAAGGGGAATTGCTACTATTCAGGACCTGGCTAACCAGTAAGGAAGAAAACAGGAGTATAGATTTATACCTGGGCAGGACCTGAGAGGGCATTTAGTCTTAACCAATCATTTCACAATTGAGAGCACTGATCTTCCCAGAAGGGAAGTAATTTGTCCAAGGTCATGTAGTAAGTGGGAAAACTAGAATTTGAATCCAGTTCTCTGTTTCCAAATCCATGGCTCTTTCCATAGTGCCAGCCTTACCAGGCAGGCAAAGCAGAAGTTATGGGGACTTTGGGGTGCTAGGAACATAGATTTAGGGAGAGAAGGGGTCTGGGAGATTTGATCTTCTCATGTTATTTTTAATGTGTTATGTTCATGTATTTTTTATGTTATTTCAGTTGTCTCAGTTGTGTCTGACTCCTTGCAACCCCATTTGGGGGTTTCTTGGCAAAGATACCAGAGTGGTTTGCCATTTCCTTTTCTCACTTTACATATGAGGAAAATGAGGCAAACTGTTAAGTGACCTGCCCAGGGTCACACTGCTAGTAAGTGTCTGAGGCCAGATTTGAACTCAGGTCTTCCTGACTCCAGGTCCGGTGCTCTATCCACTGTACTACCTAGCTGCCCTTTGTTTTTTATTAATACATCTACTCATTTCTTCCCCTCCAACATTTATAGGCTGACTCTAAATTTCCCCGTATGTTGAAAGAAAAAAAACAAGGAAAGAAAAAAAAGACTCTCCTTACAAACATGCATAGCCCAGCAAAACAAATTCCCACCCTGATCCCATCCAAAACTGGATGTCATTTTTGCATTTTAAGCTCATCATTGTATTGGCAGAATGTGACGGCATTTTTGTCTTCAGACCTTAGAATTCATTGTTCTTTTCCTCATGTTGATCTGAGTTCTAGCATTTCTTCAAAGTTGTTTTTCTTCTGATTTTATCGCCATGGCATGAATCATTCTCCTTGCTGACCTCCTCATTTCAGAGAAGGAGAAACTGAGGCCTGGTGAGTTTAAATGCCTTCCCTAAGGGAACATAGACAGTAAGTATAAGAGCTGAGACTTGAAAGAGCTAAGTACTACAGAAAACCCAAATTTTCCTCTCTCCTCCCCATAGCCTTCACTCTCTTCACTGAGCCTCCTGAGTCTTCTGGTTCCTCTCCCTGAAGGACATGTTGCAAGGTTCCAATCCAGGCCAGTCTCCCGGGGGGAGCAAAAGAGGCTGGATCCAACTTCCTAAATCCTCTACCAGGTCCTAATCTTTCTCCAGTAATTTACAAGAGGACCATCTCAGCTCCCTGGTTGATGGTAGCTTGGGTGTTCTCCTCATGGAGGGTTAGAATGTGGTCTAGACTCCATTATGATGGGCCAGTTTGGCTGGATTGTCAGCCAGAAATATGAGTGCCCTCTAGGAAGAAGATGGTGGTGTGGTAGTTAAAAGTCAGTGGAGTCGTGGGGCATTTCAATGCCTTTACTGCCTTAACTTCAAACCATGCCAATCACGCCACAGCCTCAGCAGCTGACATGTCACTGTAGAAAGTGACCTTCTTGGAGCCACAGGTGAGAGTTGGATGAAAGGTGGACATCAAAGGTGGAGAAGCTGCCTTGAAAAGGTCTCAGGGAGTCCTCACTCCAGAGGTGCTGGTCCTCCGTGAACACCCCATACATCATGCTCTCAGTAGATGGGCTAAACCAGACTGAGGGTAACTAAGAGGCCTCAAACCTGTTGTTGAGTTAGGAGGAAGGTCTACCCCAAGCATGTGAAAACTTCCCCTGACAAATTGGGCAAATGAGAGCAATTGTACCAACAACCATGAAGGCAGCAAAAGCAGGCTGTGGGGTGCTCAGTGCTAGGCCAGGTATCAAAGTCATTCTGACTTTTGTCATTGGATTCCAATGACTCTGGGAGAGGGAGGGAAGCTGCTGACTTTGTGCAGCTCTGCCTCCCTTAAATCCAATTCAGGAGCAAGTCAAGACATCGCCTACCATGTCATCGCTCTTCTTTGAAAACAAGAGCTGACCAAGAATACAGTGATTGTCTCACCTCAGAGCAGGGATTCTGAACCTTTTTTGCTTCCATGTGCCCACTGGGCAGTCTGATGAAGCGTATGTACCCTTCCTCAAAATGTTTTTCATTATGTAAAATAAAACACATAAGATTACAAAAGAAATCTATTGATTTAATAAAAAAAAATTATTTTTTTTAAGTTCACAAATCCTTGTTTAGACTTTGTGATACCAAGAAGAGGAACGTCGAGATGGTTGGTGGTGCTCTTATTATCGAACTTTGTGAAACAGACATAATAAAAGAAATTGTGAAACGTTATTCAGGTTCATTTCTCATTTCTGTTTCCTATCCAAGGGATCTCAACACAGAACCACAGATGTGGTCAGTCCAGGGATAATGCAAATTACTAGATGATCAGAGAGCAGAGACAAGTAGTGGTGGTTGGTGGCTCCCTACTGAGGAGTATAGAGGCCATTCTTTGTCAGCCTTTTAATAATAATAGAGCTCTGCTATCTTCTCTGGGAATGCATCCAAGATCTGACAGAACTTCCCAAGTTTTGTCAAACTGGATGAATATTACCCGGTTCTGGGGATTTGCATGGGCGCAGATAATACTGCCAGAGAGAATCCAGGAAACATGCTATAGATTACAGATTCTTGGTCAAGACATTGAATATACGCAGAGCACAGGTGACATTCTCATCGCTGCAGACAAACAAAGACAAAGATTTGGAAGAGAAAGGCAGGTTTGAGAAGTGGACAACTAGTTGAAGATATGGTGCCTGAGACTATGATTTAAACAGCTGGATTCTGATTTAAAATGTAGGAATGATGGACTACTGGCCAGGGATGGAGTACACCCAACAAGGATAGATGGGAATTTATTTGCTGGTTGTAAAATAGAATCAAAAGAACTTTAAAGTGAGAAGTGTAACCAGATGATGCTTGGAGGAGTGGGGTAGTGTATAACCAGCTGACCAGCCCTCTCAAGCCATCCCTAGGGCTCAGGTATATGCTGGGTGTCAGTCACCCATTGGGTCCACCCCTTGCATTCACTCTCCCAGACTCTGTTACTCAGTGTCTTGGTTTAATCCTCACATACTAGCTACCCTTTCCTTCCCTTCACAGAGTATCACTTATGCAAGCATTATCATCTTAGTAAGTATTTTGAGGATGGAATAAAAGTCACTAAAAGCAGAAGCATTATTTGCATGAACCAATCGTACATTCCATGGATCCAGACCATCCTAAAGACACAAACTCTTTTAGGCTAGAGTTTGTCTCCTCTCATTTCCCAGACGCAACACCAGATAGGGGTTGAGAGCTAGTCTGGAAGTTCAGTGTCTTATTTTAGACTTCCTGTCTCCTCATGAAAGGAAGCCAGACACATGCAGTTTACTCACAACTAATTATCTAACTTGTGATTTGAGAGTACTGTGGAAGCTTTCAGTGATTCTCATGGTTGTAGCAGCATGGGGATTCGGAAATACAAGAGCATTTCTCAGGGTCCCAAGACCTCCTTGTCTACCATGGTCTCCTCATGCCTATGTTGGTCCCCACAATGTCTAGGCACAGAAACAAACTGTTTTGCCCCGAAACAAAGGGCAAAATTCAAGTGTTGCTAAAAGTTGACACCCATGTGACATTATTTGGCTATCACAAATAGAATGCTGATAATGAGAAGGGGGGTGGGAGGAACAAGCATGGCCATGGCGCCATTATACCCCATACATCCCTTTCACAGTCCTCATCTCACATCATATCATCTGCTACCTGTGTTGGCCCAGAAGGCCAAAGGAGCAAATGATGTTGTGTCAGAGCATCAGTATATTAGTAAAGAAACTGGAATACCTCAACTACAAAAGGGAGAGAGAGCAGAAGAAAATTGTTTAGGCATATCTGCCAACCTAACATAGGAAGAAAAAAAGCTGTAGAGATACCCAGAAATTCACAGCACCCAAAAACCAAGAAATCAGTCAGTAATAAAACCATGACCTTGGAGATCTATAGACAACTGCAGCAAGTCTGTGGAAGAAAGAAGATAAAGACCTTAAGCCATGAAGACAAATTTGACCTCATGAAACTTGGTGAAATAACTTAAGACTGCAATATGGTTCTGGTTGGGCTTATCATATTCAAAAGGAGCAATACAGGTATAGAACAAAGGGAGGGGGGAGCAGAGTAGCATTGATATACTCTTGTTAGCAAATCCAGAAACCAAAAGGGGGAGGAACAGCAGAGAGCACTTGTGTGGCAATCAATAATGACAAAACCAAATATTGTCATTGAGGTACACCACAGACCACCTGGACAGAAAGAGGAAACATATGAGGCGTTCAAGAAATATATCCCAATCCCAATGCAGAGACATGATGTAGCAGTGTTAGGAACCTAATTTATCTATATACATTCTAGAACCTCTTTCCTTCCCTCCCTCCCCCCACCTCGTATCAAAGCTGCTCATAATTTCTTGACTTACCTTAATGATATGTCATGCTTAAAAATACAAGAGAACCAAAGGAAATTTCTATTCTGGATCTGATTTCCAGCAACGAAGCGCTGCTTGTTAGGATAGAAGGATGGACAGAAGTCATCAATCCACCTTGGAATTTATAATAGAGAAAAAGAGGAAAGTCAAACACAATCTGACATGCCCTCTAGATTTTGGGAAAGCAGATTTTGAAGGGTTCAGAGGAAAGATAGGTTAGAACCATGGATTAAAAGTCTACCTAGGAATCCAGCCCAGGAGGATTGAGGATCTCTCTAGAAGGAAATTCTGAAGACTCAAAGAAAATAATTCTGATGAGAAAGAAAAGACTTTGTACAGAGAAATAGATGGAGACATACAGGTAAGTCATCCCCCAGTGTAAACTTTAAAAGATGTGTATGGAAGATGGAAGAAAAGGATAGAAATGGAGGATGGATAAAAAAGTATGTTGCCATCCTGTGAGAACAGTGTCCAGAGTGTTACGCTCAGATTTGGCCACACAAGAGGATGGTGGTTTGTTTTAGTGAAGTTTTGTGGGTTTTTGTTTTTTTTTTTAGCAACATTCAGGAAAAGAAGCATCTTAAAGTAAGCAGAGCGTGATTGCTTGGGATGAATGGAACAATGATAATGGACAATGAAGAAAAGACAGCAGTGTTCACCTCCTCTTTACCCTCTTTCCTCTGTCAGGGAATATGATCACAGGACTGGGAAGAACATTGCCAAAATGACAAATGGAGTGTTGCTGTTTGGAGATAAGCAGGGACACCTAGAGTACCTAGCTGCCCTTGATGGGTTTAGGTCATCAAGCCCATATAAAATTATATCATGAGTTACTGAAAGCATCTGTTCAGTACTATCAGTACTGAGAGAACAGGTAGATCTGATATTGAATTCATTGACGATGATCTTTGAAAGACGGTGGAAAATCAAAATGGTGCTGCAGAACTAGTGAAGGACAAAGGGCCCAGTTTTCAAAAAATGCATCTGCAAAACATAGGCCCATGAGCTTCACTTTGAGTCCTAGCAGAATTCAATAATATAGTTTTTAAAGATATGGCGAAGGAACATATGGAAAGGGAAACCTGAAAGAATGTACAGTTTCCATAACCAATCAATCCAAGTAAGATGGAAATATGGTTGCCAATGTCTCCAAGTACGTGTCAGATCCCTTGCATGTCTCCAGAATGGGTAGAGTTGCATGCTGATGTATGACCCCAGGCTATGAATAAAGGGAGCCTGGGTCACATTGCCCAGTTCTGCTATTTTATACTCTGCTACCTCTGAACCCCATTTCTCCCTCTCCGTCTCAGAGTGGCTGGGGAGACAAGCACTGATCCTGCTGTATTCAAATGATTCACTTCTCATATTCGAGACATTTGCTTTGAGATTTTTCAGCTTTTAAGTCAGTCGTAACCTTGTTTCTGGGATGGTCCCTTGGCATATAGCTTAGGCCCCTATAGCATTAGCAAAATTTATATAAGATGGGGGCCCAACAGAAATACGTCAAGGATGTTGCCAAGTAAGTGAGAGCTTTAGAGATTTACACACGCATTTCTTTAGCTGGTGAGAGGACACGGGGAGCCTTTGTAGTTGCATTGGTCAAAGCGTAGCTTTCTTAAAGGGTAAAATAAAGTGTTTCTACAAGGAAGGAGGGAGGAAGCAAGGACACAAGCATTTATTTAGCACCTATAACGTTACAGGCACTGAGCTAAGTGCTTTACAAATATTACCTCATTTTGTCCTCACAACAACCCTGAGAGGTAAGTGCTATTGAGGAAACCAAGGCAAACAAGGTTAAATGACTTGTCCAGGGTCACATACCTAGTAAGTGTCTGAGGTCAGATGTGAACTCGGGTCTTCCTGACTCCAGGCTCAGCACTTTATCTATTGTGCCACCTAGTTATACTAAAAAATTCTTGAACAGGGGAAGCTCACTTATAATTACAGACACACTATTCAAATATTCTAGGATTCAATTCCATAAAATGATTGTCTTTTTGGTTCTCAGTCTTCCCAACGCAGTGTTACAAAATCTGGAGAACGAACACATTGAATGAGAGGGTAATAAGATGACAATAGGTCAGAGTATTGGGATAAATAAGTGTAAAGTCGTCTGCTTGGGTCCAAAAAATTAACCTTTTAAGTCTTAGATGAGGGAAACATGACCAGGTCACAACTTGTCTGAGAAAGGAGTTTTAGTGGATGAGTTAATATAGCATGATGTGGGAATCAAAAAAGAAAAGGAAAAATATCAGGGGATCTTCGACCCCTCAGGGAGATAACAGCCTCCCAGTTCTCTGTCCTGGCCAGTTCACAGCTAGAATACTATGTTCAGGCTTTAGTGATACAGAACCCCAAGAGTAACCAGAATAGAGTGACCGAGATGGGCAAGGACCTTAAGAGCATGTCATGTAGCAACTAGGTGAATGCAAATGAACAGAAGCTGCTCTCCTAGTCTAGAGAAGATGCAGAGGACATCAGGACTGTCTTCACATGGACAGATGAGATTCGTTCTACTTCACCCCAAAAGTAATTAGGAGCTAGCTGCTTTTTGGAAATTGGGCCGAAGTTACATTCTTGTTCCAACAAGCTCTAACGTCCCAATTCCAACTCTTGGGTGGAAGAGACAGATTGTAGGATCATAGGACCATGAATTTTGAGCCAGAATCTTCTAAATTAAATTCAATCCTTTCATTTTACAGAGAAGGAAACTGAGGCCCAGACAGATTATGATTTGCCTGACTAATAAAGACCTATCACAGGAAATGAATCCATGTCTTCTTGACTCCAATTCCAGCACTCTCCGTAAGGTAGAATGTGCTGGTACTATCCACAAGATGGAATAGGCATCTTTCAGAGGCAGCGAGCTGCCTCTTTCTCCCTGGAAATCTTCTAAGGAAGGCTGGAGGACCGCTTGGGGAGGCAATGGAAGGGATTGTTGTCTATGCTACATGGTCTCTGAGGTCACTAGCACCTAGTCCAGGACTTGGCATAGTCTGATTCAGAAGTTTGATGATTCTCTTTCTCATATCGTGCACTTTCTCATTTGTTTTTCTGAAATGTCAACATAGAAGGTCCATTGTATGGGCTGGGGAGCTTTATCAATCAATCAATCAAAACAATCAATAAACATTTATTGGGGCAGCTAGATGGCCGCAGTGAATAGAGCACTGGCCCTGGAGTCAGGAGAACCTGAGTTCAAATCCAACCTCAGACACTTAACACTTACTAGCCATGTGACCTCGGGTGAGTCACTTAACCTCAATTGCCCCTCCAAAAAAAAAAAAACATTTATTAAGCATATATTATATACCAGTCCCTGCCCTCAGAGAGCTTACAATCTAATGAAGGAGAAAACATGCAAGCAAATGTATACAAAGCAAGCCATATACAGGATAAGTGGGAAAGAATTAAAAGACAGAAAGCCCTGGAATAAGGAGATTTTGGAGAAGGCTTCCTGGTGGGAATTTAAGTGAGATTTAAAGGAAGCCAGAGAGGTCAGTAGTCTAAGCAGAGGAGGCAGAGCATTTCAGGCACGGGAGGCAAACATGCTGGGTACCAAGGTCACACCCAGAACCCGTCTCTCCTCCTTTCTCCCGCATGACTGACTCACCTTTCCCTAATCACACAAGTCTTTGATCGACTTTAGCCATGCTTTGACCCACTAAAAATGGACACAGCAAAGGTAAAACTTGGGGCTCCAATCTTCCTGAAATTGCACCAGACAACCGTTTGTCTAATTTCCCAACACACAACACTTTAATGTTTCTGTATAGCTGCTGTTTGATTTTTTTTTTTAATTTCAGTTCCTTATTGCAGCTGGGATGGGCAGAGCCCAAGGCAAAAAGAGATTAAGAGGATGGCCCAGGTTCATATACTCCTAAGGATCAGCATCAGTATTAAAAAACCCGAGTCTTCCTAACTCAGCCAGCTATTTCACGATGACTCCATAGTCTGGTACTGTGGTTTGCCTGGTATGGATATTTCTTTTACTGACCCAGAACTGCAATTTCTCTATAAGTTTTGGTCTTTGGGTATCTCCCAGGGCACTAAAAAGTTAAAGGACTGGCATCTAGTCCTATTACAAGGATGGATCAGGGTTTGACTGGAACCCAAGTTTTCAAGTTTACTCCCAGGTAACCAGTGAGGTACACTGCCTCTTGTTAGCCACTAAAAGCTACTATGTAAGCCTGTTTTTCTCCTTTTTCTCACCCCTTGGAGCAATTTAAAACTGTTTGAGATGGCAAAGAACTGGATCCCTGATTTCTTCTGCTTAAGGAGCTTCCAGATTGGAATTTCCTCTATCATTGCATCTCGGTAGAAAGGAGTCTTTAGAATGTAGCCTTACAGTTTCCTGGAACACTGAGTAGTCCAATGACTTGCCCAGGGTCACACAGCCAATGTGTGACAGCAGCAGAGACTAAAACTTAGGTCCTTCTGACTCCAAGGACGGCTCTTCTGCCTCAATTTAAAATAAATTATTTCCACTTTCTTCTCTGAATTGCTTCTCCTCTATTTTAAAGTTAAATTACTGACACGTCTGCCCCCTCTCACCATTTTTTTCCAAAAGGGAGAAATAACTCTTAAAACCTCACCTTTGAGAAGCTTTTTCAGTCCCCTCCAATGTTAGTGCCTTCCCTTTGAGATTATCTCCATTTCGCCAGGTCTATGATAAGATTCAAATGTATACATACATGCACGTGTATAGACGGGGCATTTAGGTTGCACAGTGGATAGATTGCTGGGCCTGGAGTCAGGAAGACCTGAGTTCAAATCCAGCCTCAAACACTACACTTCACCCTGTTTGCTCCAGTTGCCTCATCTGTAAAATGAGCTGGAGAAGGAAATGGCAAATCACTCCAGTATTTCTGCCAAGAAAACTTCAAATGGGACCATGAAGAGTTGGACACAACTGAAAATGACTGAACAACAACAACAGATAGACAGACAGATAGACACGTGGATGGATGGATAGATAGATAGATGATGGACACAGATAGATAGATAGATAGACAGACAGACAGATAGGGAAACAGACAGACAGACAGGGAAACAGACAGACAGACAGGGAAACAGACAGACAGAAAGAGAGATGGACAGATAGACAGGTAGATAGACAGATGGACAGATAGATAGATAGATGGACAGATAGGCAGATAGACAGACGGACAGACAGACAGACAGACAGAGATAACTCTTGTTTGCAGCTTGTTTCTCTTACTAGATCGTGAGCTCCTTGACAATAGGGGTCATCTTTTGCTTTCCTTTGTACTCCCCAGGCTTTTTTCCACATAGTAGGTGCTTAATAAATGTCTGTAGACTTTTTGGCAACACCAACTTGAAGGAAATTAAATGAATTAAAATGAATCCATTTGGAGTATTTTGAGACATCCTTCCCGCCACCCTCCCCCCCTTCCCCGGATCTCCCCAAGCTGGGGCATAAATCATTGATGAAGGCAGCTGGAGCATTGCTGTATATTTAAAGCGTCCAAGCAGGATGAAGGGGACTGGCAGTAGTGGTTCCAATACAAACAGGTTCCCAAACTAGTACTGACTAAAGCAGACTGCAGATGTCTGTCCGGCCAGGGAGCTAGTCCTGAGGTGAGGATGGCCGGGGGCGGGGGAGAGGGGGGGATTGTTCTACACATTTTGTGTCTTCAGACTCAAAGTATCTCATGTGACAAAAAAAAAACCAACAACAACCCACAACTGCTGTACAGTAAGTAGAGCGTGACTTCAGACAGATTCGGCTGGTACAAACTTTCTTAAAATAAAGCAGAATGTGTGGCATTAGTGTTCTCCTTAAAAAGAGAGAGAGAGAGAGAGAAGGAATTCTAAAAATTCCCAAGCAGTTGGCTGAGCTGCATGGTCCAGGAAATCTACCAGCAAGCTTGCCTTGGAAAAAAAGAAAAAAAGGAAAAAGGGCCGAAGAGACCCCACAGCCCATTGTATGGAGGTCCAGGGCAGTCATTACTTGCTCTAAAAAACATTCGACAAGAGACTATCTTATTAGAAAATAGACGCCATGAAATAAATTTGTCTTGCCACATTTTGCACGCTCTTACAAGGCTTGCATTTAGTGAAAGGAGAGAAAAATGTAGCCCTTTAGGGAATGCTCACATAAACCTACGCCAGAAAAGCAATAAAAGCCACGGGGGACATTTTTTATTTTAAGATGCTGGTGGATCGGTGAGAGGACACAGAGACTGCTGTAAGCCAGAAGGCTAGAAATAGCTGCAACGAGAAACGTCTCAGGTTTGCTGACCACTGGAAAATGGAGCTGCGGCCAGCGTGGGCCTCATCATTTTCAAAGGATGTGTGTGTCTCCTGAGAGGCAGCTGGGCGTAGTGGAGTCCGAGTCTGGAAGGCTTGGGTTCAAATCCTGCTTTGGGCACTTACTAGCTGTGTAACCTTGAGCAAGTAACTTAAGCCTTCGGAGCCTCAGTTTCTTCATCTGCAAAAATAAATGTCCATAATGCCCCTTTCACAGGGTTATGAGAGTCAAATGAGATAATATATGTAAAGTGTTTTGCAAATCTTAAAATACCGTGTAAATGTCAGCTTTTACTCCATAGAGGTGGATGTTGGCTAGCCTGCGTGTTTGTTTAAGGCTCAATTTGAATGAAAGAGGAGACTTGCTAGAGACGGGCACTGGAGGAGTGGCCTCCCAACGTACTTCAAGGAAACAAATTCCTGAAAATAGACGGTAAGGAGAATGTACGTTGCAGGAATCCAATTTAGAGACGCAAATTTAAATCCACACTGGGCTTGTGCCTTCTCCTACTCCCCACAAAAAGCACGTGTCTACATTCCCAAATCAAAGTGGGCATGACTTCATCGGAGCTCACTCCTTTGCTGCTTTTTCCATTAAATGTGTGCTGAATCTTGCCTGAAGTCATGATTGCTGTATAATCTAAATTGGGCTAATTTGGGCTTCTCACCGGGAGTCTGAACAGATTTCTTTTTTTTTTTATGAGCTACAGTCAACAAGCAGACATTTTATGCCCTTCTCAGTGTTGTTTTATTCATCTCAAATAGATGTTCTGGGTAATGTAAATACACATATGTATATTCATGCAAACACATAAGGCACATTAATGTCAACACACACACGTGTGTGTAAATGCACGTACATGTACATCTGTGTAAATAGTATGTACATATCGACACATTTTGTACGTGCACATGTGTGCATTTGTGTGCACACATATATGCAATTAAAATATATGCATATGCACTTATAGATCAACATTGGTTAGTCTTGCATACAGCAGGCACTCAATAAATGGTGAATAAATGAATGAACATGTTTAAGTGGCTACAAAATCCCACAAAGAAGACATTCCCTCTGAATTCTGTGGCTTCCCTTTGTTGATTATTTCCTATTTATTCTGCATGTAGCTTATTCACAGGACGTCTTCGTGCTATCTCCCCCCTTAAACTGTGAGCTCCCTGAGAATGGGGACCAGTCTGTACTTTTCTCTGTACCCCTGAGCACGGTGTCTGTCACATTACAAGTGCTGAACAAATATCTGTTGACTGATTAAAGTTTGATATTTAATGTAATGATGATGGGTCAGAGAAAGGAGGAGGTATTGTAGGGAGGTAAAGAGCTTGCCCCAGAGGCACCAAGATAGGGTTCAAGTCCTGCATCTGATTTGGTTGAGTCAGTGAGCCCCTCCCCACCCTCTAAGCTCTCTAAGCCTCCAGGTTATAGAGCAAAGGTTGACCTTCACTGGTAGATTTTCCTCACCAGGAGCCCCGATAGCAATGAATCCACAGGTCACGTTCCAAATCCCCGCGTACAGTTGTGCACAGCGCTGTGCAGTAGGTAAAGTGCTTTCCTCAAAATAATCCAGTGAGGCATCTGCCCAGATGAGGATGCCAATGCTCAGAGATGTTAAGGGGCTTGCCTCTGATTACACAGTCAGTGAATATTTGATTTAGGGCTTCAGCCAAGTCTTCTGAATGCATGCCTGGTGCTCATTCCCCTGCAACATGGTGTTCCCAGTCCACAGAAGAGACCATCTCCCTTCCACCTTCCTTCAGTGGTGTGAACTGTTTAAATCTTCAAAGTAAACCAGGAAGGGTAAAATCACAAAATTAAAGACGGTGTTCGCACCTCTGCATCTGATGCTTTGGTATGCTAACCGTAAGCAATTCCCACCTTTTAATTAGGACTAACTGTGATGGGTTTGGACCACACAGTCCCAGACATTTCCTTTTTTGTGCTGCCTTAGAATTTGGCTGCAGCGGCTTCATGCGTGTGCAACCTCTACACAGTTTCCTCTATCAGACTGTAAACTCCTCGGGGACGGGGGCCAAGTCTTTTACCCTTTTATACTGTTCACAGTACCTGAGCTTTCAAAAACTGCCTATGGAATGAAGGAGGGAAAGAAGGGAAGAAGGGGAGGAAAGGAGGAAGGGAGGAAAGAAGGAAGGAAGGAAGGAAGGAAGGAAGGAAGGAAGGAAGGAAGGAAGGGAAGGAGGGAGGGAGGGAGGGAGAGAAAGGATGAAGGGGAAGGGGGGAAGGGAAAAAGGGGGGAAGGAAGGAAGGGATGGAGGGAAGAAGGAAGGAAGGAAGGAAAGAAAGAAGGAAGAAAGGAAGGAACAAGGAAGGTTGTTTAATGTTTTCAGGAACCCTAGGGTAGATGTAGTCAGGAAGAACTAAAGTTCAAATATGACTTCAGATACTAGCTGTGTGATCCTGGGCAAGTCACTTAATCTGTGTGGCTCAGTTTCCTCGTCTGTAAAATGGAGGTAATAATAGCACATACCACTGGGGGTTATTGAAAGGATAAAATGAGATAATATTTGCCAAATGCTCAGCAGTGCCTGGCACATTGCAGATGCCCTATGATCATCGGCTCTCGTTACTGTCAGCTATGATGATGATGGTGATGGTGTCAGAGGGTCTACAGCCGGCCATGGGGCCCAAGAGTTTCTGCCAGTCTGTAGGCAGGAAGTGAGGAAGGTCTGAGGCCCACTATACATCACCTCTTCCTCCATGGTATGTTTTGTGCTACCTTTGGTGTGGTCATAACCTTGCCAGTGGAGCGCTTAGCCAGTCCAGGCTGGCCCACTGGCACACAACACTATCTGTAGGGTTTAACTGATATATTGCCAGTCTTCTTACTCTCCCCTTCGGAGAGCCTGACTCTGCTTGTATCTGACCCAGCTCTATGGGTCTCCTGGTCTCTAATCTGTTCTGAATGTAGACGGCTATTTGGGGATGACCAACTGGACATTGCTGCCCTCTACTGGTGGTCACAAGAGATACAGAACTCAAGATTTGTACAAATGGGAAACACTCACACAGGACCACTGGCACTGGCACGATTACAGATTTACAGCTGGAAGGGGCCTCAGAGACCATGGAACATAACCTTCTCATTTTTTAGGTGAGGAAACTGAGAAACAGAGATGTTAAGTGACTTGCTCAGGGTGTCATGTTGTCACTGGACCCCCAATGGTACAAGTAAGCAAAGTTGTATTAATAATAAATGCATTTCTAAATGTCTGTCTGGTATTACTCTCCCTCCAAAAATCATCCTTTCCCCCCTGAACAGTCTGGTTTATGTAGAAGACAGAACACAAGCCCCAGACATCAGGAATGGTTCCTTCTTGTTTTTTGTGTACCTAGTGCCCAATACAAGACAATCTTTGGTGCATGGAAAGAATTTAATACATGTTTATTGGCTGGCTGATTGAGGTGGGCCAGTGGGAACATCACCAAGCACAGCGGTCTCCATCGGGCATAGTTCAGTCATAGAACAGATGCTCCCATGAGTCGTAATTACAAGCAAGGGTTTGGTCACCTGTGAGGCTTCAAGATGAGGAGATCTGCCCATGGTTCTTCATAGGACTCAGGCTGGACCTGGGTAAGTGACAGCCTTTCTGCTTTCAGCTTTCTCATCTGTAAAATGGTCCAGGAGACTATGTTTCAGAGAGGAGAAGTGATTTACCCACAGTCTCACAGCTAATAAGTATCAAGAAGGACTCTAAGCCCAGCACTCTGGTGAACACACTTCTGCCTCTTCCAGATAATTACGTGGATTTATCTTTGAATATTAAAAGAGAGGGGAGTGAACCAAGACCCTGTGTGTTATAAGATATTGATTACGTTGTTAATATCTGACATTCATATATGGCAAAAAGTTTTACTAACAGCTATCGCATTTATCCTTAAAACAACCCTGGGAGGAAGATGCTGCTGATTATTTCCACTTTACAGACGATAAAAGAGAGGAAGCGAACAGGGTTAAGTGACTTGCCCAGGAGTGCACAGCCTAGTAAGTGGCTGGGGCCAGATCCAAACTCAGGAAAAAGAGTCTTCCTGATTCCAGGTCCAGTGTTTTAAACATTGTGCCACCTACCTATATGTATACACATGTGTATGTATACACACATATGTATGTAAATATTGCCATAAACTAGACATTTTATATCACACCAAAGAGTGAAATTGAGTATAAGATGTGTAGATTCATTATAAAGTGGAATCTAATATAATTCCCTCTCATCCCATAGTATTGCTTGCCAAACTTAGACACTGAATTCTTAAAGTCCTTGGAAATGCCCAATGGACCTCCTCACTGTTGAGGGAAAGGGCTTATTCCCTTACTGTTGGGCTACTCTGTCTGGTTTAGAGAGGACAGAGTCAAGGAGGACTCTGGGCTTATGACCCTGTGTAACTAAAAGATGTGTGGTGATGTCAGCAGGAGAAAAGGAAGCTAGGAGGTGGGTTGGACATAGAGGGAAAGCTGAGGACAGTTGAGTCGGAGATGCCCATGAGTCATGCTGGCAGAGATGTGTAGGAAAGCAGCTGGAGATGATGTGGGATGGAGCAGAGACGAGGGTGGGAGTCGGTTAGGGGCTATGGGATAAATAGCAGTACTCCCAAGTGAGGCTGAACCAGATTAAAATGTAATCGGGAAATTGTCCACAAAATAAATAAAAATACAAGAAAACATTGTATTATAACATCTGAAAACTAAATCTATATGTGGCCTTCAGGGATCCTTACGTACCAATTGGTGGCCCCGCATTTCGGTTCGAGTTTGACACCACTACTGTAGTGGATAGAGAGATGCTGTGGGAATCAGGAGGACCTGAGTTCAAGTCCTGACTCAGACATTTACTAGCTGTGTGAGTCTGAGCAAGTCTTGATCAGCCTCAATTTCTGCATCTGCAAAAAGGGGAGATAACAAGAGCACCGATCTCACAGCGTCATTCTGGGGATCGAATGAGAGAGCAGATGTGAAGCAGGGCCATACAGAGAGAAGCTGTTGGGCCCTCGTAGACCGTTCGACATCCAAACAAGGTGTCCCGTCATTCATCACTCATTCCATAACTCAGAGCACTGCATAGACACCATCATTGTTATCATTAATAACACTGCCATTTTGCATCTTAATAATGGTTGAACCCATGGGAGCTGATGAGATTGCCATGAAAAGACAGGGCAGGACAGAAAGTCATCCACACATCTCCTCTGGCACGTGGCTCTTTCCTGTTGCTCAATTGTGTCTGACGATCTGTGACATCACTTTCTTGGCAAAGATGCTGGAGCGGTTTGCCATTTCCTTCTCCAGCTTATTTTACAGATGAGGAAACTGAGGCAAACAAGGTTAAGTGACTTGCCCAGGGTCACACAGCTAATAAGTGTCTGAGGCCAGAGGCTGACTCCAGGACTCTGTGCACTATGGTCCCACCTGGCTGTGGTTAATTACCCCGCAACAGAAACTCAAGGGGTCAGATAGGTGAGAGAACCAGGAGACAGCTGTGTCAGGAAAACTCAGCAAGCAGGCACGTAAGTAAAACAATGTGTGCCTTCTGAGGCATATTTAACTTGAGGTAAACTGTGGAGGCTGATGAAAACTCCTTAATGTTCAGCTAAAACAGCGGTTCTGAACCTGAGGGTTATGTTCGATTTGTAACAATGAAAATACATCCTGCATATCAAATAGATTCATAACAGTAGCAAAATTACAGTTACAAAGTAGCAAAGGAAATAATTTTATGGTTGGGGGTCACCACAACATGAGGAACTGTATTAAAGGGTTGTGGCATTAGGACGGTTGAGAACCACTGAGCTAAAATATATAAAAATATATAAATAAAAAATATAAAAATATTTTTAAAGATCACAAACTTAAATCTTTTCAAAGAAAATCTTTATTCAAGAAGAAACTCTATGTCAAAAGTAAGTAAATGTTTTGGTTTGCTTTTATACAAAGGACCTGCTGGCCCGTAATTGGGATCACTGGAATTAAATTTTAGGCTACAGAAAACAGCTCTCTCTGCCTTTCCCTCTGTGTAAAGGTTTTGTTACAGATTTCAGTTAAAGCAGGAAGATTTACCAGCTCCGCTTCCCAGAATTGCCATATGGTGCCAGTATCCAGCTTACCAGTGAATTTGTATGTGTGTCCATGGAGAGCTGGAGTGATTTTAAAATGTGGAGAAGGTAGGCAGCCTGTAAAACCTCTCTACTGATCACCCCTCACAGGGGTTAGGACTATTAATAGAACAGAATTCAGGGATGTAGGATTCCATTGCTTTGTAAAGAGCTGAGAAAATAGGCCAGACCAAACCTTCATTAAGTATGTTACTTAATATAGTCCTGCCTCCTCCTCTTCCTCCTCCTCCGCCTCTTCATAGCTACGGCACTTTAAGTTTTGCAAAATCCTTTACAAATATTATCTCACTTGCTTTTCACAACAACCCTAGGAGGGAGGTACAGTTATTATCATGATTTTACAGATATGGAAACAGAGGCAGAGAGAGGTAAAGAGGTTTGCCCAGGTTCACCCTTCTAGAGCTGGTTGTAGGATTTGAACTCAAATCCTCCTGATTCCAAATCCATCATTATCTCCATTATGGACACCGAGCTGTCACCAATCATTGATTGAAATTCACAATGGCCGGAGGACTAGAACCCTGAGAGGGTAAAGGTAAAAGCCATGCAGTACACGAGATCTGAATCAAAGTGGTTGAGGCACATAGCGTGTGCCAGGAAGAAAACAGTGAAGGATAGGAAAACACTGAGTACCGTTTATCACTCCACAGTGTTCTTTTGGAAAGGCATAATTTGGGGGAGGGGAATGAGCGTGGTAAGTCAATTGATCATTCTGCTACAATACCACGAAGAGTCTGTGAATTCCAAGCAGATGTTCTATTTAAAGATCCCATTCTATGTGGTATAATCAATAACTGCCTAACAGGAAGGGTGTTGAAGTGAACAGAGATAACCGTGCACACAAAACATTCTTGGTTGGACGTATGCAAGGAAACTGTAATCAGTGCCTCTCACATAAAGTCTTAGAAATTCAATGAAAAAGCTGAAAGTGCATGTAATTAAAAGTGTGCATCACCATAGCAAGGCTGATAAAGTTAATTATACAGTAAGAACAGTTTTTTTTTTTAATGCAAGGAATGTGGTGGTAATCACAGTCAGCAGCCTAAAGGTCCAGCATGAGGAGCTGTGTACGTTTTGCATACAGTGAAAAAGAGCAATTTTTTAAAAGTGTATTCTTTTCAACCCAAACGACCTAATGCAAAGAGAGAATCAGAATATTTGAAAGGAAGGGGAGGCATGAATTGCCTAGAAGGATATCTAAATAAAACCAGGTTCAAGTGGAAATTGGCTTGTAACACTGATAAAGAAGAAACAAAACCTAATTTTAAAATAAACCCCAGAATCAAGGACACTTGAACTGCAAAGAGCTTTAAAACAGGGCTTTGCAAGCACTCAGTTAACCCTTGACCTTTTGGAATAAACACATTTTTAATTTCCATGAGACTGTCTCAGAGAAAGAAGATGCTGAGCATTTTTCTAGTACATGGAATTTATTTCCTCTTCAAAGATGAAAACTGAATCCTTCAGTTAGGTTTCTAGCTTTGAAAACAGCCATCAGTTAATCCATTCCACTCTGTTTAATAGCTAGAATTACCAAATTGATCAGATGGACTGTTTTCTGGTCAATATCAGGTCAGTCAATCACTTAGAAGCAGTTATTTTGATCAATAAGACAACACAATCAGAACAGCTCTTCAAAATGCTATTGATTTCTTAGCAATTAGTGGTAATAATGGCTAAAAAAAAAAATCCCCAACCAGATTTGATCTGAAAAATGGTCTAAATGAGCAGTGTAGACAGAAAGCAGGAATAACAGTCATGATGATCAGCTTTGTCTCTGGGGTTTTTGTTGCTGGGGTTTCTTTGATTTATGATGTTTTCAAGGTGTTAACTGGAGTTGAGAATCCATAATATATACAGGGCATCCCAAAAGCTTTAAGCTTTAATAGCTCAAAACTGCCGTAAGAGTTTTGGAACATCTTGTATAACTGAAGATTCTACCCTAGGAAGACTAGGAAAAATTGTAAAATACCCTTGTAGGATACTTGTGTTAGTCAAGTACTCAGCAGTGGGTACTAAATCCTTTATAAAACTCTATTAGGTTGAAGAGATCTAGCAAATTAATCCATCTGGAACCACTGATATCCAAATAAACTGAAATGCAATGACTTGCTTGTAATGGCCCAACTCTAGGTCTGAATCATTGGAGATGAAACGTATCATACTGTCCAATATACATTTTGCCGCATGGAAATTTCTTGGTGCTTTATATGTATTTTTTTGTAGTTGCTACTGAATTCTGAAATGTGAATGCAATTTTTCTAATCTCTTACCATCATGAAGTGACACATGACTTTTCATCTAAGTTATGTAATATGGAGTTGCAATAAAGCATGGTTTGATTGGGAGAAGACTCTTGGGAGTAGGGTGGGGCAATAGTGAAAGTCACTAGTTGGAATATTCTTGTAAATGTATGAAGTCTCAGCTTATGAGTTATATGGAGGTGAGGGATGGGATATGTTCATACATGTTTAATACTGTGGGGCAACTGAATCAATAACACACTGGTGTTTATAGCAGTATGCTGGGTATCATTTGGCAAACATCACTGTTGTTTCAAATTTCTTTTTCTCAAGCTTTTTGTACATTGTAGATGGTGTAAATGACTTACATTCTCAATATGTCTTGTGTGTCAATCACATGAATTGCTTTGATTATGTGTGTGGTGAGCTAACTTGTAAAACCCAGAGATGAAAATGTATTCTTCTGTTTTATAGGTTGTAAAATATTCAATTGGCTGTAAAATATTCAATTCACTTGTGCTGTTATCACTTGGGTTAACCTACTAAATGGCCAGATAGATGGGTCTCATCATATCCAATGATTTGAAAGAAATAAAAAGACCATTCAACAAGGTGGCTATTTTTGCTTAACAAATGTATCTGGCATCACCTCCAAGTCTAAACATACTGTATGATAGCCAGATCTACCCTCTGCTATGACGCCTGTTTCACAGGAGCTCTCTGAACCAAAACCACTAGGATTGGGATGAAGAAGATGAATTTGGTGATTCTGATGGTAATGATGAGCCTTGGTAGGAAACCAGCCTGGCCAGAAAAAGCAATCAGCATTTATTAAGCACCTTTTGTATATCAGGTGTTATGCTACGTACTGTGCATGCAGATACAGGCAAAAAAGAAAATCAGTCTCTGGTCTCCAGGAGCTTACATATACAGTACATAAGAGGGAGCTGGAAAGATTGGGGTGGGGTTGTTGGTGGGAAAGTGTCCAACGTCAGGGCATAGCTTTGAAATCCGGAAAGTTGGGAGGAGAGATCCAAAGGAAGGAAATGTGGTTGGCTGTCCTGGGTCCCTACACAGATGGAGGCCCCAGGAAGAAACCAGCATAGGGAGAAGGAGACTGGTCTGGTGGAAGGATATTCCAGAGGGAAAAGGATTGGTTGGATGTTCCAGGTCAAGGAGGTCCCAGGCCTGAAAGGAAGTTCTAGAATGAGACTGTATCTGAGATAAGATTTTAAAGTTCAGAAATAGCATCAGAGTCAGGAGGAGGAAGCAAGGTGGTAATGCCCTAGCAGAAATAATTTTTCCATCTTCAGATCCTTACATTAGGTCTCAAGGAGATCTAAATGGCCTTGCCCATGTTATTAGGCTGTCCAGAAATCACAATAAATTTTCATCTCCTAGATCAGGGGTTTTAGTCTGGAGTCTATGGATAGATTTAAGGGCATCTATAAACTGGGATGAGGGAAAAATGCTTCTTTATTTTTACTAACCTTTGGTTATCTCTGTAATTTGCATGCATCTTATTTTATTCAGTTAAAAACATTATTCGGAGATGGGATCTATAGGCATCGTCAAAGGAGCCCATGATACAGAAAACGTTTAAGAACCTCTGATGTAGACTAAAAGGACGGAATCTTCTGCAAGAGGGCACTGATGTATATTTAAAACCTTGAACTTGAGAAACGTTCTTGGTAGATCTGTGGAGCTCTGGGAGGGGCTCTCCTTTTTGGTAGGATCACAACTTGGACATACTAAACATTGATGTTTTATGTGTGAGTAGGACAGCAGAGAGAAGAAAAAATACACATGAAAAAACACACTTGCTCTCGAAGGAAAGAACTGATTCCATGAAAGAGAAATGGAGTGAGCCAACTCCTAGTTGGCCCTGAAAAAGATTCTCTTGCTGGTCACCACTGCACACTCACCTGGGTCAATTGAAAAGTGGATCCAAATGGTACAAACTTTTTTTTACGTGAAAAATAAATTTCCATGAAATAGTGAGGCTAAAATCAAAGGGAAGATATTTGTGAGTTTTGAAATAATGGAAGTGATAAAAGATAAATACTTTGAGGAGCAGTTGAATGGCTTTGAAGGAACCACAAGGAAATTCTTTAAAGAAATGACCAAAAACTTTTTGGAGAAACTACCAGGCAGAAAATCATCAAGAAATTCTCAACTGATCTTCTCAAGGTCTCTGATTTAGGGAAAAGGATAGGGACGGTCTTGTGAATTTGCTGGTATAGGAGACCCTTTGCTGAGGACACTCCTTCCAATGCAGGTTGGCATTGACTCTGAAATTTCTATCCTAGATAGCTACCTAGAGCCCTGAGAAGTTGTGTTCTTCCCAGAGTCACTCAGATAACATAAGTCAGAGACAAGACTTGAACCATGGCCTCTCTGCTTTGAGGCTCTATTCACTCTGCTCTGCTATCTTCTTCATTCATCCTAGAGAATGGAATATGTCATTCAAAATCAAGTTCTTCAGTTTGCTTTGGGATTCCCATTATAACCTAGTGACAAGTTGGAGGAATGTTTGAAGCAGAGAGGGCATTGCTCCTGGAGTCAGGAAAGCCTAAGTTCAAATCCTGCCTCAGATATTTACTTGCTACATGATCTGAAAGGAGGAGAGCATGTTTGATAGCTTTCTAAAACCTCTTCCAGCTCTAAATCTTTGATTTTCTTATCCTAAAAATTCTTCATTCTTGAAGCATTTATTAAGCACCTACTAGTGGCATTGTGATAAGTTCTAGGAATTAAAACACAAAGCAGGCCTTTGTAATGGTAATGTAATTTGAATTTGAAGATCCCTTTGTGTTGGCAAAGGTAGCAGGTACTTAGCACTTAGCAATTGATCAAGCCTCTGTTGGGGAAACAGAAGGTATGAACTCTGGTCTCCTGTTGCTGACATAACAGGAAGAGGCTGGCTAAAACAGGAGGCAGCTGATGCTGTGTGTATATAAGGAAAAGCCCCAGAGAGGGACAGTCAGAATTTCTTGGGACCAGCATGTGGAGGCAGAGCAGCAGAGAACTGAGAACTGAGAAGAGAAATGAGAATTGAGAACTGAGTCAGAATTTCTTGGAGCACTGTGGAGGCAGAGCTGCTACCAGGAGGAGGCTGAAGAGGAAAGCCCTCCTCCCCGGGGCTGAAGAGAATGGTTTTGATTTTGAAAACCTGGATGGAGTGATTTTGATTCTGGGAACCAGCTGAGGCTTCTGTTGGGTCTGAGGGCCAGCCTGAGCTGCTAAGTGACTAAGAATGCATGACTGTGATGACTTTGTCTGTTTGTGGCTTTATTGGGCCTTGACTTCCTGGGAGCAGAGACTGTGAGGAATTTGAGATGGACTGGACACTGAGAACTTCAGTATGGAATGGGAACTGCCTGGAGAACTGGACAAGGACCTGGGAGTTGTCTGCCTTTGAGCCCAGGTGACAGTTTGGTGAATCCAGGTAGGATCTGGGGTCATGGAAGGGGATCCAGGGAATCTGAGAAACCACCCAAAGTTAAGCTGAAAGAAGCCTTTACTTGGATACTGTATACTGACTGAGACATTGTAATTTACTGGTGACCTAGGGGTAGAGGGTCTGTGTATTTTTTGATGATTGAATAGTGAATAATGAAGGATGACTGATTGACTAAATGATTGTACTTAGTGACTGATGACTGAACAAGTAATTGATTTGTAAGCTAGTATGCCCCATGAGTGTAAAACTTTCACTATTGTACTTTGTGATTGAATTAAGAATTTGTGAATGCTTGAGTTACTAAATGATTGTTCTTTGTTCAAAACTTCCACTGTAGTGGAAACTATGTGGCCATTTTCTGTGATAAATTGTTGTGAATGCTATATTTTGATTATCTCTGATAAGTTGTAACACTGTGAATGCTGTATCTTGATTTCTGTGAATGTTTTGCTCTGATTTGTTATGGAATAGAGTCTTTCCTATACTGTGTAATCAGAACCTTAAAAGCTGTTCACAGTAGCATTCTTCTGGAAAGCTGCTCATGCATGGCATTACAGCCTTGTCCTGAGAGAGCTTACATTCCACTCTGAAGACCACATCAGGTTCACAGATAAATGCAGGTATTTGGAGCAGAGAATGCAGTAACAGCTATGGTGATAAGGAAAGGCCTTGTTAGGAGGTGCCGTTGGAGCTGAGCTTTGAAGGATGCTGGGAATTCTATGAGGCTAAGGTAAAGGTCTGCATTCCGGACTTAAGAGACAGACTTTGAATGGCATGATGGTAGGAGCTGGGATGCCAAGCTAGAGGAACAGCAACCAACCACACACAGTATGTGAAAGAGAGGAACACAAAATAAACCTGGAAGTGTAGGCTGGAGCCAGATTGCACAGGCTCTGAAGTGACAAATACTTTTATTTTAGAGATAATAGGGAACTACCAAAGGTTTTTGATCAGGGCAGCAACCTGGGCGATCTTGTGCAGGAAGACGACTGGCAAATGAGTGTAGGATTTGCTGGAGAGGGGAGAGACAAAGTAAGAGGTGGGTCCCTGACCTCAAGGAGCTCACCATCTAATGGCAGAAGATGGTACATTTAAAAAAAAAGCTGAAAAGTTTCTGGAAGGAGGGGGTGGAGGGGATGGTGATGTCAGAGAAGAGCATCTGAGTGGGAAATTCTGACATAGTTACCTTGGGTACCCTCTTTAAAAGGAGGATCTGGTAGGAGACTCAAGAAGTCTTATTAGTAGATACAATTTAGGTGATTTAAATGAGCACAGTTTTATTTAGTAAGAAAAAAAGTTGTATTAAAATCTAACAACTGTTATTCACATGAAAATAGTGGGTGCTAGTCAAAATGAAATGTTCTCCTTGGAAATGAGGGAGGTTAGATTTGATGCTCTCAAGGTGCCTTTCCGTTCTAAATCTGAGATTCTATATAAGTAGAAAAAACTCCATGTAATTCATTTATTTTTAGGGGTGAAACAAAAAAGGAACTTTTTTTAGTGACTATTGTTATTTGGTCTTTGATTCTTTGCAGATACCCTGGGGTCATCTTCCCTCCTTTCTTAGGAATAGAATTCCTTCATTTCTAGTTCAACCAGACTTTGGCTTTCTCATCTAATCTCAAAGTCACTCAAAGTTTTATTCTCCTGTTTGAAACCCAGGAACACCTACACCCCAATTCCCCAGTGTGGGAGGGTTGAAGTGACATGTCAGTTTTTAAAAATCACCCAAGCTCCCAGTGCCAAACCTCAGCTGTGCCTTCTCTGGCACCAGCTCAGTGAGTGGTTCCCAGTGAGCCAAATACATCAGATGACAAAGATCTCATTACAAATTGTCCTAACAGCATCTGAAAGGCCAGTTCTAAGAATAAGGGTCAGTTCACATGCAAACTTCACCAGCTGCCTTGGCTTCTGGACAATTCCCAGAGCCGAAGGAGCAGCCATATCCTCTTGTCACGCTGACATGTTGGAAGCCTACTTTCCAATTTCCTTAAGTAGAAATATGGCAGCATTTAATCAGATTTAGTGAATAAGGGGAGTGACTTCTTCACAAACACACCAGAGTGTGCAATCCAGGTGAGTGCTTCCCATCAAGTGGAGATTCCCTGATGAGTCCAGAAATGAGTATGTGAGGCAATGAGACTTTCATAAACCTAATCACCAAGAAATCACCACCATCTCTTCACTGAAAGCTTCCCTGGTTCCCTGCTGCTGCCAAAAGTGAGCTTTCTTTCCTCTGGGCTTAGACCATGTCGCCTCTATCTTTCCTACTAAGTTATCAAAGCTGACTATGTAGGGCTAGAGGACAGGACCTATGATTTCATTGGTATAAAGGAATTCCCTGGGGAGGAAACTCCATCTACCAAAGAATGTCAGCACCTTGTCTAAAACTTATAATCATCAAGAGAACACCAAGAAATTAGGACTTGCTTAGGGTCATACAGTAAATGTCAGGTGGGACTTGAATTCAGGTCTTTCTGGTTTCCGCTGACCCATGGGTTCCTCTCAGTCTCCTCTAAATCATAATAATTTTAAGTGTGTCTATTTAGCTCTCTCTCCATTCATCTCTTTGTCTATCTTTCCATCCATCCATCTATTTATCTTTCCATCTATCCATATCATCTATCTGTCTGTCTATCTATCTATCTATCTATCTATCTGTCTGTCTGTCTGTCTGTCTGTCTGTCTGTCTGTCTGTCTGTCTATATTGCTTATCTTCCTTACTACATTACTAGCTTCCTGAGAGACAGGACCAAATTTATTTATTTTACTGCAGTTACATATGGCAGGCACCCCTCCCCCCCCCCATTTAATTGAATTATTGAAGGGCTAATTTCAGGGGTTTAGACTTGAGATTGAGAGCAGGGACTGTCTTTTGCCTTTCTTTGTATTCCTAGCAATTAGGGTAGTGCCTGGCACATAGTCATAATGAATGCTTGACTGACCTAGTTACTGATAGTTAAATTCCTATCAGGTAAACCACTAAGACCTTCTGGTATGGGTACTGAATCTTAGAAAAGACATAGAAACTTTTAAAGGCTAAATTTACTCATATTTATCAGGCACCGTCAATTTTCATGCAAGACTTTTTTTGGGGAGGGAGGGCCAGGAATCCAGCAAAAATTTAGTTTCAAAGACAATGAATAAGGCGCCATCTGTTGGAACGACTTTGTTGTTTGTTCACTTGGTTCTTTGCTTAGGAAGAGAAATAAAATCATGGTTCTTTGAGACTTCAGAGATCATCTGGTCCAGACTCTTGCTCAATGCAGGGATAGCTGCCATGTGACCCGCCGATGGTGTCAAAGGTTGTTTGCCAAAGTACTTTGGGCCATCAAGACAAATACATGTCCCAGATATCTGTGGGAGAATAGATGGAGCACGGGGTAGTGAGTTGGGAGCACTGCACTCACGGCATTGTTGATGTGGAGTGGGATGTGTTCATCTGTAATATGGACCATTCACTCCAACCCTGTGATCACTGCAGAGAGGGAAACTGAGGCCCTAAAAGACTAAGTGAGCTCACATCACCCAGGAATAGACAGCAGAAGCAGCCTTTGGACCCAGATCCTCTTCCCCTACCCTTAACGCTCTTTCCGCCTGCATCACTCTTGTTTTCCAACAATCCAATCCTTTCATTTGACTGGAGTCCAGAGAGCCAAAGACTTGTGCCAAGCCCTAGAGGTAGGAAGCAGTAGAAATGTCGGATTGGAACTCACGTCCTCTGATTCCAAGTCTTACACCCCACCACACCATAGTCACATCCCAGCTCTGCTTCTTGCTTCCTGTGTGACCTTGACCAAGTCATTTCACTTCTTATTTGTATAGCATTTGCACTCCCAAGTTCACAGGGTGGTTTGAAGATTGGTGCTCTCCCTGTACATGTAAAATGCCACATACATGCTAATTATTATCACTGTTATCTCATTTCTTTTTCTTAACAACTGGTAAAAACAAATTTAATTGCAAAATTTGAGGAAGATTTTTGGTTGTTTTTAACAGATGCTCTCTGGCGAAGGGGGCCCGATTTAAGTAGAGGGGCATCCACATTTCCTAGAGCGGATTCATTTATTCAGATTTTACCCTGTGCTTAGCATTGTACTGGGGGTGGTGGAGTGAGTGAAGAAGGGAATAAGCATTTATATGGCACCTACTACATACTGGTCATGTGCTAAACGCAGTGGTTCTCGACCTTCCTAATGCTGTGGACCCTTTAATACAGTTCCCCATGTTGTGGTGACCCCCAACCATAAAATTATTTTGTTGCTACTTCATAACTGTAATCTTGCTACTGTTATAAATCTATCTGATATGCAGGATGTATTTTCATTGTTACAAATTGAACATAACCCACAGGTTGAGAAGGGCTGTGCTAAAGGCTGTGTTTTTTGTTTGTTTTAACAAATGTTATTCGAAAAAGGACACTTACAGGCAGGAGGTATCCTCTCTCTTAGGCACTGCCCGCAAGATTCTCGGTAGAGCCCTTCTTAAAGGACCAGTCCTTCACCTGGAGGAGGGTCATCTACCCTTCGGGAAGGGCCGAGGCACGCTCCATGCGGTGCTCGCTGCCGGACAAGGCCAGGAGCGGGACTTAGGGCTGCCCACAACGGCACAGACACCCTCAGTTTCGAGGGCTGGTCAAAACCCTGGCAGAGTCAGCTGGCAGAGAAATCCATCAACCCTGCGCGTCAGTTTCACGACTGAGCCCAGTGCCCGCAGGGCCTCGCTCAGGGTCACCAGGCCCGAAGCGATGCACGGTGCCCTGCGCAGGGCCTGGGTTCAAGTCCTCACTCGTCATCTTCTTTACCCCTCGACTTTGGTCCTCCTGCCTCAGTTTCCTCTTCTGTTAAACTATATGATGGGAAGCCTGGTGACACAGCTCACGGAGCACCAGGCCCTGAGTCCAGAACTCATCTTCCTGAGTTCAAATCCGACATCAGACACTGTGTTTCACTGTGTGACCCTGGGCAGGTCACCTAACCCTGCCTGCCTCAGTTTCCTCATCTGTAAAATGAGCTGGAGAAGGAAATGGCAAGCCGCTCCAGTGGCTCTGCCAAGAAAACCCCAGGAAGAAGCGGACACTAATGAAAGGACTGAACAAGTCAATTAGACAACTCGAGTCCTTTCCTCCACTCCCCCACCGCCCGCCGCCCAGCTCAGTCTGTGCTCCCGCTGCTATGGATAAGTCCTGCCTGCTCCATTTCCTCCGTAGATGAGACGACTTCGGACAGGTTGCTCCCCGACTGCGGTCCTCAGCGTTCTGCTCTCTAAACTAGGCGCCATGTAAGCCCCACCTCCTCCTCTCCTCCCAGCTCGGCGGGGGGCGGGGCGGTGGCTCCTGCGCAGTCCCGGCGGGGCCCGGCAGGGGTCGCTGCAGGCGGCCGATCCGGCCGGAAGCCAGGGGAGGCGCTCCACTTCCGCTTCCGTCGCCGGCAGCTTACAGTGCAGGCCCGGGCACCACCGCCGCCGCGCCGCTTGTTGTGGTTGTTGTGCCCCCGGAGCCGCCGCCGAGATGCCGCTGGAGAACTTGGAGGAGGAGGGCCTGCCCAAGAACCCGGACCTGCGCATCGCGCAGCTGCGCTTCCTGCTCAGCCTGCCCGAGCACCGCGGAGACGCGGCGGTGCGCGACGAGCTCATGGCGGCCGTGCGCGACAACAGTGAGCGAGCCCCCGCCCGCGCCGGCACCCGCGCTCGGGGCTCCGCCGAGGCCTGCTCCGGCCCGGCCCGGCCTGTCTCGCGAGCCCGGGGCTCCGCCTAGCCCCACTCCTTCAGGCCCAGGCTCCAGCCCCGGCCCCTGACTCAGCAGAGCACAGAGCCCGGGCCGGGCTTCCCCGCCCCCAGCCCCGGGGTAGAGAGGTCTGGGAGGGTGACCAGCAAAGGCCAGGCCCTTTAACTTACAGATGGAGAAACTGAGTCCCAGAGAGGTCCAGTGACTTGGCCACGGTCAGCCCAGAGCCAGCGTCCTCCCGGGTAGGGTCGTAGCTCTGGAACTGGAAGCCTCATTGTGCAGGGTGGGAAACTGAGGACTAGGGAAGGGGTGTCTGGGATCGTAGATGTCCGGCCGGTAGGGAGCTTGGAGGGCAGCCGATCCCACCCCTTCGTGCTCGTTGGCTGAGACATACGGAGCCCCCAAGATGCGGAATTCCACTCTCTGACTCAATCGGGGTGCTTAGCTCTGGGCCCCGCGTGGCAGGTGCTCAGTACGTGTTTATTGACTTGCACTTCCACGCGTGGTGCCTCGTGACCCTGTTCAGGTGAAGTGAGGCAGGAACAGTTGGCGGGCCCCTACCTGGGTGCAGTGGGTACAGGGTTTGAGGTTTGGCCCGTCAGCTGAGACCAGCACTTCCTACCCTTGTCCTTCTCGTTCTTTAGACTCTTATTGGAGAAAATAGAAAACCCATTTTTTAAGGTAGATAGAGATAGAGACCATTTCTCAGAAGGTGTGAGAATTTGCATCTAAGCCTCTACAGAAGGGGTGGGACGCCTGTGTCCCTCCCTTTGTGGGTGATGAGGTTGTGAAGTGAAGGAGTCCCAGTTAAGGAATCTCGGAGGATCGTTAAGGTCAGGGACTGACTTGTGTTTGGGTTTTTTGTCACCCCTGTGTAGTATACTGTGTCCCCACAGTATAGTGCTTGTTGAATTGCCCTAGAGACTCCCGTGATCATAGATCTGGAGTGGATCTCAGAGCTCTGTGAGTCTTAATCTCACTCTAGAGAGAAGAAAGCTGAGGCTCCGTATGTCTCAGGGCATATAGGGAGAGACAGAGCCAGGCAGGATTTAAACCAAGATCCTCTGACCTCAGATCCACATTCCCTTGCGGTGTATGATGTCTTGAAATTTTAGGGTCTGCAAGCCAGTAAAAGGCATCCATAATGAATTTCTCCCTTGTCCCCTTGTTTCAGATATGGCCCCTTATTATGAAGCCTTATGTAAGTCTCTTGACTGGCAGATGGATACGGAGCTGTTAAATAAAATGAAGAAGGCGAATGAAGAAGAGTTGAAACGTTTGGACGATGAACTAGAAGATGCAGAAAAAAATTTGGGGGAGAGTGAAATCCGAGATGCAATGATGGCCAAGGCTGAGTATTTGTGTCGTATTGGGGATAAGGTCAGTCATATAAATCCTCCTGTCATATAAAATTGCTGATCATTTAAAATGAATTCTCTTTTAAAATATGAATGTCACAAACGACAGTGGATAATTTTCTTTTGTATAAAGCCAGTAAGAGTGGTATTAAATAGGGATCTGTCTGAAAGTATGTGGAATATGAATATTATATTGCAAAAGAAGAGTGATTCGCTAAGTGTTTGGTCTGGTATGCTTTTTTGGAAAGAAATGAATAGTTGAATGTAACTTCATGGCACATAGTTTGGCAAGACAGAGAGAGAACTTTCCTACATTGTGAAGACTTTGAAAATGGGGCATCTTTAGGGTTAGTTAAATCCCCCCCAAATTGTTTTAACTATCCAATTTTATTTTTAGGTTTGGTATAGCGTTTACATGATGTTTATAATATTTGATTTATCAAATTTACTCTGACCTTTGGGCAGGAGAGGAATATAAGGACTTAGGAATATTTGCAAAACTTAGAAAATAAAGTCTTCAAGGGCCACAATATTTCAAGTAACTGCAGTGGGAATAGCCTGTGAGTCAAATATTGTCATGGTATTTGTAACAGCTCACTAGAATTAGAAAGGTGGTTTTGGTGTTGATTCAGAATTATGATGGGTTTTACTTTTAGAGGATTTCTTCAATACTCAAATTGTGATTCTCTTATGTACTATAATACTTGATGGAAAAATGTAGGGAAGATAGGGGAATAGAGTGTTACACTTTTTGTATTTTTTCTAGTTTTTGTTCATTGGGTAATTTTAAGGGTTACTTAACTAGAACAATAGATGTGTGTATAAGGGAACATTTTTGACATGGGATCAAATTAAGAGGTAAGCCAGCTCAGCCCCCTCATTGTATTAGTGAGGAAACCACCCAGAGGGTCAGTGACTTTGTCAGAATCACCCTGCCCATAAGGGACAGAACAGGGACTCCAGTGTCAGTCCTGGAGTCCAAGTCCAAGTGCTTCTCTTGATGCTTTGTCTGATGTGTTCATAGTTTATGTCAAGAAATGATAGATAAAATACTGTGTGTAAGAGTGAATCAGCGGCTGGGAAGATCAGCAGCTCCATTTCCTTTTACTGTGGGAAGGACAGATTATCCCTGTCCATGTCTGGTAGCTTTGTGTATAACAACAACAGCATGGTGACATTACAGAGCTAGACAGCTGCTAAGAAAGTGGGACATGGAGGTGGAAAGGTTTGAGCTGCAGTGTACTAGAGGTTCATATTGATTCTTCTCTGGTAATTTTTGAAGAATCACATTGCATTGTCACAACATGTTTTGAGAATCCAATTGTTTTGTAGCATTGTTAAATAGTTCTGAAAGTAGGAAAAAATGAATCAGATCTGTGCATAGGAATTAGGATCTCTTAGACTTTGAAGATGTGATAAACTTTAGTTGTTCCTTTTTTTCTCTTTTAGTGTATATTTAACTGGTGTTTGGTTTTAACCTTAGCAATGGTCTTTTTGACAGGAAGGAGCTCTGACTGCCTTTCGAAAGACATATGACAAGACTGTTGCCCTGGGTCACCGATTGGATATTGTATTCTACCTCCTAAGAATTGGCTTATTTTATATGGATAACGATCTCATCACGAGAAACACTGAGAAGGCTAAAAGGTATCATTTAGACCTGAGGGCCACCCAACAGCTATTCCCTCATGGTTTGAGTGCAGTGAGTCACATATTTTTAATAGGGGGTTTCAGGGGGTGGGATGGTAGGAGGGTAGAATAAATTGTTGAGCTCTCACTTTCTGGAAACCTGCCCATTTTCTTTGACATAAAACTAGTAATTAAGGGTCATTTTATAAAAAAAAAAAGGTTAATACACCTTTGCCATTAGGAATCTGACTCCTGTAGTCAGGAGGAATTTTATTTGTGTTATACAGCCTAAGAGTATATAGTTTCAAAAATGTTCACTTAAGCTAGGTAACACAATTTGTAACTTTTAGCAGCCATCGTAGAACTGTTGATAATTTTGATTTTTCTCTTTTTATGATCTCTAAGTGGATTATGATCTTGAAATATTTTTTTTAAGTCTAATAGAAGAAGGAGGTGACTGGGACAGGAGAAATCGCCTAAAAGTGTATCAAGGTCTTTACTGTGTAGCTATTAGAGATTTTAAGCAAGCAGCTGAACTCTTCCTTGACACCGTTTCAACGTTTACATCCTATGAACTGATGGATTACAAAACATTTGTAACATACACTGTCTACGTCAGCATGATTGCTTTGGAAAGACCTGATCTCAGGGAAAAGGTCAGTGAGAATACCTGCTTTTAAAGGTTTTTTTTCCCTTTCAAATTTAAAAAAGCTGATGGTCAACAAAAGCATTTGTTTGCTTTACTATTTTAGGTCATTAAAGGAGCAGAAATTCTGGAAGTCTTGCACAGCCTGCCCACAGTCCGGCAGTACCTCTTTTCACTGTATGAATGCCGTTATTCAGTCTTTTTCCAGTCACTGGGTAAGAACATAGTTACTGATTGTGATCATGTACCTTCATTCTGCTGTTAGGTAATTCTGTAATCAGCCACCTTAAGGTGACAACTCTAAAGAAGCCTGCATTTGCAGACTTCTTTGTGCATCTTTATGGAATCTTTTTTCGACTTTGTGTAGTAGAGATTACAGAGCCCACAGACTCACCATGAGATTATTAAGTAGTTTCTGGTGATTGATACTGCCTTTCGAGGGGAAGAAAAAGGGAAATCCCAAATGGGGGTAAGCTCTGAATTATTCTGAAATTGACTTTTTATATTGCTGTGAAATGTCTTAGATTTTAAATAATGGTCAAGCATCATACTGTAACAATTGCCCTTCGGTAAATAGTGATTTAGTCTCCTGTCTGTTGTGTTCTGGGCCTCCTCAGGCATAGTGTCCATATAGCCCTTGAAGAGACAAAACCTGTTGAATTGGAGCAGTATTGTTAACTTGTGGTAGAATTATTTTGTAGTAGAGTTAGGTCGTTTTACTTCTTCCTCCTGATGGTGTCCATCCTTAGAGCTTCTCATGGTTTGTGGGGCTCTTTACTCTTAGATTGAATAGCTCCTGATGCCATGGTATTTTTTAGTTCTCATTTCTGTTTTTATTATTTTGCCTTTTCTCTTGCTGTCAGGTTTCAGTTCTAATTGTTGTCAATGGACCTGCCTTCTGATTTGCTGTTGCTAAGCTGCAGTGGGTGTAGATACCAAATAGCCAGTTTGTTAGTCTTGTATATAAAGTAAAGTAACCAGCACCCAAGTAAGAGCTTGAGGGACTCTCTTGTGGGCAGAGAACATGAGTGACTAGTGTATGGGCTATGTAATAAAAATTTGGGCTGCCTGGTCACCTGTTTTAGCTTCTTGGGTTCTCATCTTTCTCCTGGGTAGGTGAGTTATTCCTGGGCTTATTGCTAGTGAGAGGTAGTAGGACCGCTCCTCCTCTTGATTCTGCTATTAACTCTGATCTTGAGGTAAGTTAAGCTTGTTGGGCCTCATTTTCTTTCTTTATAAAATGGTCTCTCAGGTCCTTCTGCACCTAAAATTCTGAGACTTGACTGTTATTTCCCTGGTTGTGATGGATCTTTGCCGCCTACCACCATCAGCTGATTGCCAGGAGCATTGTGAAAGGATGTCAGACATTAGTGACTTGTTTGATTTTGATCTGCAAGGAACATTTTATTCTCATGTGCTAATTGCCAGGTCCCTCAAAGTATTTCCTCTTATTCTCACTAATTCAGCCTCCTGTTATTTCTCCCCTTGTCCCCTGCTCTGCCATCAGTTTCCGTGGAGGTAAGAATGAGGAGCTGACTTGGAGAATTTTAAGTTGCTTAAGCTGCCATAAAAACCAGTCCTTCATGAGATAAAAGTATTAAATTGGAAAGAGATGGTGACCGTACCTTGGCCTCATTCTTATCAGTAGTTGGAAGACTGCTCATTAGTAAGACATGGTTCATCTCAGAGGCTGATTCTGAAGTGAGTGTTTCTTAGCCACTCGACCTCTGGGATCCACATATGTTTTTAGTCTATGTTTTGCAGGCTTAGAGAATGTTGGCATGAAGCCTCCCTTGTTTACCAGCCAAAGGGAACACAGGTTACTGTTTTACACACCTTCTCTTGCTCTGTCAACCAGACAGACCCCAAGCTCATCGAAGGCACTGGCCATCCTTTTTACATCAGGTTCACGTTTGCCCACTTAGAGTAGGACACGGATGGCCAGGAATTGTGTGCTTAAAACACTTTCCTTTGTTTGTTGCAGCCATTGTTGAGCAGGAGATGAAGAAGGACTGGCTCTTTGCCCCTCATTATCGATACTACGTCCGGGAGATGAGAATCCATGCATACAGCCAGCTCTTGGAGTCCTACAGGTCACTGACACTTGGCTACATGGCGGAAGCTTTTGGAGTCGGTGTGGAGTTCATAGATCAGTAAGTAAGACCAATATCTTATTAGCGGAGACCTTTGACTGCGGATTAGTCAGAACAGTTTAAAATCATGTATGTCCTTGCACCCTTTTGCTTCCACACCCCATCTCCTTGTCCCACCCCCAATTCTGAGGCAGAAATGCAAAAGTTTTTTTGAACAATTTGTCTAGTACTTTAGACTTAAAAAATAAAAATCCGAACAGCTCTGTGAGCTCTTAACAGCTGTATTAATATTCCCATTTTATAGACACAGAAACAATTCCAGAGAGGTTTGGACTTGCCTAGAACCGCAGGGCTGGATGGTGTTGGATGATTAGCTCTCCAGCTCCTCATTCTTTTGCTGTTAAATCATATTGCCTCTAATAATTCTGTCCTGCCTTCTCTGCCATACACCCTTGGCTGTAGTCCTGAAAGCTGGTCAGACTTTGAGACAGCTGGGTGGCGAAGTGGGCAGAATGCTGGCTTAGATTTAGGCCCCTTCCTGGCTGTGTGACCCTGTCACCCTGGGCAAGTCACCTCACCTGTGTCAGCCTTTTCCCTCATCTGTAAAATGGGGTTGAAGATCGCACCTACTTCATGGGGTTGTTGTGAGGATCAGAGGAGTGAATACACACAAAGTGCTTTGCAAATCTTTAAAAGTGCTCTATAAATGTTCTCTGTTAGTGTTAGGGCTGATTGCAAGAGGCAAGATTTTTAACTCTTGGCATAATGAATTCTGGTGGTGCTTAGCCATAGGCATTTCTTAAGAGATTGAGTCTCTCCCTGCCAACAGGTGTGAAAAGCGCATGATGGGCATCCTAAGCAAGAGTTGCCCCCTGAATGGGGAGGGTGTGGTGCAGTCAGTGCGCAGACTGGTTAGGAGACCTGTCTCCTTGGTGACACACTGGTTGTCACTTTGGGCAAAGCCCTTGATCTTTATCTCTAGCAAAGTGGTCATGTGAGCCCTGCCTACTTTAAGGGTGTTTGGGAATTGGAAATGAGATCATGAATATGAAATTCATTTATTAGCATTTCATGTAACTGAGTCTTGCATATCCTTTATAAATACGGATACCCCTGACGCGGTGTGGAATTTCTGCTATTGTTTTTTTGGTTGAGAGCAGGTTGAGGTGTGAGGCCCACCTTGGGGTTCTGAAGCTTTTTGTTTCAACCTAGAAGCTATTGGCTTTTCAAGAGGAATGAAGATGAGACAGAATTCCTTGTTGATGGTGAAGAGGCGAATGCTAACTCTTGGCTCAGTAGAGGAGCTGATGGTTGGCTAGACAGATTGTGAGCAGCAGCACACTTTTTCCTGCTGCTTTCCTGAAGTGGGAAGGGAGAGCATAACCTTACCTCGCCTTGCTTTGTGTTGTGGCACATTGAAGTTTGGGGTTTTTTTGTTTTTTATGTTTATCTAACTTTGTTGCTTTAGATTTGTGCTGGGTTACTTAGTTATGGCAACAGTTAAATCTAGCTACACGGAAAGTTCTTTCGTATAGTATTTTCTAAGGGCTTTAATCATAGAATAATGTCTGTAAGTGGATTCTTCCACTGTGAGCTGACCTTTTAATTTAGCTAAAGTTTAAAGTCTGTGACTCAATCTCAGTTATCCAGAAAATGAGCACAAGCAGTCTTTAGAGTGTAGTATAGAAATATTAGTGCTGAGTCTTTGGAATATTTAAATAGTGTTTTAGGAATTACATTTTTTTTAGATGTAAAAATGGGCCAAACCATTACTACAAAGAGTTAATTATGCCGCGCGCGCCCCCCCCACTCCCCAGTGACCACCTTTAACTATAGGACTAATGCTGTATTTGATTCTTATGTGCAGATTTAGCCTAGCAGGAAAATCCCTACCTTTCTTCATCACAGGCACATGAGTTTTTAAGGGAGAAGTCACTGGGCTCAGTTTTAATGCCAGGACTTTCTAAATAGTAAAAAGTTAAAGCCTGTACCGTTGTGTAGGGTCTCGTGTGAGGCCAGCCCTTGTGTCATGAAATGGTGTCACTAGAGAAGCAGCGGAAGTGTGGTCCCAGTGGCCAGCAGCCATACCCCTTTGTGGGCTGAGGGTGTGTCACCTCGAAGGAAGCATGCAGGATTTCTGCACGTTCTTTCCCCTCAACTATTCCAAATGTAGGCTTTATCAAGCTGGCCAGGACTAAAGGTTAGTCTTAACAGTTTTTAAAGACGGTTTTTCTTGATGCCACAACTCTGAAATTAAATCAGTAACTTACTATTTTATAGGTCAACAGTGCAGAGGTTTTCCTAAGAAGTGTCTGCGCTCTTGATTAATACTTTGTTTTGCCTCCATCAGGGAACTCTCCAGATTCATTGCAGCTGGGAGACTACACTGCAAGATAGATAAAGTAAATGAGATTGTGGAAACCAACAGGTAATATGCCCTCCCACCTCCCATTAAAGTGATTATCCCAGCTGCTCTTTAATGACAGAGAGCTGTCTCCATGCTGTGCTGTGATAAGGAAATGTGGATGTTTTTGTTTTTGAACAGACCAGATAGCAAGAACTGGCAGTACCAAGAAACTATCAAGAAGGGGGATCTGCTGTTGAACCGAGTTCAGAAACTTTCCAGGGTAATTAACATGTAAGGCTTCAGGAAAGCTTGTACATACAAGGGGGAAGAGGAGTTTATAATGACCTTTGGGACATCTTCCGACCATCTTGTTGGAATGAAGATCCTGTCAATGATAAAGACTCAGAAATTTTATAGTCCATTTCATTATGTAAACAATTCAACTGTAAAAAATAAAGAAGACACTTTTGGTTTCACCATTTATTTTGAGGGTTTGGCTATTGATACTTTGAAAGCTGTGTTTAAGTTGAATATACTAAATAGAATTGCCTCTTCCCCTAGTTAGTTAAAAAATTGAAAGGTAACATTGATTAAAATCAAATGTGGCCGATAACCTACTGCCACGATCATTTTTTTTCTCAATTTTTTTAAACTAGAAGGGCCCTTGACTCCTCTAGTCTAGTTTCTCTCTTAAGAGGTTAAGACCTGTGGCTGGTCGCACAGCTAGCATATGCCACCAGGAGACACAAAGGACACTGGCCTCCCAAGGTAGGGCTTTTGCCATTATTACACCATGTTGCTCATTTTTTCCTCCAGTTTTCTAAAGGGCTTATTCATTGTTAGAGACAAATGGCAGGTTATAGGATAGCGACTGTCCTGTTAGCAGGCTCTCTTTTGGTAGGCATACATAAAGTACAGCCGAGTCTGCTGGGGACTGAGGCACTAGAAGTGACCTTTATCTTGGCCAGTCCTCTTCATTTTGCCGGTGAGGAAGTGGCATGACCCGTGACTGCCCAAGTGTGACTTTCAGTGTGGCCATCTGATTCTGGTTCAAACCCAGGCCTCCCACTCCGCCTTTTTTGGCCTCAGACACTTTTCCTTTATAATGGGGTTGGACTGAATGATCTCTAAGCTTGAATGGCCTGAAACCTGAAATGCCTTGAGTGGAGCGAGACAGAGCGCATGCGCCCCGTCTCCATCCAGTACTTGGGGGTACCCTCTTCCAAACGGTGAGACCTTGCTCAGGCTCCATACTGCAAAACTAGCCTTTGGAGGAAAGTTTTGATCTTGTAGTGAAAAATATGTGAATAATGAAGTAACTCAGAAGTTGAAATCTGTCATCACGTGCTAGGGCAAATAAGTAGCTAGTGATCATGTCTATCTCAAGGTCTGGGGAGCAGTGAGTGTGGTATGGGATGAGAGGGCCAGGACACCTCGGTTCTGCCTATGTTGTAATCTTGCCTTCTAATTACCTCTGGAAGAACCCCATGAAACAAGGCTATTAGGAACATGAAACGACCTTAAAAGGTACCCTGTGGTTAAAAAACCTTCCTAAGTTTCCACTTGGCTTAGGGTGCATTTAAACTTTTTTTTTTAATTGAGAGAAGACTTTTAACACTACATTAAGTGCTGCTGATCTGATCTGGGAAGTTCCTTGATGGAAGAAAAAGTGTTAATCAAGGGGACTGACATTTCTTGTGAAAACTGAATTTTGTCTGTCGGACTGTGCTTTAGATCCAACCTAGACTGATGATTCATGAGGGCCAAGCATCCTCTGTCCAGAGGAAATGCTGTGCTCCATCAGAACTCTGGGGGTGGGGGGGTGCAGACAGGCTCTCGAGGGGAGCTGAAGCCTAGGCCCTGGAGTCAAGACCAGCTGGGTGAGCCTGGGCGAGCCAGTTTGTCCATGCAAAATTAGGATGGCATCTACTGACCAGGGGTGTGGGAAGAATTAAATGAAATGATATGTCCAGTGAGGATGGGCAGCCACAATGCAGGAGGGTGAGTGAAGCTCAACTGACTAACAGAATCTCAGTCTCAAGGCCTGAAAGCCACGACATATCAGAGGAAGAGACTGGGCAAGACCCTACAAGTGTGCTACAGCTGTAGTTACTCTTGCGGCCAAGCCAGGGAGTTCTACAGCCCTAGTCATGCCAGGGGGGCATGTGGGGGCATCAGCAATAATGAATCATGTGATATATCTGTGCCAAATTGTGAAAAGCTTTGTTTAGGGCCCACTTCTACAGGGGAGTCATTGCACGCAGAATGCACCCAAAGCAGTTGTGACTTCCCTTAGGGCTGGGCATTTCCTAACCCAAAGGGAATGAATGGTGTGCCCTGGGTGGGCAGTACTGCCTGAAGCATCACAGAGGCAGATTAACTGCTGCCAGGTAGTAACTCGCCTAGGAACTTAGCTGGGCAGCAAACATACTTCTCATGGAGATCCGCCTTTCTTCCCCCTGGGCTGACTGAGAGAGAGCCTTGATTTCCCTTACCTGTCCCCTTCCAGCAGCGGGGTCTTAAGGCTTCAAGAAGCTGGCCTCAGTGACCATTTTCTCTGGTTTCTCATGTAGCTGCCATAAAATCCATGTTAATTTTTTACAAAGATGTGTCCTTCCTGCCTGGAGCACACGCCCACCACAGCAACATTTCTCTCCCTTCCAAGAGTCAGTGGGCACCACCACTTCTCTAGATAAAGCCTTCCCTGACCGTCCTCCGCAGGTTTCCTTCACCTGGATCTGTTTTTTGTCCGCAAGTGTGGCACAGATTGCAACATCCTTTAAATCAACAAATTCTGCGGGGTCTGGACTTTGCCACTTTCCCCTCTGGCACCCACACCCAGTGCTGCAAAGCACTTGTAAACCACTGGTCCAGAGGAGAACAAGTGGGACACTTCCCTGAATTCGTAGTTCATGGACTTGACTGAGTACGTGTGTGCAATACAGAAGCACAGTCACTTAGCCTTCCTTCCCACTACACGTCTCTGACACGGGAAGTGACGCCCTCCTGAGCAGGGCCAGAGCTGCCTGCTTCCTCTTGGCCCCCCAGGTCCTCACAGGCAGATGGGGCAGTGCCACAGAAGGCGGCCGCTGAACTTGCCTCGCCTTTTGCATCGACCAGTCACGCTGACTTTTCCCTTCACTAGACACCGTTGCCCTTACCTTAGCAATCAAAGAAAACTCAAGCACACACCCCTCACTTTCTCAGGACTCTACATTCATTTACTAGTTTTAATTAAAAGAAGCTCTTCCTGGAATGAGACTGATTTTATCTGTGATACAGTTTTGTACTAAGTAATATCAGCTTGATTTAAATTCATCTTTAATACTATTAAGCTACAATTGAGCATTTTCATTAAACCTCTGAATTGAAAAATGAAAATTACTTGATTTTTCTCAAATATTTTACTTTTCCTTTTTCTGAAAAGATCGTAAATCAGAAATGAGGCTTCTGAATCATAACCTAATGAATCAAAATGAAAAAAATTAATTCTAAGATAATTTAGTTCCCACCTACTGCAACAACAGAGATTAATTTGAATCTTTAGGTTTAAGAGACATTGTCCCTTAGAAGGTAGACATCACAATACACAGAAAGGATAAAGCACCGACATTAAGCTAAAATCTAAGCCTTTTTAATGTATAACTTTCACAGTGGCCTATTAAAAACAGAATAATTCTGAAAATTTCATTATGAACTCCCAAACTTCAGTAGTTTCGTTTATTACCATGTAAGGTGATGAAAACAACTAATCGACTTTACATACTTGGATATTCTCTTTAGAAAATTAAACCCAGGGGCAGCTAGGTGGTGCAGTGAATAGAGCACCAGTCCTGGAGTCAGGAGGACCTGAGTTCAATTTGACCTCAGACTCTTAACACTTGTGACCTTGGGCAAGTCACTTAACCCCAACTGCCCTGCTTTCCTCCTCAGAAATAAAAAAAAAAATTAAACCTGGCACATTATCTCTCTAAAGTCTTGAGTGCCTTTATTGCCATACAAAAGTTGAGTGGATCAATGAGAAACAGCTGTAAATTAAATGTCTGCCTCTAGACAACATTAACGGATTCTTCTCGTCATTTGGAAAAAGATAAACTATTAATCGAGTAAGATTACTTTCCAATTGAGCACTATTTGGTTAGTGTATGTATAACAAAATGTATTTGAGTGCCCCTTGGCCCCCAGACCCACAAAATGATTTACTACTGTTAGTAAATGCTTTTTTTTTTTTAAAAGATCAGAGCTTATCTGGAAAACATGAACAAACTATTATCAGATATTATATATAAGCCAAGAGGGTTATCAGTTGTATTATTGCTTTTAAAAGGGCATGACACGGTCAGATTTCTTATTGCACTGAGATTTTAAAAATACTGCTTACAAGTGGTAGGCCCACTTGACTGGGTTTTGAAAGTGTTTTGGTTATATTAAAGTCAAGCCCTTTTCTGCCAACAACTGATCCTCGGTCAATTAAACCAATGCTTCGGTCTCAAAGTCCAACTCTGGGATTTAGATTCCGATCTGCCTATCAAGCTTGCAGGTGGGCTGAAAATCATGCTTCGCATATTTAAAACAAAATTGCCTTATGCTTTGAAGAATGGGAAAAAAGCCATTTCTCGATGCTTCGGACCTATAGGTCTTTGGTCTTCAACCAGAATATTATGCAAAGTGTGGGTTAGTTTTTCAAATGAATCTTAGACAAAATAACACACTTCTGAACTAAGCTATCTCTACTCGCTGACTCAGATTCCTCTGCCAGGCATCTACCCCAAGGAGACTATAGATGAAAACAAAGTCCATAAGTAGGTATGTATATGCACCAAAATACAGCAAAGCTTTTTGTGATAACAAGAAATGGAAACAAAGAAGGTGCCACCCAGTGATAGGGGAATGGTTAAACAAACTAGAATATGAATGTAAGGGAACATGATTATGCTTCAAGAAACCAGAAGGATGATGAATCCGAGAATCCTGGGGAAACTCGAATCAGCAGTCAATGACTCCTACAGTGTAAATGGAAAGAGCAGCCAACTTCCAAAAGGAGAGGAAAGGAACTAGGCCAAGCTACCCCAAAAGAGGCTTGGCCCCAGTAAAGCCACCTCCCACCCCACCCCACCCCGCCTTGCTCTGCCTCTGGGCAGAAGTGGGAACACGAGTGCAAGTGCTTATCCCTCTTCAGAGTTTTTCAGTGACCTGGCAGCTTTGCTGATTGTTTTCATTCTTGGTTATCTGGGATGGCGGAGGGGAGAAAGGGAGGGCTGTGGGGGACTATCGATGAAAACTTATTTAAAAAAACATATATTTCCCATTCCAACTAAAGGGTTCAGGTCTGTATTAAGCCTGATTTTGTGTAGCTGCTTCTACAACCTCTCAATTCACAGAAATCTGAGTCCACGATTTTAGAAAGAATTTATGTACAGGTAGTCTAGGCAGGTAGATTAAGCTAAGGACTGCTGAGCCCAGGCTAAGGAGAAAATCCAAGGGGAAAGGGGAAGAGAGGCTGGGGCTGTCTGTGCATGAAGACCATTGCAAATATCCAAGAACTGACTGCACACAAATTTCACAGGAGGGCAGAGCTCCATTTCTCAGCCTATCCCAGGCCCCCTGCTGCTCTTGTAAAAACTGACGGGGTGAAAAATATAAACTCTAATCAGGTAACACATGCTCAGGCAAAACTTTTAAAACAGATTTTTCTTAAAAGTATTCAGCAGGAGACTGAGGCACTGCTTTACCTTTGTGGGTGAGAGACTGGAGAAAGCCCCATTCTGGATTTAAAGACTCCTTTGCAAAGTATGTGTGTGATATTATAATGAAGCAGAAACATGTAAAATGTATTTCATGTAACCAACCTTGTTTATTGAGAAGTCCTCGTTTTTATTGCCTGGTTTAGTAACAGGTTTGTTCCACAAACTAATTTTTCATAAAGCAAAGCACAACTTTTTCTTATAAATAGTATAAATTATTTTATTTACAGAAACTTGTTACAAAACAAATAGACTATATATTTCTTTTCTTTTAAATATCCAAAGTCATTTTCTATCCCATGACATTTGTTCATGTACTACACAGCAGCCAACCCAAAGTCCAGCTGAGATGCTCTTCATCTGGTGTACAAATTTTCACACTAGTCACACACTTGACACCGGAGATTGCTTTGAGAACCAGGCTCAAAACAGAGCAAGATGCTTTCCAGGCCCTACATTCACATCGACAGCGCGTAGTGCTCATTTTAAATGATCTGAAAATGTAACGGGTTTTGCACAAAAGGTAAAAATGATTTTTCTCTGTGAAACAGCAAATCCTTAGTAATCACGTGTGGCCCAGCTTTTTCCCGGGGGCAGAAGGAGAGACAGCAGGGAAGTCCCTTGGCAAGAGAACTCTTTACCTTCAGTTACATTTCTCAGATCATGCTTTTTTTCCTTCAATGTTCTCAGAGGTACTTCTTTTTGTTAGATTTTTGGAGTACAAAATATTTTACATATTCTATTTTAAACTCTGCATTTTATGAGTAAATTAACAAAACAAGACATGTCTTGTCAAACTGCTGGCTGAAAAGATTCCAACTCTTGGCGTCGTGGGACGGTTTATCACCCACCAGGATTGTTTCAAACCAAAATATCTTATTTTAAAATACTTTATCCAATTACCAGCTTAGGTAATTTTTTTTTAACTCCTCCCCTAAAATTTTGGAAATGATGTTAGGTGGAAAAAGCAAGCTCCCCCCAAAAATAATAATAAAATAAAAATATATTCAACTTAACATTCAAGTCTTTTAAAGGAGAATCTGTCTACACAGTCCAAGCTTGAAACTAGTTATCAGGCACTTTTCAGTTTTTTTTTCCATTAGTTTTAAACCACAACATACTAGTGGCTTGTACACACACATTCTCTCTCTCTCTCTCACACACACATATACACACACACACACACACACACACACACAGAGTACATAGACATCTGTACTGACACGCATCCACAAAACATGAACAAAGGAGAAGCAGTGTGTCACTTCACTATATGTAGTCTTCTGGGGAATTAGGCAATTTACTAGAAGCAATGCCCAGTTAATCTCTATGAATCCACTCCCAAGACATTAAAAGGGACAGAGACTTTCACGAAACAGAGGCATCCCTTAAATTGTAAAGTAGGCAAGTTCTAGGACTATTGGCTTGGCAGTGAACCACTTCAAATTATAAAAAGGTACTTACTTTTTTATTAATTAATAAATAAATACTAGATGATCTCAATTGTACCAAAACTGGATATAAGAAAAAAAGACCTGTGCAAAAATACATATTTAAATATGTACAATCAATTTTAACAAAATATGTTTTCTGAAATAGGGATACTTCAATATTTATAATAGAACAAGAAATTCCAAAATAAAGATACAAAAGTAGGTTTTGTATAATTCTTTGTTCATCATTGCAGCAATTTTTTTTTAAATAGGTTAAGAAAACTGCAGGAGTTGTCATGAAATTCTATGGAAAGAATATAAAAATTGTCTTGGTTGTAAATTAATACCAAAATCTGTCTAGAAACAACCCAACCACTGCAAATTTGGTTTTGCAAGTTAATTTAATCCAAAAAGTACTTGTGCTACTGTTTTAAATTATCTTAATTATTTATAAGTACTAAAATAATTGTAGGAGAAAATAAAAGTTCCAAGAAAAAAAACAACCCCCTCGTCTACAGTGCCACAGCACTGTGTGAGTAGGTTGGTTTGTGGCAGGCAGGTTTCAAAATGGCTAATTTCCTAATCTGGTTGCTTTATGTACGTACTACCAGGAGACATAATGAAAATGGAATTAAAAACCCCAATCTAAAAGAAATCCAAATGATCAACACTTGCTATTCTAAATATCTACATTATTCGGAATCAGCTCTGACTTGCCATTATGTAGCCTTTTTACTTCTTTTTCCGGAGAAACATAATCTTAGACAAATTCTATCACTTAAAACTGACTTTGTTTATTGCCATCACACTCCCTTCTTGGCTCTTGAAACGGAAATCTACCCAAACTAAAAATGCCCAACGTGGAGGGCGCGTGGGCTGTCTGGAAGCTCCCCCCTCCCCACCTACTGCCTGGCTCTCGGGAGGTCATAAAGACACAGATTTAGAGCTGGAAGGGGCCTTGGAGGTCACCTGGTCATTCTATCGGTTTTTCCAAATAACAGAAGAAAACAGCCCCTTCCACCCATCTGCACTCTTATTAGCTGTCCTATTTTGTCCTAAAACACTGGTGACTGATTGCATAATCGATGAAAAATATCCCACCTCTTGCAAGAAAATGACTCTTTACACCCATTTCTCTCTAGTCTAAGGTGTCTGCATAAAGGGTCTTTGCTCTTCTGTTCCATACACGCTCGGGTCTGTATCTAATGAGTCGGGAGCAGGTGACTTTATTAGGCCAACCTGAGCTTTTGTTCTACCATGTGTTGGCTTCAGGGTCCCTGAAATGGTAGTTTATGACACAAGAGCAGAAAAAGTGGGGACACGGAAGGGAGAATGCACAAGCACAGAGGGGGTTTCTGACCGACAGCAGCAGGGGGGATGGGCCCTCTGAGAGACACAGGTAACACTCCTCACATAAGTGAGAGTAACTCGTCCAGCAGTTACATTCTGACAACGTTAAGCCCTTTCAAGATGTCACTCTGGGGGGTGGGAAACGTCCTGGATGGATCTGAAAACCCTCTTGGGAAGGGGAAAGCACAGACCCTCGGGATGAACAGGAATGAAAAACGCTCTATGCAGCACGTGAAATTTTCCACTCCATGCTTGCACCCCGCAACCTCTCCACAAAACCCCCCCAATTAATCATCTGTAGTGACATCAAGGGGGGTGGAACAAACAGGGTCAGGTCAAGCTGATGTTTAAAACTGATTTCTCTTACAGTATCTGGAGGAGGTTAAGTCACATAACTCACCTCCAAAAACATTAAAAATACGAATGCTCATTTCTGTGGTATGCTATTAATTTCATCTTAAAAAGGCAATTTTTAGAAAATAGAACGAGGCTAGAAGGTATAATCAACCTACTTTGATATGCTGTTTCAATGTGAAGACTCTATGGAATACCCTTGTAAAAGAAATTATATTTCTTTGGAAATCTCGGCATAGGGTTTTTCCCCTACAGTGATTTTTTTTTCATTTGGCTTTCCTCTATCAAAACTAGTTAGCATTTTTATATTCCTTTTCAGTTGCATCTTATTCAAAAAGCACATAGAATTGCTTTTGTACCACGAAAAGTATTCCTCCAAAATAGTTTACACTCGCTTTCTGGGCATCGATGGCTTAAAACAACTAACTTTTTAAAAGTTAGAAACTCCTGACAGCTCCTTTTCCCAAATTACCTGCAAAAGGCTGGGCAAAAATATGGCCTGTTTTGTTCTGCTGAGTTGAGCTATTGTCTGTTTTCCATTGCCCGAACAATAAAGCCACATTCCCTTCTGGCGGGTCACTCCCTGTACCTCCTGGGGTGTCCTCCAGAGGGTAGGTGCCAACTGCTTGTGGATGACCCCAGGGGGACTGGCCTGGGGGAAGAAGGAAGTCTAGGGAATGTTCTGCCCAAAACATCTTTCTGCCCAGCCAATCTTTATCAAAGAGTGGCAACGTGATGTCTTCCTGCAAGTAAAAATCTCACAGGTTTGTAGCAAGCAGTCCAGACCACTTTTAACACTGATAAAAGCAATTCTGTGGCTGAACACAATCCAGGGTCTATTAAGGGTGTTCATTGCTACAGACATGGCTTCAGGGAATTCCTTTTTTAAAACAACAAACAGTCCAGCAGATTTCTACACCTGAGGACCACTGGAAGTTGGGATAAACTCAAAGGCATCGTGGAGTCCAGAGTGCCAGGTGGAGGTTTTACTTGTAGTGAAAACTGTCCAGTTCTTTTCTCACTATGGTATTTATTCCAGCTGTCAGGGACGTGCCTTTGGCTTTGGAGAGAGAGAAGAGAGATACAAAGGGAAAGGTGAGTTAGGCAACATGGAACATGTCCTTTACTCTTTAACATGATTCCTAAGGTGGTGTGTGCGCATATAGCCTCAAAAGTACATCAAGATGTGACCCTGACAGCCAGCCACAGAATTCCAACTGCCTGGAAATCTAAAAAAAAGCTGTTTCCTTGGGCAAAGCGATGCCTCGAGGCTTGCTAACAATGCTTGGGCCTGACCTCAAGAAAGCTCCCACATTTCCGTTTGCTTCTGTTTTGGGTTACAGAATAATTTCATCTCACTGAAGGCATTCGAGGTAGCGTACTTAGAAACTGAAGCAAGGTCAAGCATGGGCACAGGTACGGCAAGATCTCATGCCCTGCAGATTGCATGCAGAGGAAAGGTGAGCCTGCCACCACTCTGACTCCAGGAAACATCCCGTGGGGCAGGCCTTGGTGGCCAAGAGCTGAAGGAAACTCGCCTGGAAATGGGCACCCTTTGGCCCTGATCTGAGCCTTCCCTGCTTGGCATGGGCACTTCATTCATGCTTGGGTTATTGCAACCACCAGCTCTGTTGTCCTTGTCCTCAATTCAGCCCTGCGGGGAGGGAGCTAAAGTGGCCTGCTTTGGAGAAAGCTCGCTCCAATGTGGAACAAAAAACTGAAATCACTCTCAGGAAAAAGGCAATAAAGAGCATTCCGTAGCACTGACATTCATCCCCTTGTCACAAGCCATGACTTGTGAAGTCAGAAGTCGCCTTCAGAAAAAGAGCGCCAAGCTCAGGGGCTGAGCAGGGCAGCCCAGCTCTGTTTCCTCCACATGGCATCAGCTGTATTTGTGAGGCTGGAATCTGCTTGGCAGAAATGCTCCAAGCCAAAATACAGCTCGTTCCCTCAGAGGAGCCCAGCCTTAGAGTGAGGGGACTGCTCCGACCCGGCTTGTCCGTGTGGGTGAGCCTGGCACACACCTCTGCAGAGGCCCTCTGGGACTCTGGCTACTGTTTCTGATTTGGGATGCACCTAATATTTATACCCATTACTAATGGTGACCAGAAAACTCAAGAATGATTCTTTTTTCGGGGGTCCTACCCAAAGAAATACAACAAAACCCTTCAAAACGTGTGTAGAACAGTTCCTCCGAGGGAAGAAGAAGAAATGGATGGTAGCTAGTGAAAGCTGAAAGCAACTGAAATCAGTGATTTCTCTCTCTAGAATTCTGTGTGAGCCCCAAGAGCTCACTGATAAAACTGGTAAGGAGGAACATGGATCCAGAGCTGCCCAGCGCTCTCTTTTAAAACACAAATGAGCCAAAGTCCCACACTGATCGCTAAGGGCATTACCAACAAGGAGCGACTGAATAAAGGGCCTCGGACTTTCAATCAGGGGAATGCTGATTTGTGAATGAGGCTGAAGTAGCACCCTGAGGAGTGAGGTGGGAAGGTGGGGAGTGGTGGAGGCCAAGAGCCTCCTGGGAAAGAGGCTAAAAACCAAGTGGCAGAAAGACAGACCACCTCTCAAGATGAGAGGCAAGACCGAAACTCTGAAACTTGAGGGCCTTTTATTAATCAGTGGCTGCCAAATGCAAGTTTCTTTTTTAACACATTAAATCAAGCATGGGTTAATTCTGTACATGCTTGTCAGCAACCCTCAAAAAGTGATTAGTTGAAAGGTGTGAAATATTTATTTACTAAACTGGCTAGGGGGAAAGAAACATAAATCTTTAAAAAAAATCTTTACCATCTTTAAAAATAAAATTATTCCTTTCTAATTCAATCTAGTTCCCATTTGGCTATCTTCCGTGTGTTTGGTTGAGACAGACAATGAGATGGGCACTAATTTCTTCCTGAACGGTGGCAGATGGTGAAGATGCCTGATTGAGACAGCTACTCACTGGATACTGAGAGGGTCTCTGCCTTCCCTAAGCCTGGTCATGGTGGCCCAGTTGCTTCCAGACCCTCCTCAGGCCCCCCTTCCCAGTGACGACTGTTAGGCCCAGGGCAGTGTGCTCATCAGTCACAAATAGACTTTTCTTTTAAAGGCACCATGATCTACACCAAGGGTTCTTCACCTGGAGTCCTTTTAAAAAAATATTTTGATGCCTGTATTCCAACACAATCATTTTCCTCTGCCACCCCATGCATTTCATTTTATACATTTAAAAACTTCCTTCTGGGGGGCCGCCAGGTGGTGCAGTGAACAGAGCACCGGCCCTCGAGTCAGGAGGACCTGAGTTCAAACATGACCCCAGACACTTAACACTTACTAGCTGTGGGACCTTGAGCAAATCACTTAACCCCAACTGCCCTGCCTTCCCCTCTCCAAAAAGCAAAAAAACAAAAAAACCCTTCCTTCTTAGAAGTCCACAGGCTCCTCAAGACAGTGCCTGAGGGCCCAGGACACAACCAAGGTAAAGGATCGCTGATGTACACCAAGGTACTGGCTACTGGACAGTGAGAGGAGGCGAGCGTGCTTCGCCATGGAGAGCTTAACGGTGGTCCTCTCTTACCTGAGGAAGAAGAGAATTGTTTGCCAGCCCTTGCGTCCCTGGTATGGGGCCAGGATGCTTGGTGTGAACGCTGTTCATGGATGGCAGTTTGGCAACCTTGCCAGACTGGCTGCTGTGGTGAATGGCGCTGGAGCCGGGGGAGCCCTTTCTCTTCTTCCCTAGGAGTTTGTCGAGAGGGGGGTGGGAGTGGGAGAAGCCGCCGTGCGAATTGGCAGCCATCATCAGCTCGCTGGACTGATGGACAAATGGGCCCAAGGAAAGGGTGGAATCGCCGCTGTTCACCATCACACTCATCCTCTTGATGGATTCCGAGGGGCTCCCCATCAGGGAGCCCCTCCCTGACTGGCCGTGCCTCACAGCCACAGAGTTGGCTTTGTTAGTCAGACAGCTGAGGCCGATGCTATGGGACGACGTCACTGGCGAAGAATAAACGGTCCCCGAGTTTCCAGAGTTAACCACACAGTTTTTCCTAAAAGAGTCTGTGGAATGAGGAGAAGAGGAGGAGGAGGATGAAGAGGAGGAAGAGGAGGAAGAGGAAGAAGAGGAGGAGGAGGAGGAGGAAGAGTGTGTGAACAGTGGGGAACTGTTTTTGCGTTTCTTTCCTGAGCTGCCGCTGCTGCCAATATTGTTACAGTTCGTGCTGAGAGCAGGAGACTCTTTAGGCTTCAAAGATTTGTTGGATTTCAGTTTTTGAGGTTTCCTGGACACCAGGGAAGGTACTGAGGAAAGCACAGAAGGGGCTGAAGGGGACAAAGCTGACATCTGTCGGGCCTGGATGCCACACGCAGGGTCCATGGCCCCCAGAGCGGCTGGGGGGACATTGAGTGTTGTTCCGTGGGCTGGTACAGACTTGCTGTTCAGAGGGATGCAGGAGGACGAAATCAACACTGGTGATGGTGACACTGTGGAGGAAACAGAACCTGGGGGGCTCACGCCATAGGGCGACAGGGGCATGGAATTTGTCTTCTGGGGAACACGCACAGATGCCGAATTACTAGGTGCTGGAGGGATTTTCCTAGAAAGAGAAAAGGCAATAGGAGAACAATGTCCTTGGAAGACTGGCCCACCCCACAGGAGCCCAAGATACTTTTAAATTCTGAACTACTGAAGGAACCCTCAGAGGAGGAATCCTAACTGTGGACAGGTTCAAAACTACCGCCCTATAACCCACTGTCCCCTTGTCAGGTCCTCCCCCCGAAGCACACGAATGTCTCAAATCTCCTGTTATTTCCAACTGGGGAACAGTAACATCAGACTGCATCAATAAATATTTACAAAGAAATGAAAGAGAAAGAACCTCTTAAAATTAAAGCAGAGTAAAGCCTGTAACTTGTGCTTGTACTCAAGAATCCAAGGCCTGCTCTGCTGACTGCCTGTGTGCCCTGCAAGTCCCTCAGTCTTTCGGGGTCAGTTCCTAAACCCCCTCATCTCCTCTGAGAGGAGGCACATGAAGCCTCTCCTGATGTTCTCCACTGGCCAATGATCCCCCCTCTCCTAACGGCTTTGGATTCAGTCTACACATATGCTAAAATATGTGCTCGCTTGTCTCTCCTATTAGAAAAGTACCTCCTTGAAAGAAAGGATAGCATAAGTGCAGAGTGAACTGACTGACTGAATATCCATCAACTGATTAAGCAGCCTGCACAATGCTCAATGTGCATCCTCCTTTCTGCTCCGCAACAGTATATGACCAGAGTGGGAAAGGGTGGCCACTTTCTGCGGGGTCTTACAGAACTCCCAGGCCTGGGCTGGGGGACATGCCACCTGCCACACCAAAACTAAAAATACCAGCAGCTCCCAAAAGGACTGAGGTGGGTGGACAAGATGTTTCACTCTCAGGTCCCTGCTGGCTCTAACATTACAAGGTTATTGGTTAAGGAAAAAAAAAAGTCTCCACGTAGCTGGTCGTCAAACCAGAGAGAAGCTCTCTCTCTCTCTCTCTCTCTCTCTCTCTCTCTCTCTCTCTCTCTCACACACACACACACACACACACACACACACACACACACACACACACACACACACACACACACACACTGCACTCTCTCCCTGGACCAGTCCTCCTGTTTCTGTGCAGTGCTCAAAAGCGGCCGCCAGGGGGCTCCAAAAGAGACCCACGGGTTCCTAGAGCATCCTTGCCTAGGAGAATTGTCAGGCAAATTCCAAACGTGGATCATATGGGGAAAGGACACAGACCTAGGTCCTTCATTGAGTTCCTCCTTGAAAGAGGACTGCCCTGCGAACCAAGGCCCCGAGCCTGAGCTCTCATTCTGCCCCACTGGGCTCAATTCCCAGGTCTCTCTCACTCTGCCCGGTCCATCCTGGGTGAGCCCCTTCATCTCCCCGGCCTCAGACTCTTCACTCACACTTGCACAAGGGATGCCGAAGGGCCCCAGGGTTCAACATCACTTCCCTTCTCTGCTTCAGCCTCCTTCTCTGCAAACTAAGTGACCCTGCTGCCCAATAAAGAGACGTAGCTCACAGACTGTGAGCTCCCTTAAAGCAGGGACGGTTTTCCCTTCTCTGGGTCTTAGCACAGCACGTGGCTTGCATCAGACACCAAATAAAAATCCCAGGACTGAAAGCTCTTGATGTTCTAAGTTTTACACCCACCTCACCTTCAGAGGAATACTGGTCCTGTTCTTGTGTGTTAAGAATCTTTACCTACATTATATCTAACCAAAATCCTTCTTCTTTATCTCTAAAGATAACAAGAACACTAGGCTCTAGCAGGCTAGCTCTATGAATACCTGACCAAGTCAAAATATGACAAAAATGCATTTTGAATGGGCCCAGAAACACTGGGGCCAATAGGCTGGTGCCATACTGCTTTTACGGTTTTCCATGAGCTTCTAAAAAGATTCCACTTCCACCTTAGGTTCTCATAGCCAGGGCAGGTGATGAGGGGGATGACTGCTTATTTCTTAGGAGTCAGCAATAAAGGCCCTTAGCCTTCTCTCACCTCCTGTCACAGAACACCAAGAGACTGGAGTTCAAGCGGCCCACCAATTTCTTCAAGGATTTACTGAAATCCCACTTTCTTAAATGCCTGCACTTCTCAGAGAGAACATTTCTACACAGGCAGAACTAATCAGAAATGAAACCATCTTCAGGTGAGCAAAGCAGCATCCACACTCACTGCTGGCTTGACTTTTCCAAGGTCCCTTCAAACTCCAGATCCTATGAAGGACTAATTAAAACTAATAAAAATAAAACCAACACACTATAAACCAGCTTAAAGTCTCAGTGGGTAGGAAGAATAAACAAGAAACCGAGACTGGGTGGGTCTGATGGTGGGCGGATGTGGGGACCCTCAGGACTTCCTCAATTAATTCCACTAATCCTAAATGAATTATGTCAGCACTTCACAAGAAGTGTGAGTCCTTAACAAGTAATACCAAGAAAGGGGAGCTGACTACCCCACTCTGGTCAGGCGGCCATGGGTTTTCAAAATGACAGCTATACTGGTTTATTACCTCAGCCCTTCCTGAGTTTTTCTTCCTGATTTATGCCTGCTAAGAAGCATGATCTCTTAAGGCTTAGGAGAGAAAACAAAAAGAACCAACAACCACTTTTTCCTTGATTCTGAGAAAGGGTCTCTTACGGTACAGATGTGCAGTTGCAGTAAACGGCTCAACTACGGTCTGGGACTATCTGTGGGTGACAGTGAACCCTGGCAATCCCCATGTCCCTTAACACAGATGATGAGTGGGCTATGGTTCCAAGAAAACCTTCTTCCCAAGGATACATTAAACATGTTATCTGAATTTTCATGGGGATGAGACTCATGAAAAAGAAGGAAAATGAAAAACAAGCAAAAAAACTGAAGAGAAACCCTCTACCCCTTCCCCCCCACCCAACGAAAAGAAAAAGGCACTCACTTCCACATCTGGGAGTTAAGATGCTTGTCCACCATGAAGGTAAGGGCGCATCGGACACGGTTCCACCTCTTATCAAAAACAAAGTAGCCCCTTCCAATCTGCCGACTACCAAATGTGCAAAACTGTAAGAGAGACGAGACAGTGAGAGCGTTCTGACTTCTCCAGCAAACACGGTGCGTAACGTCCTTAGCAATGGAGCTAATCCTCAGAGACGAGTCTGAGCTCCTAGGGCCACATGCTGTGAGAAGCTACAAAAAGTGAAAATAACAATGGCTGGTTCTTTTCTGAAGAGAAAAGAATGTAGGTTTTCCAGACATGGCATGAGGGAGGACAAGCTCCCATTTTCATTGATTTAACTTGCTCAATCCTGCTAGGAGCTTGCTGAGGACATCCTGATCCCCCAGCTTCTGCTCTGCTGGAGCCTTGGCTGGTCCATCTGTACAATAGTGGGGTGGCTCCAGGGGTGTCTCAAGCCCGGCAGGTCATGCTCCTAAGCTCCCCTGCCCCTCCAGGGTCCTGCCCACGTGACGAGGGCTGGATGGACTCAGAACTTACGGATGCTGGATGAGGATGATGAGCTGAATAATGACAATCCAGTTTTTCCACAGATTCTTCCTTATCATCCCCTTCTCCCTCGTCGCTGGATCCCCGAGATGCTGGCTCAGTCAAAGGCAGGGGAGGGTGCGGAGACTCATTAGCGGCAGGAGAATCGGAGGGTGCATTCCCACTGGGTGGGGCCAGGAAGCCTGGAGGCCTGGGGGGGCAGACAAGGCACTCCTAGGGATTATGGGACACAGAGACGGCTGTACCCCCTCTCCTCCTCCTGACTCTGGCACCACCAAGGGCCTAAGCCCCTCACCCTGTCAGGGCCCCCAACCCTGAAGACACCTCGTCTGTGAGAGGCCCTGCTCCATGCAGGGAAGCTGCTGCCAGCTTGGGGTGAGTGAGCCTCCCATTTACAGATCACTAGCACAGGACTGCCCAGGCCTCCCTGTTTCCAGTCTCTCTCCTCTCCCACCCTCCTCAATAGAGCTGCCCAAGGAAGACTCGCAAGGGCAAAGTCCGACTTGGCTCAATGAAAGGCAAACAGATCAGCTCCGTCCTCCATCCCTCCACACATTCTACGGTCCCACCAATGGACATCTACCTCTTCGTCTGGAATCCTCCCCCTCTTTCCTTCTAAGTATGAGAACCCCTGCCCCTCTGGGGGGCTCAGTTTGGGGCCTGCCTCCCTTCCCCAACCCCTACCCAAATCACTTTCTCGCTCCCATTTCCACCCCAGGGGGTATGGGCTCCCGGGGAGCATGGATCCTTCTTGCCTGTGTATGCCCCTGTACTAATATGAGTCTGGCACTTAGTAAATCTTGTGGGACTGAAATAAATATGATTTCAACAACCTGTAAATCACATCTGGATGGCTAAACAAAGGATGGAATCTGGATGCAACAGAGAGACATTCAATATGCACATAGACATACACATCTACACACAGGTGCCTCTTTCTGCTTCTCTGGAAGAGTCTGAGCATAATCTTAGAAGGGCTACAGCTCTGACCACCTCTGGAAGGGACGTGTTGCCAGCGAAGGCCAGGCAGGGGCAGGTTATGACCGTACATGGCACCTCCTACACAGAACATCCGAGGGCTGGAAAGTGCTTTCCCAGCATGGTGGAATCTGCCTAGTCACGGGCCCTGTCCCACCAGGGATGGCGATGGCTTTGTTAGCCACAGCTCCTCTCCAGGACCATCTCCCGAGTCCCTCAGGGGTCAGGTCTGACCTGCTTCTGGGAAGAGCCTCACCTCCCACCCCTCCCCAATGCAACTGATCCTGGAAACACAGAAGAGCCAAGCTCTTCTGCCATGGAAGCCACATTCATCACTGGCTATTTAGAAGAACTCTCTGGGAAAACTTTTGGGAGGAGATGAATAAGTTGGCCAGGTCACTGGCCAACAGGGGTTCTACTGGCTCAGCTGACCTCCTCCTGATGCTACCTGAAGCCTCTGGGCCCCATTTTGGACTGAGCCCAAGCACCTGCTCGACTTCTCACCAACCCCTTCTTAGGGGGCAGTCAGTAGCACCTCCCTGCCTGGCTGGCCTGGAGCAGAAGGATCCTCATCTGAGAGGGGGTATGGCTCTCCTGGTGTGGGCTTGCTCTGGAACCTCCCCCACATGTGGAAGCTGTGTCTATGCTGCCCCGCTCACCATGTTCCCAGAGCCTCCTGTCACCAAGGAAGCCGGGGCTCCCATGGCCTCTCCTGTCTCTAGGGACCTTGGCAGGTAGAAGAGGCCACTTCCTGCCCCGGCCCTGGTAGACCTGGTAAGGCGGGACTCTTGGCCATCTCAGACCTTAGTGCCACCACTGGATCTCTTCATCCTCAGGTCACTGACCTGCCTGAGAAAACCATGCCTCAAGCCATCTGTCACCACGAAAGCCCCAAGAGCCAGTGTCCCCTGAGCCCCAACCCCAGGACCAGAGCTGCTAAGACTTTATCCTGGTTGAGGGTGTTAACAGCCTCCACTGGACACCAAACATACGTTTTAGGCACCACAGATCTCCCGGCCCAGAAGATGTGCACATCGTCTCTTGTCCCCGGGGGTATGAGGCAAAGGAGTTGGTTTCGTCAGAGCCGCAGGAGTAGGTCCCAGTTCCCATTCCCAGCTGGCTCAAGCCCTTCCTTCCCCAGTGCTCGAAAGGACAGGCCCCATGGCAGAACTGCAGGAATTCCAGGAATGCTGCCCATCTTACACCCAGCCACCCCCAAGTCCCTGTGATTCAGCTCTGCCATCTGTGGACACAGCAGCCCACTCCCCACTCTTGTTCCTCTCCCTACTGACCTCTCTTTCCATTCCATTCTGTGCTCTGGAGCTCCAGCTCTACTGTAACAAACCTCCCTTTGCCCCAGGACTCTCAGCTGTTTTCATCTTCTTGAGCTCAAGGAAACTGGGCTTCCTCCTTAGCACACCAGCCCTGGCCTTCCTCTCTCCAAGACCGGGTGGCCCAACAGAGACCGGACCAGAAGCAGGCCTAATGTCATGCTTGGTGGCCTCTCCTCTGTCCCAAACAGTGGCTCCAGCTCCTTGCTGGCTCAGAGTCCACTACAGCCCCTTCTGGAGGCCCTGTCCTGCAGATGACAATACGATTGATGTGCTGGTGTCTCCGCTGAAGCACAGACCTCCTGGCCCAGCAGCCGCCTCCACTCTGATGACCAACCAATTATCCTCACTCCCTCCTCCAGGCCTTCATCCCTTGCTGTACTCCTAGCTTCAGGCTCCCTCTGATCGGCTTCCCTCCCTTAACCCTAGCTCACCACCATGCGTGTTCCTGGCTGTCCTGATCCTAGTCACACCAGGCCAACCCCCCATCCTAGGTTACTCTCTAAACCTGCTGGAGAAAGTTCCACACTAGCAACAGGAGTGAGCCAAGACCTGCTGATACACAGAAAGGCCAAAGACAGGACTGGGGCCGTGATGGCCAGCGTCTCTATTGGCCTGCCCCCTCGTGGCACCGCCCAGAGGCCTCTGGGGCTGATGCTCTTCCATCCCCCCCCCAAGCTCCTCTACCTTCCCCTTGCCTACACTGCCTTGGTCCTCTCTTCCTCCTCTCTCAGAGCCTGTCCCACTGGTCAGCCTTCCTTTTTCCCCCTTACTCTCACTCTGCACACTGACTTGACTTCTTCCTTGTGCCTACCTTGTTGCACACCCAGCTCTCAGTTCTTATAAAAGCCTTTTACTGCCCCTGGCATCCTCCAGCTGTTATCTGTGGTACAGGCCCTGGATCTGGGGAGAGCCGAAGTGCCAGCCCAGGGCCCTTTACTTTCTCCCTTGCAAACCACTGCTCAGCCTCTTGCCATCTGCCCCTCACCCCCAACACTCAGCTCATACTGCTCTCTCCAGATGAGCCGGTCTTCTCAGCCTTCATTTTTCATGACTGCTCTAAAGCTTTGGACCCTGTTGGCCACCTGCCCTTGCTCCTGCATTCCGGGACATGGCTCCCCCCTGGTTCTCCTGTACCTCTTTGATGGCTCTGGCTCCTCTGCTAAGTATCCGTGCACTTCCTAACTCTGCCCCTCTCTTCTCTCTCTCCCCCGTCTCAGTGATTTCATGTGGTCTCTTAGGTCCAATTAGGAGCTCAACATAGATTACTTCCAAATCTATGTGTTCAGCCCAAATCTCTTTCCTCAGTGCTAACCCAGCAATGCCTACCACCTCTGCCTGCATCTCCAGCCAACACAGACAAATCAGAACTCTCCATATTCCCCCTGAACAGACACCTACCTCCAACTGGCCCCAATATTTGTGGCTGGTCACCCCACAACAGCCCCTCTTGCCTTCTTTTTCTTTGTTGCTGTATCTAATCAGGTACCGTTCCTCCTAGATCAGGACTCATCACCTGGAGCCTGGACGACTCCATGAGCCTTTTCCTCCTTCTAGCCTCTCTCCTTCCATCCATCCTGCACAGAACAGACAACTTCACATTTCTAAGACATAAGTCTGACCAGGTCACTCCCCCTCCTCAAAAATCCACAAGGGCTCCCTATGGCAGGACAAAACACAAACTCCTCAGTCTGACATTCAAAGCATATTCCAATCTGGTTCCCACCTATTTCTCACAATCTACTTTTATGAGCTCTACATGCCCAACAAAATGGCCTGTTCCTACAACATCCCATCAGCTGCCCCTGTGCCTCGGACACTGCTTCCCAAGGCTGAAAGGCACTCTCCGCTGCCCCTCGGCTGCCATGCCTAGATTCTTCCAAGCTTTGGTTCACCCTCCAAAGTCTCTCCAGTGTGAATCTGCTCACGTACACCTTGTCCCAGTCTCGTTCTTGTCTAGAAGACTTCAGGGCCTTGCACTGTGCATGGCACATGGTGAGTGCTTGTGAAAATGTCTACACAAGTAGCCCGAGGACCACATACTGAATCTGTAAAGACCGAGGCAGTCTCTGGCACTCCACACAGAGAGCTCTTCCTTACTACAAGGGAAACACTGATCTCTCAGTCTCTTTTCCTTTGCTTCAGAGTTTGAATATGAGGTCCTCGGATCAACAGGGATAAATATAATGTCTGCATATGAATGCAGGTATGTTTGCATGTATTTATGTGAAAGTAGACATATATGCCACACAGACCTGTGCCTACACATGTGGTGTAGCTATGGCTATCGAGCTATCTATGTTTATGAATACACAAATATAATAAGTAGGCAAAATCATTTTTTCATCGCTGAAATTCCAGGGACACTTCCCTCAAGTCCTCAACAAATGGGAAAAATGTGTGTGACTGTTTGGATGCCACAAAAATAAAACCATCCTCCCCTCAGTGTCTAGATATATGTGAGGTTGGGGGGGAGGAAGGGAGAGAGAAAACAGCCGAGGGGATTGCCGTGTGTGACCAGCGGTGCATCTCAGAGATTCTTTTTTTTTTTTTTTTTGATTTTTTTTTTTTTCATCTCAGAGATTCTTAATGTTAAGTTGCTAGAGGAGCCATGTGAAATATTTTTTTGTCCACCACACTGCTGGAAATGCCCTAAGCTCTAAGCAGTGATTAGCTGGCCTGGCTGAGACATTCTCCCATGGTGAGTAATGGTTTACTGAACAAGAAACCAAGAATTTTATCTACTTCACTGCTCACTGCTCGGGACCATCCAAGAACAAGGTCTCTTCAAAACTTAAATATTGGGCTAAGCAGCTTTTTCAGAATCTTGCAGTCCAATCACCACATGAGAAAGTGCCTCATTCCCCTAAAGATACGGTCAGTGTGTACACCCATGTCCCAACACAGGCAGAAGTTTAACACCAAGAGGCAATCCCCTATCTCTCAGCACCACACCACTTAACATCTGCAAGTCTGGGGAACGTTTTACAAAGGGTGAGGACGTTACTGACCTTGGAAGACTGGGGTTGTGAGGTCTGGGTTTATTAGATACTAAAGGCTTTGATTCTGCAGGAATCACTCCATGAGAGTTTTGGTGCAGTTCCGGTGACGTTTTGGAAGGGGAGGCGTGTGGTTCCCTGAGAGGTGGGATCTGCTGCTGCTGCTGTGGCGGCTGCTGATCGGGATGGCGGAGCAGCTCCTTTTCCCTGCTTTTGTTTTTGTGCTCGGCTAACAGCACATCGAAGCGTTTTCTGCGACCCTGGACGGCCCTCCGCTGGGTCAAGGAATGGGTCTGCAAGGCAAACAGAAGAGAGGCTTTCCTAAGAGCCTGGCAGAGGGTCCTCGGCGCCTTTAGCACAGCCTCACAGCCAGAGCCCAAAGGGGCAGAGCACAGGGCAGCTCAACGCTGCCCCACCTCTGAGAAGCCAACCATGACCCCCCGCAAGATGACGCTCTTTCCCTCTCCTGTGGAAGGAAGACTTAACCCAAAGGCTACACTTCTGTTAGGGAAATGCGATGTGGTTTTCATCAAGGATCAAGAAGAAACAGGAGTCGGTAAGTGTGTTGTTGGGTGGGTCAGGAGGAAAAGGGCTGTATCCCTGACGTGAGCCCACAAAGACCTGCCCCACACTCAGGCTGGGAGGCGGGTCTACTCTCTGGGACTGTCTCAAAGGACTCTGCTGGAAAAACACCTCTTTGGAGCACAGTTACAGTCAGGGTTTGTTTGTTTTTTCTCCAATTAGTTCAGGTGATAAAACACCTTTGGACAATCCCCTCTTAGTAAGTGCCAGACTCTAAACAACCCAAGCCTACTCCTCCCCATGAACACGCCACACACTGGAGGAGCACATCAACGGTGGGGACGAGGAGAAGGGGCAATGCCCATTAGCAGGACAGAAGCAAAGGAAAGCAAATGCCTCTCCCTGAACACGAGGGGGAGCAATGCCTGGCTGGACAACCTGGACCTGGGCCGCTGAGAAAGGAAGAGCAGAACCGGGACATCACATTGTCTTTAAGGCTCCCGTGAGGGGATGCTGCCAACACCCAGAGACACACAGGACCAGTGATGCTGCTGATAGGGAACTCTCCTCCCTAAGGGGAGCAGCCCTTTCCCTGAAAGCCCAAGTCTCTGAGAGCCACCGAGACGGTCAGAGAGACAGCATGTGCAGCAGGGGGACTTGAACCCAGGTCTCCTTGACTCTGAGGTGTCTCTATCCATCCACCAATATAGCCTATTTCTCAAATGCCCTTCTCAATGTAACACACAGGCGATGGGCTACCCAAGCCCCCACAGGATAAGCTGGTAAGGAATTGCTTAGATAGCCTCGAACTGATGAAGTTCATCTGTCAGTATGGTCACTGGGGTTGGCAGTGAAGGTAGGTGGCCTAAGTAGAGATCTGACCACAACAAGCAGAAGACCTCCTGGGAAAGGCACAAGATCAGTGGTTCTAAGCAGCTCATCGTCCCAAGCTCAATACTCTTTCTCTGATATTATAGGGCTGGGAACTATACAGTGTCACCATTTCAGAAGCACCAACGTTCCAGATGACAGAAGGGGTTAAGGGAAGTAGAAATGTGGCAGGAATAAGGAGACCATGCAGATGCTGACAGTCCAAGAGGAAGCAGTTAGGACATCATGAAGAAACCCTGTGATAGGAAACAGAATGGGACAGGGCACAGATCAAGCATGCTGCCCTGCTACCCATCAAAAGCATGAGAGGGAAGGGGCCAGAACAGCATGAAAGTACAGGTGCAGACTGAAGGAAAGACATGGACAACAGCGGTCCAGGAGCAGAAGGGGTGGGAAGCAGCCTCCCATCAGTGAGGCTGCAGCTGCATCAGGGTGGAGCAGAGGGTCTCAGTGACCACCTAGTCCAATGGAGAGGTGGAATGACCCTCCCCACAACATACCGGGCATCCTGAAGCCCTCGCTACGGGGCCCAGCCCACCACCTCTGCACAGGGCACCAAAGGCCTTCCTTTTCATCAAGTCCAAACCTGCCTGTCTGCGATGGGCAATCCCTCTTGGAGGTGGGGGGGCGGCCAAGGGGAAGGAACAGGCCTTTATTAAATACCTGCTCTGTGCCAGGCACTGTGCTAAGTGCTTTACCCACATCTCATCTGATCCTCACAACAGCTGGGAAGCAGGTGCTATTACTATCCCTGCTTTACATCCGAGGAAACCAAGGCAGGCAACAGTTAAGTGACTTCCCCAGGGCCACACAGTTAGTGAGTGCCTGGGGCCGGTTTTGATCTCGGGTCTTCCTGACTCCAGGCTCAGGCTCTATTCACTGCACCACCAAGCTGCCTCTCCATGAGGAACTTCCACCTCCTCCACGACTGCTTTTCCACTCTCACCTTCTTCTTTCCAGAACAAACTCTGCCACTTTCTTCAGCCCATTCTCCAATTTCTCCCCAAAAGGCAGCACTTGGGAATGACCACGATACTCCCGTGTGGCCTGACCAGGGCGGAGTGAAGCAGTGCCCCCTCTGCATGCTCACTTCTGGAGGCCACGCCTCTCTTAACGGACACCGGCACTCCAGCCTTATCTCTCTGGTTTGCCACGATGACTCTTGCTTAAGCCCACTAAAATCCCAGACCACTTTCGAATGAGTCATGTAGCCACACATCCGTGAAGTGTAAGTCTTAGTACTAATGACCCCTCCTAAATTCCATGCGAGTGCTCGGGTCAGTCAAGATCTTCCCAAATCCTGCCTCTGTTTCCCAAGGTGAGCTCCCTATCCCAGCTGTAGGGACTCGGCTAATTTCAGAAGGCTGCCACTGAGGCCTCTGCCCACGTCACAAAGGACATGGAGGAGTGGAGGAGTATTCAGTGGCGGGCAGCCTGAATGACAAAGGGGCTAGAGACTGTCTGGAACTGTGCTCGGCCTCTCCTCCCCTTCAGGACTCCACTGGGCTGTGGTGCCTCTGGAAGGCCCTTTCCAAGCCTTCCCCTCGGCTTCAGGAACCTTTCTAATGTCAGATAGGCTTCTGTATGCACGTGTTCTTCCTGTGAGAACTAATTACAGAAGCGGGCTCCTTTGTGTCTCTGTGCCCCCAGCATCTACCTAGTACTCTCCTAGTTACCATGTAACAGGGACTAAGCAAGTATTTGTTGATGGACTTGGGCTTTATTTTGTTGATGGATTTTAAGATCACACGTCCCATGATTGCTCTGATGAAGATCTCCTCCTTCCAGACAGACATCCAACCCGGGAGGGTTCCGTTCTTTGATTCTGGATCATTCCACCAGGCCCAAATCCGCCTACCTTTCCCATACTGCCCGGCCCACACTGCCATCTTCCCAACAAGAGCATAGCGCGGCTTGATCAAGCACCTGGCTAAAATCAAGGCCAATTCCTTGAGCCGCATCTTCCTACCGAGCAGCGGAGGATGCTTGTCGAAGAGGAAAGAAGGTTTGTCCAGGGGGACCCATCCTCACTGAGCACAGGCAGAGGCTTTCCCTCTAAGTCGTTAGTGACTATCTCCCTAATATGTCCAAGAACACAGTTTCAGAATTCTGCTCATTTTCTTTTTTTCAAAAATCAGAATCAAAGATCACAGATTTAAAGCTAGAAAGGCCCTCTGAGGCCACTGAGTCCAATGCCCTCATTTGACAGACGAGGAACTTGGAGTCCAGGGAGGTGAGTACATCACTTGCCTCAGGTCCCAGACAAAGGCAAGATTTTCGCTCTGGTCCTCCTTACTCCAAGCCCAAGGCTCCATCCCTCCAGCACAGGCCACCAAGTCCCGTGGCGTCTCTCCCCTATCTCCAAGACACCTACTGGGCGATCCACAGGCACACTCATTCCTCGGGTAAGGCAGCTCATCTGGACCAGAGAAGTGCCCCACACTCATCCCATGCAGCTGGTGCTCTGTGGCCACTGCCTGACTTAGATGAGCCATTTTTGTTCTGCCCTTTCCAGTCCCAAAATCATTCTTGGCAGAGGAAAGAGATGCCAGGCTGAGTTGAAAGCAGCTCTGCCTCTCTGGTCCGTCGGGTTTATCGCGTTCCTCGAGCAGCTGTCTCACGGGGATCCCTCTCTTCTCCTTGATGGAGACCTGAACATCGGGATGGTTTCCTGATAATACAAGCTCTCCAAGGCAGGAGCTATTCCATTTCTGTCCTTGTAAGCCAAGGGATGGACCATCTCTGTGCCTGGCACACATGGGTGAAAACAAACACAATCCAGCCTTCCCAGCCACCCTGACCCCTTCCTTCCATGGAACAGGACAACTGCCACAGAACACAAGATCACCCAGTGCACTCCCCTCATGCGACTCAGGAGGCGGGGATGGCAGTAGAGGAGGAGTCCAGACCCACAGGAAGGAAAGGGCAGAGCTGGACTTGAGAGCTGGTCTTCTGACTGCGAATCCAGCCCCCTTTTCATGGCAAAGAGAAACCTGGCAATCCTTACAGGGCAGTGCCACACTTTTCATGGTGGATCCTCCATTACTCATCGCTACTTTCAGACTCTGGACAGCTTCAGAACTATTAAGTTACTTCATGAGTTCCCAGTTAATCCCCACCGACAATCACCCTCTTTCTCATGGAGATGGTTTCCTTTTGTGGCCTCCTCATTTTATTCCTCAGGGATCCCTGTAAATATCTTCATCCCTCCTCAAATCAAGTCCATGCCCACTCTCCCAGCTTCCCTAAGCTCTTTGACCACAAAATCTAAGTGGAAGCTTTCACTGCCTCCTTCCCTGGCCACCAGGTGCACACCATTCCCAGCCTGACAACCACCTTCTCCTCGGTGTAAGAAGCAGATCTACTGTAAAACTGTGCTGGAGGGTTCCTCCACATCTTAAGGAGGAGGGCATTTTTAAAGCAAGTCAAGAAATGTCAAGCTGCTTTCCTCATTTCCTAAACGAAGCCCCCTGTGGTTCATGACCTATTACACCTCTGTGCCACAACCTCCACGTGTCTCCCGAACTCAAAGACCCTCGTGCCGTTCAGGTAGCCTGCTGCAGGCTCTGGAGACAAAATCACTTCTGGCACTGGCTCCACTGAACTCTGCCCCAGGTGCTCACCATCAAGCATCCCCAGAGCTACCTGCAAGCCAAAGAGTAAGAAAGTTTTGTGGGTTGAAGTCAACACGCAGAGGGCACGTGGGCCCAGAGCCAGAAAGCGAGAAGAGTAATGCGGCGGCCCAAACGCATTCCATGTTGTTTGCCTTTCATACTCCAATCAAAAATGCCAAATAATAATTACGAGGCATGGATGAATTAGGCTAAAGCTTTTGTTTTTAAATATAGGTTACAGAAATCTATGATACACTTTCAGTAGAATAATTTTCTAACATTCACTTAAAATCTAGCTGCAGCCCATTACAACCCAGTGACCTGTCCAAAGGTTAACTTGTTCCCTTCCTCCTCATTTCCCTACTGGCACCAATCGCTGAGGTCCAAAATGCTGGCATCCACTTCCATACCTCCCTCTATCTTGTCTCGTCCCTCATGCCCTGTCTGTTACAGAGCTGTGTGGATTCTGTATTTGGAACCTCTTCCACGTCCTCCTTCCTCCTCTACGCCAGTGGTTCTCAACCTTTCTAAGGCCGTGACCCTTTAATACTCCTATGTGGGCATATCTGCATGTGGGTTGACCCGCCTGGAAATGGATAGAGGAGTGGTGTCTTGGTTCCTAAGACCATCGGAAATAGGTGTTTTCTGATGGTCTTAGGCGACCCCTGTGAAAGGGTCATTTGACCCCAAAGGTGTCATGACCCACAGGTTGAGAACCACTGCTGTACACCAACACCCCTCCAGTGAAGGCCCTCACTGCCTCGCCCCTCAACTACTGAAACAGCCTCCCAGGCAGCCTCTCGACCTCCTGGCTCTCACTCTCCCAGGCCACCATCCACATAACAGCCAAAGTCATCTTCCTGGTACACAGGGCTGACTGTGCCCCTTGTCTGTCCAGGCGCCTCCAGGGCCTCCCGCTGCCTCGAACATAAAACGGAAACACCCGAGTCAGAGACCAGAGGCCCCGACCTCCCCCATCTAGCCTTGTCTCACACTCTTCCCCTTTTTACAGGCTTATGTGCTAACTCAACTAGACCACTGACTTGCAGGAGGCCTTGCCAGCCCCATTTCCACACATTCACAAAGGTCGGCCCTCATTTCCCCCCACTCCAGCTTCTACTCTTGCTCCCAGGCTCAATCTCACTGCTTCCTGCACCGGCAAACCTTTTCTGATACCCCCAAAGACCAAGTACCGAGGCCAGTTGTAATGAGGGCCCACATACTAAAGTGGGGGGAGTGAGCATGGAGAGTACAAGATGAAGGTGAGAGAAGGGAGAGAGAAATGAGGTGGCGTCATGAGTGTGGTGAGTGCCTGGCTAGGAAAGTAAGGGGAGAGGGATTCCACCAAAGTCTTGATCACAGGTGGCTGGTGGAGCCACAGACAGAAAGACTCAAGTGGGAAGGAGGAACAAATCTATGGGGCAAGACAACAAGCTTGACTTTAGACATGGAAGATGTCCTGTAAAAGGCTGGAGATGAGGGTGTGGAGCTCAAGCCTGAAGGTCTTAATGCTGCCGAAAGGGGCAATGGAAGCAGTGGGGAGGCGCAAGGACGCCAGGGAAGCGAACCTGGGGGAGCACCCACCTGAAGGAATAAGGAAGAGGAGGACAAGCCAGCGGAGGAGACAGAGGAAGAGAACCAGAGCAGTGTGGAATCTCTGAACCTGCAACAACAGGCAGAAGGAAGGGGCGGTCAACAGCGTCAAACTCGGAGGTCAAGTCAAACAGGAGGAGAGCAAAGAAGGCCAGCTCGGTTGGCAAGGTCACCAGGGATGTGGAGGTCCTTGGGGAGGGGGCTGAGAAGAGAGAAGCCAGTGGGGAGGGGCTGGTGTGGGGGAGACACAGTGTTTCCAAGGGCATCAATCAGAGAGGGAGGCAAAGATAACGCATCAGCTGAAGGAGCCCCAAGTGCCAAAGGAAGGCTTTTTACAAGAAGGGCTGGGAGACCTGAGCATGTCTACACACAGATGGCAAGGGGGAGACGGCATATCAACTCCTGAGAGTGGACCAGAACCGAAATGTTCCTGTGGGAGAGAGGAGGCGACTGGGTCAGGGTCACACACAACAGACAGGTACTTGTGAGGGAGAAGGCAACGTGGTAAAATTCTTGCAAATTTAAAGTCAAATTCTACCAGGGGGGAGCTAACTGAGAGGCCCCGGGCAGTGGAAGTGGCCCCGCCTCTATGGCTAACATTCAATGAAAAGGGAATTTTTGATGTGCACACTTAAAGGACTGACTGACATCTTGCAAGGGTAGTGTTAGGGTCTGAAAGTCAGGAGAGGACTTAAGCAAACAGGAAAATAAATCAGCAAACCATGATGTAGGCCAAAGAATCTGGGACTTTTCCAAGAATCTGACTTCAGAAGGCAGCTTAGTTTTACAGTACTGATAACACTGGCCTGCTTGGGCAGTGTTTCCCAAAAGTCCACCCCTTACAGATACCAGTGAATCAGATGCACCAGAGCTAGAGCAGAGTAACCACTTGACTTGACTGTTCTTGTCTGTGCTAATATAAGAGTCCCGTGAAAAGGAAGGCTTTCATGATTGGCTCACGTATGAGTCATCCCTGGGCTTCCAAGTATGTGACACAAACACCAGCTACTTGGAGAGGGAACACAACGCACAGACAGACGGAGAAACGTTTTTCTGGCTGCTCCCACCCTATCTTTTGTGTCTCCCATGAAAGAACCCGTGGGGACCACAGCCTCCCCAAAGAGCAAAGCCCTTTTATCCCTGGATAGCTGTGGAGTTCAGCTCAGCCTACCAGAGTCAGCATCTGCTAATACTTTTAGTCATCTTATCTCCTCCAATGGCTGAACCTATGGATCAGGGTGTTAGTCAAGATGGGAGTATCAGAGAAGATTTTTCAGAAGAAAGCCGGCATGCTACAGGACTTCTGATCTTGTTTGAACATTAAGGATGCATCGAGGGGGAGGAGGGAGGTTTACTTGTGTTTGGAACTACTGGACTACAAGGCAAACATTAAAAAGAGAGTGGAAGAAATGTGGCCTTAAGTTTAAAGAATTCTCTGAGGATGGATTTTGTAGGCTATGGGACAGCTGACTCAAAGGGTACTATACATACTGAAAATCTGCTGCATTAAGGGAATCTTCAAAATCAGTCTTAATCAAACCTCTCATTTTTATTTATGCAAGAATGAGCCCAGTGCTCTGAAAATTAAAGCCTGGGAGTGAGAGGAGGAGGGAAGGGCAGCTGTTTTCTCCTTGCTCATTTCTTTCCTGCAGAATGCTTGAATTGGGTCGTCTGGACCAAGCTCCTGTGCTCCCTGAGTCACAGCTCATTAAACCAAAGAGCTAAGGAGACTTAGGAGAGAAGCAGGATGCATTCATTCAACCACCTCAATTTGAAAGCGCAAACAATAGCATGATTCAGAGGAGAGAAGGTGTCCTACCTTGCATGTCAAAGACCTAGTGCACGGCTTCTTGGTCTCCACATCAATGACACCACAATATATGTCAGGATCAAACTCTCTCTCTGTCAGAAAGATACAGACAGACACATTACAATGACCTCCGGAATATTCCTAAGGCGGTTTTTGTTCCCTTCAGTGATACTATGATTAATTAGAATTTAAGTTACAAATTCCTCTCTAGCAATATTCATAAAACTATAAACTAATAAATCCACCATATCAGTATTGATTTGAGGGGGGAAAAAAAAGAGAACTGTGATTTTGTTTTCTCCAAGAGTCCCCCTCTCTAGGCCTCGACTGAGGGCTGGCTTTGAAGGCCTCATTCCTATCTATGATCCTTGTGAGGAACTCGAAAGGAGAAGGAAGGATCCCTGAGAGGACAGGTGAAGGTATCTCCCTCTCTCCCTCATCACTGCATAAAGGCACTGAAAACAAGGACATAGCATTCATTAACAGTAGTTAAACCAGGATGCTTTTTGTGTTATGTTACCCAAGAGAAGCCATGGGGCAGAAAAAGACAGAGGCCAACCATTGGCATCAGAAGCCCTGGCCTTGAGTCTTGTCTGTGCCTCACGGTGCCACACTGTGACCAGGGTTAAGTCACTGAAACCTTCCCTCCCTATGGCAAATCCCTCAGACTTCACAGGAGGTGCCAGTCTACATCAGCAGAGAAAGTTCTGACAAAGGGAATTTCCCACCACTGAGGGAATCCCAGGTGCAGAGCAGAAAATTAAACTCCCCTACCCCCAAAAAAGCCCATAAAACCCCCGACAAAAATCTAAACCCAGAGAAAAATCCCTTGAAGCCAAGGGAATATATACATGGCCTCTGGTTACGCTGACAGCTCAACAGGAAGTAAGGGGACTGCCTGAGTGATCCCCCTGGGTACTGAGTGCCCCTATTTTCTGAAGAAAAGGCAGGAGGAAGAGGGCAGCAGACACAAAGTTACCTGATAATCTCTTATGTAAAAATTTCCTATTATTTGAATGATCTTCTGACTTCTTTTCCAAAAGTGGAGGGGCAGGAAGAAGACCTTGACCATTCAGTATCTGTCCAGGGGAAGGCAAGGGTGGCTTTGGTATTGAGGGACAATTAAGGCCAGTCTTGACAGAGGAACTCACAGTAGCAGAGGCAGCCGAACCCAGAGCAGTTTTCAGGAGTGCCCCATCCACCTTTGGATGGATCTTTTCCACCTTGACTGAAGGTGTCAAGCTGCCATTGATGGAGAGAAAAAAGAAGATGGGCATCTCAGAGACAAGCAGGTGATGGGGGTCTGGTCTAGAAAAGGGTTCTTAACCCAAGCTTCTCAAGTGTGTCCAGGACACTGGACGCAGAGACAGAGTAGGAAAGGCCTCTTGGGGATGGGATAGAGTGAAGGAGCCAAGGGAACGCCATAAGGAAACTCACACTAGAGACAGCAGAAGCCATGGTAGAAAGCCCACAGACACAAAGCAATGTGGTGCAGTGGGAGGCACAAGACTGAGTGTCTGAACACACACTTGTAGGGTGGCCCTGAGCAAGTGGCTTCAGTTCTCAAGGCCCTCTCTCAAGGCAACTTGCTAAGCCCAACGTACAGGTGAAATGGTCACCTCTATCAGGGGAAGGCTTCTACCTGGGGAATTTGTAGGTCAGAACAAAAAATAAAACAAACAAAAACCCTAAATGTACAAAAAGCCAGCAAGACCACCTGGAGAATCCTTATTGGAAAAACTTTCTTTAAAATAATGTTCTCAAAAGGAAAAAAAGGATAAAAATAAAATATAGAAAAGTCTCACAAATTCAGCACAACTGGAAGAAAAAGTCATCTTAATTAGAGAACTTTGCAGCATTACGGCCTCGTAATTCAAACTAGGCTAAGAGCATGTTGCCAAGAGCAGAGTCCTCAGGGAGACTGTTAATGAAGGAAAAAAAATCATTTCAAATGAACTTATCAATTGTATGCAAAATCATTCTATGGTTTTTAAAAGCTTTGTCCCACACGTTTTTGATAAGAGGTTTACCAAAATGTGAACTCTGGCCCAGCTCTGTGCACGTGTCATCAATTCCAAGAAAGCCTGGTCCACAAGAATGACATGCTTTTTACAGGCTGTGACTGCTCCAACCACTCACTGGGTGGTCATTTGGCTTGGCTCTCTGCTCTGTGCCCAGGACAGTGATGTCCTGTGGGGCTGGGGGCTTCACCATGGGGACAAACCATGACAAACCAGCACCCTTGGATATGGCTACTTCCCCAATGCTGACCGCGTGCTGCTCAGGGGATCTCCCCGGATTGGAATGTGCGGCCTGCCCTGAGATGTGGAGGCTGACTAGAAGCTGAGAGAGAGATGGGGCTCTCTACACCGACTCCAGGAGCCTAGCATCTCCCACAGCCAACATGGACTGCCCGCAAGTGAATGTCTTTCTCTTTGCTTATCCCCCTCGTGCTGTGCCCACGAGATCTACTTGCAGGGAGGGGCATCCTCCTCTGCCTCTACGCCGCGCTTCGGCTGGCAGGATGCAGAGTTGAACACCCAGGACTACCTTCCTCTGAGACAATCAGGAAACAAGGGGACCCTCCTCTCACTCCTTACACTGCCTCAGAGCCCTATCTGCTCTCTCTGTGACAGAGAACATACTCACATTTTATCATGGGGGATTCGGCTGTGCTGTACCGGATGCATTGGCCTACTGTTTCCACTGAGCTGCGGCTTGTCTTTGGGCGATTTCAACAACTTGGAATTGGACGAGGGCGCGCTGATAACGCCTCCGCCGCAAGAACGACTGTTCCCACCTGCGCTGCTGTTGTTACCTTTGCTTTTGGACAGGGAAGAGAAGAAGGAATACATGGAGGTGGGTGGTGCTGTCAGAGGGGGCTTGTTGGAGGAGCTGTGTCTTCTTTCTGAAAAGCAAAAGACAAACAACCCAACTCACTTGAGTCTTTCTTCCTATCAACAGCTGGAAGATCCACCCTCCCCCTGAAAAGAAAATTTTAAAAGAAAATCCCTCCACTGATCACACCTGGCAGGCTCTGAGCAATCGCCAGGAGCACTGGCACTTCCAGGTGAAGCAGGTGTCAGCACAGCCAAGGGTCCCCATCTGCAGACTTCATGTGGTCCCCCAGAAGCCACGTGTTGGTTCTGGGACTGCAGAACCCTGGTGGTTCTTGCCCACGAATCTGCCTGCACCCAGGCTCTCCATCAGAGTGGAGTTCACCTACTGATCTGCAGCGATGCAGAGTTAGCCACTGAAGGGCTTTTCTCTCTTCCTCATACAACCCTCCCCCCCTTCTCGGCTCGGAACAGTAAGCAATGGCTAAGAAACAAGCCGTGCCGAACAATTTTCTCATGTTTTTGTCATTACCCACTAACAGATGACACCATTAAAAATGTTTCTGGGGTTATCTTATCTTCCTTCCTTAAGAATTTGTACTGAAATTTCCCAGTGAATCGTTTCACTCCCTTTTTATAATCTGACCAGGCCACATATGGTCAAACTCAGGTTCACACCATCAAGATGCCAAAGGCACAAGACAAAATACCACGCGTAGCTCTACCAGCTTCTAACAGGGAAGTGATTCAGAATTAAGCAGGGACCACACAGGCTTATTCTTGATAAGAGATCTCAAAAACAAACATCCTCAGAAGCATCAGGTCTTTTTCAGGAAGGCTGTCACTGCCATTAGGAAGTGCCAGGAAAAAACCATATAATTTACATAAGTGAATCATTTGATAAGATTAATCCATTTAGGTCATTTTAAGATGCTAGCTGGTCAGTTACCATTAACCAGCCTCATAAAAAATTCTCTAAAATGACTAGTTTGTTTAATTTACAAAAACGTATGCTATCCATTATTAGGCACCAAATACTCAGTACATTCTAGGTGAGTTCCTTGAGTTTTCATATGAAGCAAACTGACATCTCAGTGTCTACAAGAATCACTCCAAACACCCACAACCGCACGTCTTTTCACAGCGGGGGCTCTGAAATCTGACTGTAGGCTATTCAGTCAACAATGCTCTGAAAGACACTGAAGGGCCCATCAGAGACCAAGGCACAATGAAGACAACCACAGATGGAATGCAAAATTCCCAACTTTCTTCACTAAACGGCACACCTCCAAACGCCTGTCATCTTCATGCGATAGTCTGAGACAGGTGATATGCAAGAATCACTGTACTTTTTTAAAAAAGTTTTTGGTTGCAACAAAAGCTGACATCTAAAGAGTCAACCACAGTCGCCTCAAGTTAAAACAAAACAAAACAAAGCTTCTGAACCTGTCATCAAGTTCAATCTCACGTTAGGCCCCATATCATCTCTCAGGAGGCTGATGACACAATCTGGAGGACCCCTGAGCGATACTGTCCTGAGACATTAAACCGGGGCAGTGTCCAGCTGTATCTGGCAAAGTCCTAGGGATGCTCCAGGTGTGGAGCACCTGTGGATGCTCCAAGCAATCCTGGGACTGGGACAGGGTTAAAGTCACTGACCTTGAGTAAACGGACCACTCTTTCTATTGACTGGGTGCTGGAATTTTCCAACAGACTCCTGACTGGGACAGGAGTGTTACAGTTCTCTAACTACCAGGTGATGGATGGGAGCAGACTCAAGTTACATGATATTCTCTTCCCAATGTACTTTTCCCTCCAGTGTTGTGGCCAAAACTGCTTTTCCCTTTCTTCATTTCTTGTCATGGAATTTAATTTGATTCATTCCCACTCTGTCAAGACAAAAAAACCTGATAACTAATGGAGTAGAATCAGTGGCTGCATCAGAGACACTCTCCAAACCCATGTTTCTCACTTTTACTGAGGAATCCAGAAGCCATTCACTCTATGACTTCCCATCTAATGCCCGCCCATAGCTCAATCCCTGTCCCTTCCCTACTCATACCTCCTACCTCAGAGGAAGAGACAGTGTTCTACTTGACCTGTCAAGCAAGGTGTGGCTGTCTGTCTGTCACCCCACATCCTCTCGCTCTACTAAAATGCATGGAGATGCTTGTGATGTGCACAAGATGGGGACGATGGCCGGCAAGCACCAGCACAAATACTTCCAGAGTACAAACAAAGCACTCTTTAATCTGATGCAATCGATAATCTAACCAAAAGGGATGAGATCTTCAGGTCCTCACAAGCCAACAGAAGCAGTGCTAACTTTTCAAATGAAATCAAGGAAAGAAAATGCCACCCACCACTAACCCCATTCACAGGGCTGCATTTTGGGGACAGCTTAAAACTGGGTTTCCTGCCTAAGAAAGGGTGTTTCTTGCATCAGCAACAGATAAATCATGGGGAGCCTTGGTGCCAGAGGCTCACTCTAACTGCAGTGTGGTTTGCTGACCCAGGGGAGAGGCCAAGCTGCACATTCACAGCTCCCCTCTCTCTAGGGCCTGGTGCCAGGACAGGCCTTGGAAAGCTGTCCCCAGCTAGTGGGCCAGACACCTCCGAGGGCAAAGGAGCAGCATATGAGTGAAAAGAAAAGACACCAAGACCTCAGGAAGCCTTCCAAAGGGGATGCACCAAAGACAGAGAAGCCTGCATTTCTGAACTTGTTCTCAGAAGAATCCTTTTAAAAATCTCAAGTGTTTGAATCAAGGTACAAGCCCCCAAGCCTGGTGTTGTCTGGCTGGCTAAATCTCCACACCACTGCCCCCCCAGCAAGCCTTGGATACTCCTCAGCAATTCTCCTCCAGCATCATCGATGCAGAGTTGACATAGGAGTCAGGGAAACCTGGGCTCAGCTCCCCCTGACTCTCACTAGCCGCTGGATGGGCAAGCCCACGTCACCTGCTGCTGCTCAGCCCATCAGATTCCTTATCTAACACTTAAGTATCTACCTCTCTCATAATCAATCTGTGGCACAATGGGCACAAAGTATGTGCCAAACTTGAAACTGAAGTGACACATGAAGCACCGAATGCTAATGAGACTGGGAGAGGGGCTGAGCCTGCCTGGATGAGGACATCCCTTCAGCCATGTAGATGTGCACCTTGGTTTGGAGCAGCAGGGTCGAACTCAAAAAGAAATGGGGGCCATTACCCCCGACATCGGGATTCCTGCAGCCACAAAACAACTTCATTTTAAAATGTAATGCTATCTGTGTTTTACTGTATTTTCACTTTGTTAAATATTTCCCGATTATGTTTCAATCTGGCTCGGGCCCTGCTGGACGCCTCGAACCCAGAGCACCGTGGGGTTAAGAGCCGTATTCAGGATTCTGCAGGCAGCTGGGTTTCACAGTGGTTGGAGCATGAAACTTGGAATGAGGAAGACTCCCCTGGCTGTGTGACCCTGGGCAAGTCAATGAACCTCAGTACCTCAGTTTCCTCATCTGTAAAGTGGGCTAATAAGAGCAGCACCTGCTTCTTGTGGTTGCTTTGAGGACCAAAGGAATTACTGGTAAAGATTTCTGCGAACCTGAAGAGCACCGTATAAATGCTACCTGTTGTGACTGTCGCAGGTCAAAGGTGGGGAAATGTAGGCTACTGTTACTTAGTCAACTCAGTCTCCTGGAAGTGGCCACCACGGGCCTTCTCCATCTTCCAAAGCCCAAATGTCACATCTGCAGTGCACAATCTCGGCTCTAACTGGGGAATCCGGAAGCCACTCACGCTATGTCTTCCCATCTAATGCCTGCCGTAGCCGGAACCCTGTCCCCTCCCTACTCACACCTCCTACCTCGGAGAAAGAGGCTGCAGGCGCCCTTCCCTAGTCTAGCCCTCAATCCCATCACCTCCTGCTTCTGTGAGGCCCTTCCTCCCTGCATGTCTGCCCCCACTCCTCTTCCTGCAACCTCGCACTGCCCAAGGCTACCCTCCCATTCCTTTCACTGCCAACCACTCACACTCACCACTCCTCTCTGCCTCTGCACCCGCCACTCACCTCTCAACCCTCTGCAATATGGCTTCTGCTGTGGCTCCATTCCCCTGAAGGCTACTAGAGATCTACCTGTCAAATCCGGTGGTTCTGTCTCAACCTTGGTTGTCCGTGACCTCCCTGCATCCACTTGGCAGCCTGGGCTCCTCCTCTCCCTTCATTAATAACTCCTTTTTCCTGTGGCTTCCTGAATACTATACCTCCTTGCCCCCATCTTATGTCTCTGGCCATTACTTCGCTGCCTCCTCCTCCCCAAACTGTGGCCCCCTATCCTCCCGTCGCTCTTCCTTGGGCCCTCCATCTATCTGGGACTTCCATCATCCCAACTCTTCAGCGGACTCCCAAACACACAATTGCCCCACTCTTATTTCCTTAGCCACAGACCTCCATTTCTAACCACCTTCAAAAGCATCAGTAGCTGGCATCTCCAATTCCTCTCTCAGACATAAGCACGTCCTTTCCTGGCTTCCTTACTGGCTAATGGATATTCTGATTCTCCAAACAGTCAGACTAAAAACCTCTGGCTTCTCTGACTCCTTTGTATCCAATTAATTTGCAAGATCACCTATGTCTCACAACGTTTCCTATATTCAAATCCTCTCCATTCCCAATATAATTTCTCACATTCATAGTTAACATTCTAGCTGTGGCCCTCAATCCTTCTTTTGCCTGGACTATTGAAATAGATGTCTTAAATTATCTATCTACACACACACATACACACAGACACACACAGACACACGCCGACACACACACACACAATTAATATACTGATACAACCCAACAGCCAAACAAATCCTAGTGAGAACTTAGTTTACAGACTTTTTTTTACAAAAAGGTGGGACATGCCCTTCAGCTTTCCTAGTACGGATGACTGCACATTACTCCCTCGCACACACACCACATTCCAGCCAAACAGGCTTCCTTGCTGTTTCCTACAAAGGGACACCCCATCTGGTCTCTTGCTTTTGCCTGGAATGTATTTCTTCACTCACCTCTACTCCTCAATCAATCTCTAGCTTTTTTCAAGGCTCTGCTCAAGCACCACCCCTCCAAAGCCCTTCACATGTACTTATCCGCTCTTGTCTTTCTCCCCTACCTCCAGGAGAACATAAGCTCGCTGAGGCAGAACCACCATTCTGTCCCCGTAGCTCCAGTGTCAAGCACAGCGCCTGACATAAAAGTGGGTGCTTAATAATGATTAATGAATTGGATGGAACAGTATCAACACCGATGGCTGACCAGAGCTCTGTTGCCTCACCGCCTCTAATTTGTTTACATGACTGCAGTCTTCTTTTTTTTTGCTTGCTCCATTTCCATAAGAGGTCTTTCCCTGTTTCTCTGAATTTTTCCTATTATCATCCTTTACAGTTTGGTAATAAAGAGAGGTACTGTTGCATGGTGGCCTTGGAACCACTGAGACCTATGTTCTAGTCCTACTTCTGATACGTAACTACTGTGTGATCACGGGCAAATGACTAAAACATTCAGTGTCCTGGGCAATTTTCTAAGATTATAAATTACAGGGAAGCTGCCACCTTGGACTGGTAGAGGGATTTTCCTCAACAAGCAGTTTTCCCCATCAAACACTTCAAAGGTCTTGTACTAACCTCTGTAGCAGTTAAATAACACTACATTTACATTTATTCAGTCATTACACAATCAGCAGGCAAACAGATATTGTGGGAGGTTTTGCTTTTTGTGATCATAAATAATGCTATGAATAGGGTTTTCCCCCCCTTCCTTCTAACTGGTCTTCTCCCCTCCTCTGAATTAATCCTACTTTTGTGCACATTACATACCACAAGAATGACAGAAGCATGGATTTGGAGCCATCTGGACCTCAAAGTCAGACGCCCACTAGTTGTATGAGGCCCCACTGCAAAATCTCCAACAAATGGTCATCCAGACTCTTGCTAACACCTCGGGAACGAGCTCTGGCCGCAGCCCATTATGTAATTTTAAGCGTCTCCTTGTGTGAAGTTGAACTCTATTCCTACTGATTCTAGTCTACCCTATAGGGCACCAAGCAGAGTAAAAGTGATCTTTCTTCCTCCTTAGGACAATCCTGATTTTTACAGACCACAGTTATTTCCCCAATAAGCCCTAATATCCCCCTCTTTGACTACATCTTGTATTAATACAACCCACTGAAGACTGTTGACAGCTAACCTGTTTTACTTATGTCTTTGCAGGGAGATGGTGTTTAAAAGATTGACTGATTGACAGTTTGGCCCACAGGAAGTTCTTAACATGTGCATGAGCTTTTACACACATGCACAAACAGTATTTTGGTAACTATTTCAATGACTGGTTTCCTTTGTAATCTCATGTTTTTTATTTTATTCATTTGAAAATGTTATTCTGAAAATGGGTCCACAGGCTCTAACTAGACTGGCAGAAAGGTTCATGACACAGAAAAAGATAAAGAACTCTTGGTTTGGAGTCTCTTCACCATCCTAGCTGGCTCTTCCTCTCTGAATGTGTTCTAGTTCATCAATGTTCATTGGAAATGAAATTTTCTGAATGAAACACAATACTTCCAATACTACAGAGTACACTGGAATGATCTATGATTTCATTCATTTTGGACACTACAATCATGGCAATGCAATCACACAAACTGCTATTTGATCATTTCCCAAGGGCACAGCTCTGGTAGACATCAGTCCACAGGTTGGAAACCTTCAGTGACAACAACCCCCTCTCCTCTGCCCCAGCCTCTGTGGCTACCTATCAACCAAGGTTTTTAGGATGATATTCTAGGCCTTCCACAATAGGGCTCTAGCTGGCTTTTCCAGCCTTAACCCCCTTTCCTTCCTTCCTTAACCCCCTGCACTGCAGCTGAACATTTCCTGAAGCCATTCTCCATGTCCCTCATTCCCATGTCTGAAAGCCCTTCAAAGCCCAGCTCACATGCCATCCACTCCATCAAGTCTTCTCTATAACTCCAGTCAGAAACTAGGTCCCCTGTCTCTGAACTCTCAAAGCACTCTTGTACCTCTCCTAGGTGCTCAGCCCCTTCGACATCATACTTTAGTGACCAGAGGCCACCTGGTCCTCACTGTCATTCTGTAGGCCCCAGAATATGGCACAGCACCTTGTGTCTAAATAAGCCTCAGTCCTGTTTGCATTACAGACTTTTACAGGATACAATCGAGGTGCCCAAGAGCCCCCTTCTAAGCACTAGTCCCTTGAAATCCACAATGATGTCAGGGGGCAGCGGTAATATACACGACCGCCTGACATTCACAAGGAAGCTCTCAAACTCACCCAGATGCTCGACCAGATCTGAGTCCCATTCACAAGTTGGTGAAGAGCTTTGTGCTCTCCTTTTCCTCTCCAGTGGAGGGGCTGTCGGGGAATGAATGACATGGCTAACAGACAAACAGAGAAAGGAGGAAAGGCTTGGAGACGTCCCCAGCGAGGGACCTGCATAACACACAGACCAGCTAACAGGGAATTAGAGCTGGCTGCAGGGTGTGTTACCTTACTCGGCAGTACTAAATATATACACCTCATTAGCCTAAGATGCTGTAGAACCTGAAAAGTACAAGTAGAGAGTTCAGGAAGGATTTATGTAGGAGGACGGGTGAAATACTCAGAAGATGGAAGGAAGATGATGGGAGGAAGTCAAGGCTGTTTGAGGTGACACCTCTGTCTTTCTGAAGTAAAGATCACAGAAAACTACCATATGCCCTAAGAAATACCCTTGGAGTCCCATGATCAGAGCTATAACCTATGTGATGCTGTGCAAATCACTTCTTCCCTTGGTTTCCTTAGGGGAAATAGGAGGCCCTTGGACTAGAAAATCTCTAAAAGTCCTTTCAGCTCAAAAATCCTGTTATGTGAATGAATATTTAGATGAGGTCCTACTGTAATGAGAAAGGGAATCTGAAGATCTTCCCTGCCCCTTAATAGACCTGGGGAGGAGTCTTAAGACTTCCCCTGCTTTGAAAGTAAACCCTGATCCCTGACAGGCTGAATGTAATCATATGAAGCCTGTGATGGAGGGAATTTGCTAAAGGTGGAGCAGAGCCCACAGGAAGCTTCTCTACTGTGAAGATAAACTCTGCCCCCTAATAGGCTAAATATAGTCACATGGAGCCTGTGGTGGGAGGAGTTTGCTGAAGGGAAGCAGAGCCCACAGGAAGCTAGTAGTCAAGACAATGGGGGAGAGAGGAGCTCAGGCAAGGAGATAGAGAGGTTTGTGAATAAATGTTGATCTTGTACTGGTTTGTGGGAAGGCTGGAGGATGCTGTGGCTCTCAGTGTTATTATGGCTTCTGAATATCTTTGGTACTATGATGGGATCAACTTAATTGGTTTTGTGACTGGGTTTTCTGGTGTCTAAATAATTGCTTCAGTTCTGTCCTCTATCTGGAGAGTTTGGTATGTTTTGTGATCCAACTTCATGTGATACTTTTAGTCACAGTCTTTACCATGATTGTGGGCGCTGTAAATACTGCATTGGCCTTACACCTACCTAATAAAGTATTTCTCATGGGCTTTTTAAGGAGGACTAAAGGCAGAGGTGAGGGATGCTTGGACCCTCCATTCCACTGACATAGGAGACTCTCCCAGTGAGGAAATTCCCCCCTTATGAAAATTAGCAATTTGTCTGTCATATAAGAATCCTAGAGATCTGCCTCAGCCACTGAGAGGTTAAGGGACTGGCCCCGAGTCACAGCTGGTTTGTGAGAGCGGCAGGGCTTTCTGCCTCTGAAGCCAAGGTTGGTTCTATTAGACTGCCTTTCTTCTATGTTCTCGCAGATTTCAAAACTGCAAAAACTTTTATAATAAACTTTAGTGAGAATTGCAAACCAAGTCAAAGAAGGAGGGAGGAATTTCTTCTCAAGAAGCTCCAGCTAACAGAGAAGAACATTATTATAAAGACCCATCTGAAAATGTACTCCATAAAAAGTCAAGATTGACAGAAAATCCCTCACCACAGCGTTAGGTAAAAGTCACTTCTAAGTAGCAAGAGAATGACACAGTAGATAGGACGCTGGACTTGGAGGCAGGGGCCACATCTTATCGCTAATATTTAAAGCCTCTCTAAGCCTCAGCCTTGGTTTCATCAACTATAAAAGGAGGAGGTTTTTGACTGGAGGCTCCCTAAGGTACCTTCTAGTTCCAAACCTGTGATTTATCTTTTATATTATTGCAATCAACATGTGTGATCCACTCACTCTCTGTGGGTGTATCACCTGCAGAAACGTAGGGCATCCATCTTTCTTGCTAGTCAATTCTGAGTAGTTCTGTTAATAAATAGGAAGAGGTCTGAACCAGGCTTGAGATAAGCATTTAAACATGCTATGTGCTAACAATATTAGAAAGTCAAAACACTCATGTACTGCTGGAGTTGTGAACTGATGCAACTATTCTGGAGGGCAATTTGGAACTATACCCAAGGGGCTATAAAAACTATGCATACCATTTGAACCAATAATACCACTATGAAGTCTGTTTCCCAAAGAGATTGTAAAAAAGGGAAATGGACCCACGTGTACAAAAATATTTGTAGCAGCTCTTTTCGCGGTGGCAAAAAATGGGAAACTGAGGGGATGCTCATTAATTGGGGAATGGCTAAACAAGTTATGGTACAAGAATGTAATGGAATACTATGGTGCTATAAGAAATGATGAACAGGTGGATTTCAGAAAAACCTGGAAAGACATATGAACTGATGCTGAGTTGAAGTGAGCAGAACCAGGAGAACATTATATAACACTGTGCAATGATCAACTATGGCAGACTTAGCTCTTCTCAGCAATGCAATGATCTAGAGAATTACAAAAGATTCATGATGGAAAATGCCATCCACACCCAGAAAAAGAACTATGGAGTCTGAATGCAGATCAAAGCATACTATTCTCGCTTTGTTTTTGTGTTCTTTCTCATGATTTTCCCCTTTTGTTCTGATTTTTCTTTCACAACATGACTAATGTGAAAATACATTTAACATGACTGTACATGTATCACCCATATCAGACTGCTTGCTGTCTTGGGGAGGGAGGAGGCAAGAGGGGGAGACAGAAAAATTTGGAACTCAAAATCTTATGAAAGTGTATGTTGAAAACTATCTTTACATGTAATTGGAAAAAATAAAATACTATTAAGTGAAGAAAAAAAACCAAAAAAAAGCCAAATATGATTTTTAAAAATTATATAGTTCTATATTCTCTAAACTCCTCATTCCTTACCCTTTGCCCAATAAAACACTCTCCCAGTGTAAATATTTGACAATTACCTACACATACAACACAATGCCATGTTGTCTCTCAAATACGTTTGTGTTTGTACGTGTAGGAGGAGTTGGGTTCACATCCTGACTCTGACATATAATAGCTACGGCATCTCAATAAGTCACTAAATCTCTCTGAACTTCAGGTGACACTTTATGGGTCACAGAGAGCTGGGGTCTGTGTACTCCCTACCAATGAAGTCACAAGTCCTTAAGGACTAACATACAGAGTTAATACTTCTTCAAAAAAGAAAACTTAAGGAGTGAACCTGACCGCTGAAACAGGAAGAATCACTCGGCTAAGATCTCAGCTAGCTTTACAGAAAATGATCTCCGGTGCTAGGGTGGGGGTTCATATTTATGGCCACTGAGATCAGAGAATCATAGATTCAGAGTGGGAAAGATCTCGTAGGTCATCTGGTCTGATCCTTTCATTTTACAGGGAAGGAAAACAAGCCGCAAGAAGGTTGAAGTGAATGGCCCAAGGCCACAGGGCCTAAGAGCCCTTTTTCAGCCCCGCTGCGACCAATATTCAATATATGTAAAAGGATGCTTACTCAAGCCAAGTTCCCACCTTGATTCCTTGATTTTCCAGACATTAACTGAGTCACTTTTGGAGGCAACACATCGTAATACTGGGATCAAGCCTTATAAAACCTGTGTTTAAACTTACTCCTGAAGTTTTGGGCAATGTGAGAGTGATTCCTGCCAGGTCTAACAAATCTTTGGTTAAAAATGAAGAAAACACTTTCAGATGAATTCAGTCTGTCAAGACAGACTAGCTAGCTAAGCACTGGGGAAAAAAGGCAAGGGGAAAGCTGTCATTTAATACTTTTACTGCCATTCTCATCTCCCCTCCCCCACCTCTCTCAAACAAGGGATTGATATTTTTAAAATGCCATCAATATTAAGAGGACAATATTATTAAGGAACAAAGGGAGTTAGTCTTCCTTCCTTTTCCAACACACATCCATAAATCAAAGGAAAGTGTCACGGATACTTTGGAGAAGAACCAAAATGACTTTCCAAATGCTCACGCTGAAAAACTGTACTCGAGTTTTAACTATCAGATACTGTTGTATTATCTAAAATACCATCGTTATCATAACGAATGTGTTCTTGTCAAAACACTGACTCTCCAGGCCACAAAGGAGCCAGTCTCTTTACCGAACACTGTGTAACTCTCACTGAACTTCCAATTTTGCTACCACATAGCCACCAACAGTTTTACTAACTGCCTTTGTGTGTTATCCTGCTACAGCCAGTCACACAGTCCCTCTGGGAGGCAGGCATTATTATTGTTAGGAGGCAATTTCAAACTGTGTCGAGTAGATTATACAATGTTAAAACAAACACAAACAAAATACTTAAAAATCCAAGGTGCTCCATACAAAGCTTTCAACATTTCTTCCACTAGGAAAAACAACAACCAGAAATAGTATTATCAACCCAGGCAACTGGGAAATAATTACTACAGGCCAACAAAACTATCAGGTTGATCCCCTTGTGACCCCAGAGAGGGGCTTTTAAAATGAAAACTTCACTGGGAAGCAGTAAGGAGCACAGAGCTGTCTGTAAACACTTGGCTAAAATGTGATTTCAGGAGCCCCAAACTGCCTAATCAGATTACCAAGGGCCTGAATTTGGAACTTTACCACTGAAATAAATACCCAACTGAAATAGTCTGAACTCTCTGGTGTTTCCAGGTCTCTGGGCATAGCATATACAGCTAGATCCCATTCACACCAGCAGCATGAAAAGGCCACATTACCAGGGGAAAGATTTTGGTGGGGGAAGGGCAACTGTGTGAATGGACTGTAAATAATGTTGCTAAGAAGAAAGTCACAGAATTATGGCGACATTGAATAATGGGTCTGTCCAAGAGTCTTCCCCAGGGGGCAGTTGTTCGCTAATTTTGCACTTTCAAGTATGCTTACAGCTTTAGGTTGGGAAGGAACTTCAAGTATGTAAGAAGCATGCTAAAGACTCACTCAAAGGCACAGGCTGCCTTCCTGACCTTTTTCTATAATTTCAGGAAAATTCCAATTGCCTTGAAAGGAAAATGAAGAGGGGGCCCCAAATGGCCCAATACTCTAGAATTTGGGATTTTAAAAGAATAAATTGTTCTGCTTCATCCATTACCAAATGATACATTGTTCTGGGAACTCATCTTGATGGATGAGTCCTGGGTCCCTTAAATCTGCCTTGATAGAATTTCAACTGAAGAAGTCAAGAAATCTTACCAGCTCATTATCACAGGGAGCAAGTCTCTGGAGGTACACCTGTCGCTGCTTTGTGTCGCCAGCGTCTGGCTTGTAGTGACTGACAGAGGGTCTGACCTCCCCGATTCTTGTCGCCCCTGGGGCTGGCCCACTTGGCATCTCGAGCCCACGACTACATCCGGGTTTTAGATCCCTTCCACTTTGGGAACAAACATAAAAGAAACAGGATCTCCTTCCTCCTCTCAAATGGTTTCAGCTGAAGTGCCCACACGGGCGGGTGCCTCTGCACAGGGCTGGGGGGGGGGGGCACAAGAGGGCGTCACAACCAATAGCTGTGAGCTATCTCAACGGAACCACCGCGGGCCATTTCCCTCCTCAGCCGAGTCAAGGGGCACACTTTGAGTGACAGTTATCTGCACGGTCTGAGCGTCAACAGAGAAGGAGGAAAACAACCTAAAATCCCTACTCGCTCTGAATGTAATGCACAAAGACAGATGTCCCATAAAAACAGGTTATTGTCACTTCAATTCTAGCTTCCCCCGTTTCCTGTACCAACCATGTTCAGCTCAAGTACCAAAAATACCCCCAAAGAGTCATGATACAAAAACATCTCTAAAGCCACGTTTTTATCTCTGGTCACAACTTTCAAAAGGAGAGGAACCAGGCTTTCATCAAACTCTGAAAAGGAGACTCCCCCCTCCCTACCCCCCCAAAGCTCTGCCACCACAGATCGGATCTCCCTGTTATCACTGTTGCTGTTGTTGCTTTTATACTTGTCTGGTATGAAAAAGGACACACACTGTAGAGGGGAGACAGAGCTTGCCTTGGGGAAAATCAAAGTGACTAGATTATTCAATGAGAGGAGCTATTTCTTTGCCAAGTCAGTCCTGGTAGGAATCTCGAACAGGGAGAACCACCTTTCCTAGGGAGGTGGCAATTCCTAGGAATGATGAAATGACAGCACCCTCTGTTGAGCGACTTCAGTCAGATCCTTGGCAAGATTTTTCACTACTTTTGTGTGTGTGTGTGTGTGTGTGTGTGTGTGTCTCTCTCTCTCTCTTTTTTAAGTAGTACAGCAGCCTCAACAGTTACCCAGAATATACCAAAAGGATACCCATTTATCTCCTGCTAATAAGGGTTCAATGACTCCTTTAAGAGGCAGGTCAATTTCTTCCCCAATGGGTCTGAAGAATGTTTACTTCCTAATACTGTAAAATGCATTTCAATGAACACTATGTCCAGACAAACAATAACATGCTAATGTCCCAATAATAAGTATTGAAAAGGATTTAGAGCAAATCAAGCAGACCTGGACTGCAGGTAGAAACGTATCTTAGACAAAAATCATTTGAGAAAAATGCAGCTCAAATAACCCTGAAGACTAGAAATCACTATTTTCGCTCAAGTCCTACAAACTGGGTAGCTAATTTTAAACTCAATTAAAGCGACGCAGTCAAGCTGATTATTTGGAAGGACATGAAATTTGAAACCAGTAAGACTTAAACAACTGAACTGTCACCTCACTTCCTGCTGGCAGAAAAGTGTGCTGGGCTCACTCACAAGCATCAGCCTCCAGCACTGAGAAGCTGCTTCAGCTGTGCTGGGGGCCCAGGCGACCGACCAAACCCAAGCCCTTTCTAACAAAACCTGATTGTCCCTTCCCAGTTCATTCCTTCCTGTACACTTCATTCGAGTCACTTGAGGACTGGCAGGGTCACCACTGCCCATCTCTTAAAAAGGTTGCGTGCTCTAACTCAGCCCACTCTGAGGTCTCCGTGAAAGTGGGTCTGGGCTTTGCAGTGTCCGTCCAGATAGTTTTAAAAACAGATTCCACAGGAAATCCTGAGAAGCAACAGGCCTGAGGCCACAGCTACCGCAAGCAAGATTAAGAAACAAAACACAACACGGTTAAAAAAAAAAACAAACGTCGCAACGTGACTCCATTTTTAGACAGCTACGTAAACAATCCTGTCTCCAAAAGGGACATCCGTGTCGGACCGACGCGCAGGAGGAGCAGTTGAGCGCAAAGCTCAGCGTTCTGTCGGAGTTAATAGCAAACCCAGCTCCCATCTGCTTTTGAACTTTGGCCAAATCACTCAAATGACATTTCAGGATGGCTTACGTGGGCCGATTGCAGCCGCTAATCCCTCGTTTCGAGATGATCCACTGTGACCACCCCACTCTGCAGACCTGGTCCCTGGCCCTGCCAGTGCCCTGTGGGGCAGGGAGGGCACCCACACTCGAGTGCACACAAACACACCCACCCTCCTCTCGGCTCCCAGCCCCGACTGCACAGACCTACCCCAACCTTCTGCAGCAGGCTCCATGCAGACCTGGGCTCTGGGCCAAATCTTGCCTCTGACAACAGCACGAGAAAACTTGGGCAGCGCTTTGCGCCTGCTGCCCGTGCAGAGCAGGGGCTGCTCCGGGAGGGCTCCTGGTTCACTTCCATTCACATCGGCTGGCTGGGGCTGCTTGCACAATTGCTGCTAAAGGCTGGCATCAGCCCTCGGGTCTGCCCGCCGCCTCCGAGTACGCTCCATGTTTGGGCTTATGTAACATTTGCTACTACTGTAAAGAGCCCTTGAATTACAAAGGTCCTGGCAGATAAACAGAAAACAGGAGGTGGAGTCTAATTTTATCTAATATGGTCATACAAGGAGTCCTTGCTGATGTAAAGTAATCCTTCTCTTTGGAAAGCCACTTGCCAGGAACCGAAAACAAGTTAGTATATTCATTACTTGCAGGCTGAATTTTATGAATACCTTGAAAGTGATACATAATACCACAGGGAAGTATAACAAAAAATGTACAGCCCGTTGTGTTCAGCATGAACCTTTTAGGTCTAGACTATCACAAGACTTTTTTTAGGAATTAGAATCAGCAGACAGATCTTCCTACCTGGCTGCTACCTTTTAAAGGTACAGTTTTCTTCTCCACGAACTGCAGTAGGATTTTACAGAATTTGTTGTAAATAATTTCATTTTTCATAAAAAGAAAAAAAACCTCGCCCCCATCCTCTGCACATATTCTGAGAATAACATGCACCTGGTTTTTGTTTTGTATTTTTCGAGCAATAGAAAGCTGAACAGTGTGTCTAAAATATCTAAACCTTTCTTCTGGATGACCAGTGAAATTCTGGCAACCTTACTTGTCATTTTTAGAACTCAATTTTCTCTCCCCATCCAAAGGCCTGTGGCAAATGCTCCCCAGCTCCAGCATGAACCCCCTTTCTCCACAGCAGTCCTGTCTCCCTTCAGAATACCCCCATCTTTTCAATCACAAATCCTAACAACCTAGCGAGAGAAAGCATTCCATGCATCTTGGAACTTCACAACGTTTTCAAAGCTCAGCACCAATAGCACTAGAAGGGTTCCTCTCCCAAACCCTGGCGTCCCGCTCAGAATACTGACAAAGGGCATGCATTAGCTTTCTGGGGAAGTTCCCTAGAGAGTCTCCGTGGAACACAGAGAAAAGGCAGGAGAAGGGGAAGAGGCTAAGCAAGCTTAACGAGCAAATACCTCATCAACCTGCAAAGTGAAAAGATGGCGCCAGAGTCTATTCACAGAACTATTGCAAAGCCCTCTGGTCAGCCACACCAACTAGACCTGACACCTTTCTTAAAGATGCTGGAGAACCCACACAGGCCATTCCCTGTAAGTGAGGTGAGCCTGCAGGGTGAGCCTGCAGACACATAAAGGCAAGAATGCTTCTCGTTTCCTTTCAAGCCTCCTTCCCAATTCCTCCAACAAACCAGTGAGCAGAACTCAAGGTTTAAGCTAAGGTTTCCAACCAGCAGAGAGACGGGAAGTTCCCTGAAGGCAGTGGCTATGGATTTCTTGTCTCCAACTGCAGGGGCTCAGTACAGTGTCTAACCACTAAATCCATCAGCAGTTATGGCCTATGTGCCAGGCTGTGGATGGGACTGAACAGAGAAGAGGAAATCTCTAATGAGGGAGGGCAGTTTCTAATTCTGTCTAATCTTCCACAAGGCTTTCATACACAAGGGAACTGAAAAAAGAATCCTGCATGTGGCGCGTGGGGTTCTGAACACTGTATCCCGGACCCCTTTGGGGGCAGCCGGCCAAAGCCTGGGATCTCTTCTCCTAATGAGTTAGTACACAAAACACAATATATAAGGATGACGGAGGAAGTCAAATGCACTGAAGAAGCAGCACGTATGCAGATAGGCATAAATGCACCGAGAACCAGGGTTAACCCTGCGGGCCTGGAATGACAAGCTCTCGCTTCCCCGCCCCATCACGTTCCCATGTTTCCTCTCCTTCTCTTTTGGCCTTGGCTGCCAGTACCTTTCGGGAGTAGCAGGTGGTAAAGGAGGGGCAAGTCAGGAGCAGGCCAAAAGTCCTGTTTGTCATGTCTGGATTTTGCTGCTTTGTGAGAACATTTTACTTCTGACTGGAGAGGAGACGCCCTCTGTCTTCCATGCAGCCACCGGCCTGCCCCCAGCGGCTGGTGGCGATCTAAGAGCAAAGGACAGCTGAGAAGACGGGCTGGAGTTTTTAGAAACGATAATAATAAAAATAATAACACGGCTAGTGTAGTGCTTTGAGGTTTACAAAAGGCTTTACAAATACGTTCTCACTTGATCTTCACTTTCCCAGGAGGGAAATGCTACAGCTGCCTCCGAGCTGGGTCTGAAGTCAGGTCTTGCTAACTCCAGGCCTATGATCTACCCACCGTGCTCTGCCTGCCGTCTCTAACCTGGACTCTGATTCTCTCTTCCAGATACGTGTCCAGTGCCTTGCAGAAACAGAAGACACTGAATGTGGTGCAAATGATAAGTTAATGCCACATTTAATAATGGAATGGCTGCTGGTAGAAATTCTCCTTCAAGTTACTTCAGCTTTTTCTAACCTGATACTAAATTCCTTCTAGAGTTCACTTTGCAGGCTCCAAGGGAAAATGGAAGAACAACATGTGTTTATCCAGGGATCCCTGGGTGCAGAGACTCCTTCTGCAGGGGGCTTCATCATGGCCTGGGCCCTCATGGAGCCTCTGAGGTCAAAGAGACAGACCCCTCAGTCCAACCACCAGCCAGGACTGGAAGCAACACTTCATCCTTACCCAGCCCGGTCACTGGCATTTCCTGGAGATCCCTGCTGACAGGGAACCTGCCCAGCCCACACTGGTCCATTCCACTGTGGAGCTGAATTAAAAGGCTGCCTCGCTCTACCTTCCTCCACCTGCTCCTTGTTCCGCCCCAGGCCGAGCGGAGCAGAGTGAACTCTCTCTCTGGCAAGCACAGAGCGGCCCCGAGGCTCCCACCCGGCTTTGAGCTAGGATAGCCCCCCACCCCCAAGAAGCCTTCTCTTTTCTAGGTGCTTCCCTGTGCCCTGCATTCTGGACCCATGGCCACGGTGACCGCTCTCCGGCTTCTGGGGATCCAGAGCCTGCTAAGCCCCGACACAAGGGCCGGAGCGGCCAGGCCTCTCGGGAAGCCTCTGGGCTGCAGCCCTTTTGCACTGAATCTTCAAAGCTCCCAGACTTCTCTCCAACGGTCTGCCCCAGCCTGCTCCCGCTGATGCCGAGTCTTTGAATCCAAGTGTGAGGCTTTCCATCTCTCTCTCTCTCTCCATTACAGACTGAACCTCACGTCCCCAGGCTGTCCTGATGTCTGAATCCTGCTGGTCATTCAGGGCACTCCATGTTCATCCTGACAAACACGCCAAGCACGCCTCTAGACCAAGAGTTCTCAACCTGGCATCTGTGAGCTTCTGCTCTAAATGCTCTCGTCTAATAGGAAATGTGTTTTCTTGGTAATCCTGTGTGTTCTATGCATTTAAATGCATTATTCTGAGCAGACTGCCAGAGACTGAAACAAAAGAGATTGAGAACCCTGATCTACACCTACAGGGAGATCTATATCCAAGCCGCTGACTAAAAAAAGCAGCACGGGGCCCAGGACAGATCCCTAAGGCACTCCACTGCAGACCTCTGCTAAACAGACATGCCAGTCACGGTCTCATCCCCAAGTTTACCACACCCACTGTCTCATGCTTTGCATGTTTGTGCCAGGGGTCTAATCAGGGGCTCTTTCTCGGACGGGCAGCCAGGCCTGGAATAGGAAAGACCTGCATTCAGATCCAATCCTGCGCATTTGTTAGCTGTGTGACCCTGGCCGAGTCACTTCACCACTGTCTGCTTCAGTCTTCCCAACTGCAAATCGGGGGCAATAACAACCCTGCAGGCCAGGGTTGTAGTGAGGATCAGATGAGATGTCAGCAAAGTGTTCTGCAAATCTTAAAGCACTGTGTGTCCACCTGCTAGTCACCATCTTGTCTTCTGTGAAATTCTGACTGTCTCCTCTCCCCTGCTCTTCTGCCCGCCTGCACCACAGCTACTCTCCGGTGGGTCGAGCCTGGCACAAAAACAGGCGATTTTCTCCCTCCCTTCCCTCCCCCTTTCAGTTTCCTGCAAGCTCCGGCAGGTCTTCTACCCAGAGCATGGTCCCCAGAAGCCGATGGGACAGGACGAGCCTGCAGAGGCTGGCGCCTGGAGAACGGCCGACGGGAGATGGGCCCCGCGACCATGGTGACCCACCTGCGCCCGGTGGGCTCTCACAGACAGTGCATTACATGTTTTTTAAAGTCATTTAGCAGAAAAGTCATGACTGGTGGGAATGAATCACCAAAAATAAACAACAAACAAACCGAACAGAACAGACGTTTCTGCTCAGAAAAACGTAAACAGAAACATACCACGTGCGTGCGGAGGCAGCTTAGCCCTACAGCAAGCCGACAGGGCACAAAAACCCGGCTCTGAGGCCTACCTGGGATCCCACCTAGCCGCATGACCCTGGGTGAGTCATCTTTAACCTGCCTGCCTCAGTTTCCTCACCTGTAAAGTGAGAATGTTAATGGCTCATGCCTCTAGGGAGGAGACTGTGAGGAGAAGATGAGACGATCTACACGAAGTGCTCTGCACCCATCTTAAGGTGCTGCATAAATGCCAGCTCGTATCATTACGTGTGCATTCCCCCTCTCCTTCCCCACACACCACGGGACTCGGTCTTCCTTAGTACTATACCCAAGTCCCTAAATCACATCTTCAAATAGCTAAGGCATCACTTTGGTATCAAAAGAAAAGAGAGGCACTTTTGCTATTCAGTCTGTCTGTACTAATTCTTTGGTTTAGGGCTATTTACACACACACACACACACACACACACACACACACACACACACACACACACACACACACTCTCTCTAAAGATAGACTGGGAAAGGATTTTAAAGCAGAAGAGGGATCTGCGTTACATCTGAAGGGAAGAGAGAGGGCTTCTCTGAGGGAGTGGCACAGAGGGAACACGCTCCAAGCATAGATGGTTTCTGGGGGGGAAATCTGCCTACGTTCTCTTCCAAGATAATTCACTACCACCGAAGCCTGAAAACAAGAAGCCAGAAGCTCGGTCGGGAGGGCTGTGCATGCCCCCATGTTCTGCAGCACAAAAGGAGCACTGAGTTGACAGAAATTCTTCTCTCTCTGCATCAACCTGCTCACAAAGACAAGGCCATGAGCAGAGGGCCGGGAGGCAAAGGTGAGGGAGCCACAGCTCTGCAGAATGCCCCATGGCCCCCACAGCAGGAGGTGGTGAGGGCCAAGCCCTCGGATGTTATACTGGAGAGAAAGGTGATTCCAGAGAAAACCCACTAAGATGAGAAAGACGACCCAGATGTCTGAAACCCCTACCTGTGCCTTCAGGTTGCTCCACAGCGTTACTGTTGCCCGGGACTCTCCCAGACACAAAGCGGCAAGGATGGGTGAGTGATGAGTAGATGCACTGGTCCAGTCAGTCACGTTTCCTACCAGGAGATCCTTCTACCAATTAAATCAAAAATTCCACCAAAAGCCTCCTGCCACAAAGAACCCCACTCCCCAAATCACAACACTTGGAACTTCCCAAATGTAATGCTGGAAAAGCTACTGTGAGCCCCATTACAGGTCTCGTAGGGGGCCATCGATGACAGGTCCTTCTTTCATACTATCACGTTCTCCATAGGGGGAGAAGGAGGAAGAGAATGGAGGCCCAAGGGTCCTCTCCATGCTCCAGGGCCATAGCAGGGCAGTCAGGTTCTAATTGGTTCAAATTGGCACTTATGCAACCTTTAACATTCCTCACCTACAGCCAAGTGGCACTTGAAAGGAGGAGAAATTATTTTTCAACCTGGAAACACTAAAGAATTCATTCAGTTGTGCTCCTGAAAATTCAATGACAAGTGACGGCTTTGTCAAGAAATGTTATTATATCATTATTATTCAAAATGTACAATTTATTTATAAAGTTGGAATGAAGTTCAAACCCCTGCTCAGCACTTACTCTTTAAAGCAGCTGGCTAATATTTGGGGGGTTTGTGCAACTAGATAGGCCAAGAGGTTTGAGTGCTGGGCCTGGAGTCAGGAAGATCTGAACCTCTGACACTCACCTCTCTCTGCCTCTATTTCCTTGACTATGAAATGGTTCTATGGGTCTAATGGGTCTAACAGCACCTAACTCCCAGGGTTGCTGTGAGGATAAAATGAGATGAAACTGGTGGAGTGCTTAGCCCACTGCCTGGCACCGAGGAGGCCCTGAATCATACTGTGGCCACAGCACGCATCATCAGAGTGCTGGTGCTAGCCTGACACTTCCACGCAGAGCACACTTTATGTCGAGGACTCACTGAACTGTTCCAAACTGTACAAAGACAGGCAAATAAAACACCTCCTCATAGTCTGGCTCGCCAAGTCTCCACACGGACCATGCAATGGGCACGGCACCCAGCGGCTTAAGATACAAAGTGAAGACCGCTAAGAGGCAACCCGCCTGATGGAGGCCACGTGTGATAATGAGACTCTCTCAGGCCTCCCAGTGAATCAGACGGCAGACCTGGGATCCTCCAAAAGACCACATGTTTTACGTAGGCTCACCACCACCTCTGGCTGAAAAGAACTGAGGCCAAATTTCAAATCACATGGAATGGAAATTTCCACAAGGTGCTGGTCAGAAGCAGCCTTATTATGCCTGAAATGTGCTTGTCAAAGAGCCCCACCACGGCATTCTTTGGGTCACATCATGAACTACTCAATCCCAAAACTCTGCATTCCTAACTCACAATCCAGGAGAAGTCTGAGCACATGGAGCTCAGCTACACTCTCGGATATTTATTCAAAAGGCAAATCACAACTGATCTTGGCACAGTAACCATCCCTAGTAACAACAACAAAAACTCTTAAGATTTCAATGTACAAATCACAGTCAAGTCTATTAACACTTCCATTTTCCCTGCTGGTTGCCTAAAACCTTTCAGGAGTACTAATCCAACACTGCACCCTTTGAATCTTTTTCCCCAAGTAAACGGCTACAAAAGAAGGTTTATGATGCATGAAAATTTGGCTTCAGATATTTCCCACCATGCTTCTTCCGTGCCCTGCTGAATTCAGCGATCCTTTGGCCCAGCAGACTTCTCAGAAAGTACTACCACCGGGCTTTAAGAGTAGTAAAGCACAGCAGAACCAGAGCTAGCGCCCACCGAAAATAGTCAGTAACCCTAAAGTGGGCTGCAAACCATCCGTCTGGGGAGCTTTGGCCTGCACTCACCTTTCCAGAAAATGTTTTATTTTACTGTCCAGTTTATTAGGGGGAAAATCATGTATTGTTCTTTTTTTTTTCTCAGCCAAAGAAAAGCAAAGTTTATTAAAGATTCACCATAATGGATAGACTCTTAAGGAGCCTCAGTATCTATGATGCTTGTACGGCACAAGGGGGCCAGAATCATCTGACACAGAATGAGTCTGTGCTAGATCATTCTCCAGCATTCTCACAACTCATGGAGGCAAGATGGGGTCTTACATACAGAAAGGTTGTGGGAGGAATCTACAGGTGGTCTAGGGGAAATTTTGGGGAGGGTCTTCAGGAGGAGTCAAATGAGGTCAGACTCCAGTGATGAGAGATGAAGGGTAGGAGATAGCTGGAGGCTACCTGGAGATGAGACACATGTATTGTTCTGTAAAACAAAAACCAATTCATCAAAAAGAAGAAAATGATGTTTCCAGTCATGAACTGAAAACAACAGGGGCAGTTAACATCTTTCCTCCCATTTCCATAAGAGGTAAATCACACAAAGCTCACTCTTTCTCCATTAAAGTATTTCCAGTGAGAAGGCTACAACTGAGACCTACTGCTTGTATTTCCAGAGCACTCCAAAGGATGAAAATTATTGTGAACATCTTTCCCCCCCTCTTTTTAAATACGTGAAAAACGTAGATGATTTGATAACATTTACCTACATGGTTTCACATTTTTAAGATATTACATGTACAATCTACAGACATAATCCAGCTTGGAGGAAAATGATTGAATCCATTAAAAAAAAAAATTTAAGCCCATCTGTAAGCAGAAACTGGGCAAACTCCTCTCAACAGTTACCCAAGCAAACTGGCAGGTGTCGCTGCCTAAAGCAGGACTGAACACTCCCTCTTCTGGTCATGGGCTAGACCACAGACTGTCAAGTCCTAATTATCAGAGGGAGGTGGAGGGTGTGTGTGTGTGTGTGTGTATGTGTGTGTGTGTGTGTGTGTCTGTCTGTCTGTCTGTCTGTCTGTCTGTGGATGACTGAGTCATCCTCAGGGAACAACTACAGGTCAGAAAAATATAACTAAAACACGAGATCACCTATTTAAAGTGCTTTCTGAATCTTAAAGCGCTGTATAAATGAGAGTAATTGTTCCGTGAATTTACTGCCATTCAATGATTTCTTTAAAAGCTGAAGCAAAGCCAGCTGGTAATACCCAGTCATTTCCTTTCTTTTTGCCTTTGTTTTTGGAGGGGGAAGGGTAGGGCAATTGGGGTTAAGTGACTTGCCCAAGGTCACAGGGCTAGCATGTGTTAAGTGTCTGAGGCCGCATTTGAACTCAGGTGCCCCTGCCTCCAGGGCCGGTTCTCTGTTCGCTGCACCACCCAGCCGCCCCGGTCCAGTCATTTTCAAGTACAGGAACAACCTAAGTCCACAAATGTTATTGTCTACGAGGGATTATTAAGTATCTGCTGATGAGCAGAGTGCTGTGGCAGGCCTGGGAGGTAAAAAGCCCAGAACGAGTCCATCCCTGCCCTGGAGAAGCTGTACCTAATGGTGGGTAGTGCAGAGGGCCAGAGAGATCCTCGGATCAAGGGCTCTAGGAAGATGTGAAGGGGAGGGAGGGGAAAAGTCTGAATCATCAAAGGCTTCGTTCGGTGCATGCTGACCTGACGCTTTAAGGGGAGAAGGATTCCAAAGGATAAATGCAGAAGGCGGCACACCTTTCAGACATGAGAAATGAGTCACGAGGCGCGTGTGGGAGGCGGGAAGGTCAGAGGGTACTTTTCACATGAACACATCACAGTGGTTAGAACCCTGGCCTTGGAATTAGGCAGACCTCAGCCGAATCCTGCCCTCAGAGCCTGGGCAAGGCTTCCATAACCTCCAGCCTCAATTTCCTCGGCTGTAACATGGGAATAATAACAGCACCCAACACCCAGGTTGTCACAAGGATCAAAGGGCACAATGTTTGTAGAACGCTCTGCAAGCCTGAGAGGGCCACTATACAAATGCCATCACTATGACGATGGTTTAATTTCACCACCCAGACATCATCCTAATGCATGGAAGGAAGGCTATTTAATGCCCGTCCCCCACCCACCTGTGACTGACCAGGGCATAGCAGCAGTGTCTGCCCAAAGGAGGGACTCTGCCAACGTTCATCCCCTGCCCGCCCCCCCAGGCTAGAGTGGGAAAAGCCCTGGCCCTGGTGCTGGACGGCTCCGGATTCTGATCTCATCCTTGTCACTGTGTAAGTGACTTCATCTCCCCATGCCATCCCTCACTCAGCTGTAAAATGAAGGTGAGGCAGGCGATGAAGCTGATGCCAAGATCCTCTCTGGTTCTAACGCCTAAATTTGATCAGATGAGTCTCCCTGAAACAAAAGCAGAAGAAGCTTGGCTTTCGACACCATCATGGTGCCAGGCTGGTATAATTCCTTCACACTCATGGCTTACTTCAAAGGGCTAAGTGCCCCCGTGATACTGAGGCTATGATTCTACCTCCTTAATGTCATTAATATCTTAATAAGAAAAGCAGACAAATCAATATGAAGGTGGCCTGAATGCTTAATCAGAGCTTTTGTAGCTAGGAATTAAAAGGCATGTGCCAATAAATGGTATTGCATAATACGTTAGGGATCAATGAGAAAAAAAAATATTTTAATGCCTATAGGAGGGGGAAGGGAGCAAAAATGAGTTTCTATTAGCTGAGGCATGCATGAATCACTATCTGAGGCTATTGAGATTTGCAGAAAATTTAATTAGCATGAATCAGTTTGTGGTAAAAGTAAAACCAATTCATGGGATTGATTCATTTCGCATTTTGAGATCCAGAGTGATGCAAATTAATGATCAAATGGTCACCTTTATATTTCCTTTAGGGGTAAAATAATGTCACCCATGACATTTTCCATTTTGCACGTTAACACTTTCACGTTAAGTGACAGCTGCCTTAAAGCTCTGGGTTATTTACATTCAAAAGTGACTGAAATATTCCTAATGATATTTTGGTGGTAAGCATGTCTGTAGAAGCTGGTCAACCTCCTCCTTGAAATAAAGATATTTTTATGGCTCTAAAATAACTCTATAAGTCTCTGTGGTTATGCCAACTAAATCTCAGAAGGACTTATGCATTTTTACATGGTTTAACCATCTCTACAGAAGCCTCACCAACGGAAATGATGGCTAAATGAATTATGAGACTTGATAAAGAAGAGAGATCTGTAATGAAATAGCTAACCTTAACGTGGCCTACGCAAACACGGCTGCCTCTCCCCAGAGGAAGGAGCGGCTGGTCTGCCGGGGAGCTCCATGACAACAGGTGGCATCATACCACGAGGATCTGCTGATAACTAGGGACATCTGCACATGCTTATGGCTTGTGGATCTTTGTAAAGTGGAACAAGATGACAAGGAAATGCCTCATTCCGAGAATCCTCCAACCAGCTCATGGACCACTTGGTGAACGGGAAGGAAAACCAATGGGTCTCCAAGAGATTGGCACCATTGGATGCTTCGAGGAAGGAAAAGAATCAAAACTGGGGATAGCCATTTTCAGCCTAAGTTTATGACACCGTGAAAGAAAAATACTTAATTTTCTATTTAGTCTTCAAATCAACTTTGAAGTTACTTTTAAAAGCGACTGAAACAACCAATTTCCAATAAATTAAAGGGAAGTCCTGTACTCACATTCCCCCCAAAGCTTTTATGAACAGGAGACAGACAAAAAAAGCAACCTGTTGCTGAAAATTTCAAAGCAGATTAAACTTAATTATCTGGTGGCAATTTTTAGCTCGTAAATAATGTGATTTTTGTGTTTCAAGGGCTAAGACAAAAACTAGCACATTAACCAAAATGTTCCCATTACAACTATAATACTACACATTTTACTCTGACACTAACATATTCTGAAACGACTTAATTAGTTCACAAGGTATAATGAATAGTTTCTATTCATCCTCTGACAAAAAAATGGCATTTTAACATATTCTGTACTAGCACCTTAACAACAACAACAACCCTTGACAAATTTCAAGGAACATCAAAGTACCAAAGTTTATAGAAGAGACTTTAAAGTTATGTGAGCAACGAAATGAACTATACATTTTCTCTGAACCTCATGACCTCTCCAACCTCTTCAAAACAGAGATCATATGCCAAAGTTAAAACAACTTCAGGGGTCTCCATGAACTAGGATACCCCGAATCCAAAGGAAGGTGAACAAAACCAACAATACCACACACACACACACACACACACACACACACACACACCAGAAACCCATGAACTGATGTTCGCTGAAGCTGAGCTCACTCAGCACCCCTTCCCCACTAGCAGACTCAAGAAATGGACACACAATTACCACATAACCTAGCCCACAGCTTAGCCCCCTCTCTCCCTCTTTCCAGTGCTGTGGAGACCCCAGCTACAGACTGCATAAGTCAGCCTGGACTACAACAGACAAGCGGGGCTGCTTCGGCCCTTCCAAAACAAAAGCCTGCCAAGGCAGCAACCTCATGGCCCCAGTGCTGCAAAGCTCTGAATGGCCAGTGCCAGGTCTGAGAACTAAGGAACAGAAAGAGGAGTAGGACAAGATGCAAGGACAGAATACCGTGTAGGGGAAACTGTGAAGCACTCACTAAGCCTGAGAGAAAGCACACAGCATCCAGGTGGGGCCAGTTCTAACCACCCAAAAATCTCCTGGGGCAGAGACCTAGGCTGATGAACCAGGAATTGTCCAGCATGGGAGGAGGTTGAGATGCTTTGAGATCCAGACTCCAAAGAAACCACCATCAGAAGGATATAAGATCAGAAAGGGAATCGGAGAAAATGAGAAGCAAAGAAAAAAAAATCTGAAATTACTGAAGATCTCAGGAAGAAGGAAACTCAAAGACCATGAACACAAGCAGGTAAGTCAAGAAGAAAAACACTATAATACCAAAAGAAAATGTGACCTCTAGATCTAGTAAATGAGTTCAGGCATCTATGAATAGATACTGCAAAATAATGGAAAATGATACACCACTGGATGGGACAGAGGAACCTACTGAATATGAAAGCAAGGAACCATAAGATGCTGTTCCTGAGTGGTTCACGAGAGAAATGAGAATGATGAGAACAGAATCTATGTCCTGCACAGCAAAAATAACAGGCAGAATGGAAAAACTGGAAACTCCGATGGCAAATCTCACCAAAGAACAGGAAGGACAATAAATACACAGAAGTGAAAGACGACCAAGAAGAAAAGCAAAAAACACGAACTTTAAAAGAAATGTGCTCCCTCTGCAAGCAGAGCATGATGATTTTGAAAGCAGGATGTGCAGACACAGCCCAAGCATAATAGGTCTCCCAGAAGAACACGACAGACCAAAAACCCAAACACCACAAATTATAGAAAGAGACCCACCCAGAACTTCCGAACATAGAAAATGATATTCCAATTGAAAGACTTCATAGATTGCCTCCAGAAAAAAAAACCCAAGGCTATAAACTCCCAGACACATGGTGGTTAAATTTAACAATTTAATTCAGAAAAAAACAAGTTCTGCAAGCCACCAGAAGACCTTCAAATCTAAGCAAATTTTAAAAACAGAAGGCTATTCCATGCCCATTAGACAAGGAGGGGATAGAATAAATAATGTGTTCTGAAGGACAGTCGAGTTCAGAATGCAGACCAGGGTGACCCATGCTGCAAATCTGGGCTTAACCATACAGCACAAGAGATGGGCTTCCATTAAATAAAGAATTAGAAAGAAAACTGAAGGGAAGAATTTATCTGCCTCTTTAACACCCCAAACAACAGAAATGCAGGAGGAGTGAACAAACACAGCAGCCACAGAGTTACAACAGAGAGAGAGCAGTAAGAGAGATGCTTCTTCTAAATGTCCACAAGAAGACGGGGATGAAGGTGGGAATCTGGGAGAGGTATCCGTGAAGAAGCTGACAAGGGGCATTACAGACAGGACATGGGGATACCCTGCCTATAGGTGAATGCTTCTTTTGTGGGACTACATTATAACATGGGAGGGCACATAAAGAGGGTAGCAAAAGGGTACATAAAGAAAGGAGACAAGAGAGGAGAAGGTGATGCACAGGGGTCAAATCACGGGCAGGAATGAGAGGAAGAGGAGCCGCCAGGGCAGTGGGTGAGGAGGAAGGGGGAAGCACTGAAAGGGGGAGGAGGGGCTTGGAGGTGGGAGAAAGGTTCCTTGATGAATGCTTCTCTGGGTGAAGGGAGATGAGCACCTTATTCTGGATGAGGAAGGGAGGGGCGGAGGGTTGGTTCCTGAAAAGTCTATTTGTTTTGGGAGGGGTGTGAGAACTGGAACCCCTGAGGGCAGCTAGAACCTGGCAGAGTAGGAGAGCATGGACGCAGGGATGTACTTCCAGGCAAATACAGAGAAAAAGACCAACAAGGGAGTGTACAGCTTGATCAGCGGTGGGCTGCATAATCAGGGATGCGCTGGGGGAGGAGCCCTACCACAGGGCAGTGTCCTCTCTGCTTCCTGCAATAACTGGCACCTCAAGGGTAAAGCCTAGAACGGATACCTTGGAAGCTTGATTGCACAATAGAGAAAAGTGAGAGATCACTTGATTATAGGGGTCTAAGGAGACAGAAAAGGAGGGTGGATAATCAAGAGAGAAATCTTTTTTGGAAAGGAGTGCAAAAAATGAAATTTTAAATAGTAAAAAAAAAAGTGGTTGAAGGAGAAGAAAGAGGGAATCTACTTGACAGAGAAAAAAAGGGGGGGGGAATTATATAATTAAATAAAAGCAGGAAAGAGAAAAAGGGACTAATAAGCAAAACTACAAAGAGAAAAGGGGAAACAAATGAGAGGGGGGGATCAGGGGTGAGGGGAAAAGAGCCAGTAGGTATAGGATCACCTTAAAAAAGATTAAGATAAAGTAAATGCGGCCCTGGAGTCAGGAGGACCTAAGTTCAAATCCAGCCTCACACTTAACACAAAACTAGCCATGTGACCTTAGGCAAGTCACTTAACCCCAAATGCCCCTCCAAAAAAAAAATAAATAAACGAAGGAAAATAGTACTATGTTTACAGCAGAAGAAGGGGGAAAAAACCTTAAGTATTAGAGACAGATGGAGGAAAATATAAACCTAACTTTAAACGTGAATGGATTAAACAAGCCAACAAAGAGAAAAAGAGTAACAGGTTAGATAAGAAAACAAAATCCTGTCATCTGTGGCTTGTAAGAATCACATTTAAAAACAAAGACATGCACAAAATGAAACTAAAGGGACATGCTAACTATGCGTTAAGTGAATCCAAAAAGCTGGAGTAATAATCATGCTATCTGACAAAGAAAAACCAAACATTCAAAAAATAGAGAAAGAATAATCAAGGTGACTATATTATGCTGAAAGGAACCATAGACAATAAACCAGCTTCAGTATTAAACCCACGTGCGACAACTGCCTTGGCATCCAAATTCATAAGAGAAACATCTGAGCTACAAGAAAACATAAAGAGTAACACAATGGTGACAGGAGACTTCAATATTCCTCTCTTAGTTTTGGCTAAGTCTGACAGAAAGAGAAACAAAAGGGAAAATTTGAAAGTGAACCAAATGCAGGAGAAACTAGAGTTAAGAGACTTATGGCATCATCTAAGTGGAAAAGCAAAGGAATATACATATTTCTCAGCGCCACGTGGAAATTTTACATGTTCTAGGGCACAAAGATATTGAAAACAAATATAAAAAGGAAAAAATAGGCAACATCTTTTATAGATCATAATGCAATAAAAATAGTAATTGGTTCAGGGATCATAAACAAAAGATATGCACCCAGATGGAGACTTAGAAATGCTACCCCAAATAAGTGGGTCAAAGAACAAATCACAGAATCAATAATTATGTAAAAGAAAATCATGAGGAAACAATATATTAAAAATTCTTTGATGTAACTAAAGTGGTCCTCAGGTAGAAAACTGTATTCTTACAAATATACATTAACAGAAGAGAAAAAGAGAAGATTACACATTAAAAAATTGAAACAATATACCAAAAATTCTTTGCCATAGCAAAAGCAGTCCTCGGGTAGAAAAATATTATCCTTAAAAATACACATTAACAAAATAGAAAGAGAGGATTAAAGAATGAATATGCATAGAATTAGAAAGCCAACAAATCAGCAAATCTAAAATAAGCAAAAAAGGAAGTATCAACGAGTAGAAATAGATAAATTAGAAATAAAAAAATCTCCACAGAAATGACAAATAAAACTAAAAACTGGTTCTTTGAAAAGACCAATAAAATTGATGAATTCAGATAATCTCACTAAAAACAGCAGAAACAAAAAAAAATTTAAACAGTATATGAGAAAAGTGAAATTACAACAAAACCAAGAGAAATAAAAAGAATTAGAAAATATTATGCTAACAAAACTGAGAACACAAAAGAAATAGAATATCTTCAAAAATATAAAATACCTAGCTATCCGAAGACCACAAAGAGTTCTTAAATAGCTCAATATCAAAAAAAGGAAGGAGGTCTAACTGTAAAGGAACTACCAAAGTAAAACACGCGCGCGCGCGCACACACACACACACACACACACACACACACACACACGCGTGCTCACTCACAAAACCCTTTTTGTCCTGATGGATTCACAGGAGAATTCTACTAAACTTTTAAAGAAGTTAGCATACACACTTTACAAATTATTCTCAAAAACTGAGAAAGCAACAAACAAGAATCCTTCTAATACCTAAGCCAGAGAAAGACAGAAGACAGGAAAAAAACCCATAGGTCGGTATAATTAACTGACTCAAACATTTTAAATAGAATCTTGTAAGAGACTACAGCAATTTATCCAAGAAATAATTCATGACGATCAGGTGGGAGTTATACTGGGGATGAAAGCATGGTTCAACATTAGAAAAACAACACAATCGTATTAAAAATAAAAACATCTAAAATCACACGATTATCTCAACTGATGCAGGAAAAGTCTCTGACGAAGCACAACACTTTTATGCTAAAATCCCCACAAAATAACAAACGTCATATACGATGAGAATACAAAAGAACCTTTTTCAATAAATATGGGAGTGAAGCAAAGATGTTTGCTTTCCCCACTATTACTTGATGAAGTTCTAGAAATGCTAACAGGAATAAGACAAGAGAAAGAAACCAAAGGCAGAAAGAAAGGTTAAAAGGAGATGAAAGTATCTGTTTGCTTGACAGTTTACTTAAAAAATCCTGGAAAATCAGTCAAGATAACTGAGACAATTAACAGCTTCAGCAAAGATGTGGGCACAAAATAAATCCTCAAAAATCCACAGCATTTCTATATATGTAAGAAGCAATAACAGAAAGGGAAATCTCATTTCAAAAAACTACAAAATGCATAAACTGTCTGGGAATCTACAAATAAAGCACACAAAAGACTTGTACGGATCCAATTACAAAGTGCTACTTAAAGAAATAAAGAACGACTTATTAAAAATCTGGAGGGATTTTCTGTGCTCGTAGTTGCCCGATAATAAAAACACCAATACTACCCAAAATTGATGTACGCTTTCAATATTATGCCAATCAAATTACCAACCAAGGGGAAACGTCACAGAACTTGAACAACAAAATTCATTTGGAAAAAAAATGAAAGATCCAGAATATCAAAGAAAATAATGAAAAGAAATAAGAATAAAAGAAAAATAACATTTCCCGATCTTAAACTCTAATATAAAGCAGTAGTCACCAAAATCATCTGGTATTAGTTAAAAAAAAAAGAGGCTAGATCAATAACAGACTAGACAACAGAGAATCAGAAACAAAAGAACTCAATAACCCAGTGTTTGATAAAGCAGAAAACAAACAAATTACCTAGGAAAAAGCTCATTTGATAAAAATTGTTGGGAAAATTGGAAAGCAATCTAGCAGGAATCAGGCTTAGACCAACACTTTACACCATATTCCATGATACATTCTAACCGGACCTGAATATTAAAGGTCACACTATAAAAATAATTAAAAGAGATCCTACTATAAACTTAAAAATTATACTATAAAAAATTAAAAGAAATTACGCTATAAAAAATTAAAAGTGAAAGAGATTATGCAGGGAGAGACGAAACGGAGAAAGAAAATTACAGACCAATCTCCCTCATGAATATAGATGCAAAAATTTTAAATAAAATATTAGCAAAAAGAATATGGCAACTTATCACAAGAATAATACATTTTGATCAGATTGGATTTATTCCAGGAATGCAAGGATAGTTCAGTATTAGGAAAACCATCAGTATCATTCATCATATCAACAGTAAAACTAGCAGAAACCATATGATTATCTCAATAGATGCAGAAAAAGCTTCTGACAAAATACACCATTCATTCCTATTAAAAACACTAGAAAGTATAGGAATAAATGGAGTTTTCCTTAGAATAATAGGTAGTATCTACTTAAAGCCATCAGCAAGTATTATATGTAATGGGGATAATCTAGAAGCATTTCCACTGGAAATATAAGATCAGGGGTGAAACAAGGATGTCCACTATCACCCCTCTTATTCAGTCTGGTACTAGAAATGTTAGCAGTAGCAATGAGAGAAGAAAAAGAAATCAAAGAAATCAAATTAGGCAAAGAAGAGACTAAGCTATCACTCTTTGCAGATGATATGATGTTATACTTGGAGAATATTAGAGAATCAAGTAAAAAACTTCTTGAGACAATAAATTCAGCAAAGTTTCAGGACATAAAATAAGCCCACATAAATCCTCAGCATTCCTATATATTTCCAATGAAGTCCAACAGCAAGAGATAGAAAGAGAAACCCCATTTAAAGTTGCTGTAGACATTATAAAATATTTGGGAATCTACCTGACAAAACAAACTCAGGACCTATATGAACACAACTACAAAACACTTTTCACACAAATAAAATCAGATCTAACCAATTGGAAAAACATCAATTGCTTGTGGCTGGGTCAAGCAAATATAACAAAAATGACAATTTTACCTAAATTAAATTACATATTTAATGCCGTACCAATCAGTCTACCAAAAAATTACTTTATAGAACTATAAAAAATAGTGACAAAATTCATTTGGAAGAGCAAAAAGTCCAGAATATCAAGGCAATTAATGTAAAGAGATGCTAGGGAAGGTGGCCTAGCCTTACCAGATTTTAATCTGTATTATAAAGCATCAGTCATCAAAACTGCTTGGTACTAGGATAAGAACTCACTATTTGAAAAAACTGCTAGGAAAATTGGAATATAGTATGGCAGAAACTGGACACAGACCGTCATCTAGCGCCGCACACCAAACTCAAGTCTAAATAGGTGCACAATCTAGGTTAGGTATAAAGGCTGATACTGTAAGTAATCTGGGGAAGCAAGGAAGACTTGACCTGCCAGATTTATGGAGTAGGGAAGACTTTATGACCAAAGAAGAGTTAGAGAGCATTTTTAAATGCAAAATGGATAATGTTGATTACATTAAATTGAAAAGTTTCTGTACAAACAAAGCCGATGTAACCAAGATTAAGAGAGAAGTGGGAAATTGGGAAAGTATTTTTTACAACCAGTGTCTCTGATAAAGGCCTCATTTCTAAAATATACAGGGAATTAAGTAAAATCTATAAGAATACAAGTCACTCCCCAATTGATAAATGGTAAAAGGATATGAACAAGCAATTTTCAGAGATAGAAATTAAAGATATCTATAAGTATATGAAAAAATGCTCTAAATCACTATTGGTTCAAGAAATGCAAAACAAAACAACTTTGAGGTACCACATCTCACCAGCCAGATTGGCTAAAATAACAAAACAGGAAAATGACAAATGCTGGAGAAGATGTGGGAAAATTGGTACACTGATGCATTGTTGGTGGAGCTGTGAACGGATACAACCATTCTGGAGAGCAATCTGGAACTATGCCCAAAGGGCAATACTACTGTGCTATAAGAAATGGGGAGGAGACAGTCTTCATATTCACCTGGAGAGGCTTATACAAAGTGATGCTAAGTGAGAAGAGCAGAACCAGGAAAAACTTGTACACAATCACAGACACATCGTATGTGTGACGACCAACCTTGATAAGCTGGACTCTTCTCAGCAACGCACAGCTATAAGACAACTCTACAAGTCTCAGGATGGAAGGAGATACCTACATTCAGAGAAAAGATCTAGAAAGAACAGAGTTTAAATGGAGACTGAAGCAGTCTACATGCTATCGCTCTTTTTTCA
>CM053590.1:22591889-22629433 GCA_028646515.1 Pseudochirops corinnae | reverse complement strand
GAAAGTTTTTGCAGATCCTATACTTGATTGCACGCTGCCATGGGGGGGGAAGGAGAGGGAGGGGAGAAAATTTGAAACGCAAGGGATTGTGGAACTGAATCTTGTAAACTAAAAGTAAATAAACAAATCAATTAAAACTAAAAAAAAAAATAAAGAAATTATGTACCTTTCGCAGATATAGGTAGGTGATATATTTTTAATCAAATAACAGAGGTCATCACAAAACATAAAACAGACTACTGATCACGTGAAGCTGAAAAGCTTCTGCACATACAAAAGTAATGTACCTAGAATAAGGAGAAAAAAAAATTTTGTATCACATTTCTCTAATAAGAGTTTGGTATCGAAAACACATAAATACTTAATAAATCTATATAAGACTAACCATGCCCCCAGAGATAAATAAATGGTCAAATGGCATGACCAGACAGTTCTTACAAGAATAAATGCAAAATATTCACAACCACATGAGAGAATGGCTTCAAATCACTAATAACAAGAGAAATAAAAATCAAGCCACCCTAAAATTTCACTCACACCCTGCAGGTTGGAAAAAAATGACCAAAACCAGCACGATCATTTTGGAAAACCATTTGCAAAGCGACTAAAACGTCCACATCCTTTGAACCAGAGACTCTACTCACGGGCCTGCTCGCCAAGGACGGACGTCAATAAAAGCAGGCACCGATGCACTCCCCGATGTTTCTAGCAGCACTTTTTGTGGTAGCTAAGAGCTGGAAACGACGTAGACGTCCACTGACTGGGAAATGGCCAAACCGACTGTCATGCGTGTCATGAACGTAATGTAATATGACTGTGCTATAAGAAGAGAAGTGATGACTAGAAGGAGGCCTACAGACATCCACCCTCATGAATCCAAAAAACCAAAAGTAAATGTAACAAAATTATCAAGCAGGACTCAAACGCACAAACGTGAGCAGAGCAGACACCCCCAACCCGCTCCTCGGTGGAGGGGGAGAACCAGAGGTGCCGCACAATGCACGTGGTTGGACTTTTTCTATTTATTAATAGTCTGAGCTGATTGTTTTCCTCTCTAAAAGAACTATGGGCTGGTTTTTTGGGAGGGAGGAGGAGGAGGAAGGATGCTTGGGGTAACTATACTAATGTAAGAAACAGAAATATCAATAAAAACTTAATTTAAACATTTTTACAGTACGTTAACAACAGTAACAAAAGAAGGGAGTGGAGCCCGTGCTGCTCATTTCGGCAGCTCTGGGTCAGCAGATCTGGGGGCATGGAAAGCTCTCAATTCCAGTCAGTATTTCTGTTAAAGATACAACCACTGTCACGAAGAAGCATCCCCAGATCCATGGCACCTGTACCCACAGGTGTGACACTTAAGGAGACAGCTGTCAGATTCACCACTGGCTCTGGGGCAGTGCTGGAGCAGAGGTGCTTAGATGCTTGCTGACTGGTCAGTGAAGGGTGGTGGCACAGAGGGCCCGTGAGCCTTCTTGAGGTGAGTCTCATGTTTCAATGTTTTGGCATGGTGATAACAGTATTTCCCAGGAAGTTCTGCTTCCTTGGGCAACCCTCAACAGACGATGAAGCTGTGGTCCCTGGCTTAGACTAAACCACACCAGGGGCTAGGAAAGTCAAGGAAGCAAAATGACAACTACCAGTCCTCCAATGGAAGTTGGAGACAGAGTAAAAGAGCCTTGGGGTTAAGAGGTGGAGGTGTGGGTTTGAATCCTCTGCTCTCTGCCACTGACTCCACGCGTGTAGGAGAAATCCCCATGTGCCAGGAGAAGGGCTGCAAGCTCAGCCCACACACTCTCCATGAAGCCTTCCCTGATGCCATCCTTCAAACGGATGCTAGCTCTTACAGCTCAGGCCTGAGCCAGAAGGGACCTCAGGACCTCAATGGCCACCGAGAAGGCTCCAGATACAGACTCCATACAAGGGGTCACCCAGTCACTGCATGAAGACTGCCTCTAGTAACATGACATCCTGCAGGAGCCCACAGTCACCCTGCGCTGTCGCCTGCCTTCCTTCCCACTAGAGGGGAGCTTCTGGGGCATGGGACACATCTCATGTTTCTTCTTCATCCCCCAAACATCTGGACCCAGAACTAAACACACAGCAGGAGCTCCACAGACAGCTCATCAACATGCTTCTGTCAGAAAAAAAGATGCTTCTAAGGAACAATAAACTATAAAGCAGGAATTAAAATGAATGGCACAGAACAATGCAGCCCACAGACTAAAGTCTACTGCCCTGGTCCCTAAGTTTTCAATGACAATCCATCAACCTTCTTTTCCACATAGAATGCTCCCATGCCTTTAAAACAGAAACTGTGGATGAATTTCAGGTTTCTACTCCTATCCACATCCTCCATCAGAAATTCGCAGTAACACCTACCTCTCCCCGCCGATTTTCTTTGGATGGGTCCTGTATCTACAGGGATGTGCCCACGTTTTTCCCTCCTTAAGGTCAGTGATTCTCATTTTTCTGTCTCCCTAGGGCCTAGCACAGAACCTGTCACGTAGTAGGCTCTTCATAAATGGCTGATGACTGATCTCTTTTCATACTGCCTCTAAAAAACTTAACAGAACTTGACTGCGAAAAACTGAGAAAAGACAGACAACTTTCAAAGGTAGAAAGGCTTGTTGGTTGATTGATTACATGGGTGAACCAGAAACTGCCCAAAGGCTGGACAGACAGTGCAGTAAGTACGTGACCTACCCCCTACGGCGCATTAGAAACAGGTAAGTATTTCTAAACAATCACTACACTTGACTTTCGAGGTATCATTCTCTTCTTCGACAGACAACTGTTTTGGAAGGAACTGCATGATGCATATTATAGTGACTTCATTCACAGGACCAGAAACATACAGCTGAAAGGGACGTCCCTTGTCCACATTAACGAGAAAACAGACGTTAACGGGCCCTGACATAACATTAAAAAAAAAGACCAATTTTCACTAGAAGGTAAGAAAACATATTTTCTCTCTAATCTACATGGATGCTTCTCAAGAACAAGCAGTAAAATTGCCTGTAATGACCACAACTTCGGAAGTTCTGTGCTTTGTTTTTGCAAGTAAATAAAACCCTCGGTAACAACCAGTGTCCTGGGCGTGAAATACATTGAGAAGTATCTCACCCCCTCCTCAGTGCAGTGAGCCGCAACCCAGATGAGGTCACTGACTCACCCAACCATTCCAATCCCTACAAAGATGAGATCTCACACCCCCTGCCCTCTAACAAGTCCAAGAGCAAGGGCTGAGGAGTGCCAGTGTGTACCCGAGGCATGCTGAGATGACTCTCGGCTGGAGCCAGTGGAGTTCCAGAAAATATTCCCTAGAGACAGTAGAAGTACCTGAGCTGGGCTCTGAAGAGGCATTTAAAAGGGATGGAGGGAGTCCACAGAAGGCAATAAGGACAGTAACCAAAGGCATGCAAACAGGAAGGCAGCAGGATGAAAGGGGGAAGCTTGAATCTGCTGGAGAGGGCCTCCTACCATAGGATAAGGAGTCAGTCCATGAAGCCGCTAGGAGGAGGAGTTACTTGACCAGAGTGATCCACAACAACGTGGACAAAGCGCAGTGAGGTGGAAGGATGGGTCACAGGAGGAGGAGAACAGAGCAGGAAGGCCACCACACAGTGTCCCAGAGGTCCAGGGAGAAGTGTGGCCAGCGGGCACCAGCTCTGCAGCTCAGGAAAGGAGAGGGCAGAGGCAAGGGGCTCTGGGGCCTGACAGGGCAAGAATACATGGAGCCAGGAGTCAAATCTGACTCTAAGGAGGCATGGACAACTGGGAGGGTGGTGGTGCCTCAAGATAAGCAGAGAAGATGGGGAGAACAGGCCATGTGAAGGGAAACAGTGAACTTCCAGGCACGTGTCATCAGGGATCCAAAGCAGAGAAGCACAGCAGGTGGCTGGAGGCTGCAGGGAGGAGCAAGATATGAACACACAGGTTGAGAAATCATTGAGGCCATGGAAGCAACACCTGAGAAGCATTTTGGTAAAGAGCTGGCCGTGGTGTCGGAGGAATTTGGGTTCAAATCTAGCTCTGGACTTGTCTCTGATGTAGGCTGGCTGGGTGCTGGAGACAAATGAAATACTTATTCAGGCTGGGGGTTGGCAGGGAAGGAACCATGTAAAGTCAAGGGACGAGGGGGGTCATCTGGGAAAGAAGACCATTCTGAGACTGACATGAGTCAATACTGAGAAGGCAGGGAAGGGACAGAAGGTGCGGATGAGGGTGAAGAGCTGGTGCTGGGGAAGTGCGTGATCAGAGAGGGTGTTTCGATGCAGTATGGAAGAGGGTCTGAAACAGGAGGGGCTGAGCCCAGGGGGATGCAGATCACAGCAGGGAGAAAGCCCAAGAATTATGAAGGCAGAAAGTCATCAGGAGCACACTGGGATGGGTGATGATGGCAGAATAAGGGTCTGAATGCAGCTGAGAGGAGGGGATGGGCTGACTCCTGCACTCTGTTCTCTTGTCTAAGGAGGCCTGGGAAAAGGCACTGTGTGCCCACTGTGCCAGGCCCTGCGCTAATGAAGGATGAAGATGAAGGTTGTTTGGTTTGGTTTGGAAAGGAGAGGAGGAGTTCCAATGGCCCAGAGGAACAAAGACAAGGCACAAAGACAAGTCTAGGATGAAGGAAGAGACCGTCCCACTGTACTCAGACCACATCTAGAACAGTTTGTTAGTGCCCTGGGTTCACACAGAGATGCTCATGAGCATCCAGAGGGCAAACAGAATAATAGAGTTGGAGCCAAGTGGGGATCCGAGGAAGGTCCCACAGGACCAGAGCAGGAGGATGAGCAGAAAGTGGCCGGAGGTTGGATGCAAATAAATACTTCTCACGAGAGCCATCCAAAGGCAGAATGGAAGGAGGCGGCTCGCCTGCACTAGGAGTCTTTAGCCAAGTCCAAAGGACCACAGAACAGCTAGTCAGGGAGAATTTTTTTCCAAGCGTGGATAGGAATTGGCAGCCTCTGGTAGAACAAGGATGGGGGTGAAGTCAGTGGGACGGCAGGAAGGAATGTGCTTAGGGTAACGCATAGCAAGAACAAATGCAGGGGAACAGGGAACCAGGAAGCAAGCCACAGGGGCACAGGAGCCACTGGAGAAGGCAGTGAGGTTAAGGAAGAGTTCATTTAGGATGCTGGCACACACTTTCACGATCTAAGTGAATGTCTAGCCTGGCTTCCTGGGCAGTCTGGCGGCAGCTGTAACATGACACACTTCACTGTCACAATTTGTAACCCAATGTGCAAAGGGGATACATCAAGGAAATGATTTACCATCTCATCACCCTCTGGCAGGATTCCTCTGTTCTGGGACAGTCTCCTGACCAGCAACACCAAGAATGGGCATTCACCTCTGGCCCACGCAGGTGGTGTCAAACTCAAAGAGAGAGGGTGGCTAGGTGGTGCAGTGAACAGAGCACCAGCCGTGGAGTCAGCAAGACCTGAGTTCAAATCTGGCCTCAGACACTTAACACAAAAGACTAGCCATGTGACCTTGGGCAAGTCACTTAACCCCAATTGCCCTACTTTCCCCCTCCAAAAAAAGCAAACCAACAAAATAACAATCTCAAAAAGAAATGGATCTCTGTGATCTGCATAGTGACTTACAAAACAACAAATTCACATTAGCTGTGATGGACTCTACCGGAATTCTGTTAAACACTTCTATATTCCATATTTATTCTATATTAATCTGGCTTGGGCTGTACCCCCACGTGGCCAGCAGGCCCCAGCGTGACTTCTCTGGTCTAAACTCGCTCTTCCCTATTGTTCACGCCTTCCCTGCCCTCAGGCAAACCAGACCTCGGTCTTCTTGACAGGCTCCCCTTCCTCCTCCAGCCACCCACCTGTGTGGGAGTGCTCCCCAGGGCTCTGACCTCCGCTTCCTTTGCTTTCTCGGCGTGCTCTTCTTCTCCGGGGGTCTAACACCGCCGGGAAGCCTTCCTTCGAGAAAGGGCTGCAGTCTTGTAAAGCCCACACTGGCTCTCCTTCGGCCATCCCCTTCACAAAAGACGTTCGACAGGTCGAAAACCGAATTCCTCTCCCCTCCCGCCAGATCCCACTGGTCTTCACTATTCTGACCTCTATAACCTGCATCCCACTGTCCGAGTAATGTTCCTTTGCCGTTCATCACCTGGATCAGAAAGATAATTGACACCTAGCGTTTAAGAATTCACAGAGACTTTCCTCCTAATGCCCCAATGAGACAGCCGATAAAAAGCACCACGGTCCCCGTTTCACAAGTCAACAAACCAAGGCCCAGAATAATGCAAGTGACCTGGCCACATCCATTTGAAGAGCTTGGCTCGGAGGCAAGGTTCTGGACTCCGAATTGAGAGCTCTTTTCACCATCAAGGTCAGTTAGTAGAGTTTTAGGGGGAAAAAAGATACAAGAGCAAACTATAAATTGTCACATGAAAGACTAATCCAATTAATCGATAATTAGAGAAATGCAAATGAAGACAGCCATGAGGTCTCACCGCTCACTGAGCAAACTGGCAGCAAGGACAAAAGACAGAAACAGCCAGTATCAGAAAGGCTGCAAAGACAGGCAGCGACGGCGGCTGGTGAGACTGTGAAGTGGCCCAACCACTCTGGGGAGCAACCCGAAATCAGGCTAAGAACGACCAAGGCAGCCGTGCTCTGCCCCCGAGAGCCCAGGGTGAGTGACACACTGCGGAGAGGCCAAGCATGAAGAAAAGTGAAAGTGGTGTGTGTGTGTGTGTGTGTGTGTGTGTGTGTGTGTGTGCGCACGTGCACGAGCATTAGCTGAACGGAGAGCGCTCAAGAAAGGCGGAGCCAGACGCAGGGAGACCAGAAAGGTGACGAGGCCAGAACCCGGGCAGCAGCCCCACGAGCAGAGAGAGGGGCCGCGCAGGTGGAACTGACTGGGCGCGGAAAGGGAGGGGGAGCTGGCTCCCAAGGATGACTCCCAGGCTGGGAGGGCATCTAGGGGGCCCCATAGTGCATGGAGCACCAGGCCTGGAGTCAGGAACTCATCTTCCTGAGTTCAAATCTCACCTCAGGCACTCCCTAGTGGGGTGACCCTGGGGAAGTCACTTAACCCTGTTTGCCTCAGTTTCCTCATCTGTCAAGCAAGCTGGAGAAGGAGATAGCAAACTGCTCCAGTATCTTTGCCAAGAAAACCCCAGAGAGGGTCACAAAGGGTTGGACACGACTGAAGGGACTGAATAACAAACAGGCTGTGAGCCTGGAAGCCGGCAACAGCAAAGCAGGAAAAGGGGTGGGTTTGGAAGAAAGGGGACAAGCCTGGCTTTGGACACACCGAGCCTCTCCTGGCCACCCCCATCAGAAGGGAATCAATCACTGTCCCTTTCGAATCCTTAAGGTTCTAGATCTGTGTCCCTCTTAGGATGCGTAGGATGTTCTAGACCAGCAGTTCTCAACCTGTGGGCCACAACCCCTTTGGGGGTCGAACGACCCTTTCACAGGGGCCCCAGGGGTCGCCTAAGACCGTGGGAAAACACTTATTTCCGATGGTCTTATGAACCGAGACACGGCTCCTCTATCCGTCTCCAGGCGGGTCTGCCCACATGCAGATACGCCCACGTACAAGTATTTAAAGGGTCGCGGCACCAGGAAGATTCAGAACCGCTGTTCTAGACTGCACCACTTTCTGTATGTCTTCTCTCCTTACTTGATCTTTCAGTAACATGGAGATCAAGGAATCTGCTAGGTGAGTGTCAGAGGGGCTTCCCAAGGACAGTGTTCAGGAGGGACCATTACACAATGTACTTCACCTTAAAGTACAGACACATACTCCTAAAAAAAAGTACAAAAACCTGTAAATATTTTAAATAAAATAAATCTTACTAAGAAAAATTAGCTATCTCCATATGAAATGACCCAAAAGAGCAATCCTTTTTGCAGAATAATAAAAACAACTAGATTCTGACGATCAGGTTTCTCACAATTTCAAAAACTGTTCCGCACACTTTGGTAAGCAGAAGGAAAACCTCCTTCTTGAGTTGGCTGTCCAGACTGAAAACAGTCTCGATTGTATACTCCAACAAACCTGTGACTTCATCAGAGCTGGAATCCTTTCCCACAACGTGGATCCCAACCTGGCTCTCTTGCTTATCCCGTGTTACTGACCAGGTTCTTCCGTAAGGAAGACAGGGTGAGTAGCCAGTGTCTAGTGAGCATCATCTGGAGAATATTACTGGGTCAAGTAGGCTACCTGGGTGGGCATCAGGAACCAGCTACCGGGCCACAGGCTCCAGAAGCTTCTAGATGTCATGTAGGGTGTAGGAATGTGTTTTTACAGGCTAGGTCATCCGGGTGAACCTCTAGCTTGATATCCTGGGTGGTCTATCTGCAGCTTTCTGTCTATTATCCAGTGTGCAAAAGGGACACGCTTCAGATATGGAGCACCATCTCATCATGCCCTGGAGAAAGGCTTCCTCCATCCTGGGACGGTCTCTTCACTCTATACCAGTGATGTTAAGCTCAAAAAGAGACAGAGCCCTTCAGGCTACCAAGCCATTAGCCTTTATTGTACTCAACGGGAAAAAAACACCACTGACTTTTGTTTCTAGTTAGCCTCACAACTGGAACACAACAGGCGTGGGGCAGGGGTCAGCCCAAGTTCTGAGAAGTGGGTGAGACATTCTGTCTGAATCAGAGGCCAATTCTAAGACGGAGTCACTCACGTCAAGAAAAGGCTGCATTCTCCGTGGGCTGCCCCAGTGTGGGGTGCCCTGCTGCCTCTCTGGGGGTGATCGCTCACTCCAATTCTGGGAGGACAGGAAGCGTGGCTCCCTGTCATCTAAGTCCTGGGCCTCTGCATCATGGTGAACCTTGGAGGTTCCTCAAAGGCAAGCCAACCCACCGGTCTGCCTCTGAGTCTTCCTCACGTCCTTACAGTCTTCCCAAGCCAGGCATCTTGAGAGCCGATCCCTTAAAGTCCTCACAGCGGGGCTGCCTCCACGCAGGAGGGCCCCCACCCACACGTTGCGCCTCTGGATGTATCTGACTGCTCTCTTTCCCACCTTTATTCTCTTCAGTGCATTTCCTTTCTGAGCACATCAGCTTCAAGCGTGGTGATGCCACGCTCCTTGGCAGAGCAATGGGCTTTCGAACTAAAACCCTTACAGGTCTTTTCCACCTTTGCTGTTTCTCGTCCCCCACCCAGCTTCACCTGCAACGGCCTCCAGGATGACTGTGTTACGTGGTGATGCTCACCGAGTCTTCTGTCATTTATGAAGTGAGGCCAGTGAGGCCATTCTCTCTTAGCGATGAGAGTCACAACAAAGTTTATATTCTGAACTGGCACTGCCGTTGGACGCCATCTTTCTCCGTGGGGCAGAGTCAAGCCCTTCCTGAGGCGCTTCTTAGGTTTTGTGGCCTCCTCAATACAGAATTTAATGGTGCCATTTTACCTCTTGTCCTCTCTCTGTTTCTCCTTGTTGGCACCGACATCTCATCAGGATGGAAGTGTTGTGGCTACAGGCGCCAGGGCCTCACCATATGTTTCTGCCAACTTTGATCTTTGTTCTAATGCACTGGGGGACTGACCACAGGCAGGCAGCTGACAGAGGGATGGCTGGCTCTCCAACTGGTGATGAGTCCGCTGCTCTCATTTAAAATATAACCAGTTTCTTTTTTTGTGATATTAAGATCATGGGATCACAGACTGAGACATGAAGGGACCTTAGAGACCAGCTAAGCCACTCCCTTCTCTTTTATAGCAGAGGAAACTCAAGGAAGTGAAGAGACTTGTCCAACTTCATACAGCCAGTAAGTACCAAAGGAAGGGTATGAATTTGGGTCTTCTGACCTCTGTGCCAGTGGACACAGGGCCACACTGAACTCCATGTCCAGAACCTTCTCATTTTTCTCTTGGGGAAATTATTTATAATGAAGAGACTTGTAGAAGACACAGCAGGCTCACATCTTTGGCCTTTTTCATTCATGCTTCCTGGAACCATGCTTTCCAGTATGTGTGTATGTGTGTGTGTGTACACGTGTGTGTGCATGTATATGTGTGCATATATACATAAGCATGCATATCTAGGTGTGCACGCACACATATGTATGGTGTGTATGTATGTATGCATGTATGCTCGCACGTGTGCAAGCCTTTCCTGGGCCCTTGGATACATCATCCCATCCTGAAGCATGGGCTGATCTTGTGTGGAGGGCCTTACTAATTTTCAGTAGAATTTCTCTACCTTTCACGCTGCATAGCAGACCGAGCTGCCAAAGTCACATTTGTGATTTTCCCAGAAGTCTTTTGGCAAACATGCATCAGAAGAACTGCAATAAACATCGCAGGCAAGACCATTCCTTTTTGCCTTCGGATGCACAAGAAAACCAACTCTGCCAATTCGCTTCTTTGCCTCGCCTGTAAGCCATCCTTTAACTTATCAACAACTTTCTTTTGTCTTCTGGTTTCAATCATAATGAGTGTCAAGACTGACAGGATCCAGGCCACGTGTCCACTTGTGGGTCATTGAATGAAAGATGCCTCATGTAGGGGGCATACAGGCAGGTAAAGGATTATGCAGACAGTTTAGAAAGTGTAATTCTTGGTCCCCTCGGCCCCTCTTTCTGCCACTCAGACCCCGTCCTCCCAGAAATGAAAGGGGGCCATGCAGGGCTGAAGGCCATTTTGCACTTAGCTTTGTTTCCTGGGTTGCCATGGCCAAAGAATTCATCACCATGTGGCCAGTCTGCTGGGGATGAGGCACTCTGGACTCAGCCAGGCTGGTCATCAGAAAGTAGCCATAGCCTGGCTTCGGACTGTCTGAAGCCTTTTCAGGCTCCACTGGCCTAGTTTTCACGAACCCAGGCATCCCTCCACTCCACAACAGGTACAAGAGCAAAACTGTTCAGAAAAGATATCCGATGAACCAAAATCCAAACCTCATGAAAGTGTTCTTTAAGAGAATTAAATAACTGTTTGGCTCTGCCTCTCACAGAACCTACACTACGATGCACATTGACCAATACTTATGAATTATAAACATAACCTACTTAGTGGAAATAAAAGGTATGAGGATGCGCCATGTTGCTATCATCTTTAGGCTTAATCCCGCTTGACCTTCCCCCTTCAATGATGATTTTAAATGGTTGAGCACTTACCATAATGTGATTGAAATGCCTGTGGTTTAACGACCTGATTACAGTGGTTACATATCACCAAATAGAAATCATCGTGGGCTGGACAGAGACCAAATATTGGCATATCTGCAACAGAGAAACAGAGCACAGCTCACTCTTCGGGTCACAGTTACGATGGAATTATTCCTGGAGGAAGGATCTGGGATGGGGGGGCCTCATTACAAGGTACAACAGAAGGAGGGTTATTTCCCGGTTTAAAAGTAAGTTCTGTGGAAGAGCACAGTGAGGAAGGATAAAACACAGCACCCCACCAGTCGGTCTACCATCCATGTACTTAGAAACTAAAGCAAAGTAAAAGCCAACAAAAATCACTAGTGTCTAGTGATGCACATGACAGCGGGCACCAAGGAAGCCTCTGTGGCTCCTGAAAGTCTCACGGTCCTCAAGAGCTGTTGTAGCTTAAAACTGTGCAACTGTATGAACTGCATCATAACTTAGAGAGATGCCATCATGGAACAGTTTTATTTGTTTAACTAAGCATTACATGCCTGCCATCTGCTACCTGAGATCTTCCTAAAGGATTCCTCACTGAAGTCAGAGCTCATGCAAATTTAATGAATAAATCTGCAGGCTCTCCAGAAGTGTTTATATACACAATTGTCTCTGATACACTTTTTCGGGCAATTTCAGTCCTGTAATTAAAAAAGCAAAAACAAAACATACCAAGTCATTAGTGAATAGACTCCTGTACTAAAAAATAAGTATTATTATATGTGCAAAATATACACTCACATATAGATCACAGTTTATTTAACAAAAATAAAGCCTCACACAATTTGCTTTTATTAATAGTAATTGAATTTTTGAGAATATAACCCTAAAGTACATGAATATACTTGCAAGCAAAATTAATATTACCCTTGGTTTAAATGTCTAGTTCACAATCTAACCAACCACAAAATGTTATTATAGCTACAACAGAATCCTCAAAATCATATTTCCACAAATTTCAAATATTTTACAAGGCAGTTTTCATATCTTAAAACTATGACACTGTGTAAGTTCTCTAATTGCAACAACTGAATATTCAACATACTTTGATGATATAAACATGTTAAGAGAACTAAAACCACAAATAAAAGGAAAAATAGCAATCTCTGAAATTTCAATTGAACCTTTTCCTTAAACCAGGACGCAGACTATTTTGAGGTCAAAGGGAGTAATCTTCTCGAAACTGGAGTTTTCTTAAGACTAAGTCCAAGCATGATCACTTAAATATTCTTCAAACCCCAATATGCAGATAGATCAAAGTAGGATTAACTCAATCACACGTGCCATCAGAAAATGATCCAAACACTTTATAACTTGAACAAAGCCTGAATTTAGATTTTATCAAGACAAATAAGGCTATGCAATGATTCTGTGCTAATCAGGGGACTATGAAACATGCCTGCCCTAGATGGTTCCTCGAAATCCTAACTGTATCATGTTAGACATGACAATGCCACTGAAACTAATTTTGGGAAAGAGAGAGAGAGAGAGAGAGGGAGAGAGGGAGAGAGAGAGGAGGGAGCAGGGTGATCAAGCCACACAAGTGAAGGGAGATGCCAAGAGTTCAAATCTTGGCTCCAAAACTTACTGTCTATGACCTTGCTCAAGCACTTAACTCAGTTTCCTTTTCTGTTAAATAAGGCATTGGCCTAGATCCTAAGACCCCTGCCAGCTCTAAATTCCATAATGATCAAATATCTAGCGGACTATTGATTCCAAATAAAAATAAAGGCAAAACCAAAGTACTTCTAAAAAAATGAGTGCATGCCTTCATAACACCATGGGAGAGTTCAAAGTCTGTTAGGAACACAAGGATCAACATTTAATAAACCATTTTCCATAGGCCTACTGTCAAAATGCTGAATTTTAACTGCTAAAATAAATGACATAAAATAAACTATCAATCTGCCCCTGGCTTCAACATTTTAATAATGCTCCATTTGCAAGAAGTACACAGGGAACCCAGAAGTATTATTTAAAATAATCAGCAGCAAGAGATGAGGCTTGTCCAGTCCCGTCTGAAGCGCCTATAAGCATCAGAGACAAAGTTCAGGACAAATGAGTTTTATAAATAGCAATCCAAGGAGCAGCAGGTGAATGGCCCGGATTCTTTCTAGGCCATTTAGGCCTCTGAGCTAGTTCTCATCGCTTTGGCGATGCTGAATTGGAATCAATACCGTTCATCACGCCATGAATTTGCATTGTTCTTATGTCGGAGCCACCTCGTCTCACATAGCTGAGTTTTTGAGAACTAAAGTGACACTAAGGACCCAGGCAGGCCTCAATCTGCCACGGAAACACTGGAGCTCGTGCCAAGCAGAGCTCAGGTTCTTTTTTTCCGGGGCATTGGACTTTTCTTGGGACATAAGCTAATGGCTACCCTTAATGAAAACAATACAGAAAATAATCCCATTTAGTAAGAATGAACCTGAATCTATGTGACATGTTCTTCAGAAATCTAAAAAAATTATACGCAATTAATACTTTTGTAGCCTTGTTATCGGTCAGGAACACAGTGTGTGTGAGTGCGTGTGTGTGTGTGTATATACATATATATGTATATACCTATACACACACATATACACAAATGTACAGATATATATATACACGTATACATGTGTATGTGTAAATATCAGTATCTATTTAGATGTGTATTTTTATGAATTTTTTTCTTATGTGTACATCTTTGTGAAATGAAATATGGTATATGTAGAAATCTTATGTAACTTCCTATGAAATTTTGTATGGTATTTATGAAAAAACTAAAGTTTCTTTCATTTTTGCAGCCTAGAATATACAAAATAACATCTCTTATTTAAGCTGGTTTAACCCATGCATATATTATATGTATATACATGTCTGCGTTTTCTGTACTGTAACATTCCAAAGAGCTTAGCAACTGTCAAAGAGAGGATGGAATGTTGTGGCAACAGAAAGAAATGGGACGGATCTGTGTGAGACCTCATGGATGTTTTTACATATTTCTTAAGGCTGACATTCTGAAACCAGTGCAGTTACAAATGAATAGTTGAGACCCACCCAAGGATAGGAAAGCCACTTGATTCTGGGCTTTTAAAAAAATCAAGCTAAGAAAAACTCGGGGAACTTCTGTAAGTTCAAAAGCAAGTAAAGAGTTTCTGTACACGAGAACCTGATGAAAATTCAAAATGAATTCCTTTTAAGCAAACTTTAACTCAAGAATCTTAAAAACAAAACTTATTTAAACTTCATTTTAAATCTCATGGCCTTGAGGACTTGCTTGTTCTCTGAGTTCTGAATCGAACTTTTCTCCTCTTCTTGCCTTCCCATCGGCCACGGTGCCATTTCTGTACCCAGCTCCTGATGGACTGGGTAACTGTGGGCCAAAAGATTAGCAGAGTTCAGGTTTGTCTAACATCTCTGCAATTTGAGGACAGCCTGTCTCCACTGAGGTCTTACCCTCAGGCTTCACTGTGGGGTGGAGGTGACCCCATATTCTTGAAGGCTGTGCCAACAGAACACTAGCTCTCCAGGCTTTGAGGGTGGGCCTGGCCACAAATTGTATGTTTGTCCTCCGAAAGCCGGCCTCTCTTGGTTTGCAGAGGCTCCCCACCAGACTGGCTGCAGGGCGAGGAATCATCCAGCCACCACGCCTCTTCAATACTGTCTCCAGAGAGTAGGAAGGGTTGGAGTCAGGGGAGGGGCAGCGGCCACACCAATGACTTCCCAGGCCTGACTGAAGGTTGTGGGGCAGGATGTAGCCCAAAGGCGTCTGCCTGCCCTGGGCCCAAGGGAGTCTGTAGGGGTACAGCCACTGCCAGGGCACACACAGAGTGCCAAGGATCTCTTCCTGAGCCCAGACACCAAATGGTCCTTGGCCATGAGACGTCTCCTCGAGTGGCTGCCATGGTTTTGGTAAGACTCCTCACCAAAAGCAGCCTCCGTCACAGAACATCTGAGCCAAGACTTGGACCGTCCGGCAGCTGAATGTGGAATTGTCAGGCTGGTTTCCTGTAACACTATCCCAACACAGTCAGTGCCATCATTCGGCATGCTGCACATGATCGGTCCCAGGATTAGGCCCGCCATTCAAAACCACAAAGTAGGAGTGTGAGTGGGTGCTCACCCCATGAGTCATGGCCGTGGCAGCTTGGAAGGATGCCTCCACCTCAGAAGCTGTCAGGGAGAAGGCTCTCCTGCACTCCACGGGAACTGTCACCCCAAGATGTTCCCTGGGCCCCATCTCAGCTCCCCCCAAAGAAGTCACCAAGTCCAAGTTTAAAAACAAATCCTGGTTTCTGGAAGCAGAACCATGCAGGAGATGGTGAGGGAAAGGAGAGACATTTCCATCTAAATACTGATGCTGAGGCTTAGAGTTTTATGCTGTCAGGAATGGGGTCCGGTGAAGGAGACACTAATCAGGGGTAAAAATCCCAGATCTAGAAACAACTCTGTGCGTGTAGCAAGGCCCCCTCTCTCAGGCTGAGGTTCCTCATTCGGTGACAGGAGACAGGTGACAGGGCTTGGTGGGCTCTACAAGCCCCCGTTCAGCTCCAAAGGAACTTCACACAAACCCGCTGTTGCTGGGGGCCAACAGATATCAAATTAAATTAATCACATATTAAATTTAAAAAATCATAACACTTCTCCCTGAAAGGACAATTTTCTTGATTAGAGAGTATCAGGGGCCCAAACGCATAAATGGCCACAGTACCATTTGAGTAAAAAGAAATATTTCTTAAAAACGCAAGATGACTGCACGTGTATAGCCTGTATCAGACTGCTTGCCATCTTGGGGAGGACGAAAAATTTGGAACTTAAAATCTTCTAAAAAATGGTGAACAGTATTTTTACATGTAATTAGAAAAAATAAAATAAATAAAAGAGGGAAGATTAATGTAAGAGACACATTTTGTTTCATATGTAAGTTGTATTTCACAAAAGTTGTCTGTAAGTTCAATTTTTATACAGAACAGTCTCTTAAATGGACTTAGGGGAGCACTGACCATTAAAAATAAACTATGAAATCACCACCTAATTCATCTTTTTCTGTAAATCCCAATTTTCTTATGAGATTTGTTTAAATCTAGGAATATCTGTGTACAGAAAGGCATTTAGACAACCCTATAGCTAAAAAGTTAAAAAAAAGATCCCTTCCGTACTGTTACACACACACACACACACACACACACACACACACACACGCACCCCCATCCAAAAGGGGCACCCTAATTTTGCCTGGCTTCCATTAAAATGGCGCCACCATAAATTCTTATTATCTTGGCTCAGTGAACACAGAGTCCATTGAAGAACAACAATCCCTCCAAGACCACATGTGTGTGTCTGGACACTTCACAGACGTCAGAAGAATCCCCTCCTTCTCTGATCTCCCCTCTTGCCTCCAAATTCTGGGCCCTGAATGAGGAGGGCGAGAGGAAAAAAGGTTCTAGTCTGGTCCAACTAGAGCCACAGCAGGGACTCCTCTCCTGCGAGGGTTTGAGAAAGCCCAAGGAGCCCTGAAGAACCACAACAGATTCAGAATTCCAGTTGTCAGCCCTTGGACAGACCTCTCTGGACACCAGGCTCAGTGGGTACTAACGCCCCTTTTGCTCTAGATCTGTGACCCTGTGCCCTGTGTGTCTTTGGGCAAGTCACTCGCTCTCTGTGGGCCCAGACTGCCCCGTGTGTAAAATGATGGTTACGTACTTGGAATCAGGCCAGAAGGCTGGACTAGATAACGCCTCATGGTCCCTTCTGGACCTAAGATCAAAGACACCATCAACACACTGATGCTGCCCACCCTCCCAAGGAAAGCTAACGTCAGGTGTGCTCCACCCGGAGAAGATGTTTCCTGTTGACGCAGAACATCAAGGAAGAGGAAAGGGCTGAGGAAAAGCCATTATGACCTAGGATCTAACTGGAGTTGGCTAAAGTACCTTCAAGGCCACACTCCACCCCCGGCATCATCCTTAAGGGAAATCAAGGTAGAACTGGCTGCCAAAGGTGCCTTCCCTCCCCCCTTGCCTTCTTTTCCCTCCCCTCCCCCATTCCCCACCCATGTGCCTGCACAATCCAACCAGTCACTGATCTGTGGCTAATTGATGCCCTGGAGGAGGATGCAGCACCTTCTGTGGCCAGTGTTTCCAGTTTCTAAATCATCAGGGAAGTGTCTCTGGCCAACTTCCAGCAGTGCACCTTCTGATCAAACACTTGGGCTCTCAGACAAATGTCGCAAAAGGCCCACCACAAGGCTGGGAAGCATCAAAAACTGGGGGGAGCAGGCGTGGCTAGACCAGTCCAGCACGAGAACAGTGGCTGTGGACTACCATGGTAATAGCTTTCAATATCCAGGATAAGTCAGAGGATCTGGGTTCAAACCCTACCTTAACCACAATACTACTGTGGGTACAAAAGGGCTGGGCTGTGTGGCCTCTAGAGTGCTCAAGCCCTAGAAGGCTGCAGGGAATCCTAGATGAGCAGTGCATCCTCCAGAGTTTATCTTAATTATTCCCACCGGGGGAAAGAAGTAGAAGAACATTTGTTTTCCAGGTTATGCTATATGGCTGGAAGGTCAATCCACAGAGCCTATCAGCTTCCAGACTTTGGACACACTGCAAAGAGATGATGACCGAGCTGGGTCCAGAACTGAGAGGGAGAAGAAAGGGTGGCCAAAAGGACACAACCCTTCTGAGAACCCCAAACTTCTTCCTGAGACCAAGGCCCAGTCTTTCTTGATGGACAGCAGGAATGGCATCAACACCAACTAGAATAATTCCACCCAGAAATTAAACCAATGTAAATTTACTGCTACAACAAGGAGACCCCACAAGAACAGAAAGTGTCAGTCCACATTTGACTTATTTGAAGAACTCTAAAGTCCATACAAGGTGAGAACATAAACTCATCTGTATGATCTTGTGAAGGACAATGGGTGATGATGGGCAGAACCACTTCTCAAAGTAGAGAAAAGCAGTGGAGAACAAAAACGCAAAGAAGCTGGTCAGAATCTGGCCAGGCAAAGCCACTCCAAAGACCTTAGCTTAAAAAGGCCGAGGCCTCTCGCTGCATCCCCGGCCGTCTCCAGGAGTCCTGATCTATGCCTGGCCGCTGGACCAGATGGCTCCTAAGCGACCTTGCACAGCCCCGCCTCACTTAAATGCAATTCACTGGCACATCACGGCACCCCCTCCCTGATGTCACACTCCTCTTCCAGGATGAGGGGCCAAAAACAACAGAAAGAAGACTACAATCATCAGGAAGCTGGAAAAGATCTGCAAAAGTTCTTACAAACATTTCTCCATCAAGACTGTGGAATCACCACACTTGGACCTTGGTATCAGTCACCAGGGTGTTTACTGAAGGAAAAACGGCTTTAAAGAAAAAACAGGGGGGGGGGGAGGGGGGAAGAGAAACAGCCAGATTACATCCAGAATAGAGGGAAGAGATGTGCCCTGGGGCCAACAGAATGGCCAAGGCATTGAGGGCCTGACTTCTAAGACATCTAAAGGAGCGGAAAGATGTGGACTAATAATAATGATAACAATGATAACACCACGTGCCGGGCACTGCGCTAAGCACTTTACACTTATTACCTCACTGGATCCTCACAAGAATCCCACTTTACAGATGAGGAAACTGTGGCAGACAGAGAGTAAGGGACTTGCCCAAGGTCACAGAGCCAGTAAAGTGTCAGAGACTGGATCTGAACTCAAGTCTTCCAGGCTCCAGACCTGACTTTCTATAAGGTGAATACCGACGATGTAGAAAAAAAATAGCGTGCCTTAATCACAGAAAACCAAGACAAAAATAGCCGCCAACAAGTCCACGTGTGACCTCCACGTAAATCACGGGTATCCTCAACGAGGGCACTGGGGGGAAAGCAGGCTTTCACGACGGTATCCACCAAGAGACCCACAACAGACCGGGAGACGTAGAGATCTACGATTCAGCTGCGCTGGCTGTCTGCTGATACAGAAGAGCATCTGACCCAGGAAAACAAACAGGCTTTGACAGTGAGGCATCTCCCACCCAGATAGCATGATCCACCAAGATTCCTCGGAAGATGTCACAAGAAAAACAACCCAGTTCCATGACCTTGTGATAACAAGCATCAGGCAAGTGCTCAGACGGAGAGATCCGCTGGCCAACAGCATCCCCGTGACGGAGAAGATCCTGCAGAGGGATCCAGGCTGACAAGCAGCTCTGTGGCTGGTGACGTCGTCTGGGTGCTCCTGGCTGCAGATGACATTTTATGGACTAAGTCAAGCTGCAAGACGTGGCGGGGCCTCCTGGGAGAGATCTGGGATCCCTCAGAGGAGCTTGGCCTCTCCACCCAAAGGAAAGACCAAATGAAGGAGGAATGTCTCCTGACCAGATTTTAGTATGTGTATGCGTGTGAATATAAACATGTACATGTGTGGGTATAGATGTATGGATGCATGCACGTACGGATGGATGGATGGGAAAGAGAACACACAAGACTTAGCTGGACCCAGACCAGGAAAGAGCAGTCTGGATGAGCACTGTTAGTGAACTCCAGCTTCCCATTGCAGCCAAGGTTCATCTTTTCAACACAAGCACTTCAGCAGGGCTGCCACACACAACACTCTCACTGCTTTGGAAAAACAAAGACTGAGCAAAGTGGGCGATGGAAAGACATGTGCTGGGTGGGAGCAGGCTACAACCCATAACCTAGGGGGAACGCCAAAGAGTAACAAGAGTAAAGCATGTTATCAAAGAATGACATGGTCAGGCCCACGGGAAGGGAGGTAGCCATGGGGAGACCCACCATGGGGAGCTTCTGTGAGGTCATGCAAGAGTCAGTCACCCAGGATGGGCAGGCTTGGATGGGCTGAGATCACTGATCTATTTAAACATCTGAGCATCTGGGGTTATTCTATGTCTGTGAGTCACAGAACACCTCAGTCTCCAAAGAACTGATGACCCCCTGAAGAAGGGCACTAGAGAGGCTGATGGAGGGCATGAGCAGGCTGTAACCCATGACAAAAATGGGATTCCTATGTAAAGACCACGGAAAGGTGGTCATCTGAGGAATGTGTGGCCAGAAACGAAGCTGGGGTGGTCACGACGCAATAGGCTGGCTGCATAGACCACCGTGTAGGGGACGCCATGGACAAGGGTTGGGCCCTCTGTCCTATTAATGGAGAGCATTCCTACGCCAACAAGATCATGGATCCCCTGGAGAACGCTGATGAAAAAAAAATTAAGTATAAATCCTCTGATTAAGATCATCAAATCACAGCAAGATGGCACCTAGAGGGGACACTAGAGATCAGTTGGCCCAAGTCTTATTCCACGGATGAGGGAACCGAGGGTCATTAGCTTGCTGACTTGTCCGAAGTCACACAGGCAGTCGGGGGCACAGCTGAGAGCACGGCCAAGTTTTCCTGATTGCCAATCCGGGGCTCAGTCTGGAACAGCATGCCGCAGCTCTCAGATGGCTGTCTTCACTGTTTACCCATTCTGGATAAATGCTTTATCAATTACTTCCCATGAATTGATTCTCTCCCCATTCAACAAGCTGCAGTGGGTGTGCAGCAATGCAAAACCACATTTCAAGTGACAAAATCACTACACCTGGCACGGTGCCTAGAACACAGTAGGCACTTAATTAATGTTTAATGATTGACTGGTGCCCAGGTGAATGGTTAAAATGTACGCCTAAAACCCAAAACCTCATGGCTTACATTAAAAGATTATTTTAAAGGGGATTTTACAGAAAAGAGTAAACAAAAAATAAAGATTTTTTTCAAATGCCTCTAAAGACGCCACTGCATACAGTTGAATTTATCATTTTCACTGCTGTCTGTCATAACAATGACAGCCAATAAGGCCAAGAGAACCTTTCTTTTGAGACAGCCTAAAATTAAGGTACTTTTCCTTTCATTTATGATCGTTAGGGCCTGGAGCAGCTGTTCTCGAGGTGACTCCCCTGTCTGTACAGACGTCCTTACACAGCTGTCTTCTCTGGGGTAGGTATGATGGGGATGCCACCCAGTGGGTCAGCCAGGAGGCCAATGAGCCCTCCATTCAAATCCTGCTTCTCAGCTGGGCCGTGTGACCCTGGGGAACTCTCCCCGACTAAGCTGCACACCAGCAGCAGATCTGCACTGGGGGGCATTTCCCTGGCAGCAGCGTGGACAAAATTAGAAATGTTCCCTCCCCCACGCCCCCCCCCAAAAAAAAGCATGAAAAGGGACAGTTTGTTTACCATCTATCTCCCTCACAGAGATAAAGAATTCTTCCCAACTGTGGCTGGGTGTGGTCCACAACCACAGACCAACACAAGTTCAAGATGTGGTGCTTGTTTTTTAAAAGATTGTCGGTACGTTTATTAATTTACTTTAGATAGAAAATAAGTTGTCAAGGGAGTTTCATGGTGATTTCTTCCACACTTAATGGTTCTATGAAACTTCCCAAGACAGCCTGGGTCAATGCTGCTCAATCATGTCAGTAAATAAGAACCGGCCAGAATCTCACTTTGGCCAGTCACAAGTGAGTGGCCCTCGCTGATGGAGCACGTGTTTTACCAGCAGGTAAAAGGTACCAGAGCTGACAACTGAAATTAACTGAAATACGAGGCTGTCCCAAAAGTCTGGGTGCTGTTTGAAGTCGGAGCTTTAGGCTGCACTCAGACTTCCGGGACATCCTGTCCATCAGATCACACCTATTCACTTCTTTCAAAGCACCCAGAGGTGTGGTTGCCACATTACCACTGGCAGAGTTTGTGACACTTGGCTAAATACCCTCCACCTTCTGATGAGTACTCATACAAAAACCATGGCATCAGATCAGTCATGCTGTACCGATGAGTCATCAGCTCTCCCCTGGATTAGTTAGTAACTGCTGGGCTAATATGTTCTAACTAACTTGGGTTGCTGTGTGAAAACAGTCCCGTAGGAAACGACCTGGGGGCTGGGGGGAAATCACACGGAATCGGCAAGCGGCCAGCTGCAGGCCCAAACCCTCACAGCCGTTTCTTGAGAAACTATGCCACGACAATGGCCATTTTTCTTCTTTCGGTGGCAGCTGGTAAGCAATCCAAACCACAGAGAAGCAATTCCCTTCAAATGAACAGAAACCAGCCAGACACTTCTCTTCCAAAGCCCTTTGTCTATCTCATTTTGGCCCACAAATTTTTCTCCCCCATTAAAGAAAACCAGCCAAGGTAGCACCGCCTTATTTCCTTCCATGCTTATCACTAACGACATCACCATATCGCTGCGAACAGTTGGTTAATTAATTTGTACCCCCATCTTCTGGCAGGCTGCCTCTGCACAGCAGAGCAAAAATAATTACATTAAGCTCAAGCAGGACCAGCCTCACCCTCTTTTTCTTTTCAAAATTTCTTGTTGTCAGAGGGTTCTTTTTCTTTAATGGGTGTCTGATCCATAGAATATTACAAATTAGATTAAAATCATTTAAAAATAATAATATTCCAGCTTTTTAATTTAGCAGGAAAAGGACTACGGAGTATTTAGTTAGGGTAGGGTGGGGGGGAAGTGTAGCCAGCCAGCTCCAGGGCACAAAAGATGAGATGGGAGGGCTCTCCTCACCCAGCCAAACCCACTTTCTGCTAAGCATAGACCTACACCTTTTCCATCAATCCAAGCTAGTCAAAGATTATAATGCACAAAGCACCACTCCCTGAGAAGGAGCAGGAGCTCGGCTGGGCAACCTGGCCTCAGGAAGATTACCATCTAACCAGAAAGCCCAAACCCAGACACAGAAAGGCCCTAACAAAGAGAATTGGCCACACTGGCTTCACAAAATACATCATTTCATCTGATCAACATGGGTGAAAATCAGTACCAGGAGAGTCTGCCTTGAATGACAGTTTAGTGACTCAAGCACTAAAAAGACGTGACAGAGGATGTCACCTCTGTGGTGGTCCCAGCTGTCTGTTCCATGTACACACCAGTACACATCGCGTGACTGTGATATATTATTACCAGAAGAAGAGGAGATTTTTGTTGTTGTTTCTGACTCTGTGACCCCATTTGGGGTTTTCTTGGCAAAGCCACTGTTGTGGTTTGCCATTTCCTTCTCCAGCTCATTTTCACAGATCAGGAAAGTGAGGCAAACAGTGACTTTGCCAGGGTCACACAATCAGTAAGTGTCCAAGGCCACATTTGAACTCCAGAAGGGCAGTCTTCCAGATTCTATCCACTGTACCACCTAGCTGCCCCAGTGTCTAATGACAAGGGGTCCCACAGCAAAAGTGGGCACAGCACTTAGAAACCTGAACCTCCAAACTTCCCCTGACTCTTGCTGCCTCCCCCCAGAAGCATCTCAAGCCTATTCCTCCTTCCTGCGTGACCTCTCAGAGCTGGAAACAAGAGCACCAGGATGTCTTAATCACCACGGCTCTTCAGTCTCCTGTTTTTCTACAATCCTCTTCTTTTCTGAGTGCTCCTTGTTAAATAAAATACAACAACAATGCAAAAGAACAAGGCAATTCTTTCTCCCTGCTTCTTGTCTTCCCAGAAACAGTGGCCCAGATCAGAACAGTATGAGCCAGAGGCACAAACTCACTCACTGGCAAGAAGGGGATGTAGGAGGTGGGAAAAAGCTGCCCACATGGCACCATGATGCCAAGATGCGAGGATGGGCGGTGGGGTGGAGCGGCTGGTCCCTCCTCTCCTTTCCTTCAGAAGGAATCCAGATCTATCTAAGTCTAGGAATGCAAACAGAACTCTTGTAATTAGCTGCAGGGAAATTAGGATAATTCATGAATTTCAAAACAATGACGCAGCATCATTAGCTTTCACATGTGAAATGTGACTTGTGAATATACCAAGCAATTTCCAACTACCTTTGAAAAACTGCAAGTTGTAGCCGAGAAGCAACACACTGCAGGCCTAGAAAAATGTCCGGCTCCAAAATGAACCAGTCCTCCATGCATTAATCCTTAAGTAGTGAGAGAAACTTAATCAGCCTTATTACTCAATCAGGACCAAGCAGGGCTCATGCAGTTTGCACGGCAGAGAGACAGTCACATATTTATTTACTGTGATGATCCTGAAAGATCTATCTTTTACTGAGAGGGGGTGGAAGGGAAGGAAATTGCTATAGCAGAAATGAATTTTTTGGTAAAGAACAGTGGTCTGGAGTTATTTTTATGATCTGTTCCTTCGACAGTCCTAAATCCTGTTATGAGATGTACCACTTACTCATCACAGGCTTTTGCAAGAGTCATCTCTCTTTAGAGGAATTTCAAAACAGAATTTTCCACTACATGAGTTAAATTACGGGTCAGGCCTTGTAAAGATTCGAGTTGGCTAATTTCCTCAATGATTGATATCATCAGATGAGAGCAGCAGCATAATATCAAAATTCACCTTTGCCCAATCCCACGACCGGGGAGACAGACCTTTGTGGCTGACCCCATTGGGGCACAGCGGATGTTTGTTTACAAACATTCTGTAAGCATCTACTACATTCTAGGCCCCATGGTGGGTGCTTGGAGACACCAAGACAAAAACGGTACTTTGTGCCGCATTCAGGAAGCTGGTAATCTCCTAAAGACTAACTACAGGACTGAGACAGACAGACACAAACAGTCAGGATTTGTGAAGGGAGGAGTAACTGGAGTTCAGGGGCCAAGTGGCCCAGGAGGCCTTTCCTGGTCCCCCCAGAAGCTAGTGCCTTCCCATTCAAGGTCTATACCACTGGAATGGATGCTCCTTGAGGACAGGGGCTTTTCACTATCTTTATGTCCTATAGATGTTTTTCTGTCTCTCATCTTTGGCACAGTGATCCAGCACATAACAAGTATATAATACAGGTCTTTTGGTGGATTGATTATCAAACAGTGAGGAGGAGCGGGAGGCATAGGATTGAGATATGTTTTTAATGCTAGAAAATGACAAGAAGGTGGTAAGTAGTGACCCACCAGCACCCACGTGCAAGCCCTTGCCTTAACCCAGCTGTTCCCATTCCTTCGGCATAGGCAGTTACTGAACCAAAAAGCCATGACTCGTTCCCAAAGCATGTGGCCTCCGTATTCTCCCTATTTCTGGCAACTTGGTGTTCTTAACCAGAGGTGAGGCCTGGGCTGGAGTGTGGACAGACATCCTGCCTCCACTGGGAGGGCAAAAACTCCATCTATCCAGAATGCAGAAACTCTAGCCAACAGTTCAGATTTTAGTTTAACCAGAACCAGGCATGTTCTTCTGAACCAAGCCCACACCTGTACTGAAGTACAGGAAATGCCAAGAGGGTATTAATTAAGTGCCTGCTCCATGCTGGGCAGTCCCAGAGCAGTGTGGGGAGGCCACTGGACAGAGCTATCCCTCTGTGCTTACAGCTTCCCTGTCATTGGTGACAGGAAGTCCCTATCTTGCACACAAACGTGTTCCCAAACCGCTCAGTGGCTGGCTGTTTCGAAATCAGAATGTACTTTCTCATCAACACAACGTTACAAATGGCAGTTAGATTCCCACAGCTGCCCACAGATAACTCACTGTACCTGAAACATGAAAAAGGGAGAAGCCCTAAAGCGCACTGACACTGTAAGGGCTTAGCTTAGACTTTCAGATGACCAGGGCCGGCAGGGACCTGGAGACAGACTAGCCCCATGCCCTCCATCTGCCTGGCAGGCCCAGGGGCCCATGTGACTGGGTCTATCACACGGCCAGCAGGGGCACAGAGCTGGGCCAGACACTCTGCCCAGGACACTTCCCACTCAACCCACCAGCGCCAATTCTATCACAGATACACTCCTAGGAGCCAGAGCCTCCTCCCTCACCGTGTGCCTTGGACCCTCAGAGTGGAGCCCCAGCCTGCCAGCCTGCCCCTGGGCCAGATGCCCTCCCCAGGCCCTGCTTCTCTGTTCCTCCTATGCTGTGTCTTTCCATTGGAGTAGAAGCTCCCTGAGGGACTGCCTGCACAGTGGCTGGCCTGGAAGGGACCTTGGGTATTAGGAGGTGGTGGAGGACGGTGGAAAGAACCTGAGCCAGGGCTCTGTAACAAAAGGGCCTGGGTCCAAATCTCACCCTTCACACTTACTACCTGTGTGACCTCAGACATGTTACCTAACTTCCCTGGGCCTTGGTATCCTTGGACTGGTTGGAAAAGATGGCCTCTGAGGTTCCTTCCGGCTTTCGTTCTATGACGTCTGATCCGGTCCCATTCCCTCCTAGTACGGATGAGGAAACAGAGGCCCAGGAGGTGTGGCTTGATCAAACCTTTGGGGCCAGTGAAGATTCACTGTCCATCTTTATTTGATCTTTAACCAGCCCTACAATGAAGGAAAAGCCCACTCAACCATCACACATGGAAGGCCTACATTTGAGGTCAGAGAGCAAAGAGAATCCTCAGAGCACAAACATGGCAGCAAGAGAGAGGAAGACTCACTGGAGCCAGCCCCCCAGAACCTGGAAAGAGGATGCACGGAGTGTGCGGTGGGCTCGGCTGCCAAACCTCTCTGGTTGCTTGGGTCTCTGGAATTCAGAGCAGTGAATCAGATGCAGGTCTAGAAGGCTGGACTTGGGGGGTTCAAATCCCTCCCTAAACCTCAATCTCCTCCCATGCTGAAGAAGATGCCATGGCCTCAGAGGACATGAATAGACAGAATAGACAGAAAGTGCCTTCTAAGTCTTAAAGTGCAGTGGAAAGGTCATTTCTGTCAATGGGAGGAAGCTAGAGGTGCCAACTTATGTGGGGCTAGTGATGGGCCTCAGGGGGTGATGGCACCAGTCCTTTGTGGTATCACCTGTCACTTCACAAGTACCCCCCCTGACTGCCATTGGGGCTGTCACCGGCATTCGAGATGCATTTGCGGGGCTTACAAACAGAACAAAGAGAGGCAGGCACAGGATACTTTAATAGCTCAGTGTTGGTCTGGAAGGAGATCCCAAGGGAGGGCCCCAGGCAGGGGGATGGCAGATTTAGGCAACAATGACGTACTTGTCAAATATGCAGATGAGTTAGCATTGGCAGGATGGCTATCACTAGAGGATAGCACCAGGATTCAGAAAGATCTCTGACAGGCCGGACCCTGGGGCTGAATCTAGTCAAGTGAAATCTGACACGAGCAAATCAACAAATGTAAAGTTTTATGCTTGGGTTCAAAAATTCAACCTCAAAAAGCCTGAGAAGCACAGTCAGAGAACAGTTTGTCCAACAAGGAAACGGGCATCTTAGCAGACAGCCAGCTGAGTGTGAATTAGCGGTGAGATGCAAGTTGGCTAACCTTGGGCTAAGACTCGAGGAGGACCCGCTTCTCTGAAGAGGCTGAGGGTCAATCAAGGAGCATTCATTAAGTGCCCACCAGCTCTGCCCCACCTGACCACGGCTCCAGTTCTGGACACTGCACTCTAAGAAGAACACAAGAAGGCTCGGAGAGGAATATGGTGTGAAGAATCGTAACCCTAGCAAAGCACCTTACTTATGTTATCCCATTCGATTCCCACAGCCCTCTACTGTAGGCTCCACCATGGAGAGCGACCTTACAAGATCAGGTTAAGTGACCTGCCTAGGGTTACACCGCCAGTAAGTCTCTGAGGCAGGATCCGAACTCACATCTTCCTGACTCCAAGTCCAACATGGTATCTAGGCCACCCAGATGCCTCAAGAAAGAGCTGGCTGACTCCAGCTGAGCTCAGAAGGCAGAAACAGAGTGACCAAAGCCACAGAAGCCTGGCCTATCAGTGAGCGTTTCCCTTAGAGGCCAGGGGATCCCTCTCCCCGGAGGTCTGTGAGCAGAAGCGGGAGGACTACTCATCAGCTGTTCTTGGGATCCCCTGGGCCTAAGCATTGCATGAGGGGGCTGCTGGAGTCCCCAAGAGGCCTGGAGTCTGGGAGATTGTTCTCCAAGGTCACTGGGCAGAACATCACAGAAGAGGAGGGGGCTGAGAAGGAAGGGCAGGTTAGTGTGAGAAAGAAAATTAGCGCAGAGGCCTGGAAGAAACCAGGAAACAGGGAAAGCTGGGGTTCTCCTGGGGGGATGAGGAGGGGGAGGGGAGAGGCTGAGATGGGCACTTCCTCATGCTGGCCGCCAGGTGGTGCTACTGACCCCAGACGATGGGGGGGGGGGGAGGAGGAGGAGGAAGGAGAGGTTTTACGTGGCCTCCCCTCTGATGGAGCCAAAGCCAATTTTCCATACCACAAACTGAATTAGACTCAGCCATTATCGCCCACTTCTCACTAATTAACCCTTGATCAAGCTAACAAGTTGCAGTACTTAAGCACGGGGCTTACAGGGCTTTCCTCCTCGTGTCCCTGGTGGAGGCTACAGTGGCCACAGCGGATGGGCAAAGCCCACGTACCAGGCCCAGGCCCAGGGAACCAGCAGCCCCAGCAGTCTGACCCCCAACCTCTAAAGGACATGGGAAGCTGCCAAACCTTTAAAGGTGGGGGGCTCCCCTGAAGCCCCCCACCCTTGTGCCCAGACACAGGGATAATTATGGCCAAGTCCTTTCCTCAGAAGATGTAAAAAGGCCGCTTGCTCGCAGAGGGATTCTATTACAAGATGTTTTCATCAGACAAATAAAGACTTGAGTAATGAAGCCAAACCAACCGCTTGCGAGACACATTCCCTGCATGCTCCCTAATTACCTTTTCACAGAACTGACAGCATTTAAAATTTCCTGGGGATTTAGTATAAAAATAAGAACCTGATACCTTTTAAAATGGAGAGTGAGGGCTGCCTCTACCAAATTCTATGCAAATCACACAAGGAGCCAGAGCCTGACCTCCCAAAGCCACCCTCTCTCTGGGATGCAGAGCCACCTCTTCAAGGCTAAAAATGCCAGCCCCCAGCCAGGGGACCAAGGGCTGCTCGAGGCAGACACCATGGAAAGCCACTTGACAGACACTTATCTCACAGGATGGGAGAGGGCAGCATCATTTTTATTATCTCCACTTTAAGGATGAGGAAGGTAAGACTGGAAAGAGGCCAAGTGACTGGACTAGGGCCATACAACCAAGAAGTGTGTGAGGCAGGATTGAACTCGAGTCCTCCTGACCTCGCGTCCAACACAAGTCTCCTGGACTGGAGCAGGTTTTGTTTTTAAAGGTAATTTTAAATTGCTATTTGTTTTTTACTTTTCCAGAATTTCTCCCACTTATTTCCCACTTCCACCCTCTCCCAAGGAGTCATCTCATAACAAAACAGTTTAAGAAGAAAAAGCAAAAGGGCAAGATTGGAAAGAAAAAAAGCAAGAAAGCCAAGAAATGGAAAAATGTAGGCAGCAGAGCTCCCAGTTCTGGGAGGATCTTCCTGGGGACTGTCCTGGTAGCTGGGCAGCCTTCACTTCTCAAGGTTTGGAGCTTCCTCTTTCGAGATGGTCACTTTTTCTGTTTCCTTCGCTCTGTACCCAAGCATACATGCTTACTGGCATCCATCATATTCCGTGCCGTTTCTGTCAGACTCTGTTTAGCCATTCCCTCACTGAAGGGAAGTCTCTATTTCCTATTCTTTGCTACCACAAAAAAAATGGATGCTAAAATACTTTGGCAGAGAGATTTTCTTCTCCTTAATGATTACCTTGGGGTATATATAACCCAAGGAGTGGAATCTCTGGTTCAAAGAGTGTGGCCATTTTAGAAAATTTATTTCTGTAATTTTGAATTGCTTTCCAAAATGGATATGCTAACTCACAGCTCCACCAACAATGCATGAGCACATCCATCTTTCTACATCTCCAACATTGATTAGTCTCGATTTCTGTCATCTTTGCCAATTTACCAAGTGTGAGATGAAACCTTTGGGTTGTTCTGATTTGTATTTCTCTTATAATTAGTGCTATGGAAGACTAGAGGGTCTTAAACTTTGTGTGATAATAAAACCTATAGACCTCTTTTCAGAATACACGTTTTTCAATGCATACAACACATACAACTACAAAGGAAACCAATTACACTGACATAGTCTGTAGACTGGATGACTGAAATCATGTACTGTCTAGGGCAAGTCTAATAGCTAGTCATTTCAAAGTAGTGCCGAGTATAAATGGTATTTTGAGATGTGCAGTAACTACAATGTGATAGGAAAAGATCTCTGATTTCTATGGATTGGAAAGCCCGAGGTATTGCTAATATGACTGTGGTTTGCTGCCTACATGCATAACTGAAAGAAATGCTAAATCTCAGCAAGCCATCAGTGAAAAGAAAGACATTTTTTTTCCCCATCTAAGTTTGCAGACCTCCTGAAATCTATCCACAAACTCCTTCAGGGTCAGTGGTTGCCAGGCTAAGAAGCCCTGCCCTAGACCAGGCTGCTCTCTGCTAAACTGGAAAGGCTTCAAGCCTGGCACTAATGACCAATACCAAGCACTCGACTAGCTAAGTTCAAAGGCGCTCATTGCTAGTGGGATGCCCATCCACCAGGTAATAAATTATTTGTTCATAGCGACCCATTCAACAGCTAGGAGGTGCTAGGAGGCGCCCCAGTACACCAAGCACTCAGTCTAGAATCAGGCCAAAATGGCCCTTGGTCCTGTGCTTCTGGCTCAGGGACGGTAGAATGGGTCACAGGGGTGCTAAGACCCTTTACAAATACTCATTTAATTCCTATCCTTTTAAAAGGACAAGAAAGGTTAGTTCTGTGTTCCCCAGCCCACTCCCCAGGCTAACAGATGCAGGAGAAGAGAGGCCGTCTAAAAGGTGCAGCCACATGAAAGAGCAACTCACAGGGTCTCCCTGGAGGAGGGGACAAAGTGACTTCATCGGGGGCACAAGAGTTTGTGTGGGAGCCTTGATCTTGCCTTGGACCATTCAAAGAGCTTCCAGGAGTCAAGCAGACCTGGGTTAAGTGTGAAATGGTCCAAGGACTCTCTGGAGACTGGGCCTCTGGGGCACCTGCCCCCTGTCCATGTGGGACAGTCTGAGGATAGTTCTTGAGTTAGGGTCCATAAACTAATTTTTTTAAAAAAAGGTTTTGATAACTCATTTCACAATAGTTTTCCTTTTTAATGCTGTGCATTTTATCTTATGTATTTGGAAATCTTGTTCTGAGAATGGGTCCACAGGCTTTACCAGACTTCTCAAAGGACCTCTAACCCAAAAAGATTAAGATTCCCCATTCTAGGTCCTTCATCTTGGGTGCCCATTACTGGACCGGGACACCATCCCTCTGCTAATATGGCCTGAGAAGGATAAAAGGGGACGAGGCTTCAGGCCCAGAAAGCAGAAATATTTTCCTCCAAAACAAAGTGGACAGGCATAGGACACAGGAAACACTGAATAGTATCACAGAAGAGTAAAAATGACCACCTCTTGACAGGCCAGAGATGAGAGGCTACTAACGTGGGAGTTATTTCAGCACGCATTTGTCTAAGGACTATCAGAACTGGTCAGAGCAAAGGTCAAGCTTAACAATAAAGCAGAAGGAAAGATCAGGTGGGAAGAAGCTGTCTGCAATCCCAGCAGCTCCAGTGTGACCTAGCTCCTGACCCTGATAACAGCAAACACCTAAATGAAGACATGGACTTCCATGACCAACATTTCTTAGAAAAGCTTGAAGAACACACTACAATCCCCACAATGAACGAGCCAGGAGCCCGGAAACGACACCAGGCATAGAGTAAGAGCACGTGGCCGAGCCCGTTCAAATGTACTTCAATTCAACCAGCATTTACCGAGCCCCCAGCCGTACGCCAAAGCCAAAAAAGGCAGCAGGCCTCGCCCTCAGAAAGCTTCTATTCTATCATGGAACAGCGGGGAATAGAGAGATCACAGATACACAGTTTAAAAGAGAGAGAAAGGTGGAGTAATTTGAGAGGAGGGCAGCAACCATGGGCCCACATACGGCCTCCCGCAGAAGGCAGCGAGTCTGGCAGCCTCCGAGAGCAGCTTCAACAGTCTCCTTGCCAAGGACTGGGTCATGACAGCCCAGCCTCAGCACGATGGGTTAATCATTCTCCCCAATGTTAAGTTCCTACTATGTGCTGGGCATAGTGTTAAACCCTGGCCTGGAGTGCATGCTAACTTGCAAAATGGTATTAAGGGGGTGGGGGGGGAAGATTCCAGCTGTCTAAAGAAAGGGGGAGCCGGAGACCCACCCTGGGAACCCCAAATGATCAAAGGCCTGACGGTGTTATTTCTAGGATTGTGAGGCCAGAAGCTGCTCAGGATGAGATGGGATGGGTGGGTGGCAATCTGCACTGAGAGAGGCAGTCCACACTGAGCAGATCACAGGTCTGGGGAAGTAAACAGTCAGAAGTAGGATAATTTTTTTTCTATTTTTCTGTAATGATCCAAGGTCAATAAACTTTTCTTTCAGCTACTTAATACAGCGCAGTTCCACGGTGTACGAGCTTTGATACAGGCTGTTCCACCAATTTGCCAAGACACTGTTTAGACCGACTGCCCCCTCGTCTGCCATCTTCCCTCCAGGGTTTCGACTGTCCGGCTTCTCTCCAATCAGGGATCAAAAACAGCAAAGGACTCGAACAGCCAACCAACCACCTTAGCTACTTAGCAGCAACCCCCAACCCCGGCCTGGTTCAATGACAGATTACCTGTGATTTTCAATTCTTCCAGTCTGCCATCGCAGCAGATATTCAAATACAAGTGGTCATCTAAACAAGTGTTTCTAAGCAGCTGAAGACAGAAAGTGAAGAAATTGAAGAAATCTGGTATGTCAAATAATTTTGCTGCTAGGTGGTACAGGGGATACAGTGCTGGGTCTGGAGTCAGGAAGACCCAGTTTCAAACCCAGCCTCCGACACGTATGAGCTGTGTGTCCTTGGGCAAGTCACTTCATCTCTGCTGTGAAGTAGGAATAATAACAGCGCCAACCTCAAAGGGTTGTCGTGAGGATCAAATAAGATATTTATAAAGCACTTAGCACACAGGGATATATAAACGCGATTACTGTTATCCAAGTCAAGGATGAAAAATACCAAGATCGGCGTTCTGATCATCCAACACTACTTTATGTATCATTCTAAGTATATTAATTACACATGCTGCAGATTCTACATAAATCTACTCATTATATCGACTGTATGTTCCTCATTTTTAATCCACGAGCCAGGGACCACCCCCTGCCCACCCACACACTTCTGCTATTCAAACACTAACCAACCAAAACTACCCACTTAAGAGTTCTAAAAGTGCCACCTGGAACCTATTGAAAAAACACTTAATTTACACACCAATTATAACAATCACTTGACCAGCAACCCCACACAACCAAACTGTGACTCTGTCAAACCAAACCGAGTCAATCAGCTCCAGGACACTGTAGGTGCTGGATGCTGATCAATGGTCTACAACTGTTTGAAGATGTGGAATTTTAAGAACTGACTTATCTGCTGATATGACACAATCTGTCCCCTCCAAAAAGGAGTGTCCAGTTAAAATGCTGACTTTTCTATTCCTTATTCTTCTCAGCCACAGAAAAGGCTTCTATCTTCCCCCACAAAAACATGATTTTCACACTTTTGGGTTAAAAAGCCAAAACTATGGATAAATATATTATTTCTGCTACTATTATCTAATAAACTTCATTATCTTAATTATCTCTACTGGCACGTCTATGAGTCATATGTTCATTTAGTTTTCTATTTTGTAATTATTGATGAAGAAAAATGGATGGCTCTGAATTTTTTTTTTTACTAGATCTTTTTCACTTGCCAACAATGCGGCATAGATGGATGCCAGGACTTACTAACTCCATTAATCTCCCCAAAAAGGGTATCTCAAATGATTTGTTTTTTACCTGCTGTGTTGGCAGAACTATCTCCGTGAGCATATGAATGAGATTCATTGCTTATTATTAATTAACATCAGACACACATCTTATTTTCAGCAACACCCACGACAATCCATTTTTATGGAATGCTTTTATCTAACCCACAAGTTCTTCAGATGACACATGGCATGTGAACCTGGCAGTCAATAAGAAAGACCCAATCAAAAGGCAGGCTAGGCCAAGAATGATTAAAACAGAGTCTCAAGGTTCAGAAAGAAAATGATGTCTGGGTGCTAGACTTACGGCTGTTTGGGACCCCCAGGAAGACGGCATGGGGCCACCGGACTCCCGGAGACCCTGGGGGACAACTGATAAACACTTTATTTTGCTAATTCCTAGCATTAAAATAATTAGAAATTAGTCCTCTAAACTGGTGGTAAATCATGAGCACATCTCAACTTCGCCCAATGAGTAAAGGCCAAAGAATGGAGAAGTCTTCACACTTGGGGACCGAAGAAGTCTCGAGTCTGGTTTCGGACATCACTGAGGCCTGCATGGCTTCAGCCACCCTGAAATTCATTTGCACCATAGGCAGTGATTCCAAAATCAAACCCATGTTTCTTCACAAGATGGCTCACGGTACTTATCAACAACAGATGCAGAGGCAGCGATGTAACAGGGAAATACAAAACCATTTAAAAATGCTATTACCACAGCACATACCTGGTAGAATTCTGTCGCAGTGAACACCCCAAGAGTGCATGCACATCGAGGTGGCTGGCACTGCCCTTGACCTCATGGTCATTCCTGAAACACTAGCTGCCGGCACACAATCAGCCCTCCTTGTTCAGTGCTCGCGTCCCAAATCTAACATTCTGGGCACTAATTAGCAAAAACTGATGACATACATAGGAACCTGGGCTTAACTGCTGGGACAGAACTCACACCTTCCAGCTAGCTGCCTGTAGGTCCTATCAGGACCAGGAACACTTAACACAGGCCCAAAGCTGTCACCCTTTCACCCAGAGCACGTGAACAGGGGGCTGCGTTTTGTGGATGCCTCCATCAGTCTCCAGTTCAGGCCTGCCCCTCAGGGTTTCATACTTGGGAAAAGAGGGAAAAGGATCTTGGCCCCACCCTATTCATGGCAGCTTGGGAACATCCCAAGGCTCAGAAGCAAGCATGACCGCCTACATTTCAACAAGGCCTCAGAAAGCAAGGAATACCTTAAAGCATGGAGAGAGAAGGAGGTCCTTAACAATCACTACCACGTCCTCCAGACAAAACCAAAACAACCCCTCTTCCAGCAAAATAAAACCAAAAATGCCTGATGTCAACAAAAGGGTGGATTCTGACAGCCATCAATCTAGGTGACTTGATAAGAGAACAAACACAAGGAGTTCTAAGCACCTATTTTCCTGAACAGCATTAAATAAGCAATTTACTAGATTGCAAACATTTATGGGGTTCTATCATAAAATATGTAAAAACAGCAAGTGCAGCATCTGTGCACCTTAATGCCCTACTCTCCATGTTACTATGTCAGGTGTGTGTACTCAGAATCACAGAGAACCCCCAAATAGGCAGAGCTGAGCCCCAAAAGAAGAACTCTGAGGTGGAAAAGGCGCCTTCTATCTGAACTACAAAAATAACTGACATTTTACACGGCGACTTGCAGTTATAAGGGACCCCACATGGGCTGTTCTCCTTGGTCCTTATCTGCTACTTCTTCAGCTGTGTCTCACTCTTTGTGACCCCATTTAGGGTTTTCTCAGCAAAGATACATGAATGGTGTGCCATTTCCTTCTCCAGCTCATTTTACAGATGGGGAAACTGAGGAAGGCAGGGTGAAGTGACTTGCCCAGGATCACACTGCCAGTAAGTGTCTGAGGCCTGATTTGAACTTAGGAAAATGAGTCTTCCTGACTGCAGACCCAGGACTCTAACCACTAGGCCACTTAGCTGCCCACTGGTCCTCATTCTAATAGTCTAAGGCAGTGGTTCTCAACCTGTGGGTCGTGACCCCTTTGGGGGTTGAACAGAAGGGTCACCTAAGACCATAGGAAAACATATTATTTCCAATGGTCTTAGGAGCCGAGCCACTGCTCCTCTCTATCTGTCTCCAAGCTGGTCCGCCCACATGCAGATATGCCCACCTACCAGTGTTAAAGTGTGGCGGCATTAGGAAGGTTGAGAACCACTGCTCTAAGGGCTGCACATTCGAAATGTAAATCCAAACAAGGGGCAGGGGCCCAACTTCTTAGAGAAGAAAATGACCATGATGAATCCTCTTATTACTATATCAATCTTAAGTCACACACCTGCATGGAACCTGGTAGGTCTGAGATCATTTGAAACTTGTCAATGTAATAACCAATCAGGATGATTAGACTGCCTTAGTCAAGAGATTGCCAGGAGAGGGGGCTGGGCCCAGGCCGCCAGGCCGCCGCTGCTGCTGAGGGGCTGGGCGGCTGCAGGGCCCTAAGACCCCACTCCGATGGAGGCCACTGGTGTATCTGGCTGCCCCTTCTCTAAGTGTGAACAGCTCTAAATTGGGAGCAGCATGTCCTCCTGATGTCAGTCCCACACAGGGCCCAAAGAAAACTACACCACTTAACACACCTATGCAGACAGTTGAGTTGAAAAACTATGTGCTTCCCAAGCTAGGCCTGAAGCAGAAAAATAATCCAGGCTGAGGCTGAAATTGTATCTTGGGGCCATTCCCAAATTGCCGGGGGTCATTTTTACCACCTCCTGTCACCATGAAATCACAGAACACTGACCTTTTCGCTCTGAGGGAGAGTGGCTCGAAAAGAATTTGTAAGAAGAAGCCTCAGAAAACCCAAACCCCAAACCCCTCAAATGCAAATGAAATGACTCCCTTTAGGTCAAAACACAAGAGCTGAAGAGGAAATGAAAGGGCCAACTTCCCATTTCCAACAGACTCAAAAAAAAAAAAAAAAAAGGCCTGACATTCCAGTTCATTAACTCAAAGAAACAAGGGGAGCCGGATACGAACAGATGCAAAGCAGGACCACAAGAATCACACGCACCAGGACTACAATGTGAGAGAAGAGATCCCTGAGAAGGAGGTAGAACAGCACAGCCAGCCTGCATTGACACGGGGTTTTTGGTTAACAAAGCACTCTACACACATGGCTTTATAGCCATCCTGGGAAGCAGGTGCTACTCTGATGAGGAAACTGAGGGGCAGGGAAGTGACTTGAACGGGGTCATGCAGCTACTTAGCATCTGAGGTAGGATTTGAACCTAGGTCTCCCTGACTCCAGACCCAATGTTCTATCCCTATGCCTGAAGCCAGACTTGATTTATAAAAGCAGAACAACCCAAGTAATGGTCCCAGAGAACAGATAATGAAACTACTGGGGCATCGTTCTTCGTTAAGCCTATTTGGGTGTTTTTGCTTAACGATTTTTCTTTATTCAGAAGGTTTCAATCAGGGAGGAAAAGGAAGAAGGTATTTATGGAAATTGTTTTTCAGTCATGACCCCATTTGGTTTTTTTTGGTAAAAATACCAGAATGGTTTGCTATTTCCTTCTCCAGCTCATTTTACTGATGAGGAAACTGAGGTAAATGGAGTTAAGTGAGTCGCCTAGGGAGCCCAATCTGGACTAATTCACGGCTTCCTGACTCCAGGCCCGGCACCTTACCCACTTTGCCCCCTATCTTCTTATTTATGGAAATTCCTGGGATATGAAAATGAGCTGCATTAGTGCAATCATTTTTTTAAATAAGAAACCCC
>CM053590.1:22574999-22591389 GCA_028646515.1 Pseudochirops corinnae | reverse complement strand
TAGATTGGGGGAGGGGTTATACAATGGGATGGCTATTTTGGGGTGGTGGGTAGGGGAAAGATGGGGAGAAAATTTGTAACTCAAAATCTCGTGGAAATGAATGATGTAAACTAAAATAAATAAAAGTTTAAAAAAAAAAAGAATCTATTTCTTCTTTATGTAACACAACAGGAGAAAGACCACTGAACTTGGACCAAGATGTCCCAGCCTTTAAGAGCCCTCCTTCTCCATATGAAATAACATTTCCTAAGACCCTCCAACCCAGAAGTCTCTCTCCCTCTTCTGTATAACTTATGGTGGGAACCACTGTGCCCTGTGCACAGTGAGTACCAACTATTCTTCGTGGGTGCATTGATTAAATGAACATAGTTCAGCTTTACTACCACCTTGGGAGCTCAATGTGGACTAATTAGGGAGAGTTTTCAAAAATAAATGTCATAAAAATGTCTATTCACTGAAATAGCAACACTTACATAAAACTCTCCCTTTTCAGTTTTTGTTCAATACAATTTCTAAGTGGCCATAAGAATCACATCCCCCCAACAAGTTTATCCCACTTATTAAAGACCCTTTTTTAATGGGTTATTAGATTTAAAGTATTTGCAACTGTGGTAATAGTTATGCCAAGTACAGATAAGCTACCCACACATATATGAGAAAACCAGTTAAAACCAGGCTTAATTTTGCATTACATTTGCAGAGGGGCTTTTCACTTTACAAAAGAACTCCTCTGAATAACTGCCCTTAATGGGTTTAAGAGTTTATTTATAGGGAGAAGAGAAAATTAAAGCTAAGGGCCACCACCAAATGAACATCAGTCACCAATGAGAAAATAATTTTATTCACAAAAATCTAATTTACACCCACTGGTTCAGGAACGTGTCAATTACAGAAACTGACGAGTCTGTGTAGCCTGTCCACACTCTTGCTGGTAGTTTTACAGAGCAGTATCTTGAGATTTGGCTTCTATTTTCTCTGTTCCGTAGGTTTAGCCACATGGGACACCCTCGAGCTATGGTAGCATTATTTGTAGCCAAACACTAACATGCTTTCCCTTGGCTCTCTAAGTATTTCCTAGGCTTTGTTAGCTAGCACACAGCTCCCTACGATATGAATGAGAAATGTAAAATCTTTTGTTTCTTCCCACTCTTTCTCTTCCTGTGACTCAGTTTCTGTCTTCCCAAGACTGCTGAATGCTGTTATAGTATGTGTATGGGATACACTTGGTAATATTTAACATTTATCACATATGGTAATTTCTTTCACACAATCTGCACACTAATTTAATAATGTAAATATCCCAGCGGCTGCTCATTTAAATAATATCCAAAAAAGTCTTTCCTTCTCTATAGTCTTGTTAAAATGAACACTGACTTGGTGCCAATTAATTTTCATAGAATTAGAGTATATAAACATTCAGGCTTTCCTCCCCTCCTTTCAATAATAGTGTCTATACTCTCAGTGGGCTGGGAATTTTCTGTAGCAATTTTACTGTGAATTTCCAAGTCTTCTTCCACAGTAGGAAACAAGGTTAATGCACACTCTTACTCGGTCTGAACACGGCAACATCAAGGATAAAACACTCAAGGGTCAGGAAATGGACAGTTTTAGAAATCACTGTAACAAAAGTGGGGCCCACTTTCCTTTTGAAATAGCTACGTATATTCTGGAATATGGAGCAATATATCTTATGGTAATTGACAAGAAATAGGAAAACTCAAAACACATTAATAATGCTGAAATCTATGCAAAATATTGCACAGTTTGATTTTCCATTTTATGCGGAACTGAACTGCTGAATATCTTTAGGGAAACAAGGTAGGAATGGATGTGTTTTTAAGTGCCTTTTTCTGCCAAAATATTTCTCATTGATCACAACATCGTAGAAATATAAGGCAAATGGTTCTATCAAGAACAACTGGCAGCATGCAGTGTGTAAAAAGTTCTTAAAATTCACACTAGAGTTCTCATTTCTTAAAGTCTCTGAGACTGTACTATTTTAAAAATTAAGGGAGACAGCCACATTAGTGTCAAACAGAATATTTAAGACATAAGTTACAAATAGAAAACACACTTTGTGGCTTCTGTATGCTGATCAGGATTATATACAACATGATTAGACGCTATTTGCAAACTATATTACGGGACTTGTGTGCTTACTCAAAAGTAGCTGGGTTTGTTGTTATTTTAAAGACACGTGACAGTTGTTTCCACAATTCAAACATTTTTCTGAATAAATGAGTTATAAATTGCTGTAACATGTCAATAATAGATATGAGACAATACATGCACACGCATACATAGCTTAATTCACATTTACAAGCTTTTTGTAAAGTCAAGAGTTATTTTCACTACGGCAAAAAAAAAAAAAACCACCACGATCTCATAACATTGATTAAAAATTAACAATCCTTGAGAACTCAAGAATGACTTCTGACCTCCTATCTCTAATCTAAGATGTTGGCTCTATACAGATCTACCACTGACTAGAAATCGAGGTTTGCAGCCTGAACCCCAGGCTAAGGATGGCACTGCTTTCCAAATACCTTCCTGTTCATTCCTTTCTCCAGTGATGCAATTTGACCTACATTTTCAATGCCCACTGAAACAGAAAGTGGGAGGGGGAGGAGAGGGTTTTTTCCCTCCCCTCTTCTCCCACCCTCTGATTAACTAGGACAGCAAATGCAGCTGAAGAGACTGCTACTGTGCAGAAGCACAGGAAAAAATCATGCCAATAGGAAATTCCACAGGAGGGCATTTGGAAACACAGCGTTCTTCTGACCCTGTGAACAAACTGTCAGGACTTCACAAATGGAGCTGCATGTCATGCCAGATACAGTTTTATACAGTATATGTTCAGAACTGCAGGGGACCATCTTTTTTTTTTTTTTTTGACCCAGACTTCTCATTATGAAGGATGCTTCAACTTGAATTACAAACATTTGTCCTTGCCACCATGCTAAGAAGGTTAGTTAGGACCTTTCTCTTGTTTAATCTGTTAAAATTCTATACCAACCACACCTACCATACAGCACTACTCTGCTTACCTTTTAAACACAACTTCACTCTGTTGATGCCTTCAATCCTAAGTGAGAGATTTTTTGGTTAACATAATTTTATCAGGTTTACTATCTTGCAGAGAGTCATTATGATGAATATGAATGAATCGTTCATTAGGTGTCTTTTCATGACATAACCTCATGATCTCAGGAACACTAGAATTTCTTATATTTTTTGTTGTTAAAAATAATAATTTGTGTACTTAGCTAACAAATATACTTGATAACATGTAATATCAGTTCCTTCTTAAGCCCCATCGATCAGATTAATTATTTGAGCTATACAAGAAAGTAGTCTCCAAAACAGTAGAAAATCTTAAATTATCTACATTTGACTCTGGAATAGTAAAGAAAAGGAAAATTCTTTGAAGACAGGAGGGACTATATAATTTTGGAGTTTGTATTATACTCATCATAGTAGGGATGTAATAGGTGTTTGTTGAACTGAATAATTATTTTTAGAGTAGTTTTGCCCTCCTAATTATATTTTCATAGGCTAATGTTAAAGAAATGGCTCCGTGTTGTTGTAGATATAAGGGCAGCTTTGGAATGAGGAAGGCCTTACTTGGTTCAAGAGACTGATTCTTTATCATGTTAGTTAACAAGCTCTGTGCTAAGCTTACGTACTAAAAGAATGGGAAAAAAAACCCCAACGAAAAAACCATCCCCCGCAAAATGAAAACTAGTCCCTGCCCTCTAGGAGCTTGCGTTTTAATGGAAGAGACAATAAATAACTAAACACACACAAGAAATCAACAGAATAGATGGAAGGTAGTATGAGAAGGGGAGGCCCTCGCAGGTGGGAGGGCTGGAACAGGCTTCCTGCAGAAGGCAGGCTTTGAGCCAAGTCCAGAAGGAAGTCAGGGTAACTTAAGAAGTGGAGGTGAAGGGGCTGAGTATTCCAGAAGGCGAGGGGGATGGCCAGGACCAAGGTATGGAGATGGGTCATGGAGAGTCAGTGTCAAAAGGCAGTCAGTGGGCCAGTGTACACCTGACATGAGCTCTGTGACCCTGAGTCAATCACTAACCTCTCTGGCCTCATACTGACAGGCCTCAGCAGGCAATGAGAAGTGGGGAGGTCCTGCCCAGATACATGGGGCCCTGTGCTCCTGGCCAGGTGGCTTAAGCTCTTGGTGCCCATTCTCCAAGACTCCCCAATTCATTAGAACTGCGGGTCTGCAGGGATGGAAGATTCCCTCTTGTGGGCGCTCTCTGTCAGTGAAGTCCCGAGTTGAGTTCCCATTTCCTAAACATAAGTTTTAATCAACCTCCCCGGACTCCCAAATGGCTAGTGTGTTTTCTCTCCTCAAATGACCTCCTGCTGGTGGGAACTAGGGGTGGTCCCTGCATCACTGTGGCATTTTCTGTCATTGAGTCCCTGGTGTCTCACACTCAGTGGTGCTCAACAAACTGCAGAGCTGAAATCCAATCCCCTCATCTTACAGAGAAGGAAACAGGCCGAGAGGTTAAATGACTCCACAGTGCCCACAGAAAGAAGCACTAAGTTTGAAACCCTCGGCCCAGGACTACAAACCCAGGGTTCTTTCCACGGGATTTCTTTTGCAAAATGGGAGTAGTGAATATCGTAGATCGCTCCTGACATGTAAGGAATCCTGAGACCTGAGGAAAGGTCGCAGACCTTGAAGACAGCTATTTCTATAGTGTCGGGTAGAGAAGGAGCTTCAAGGGGTTGGAGGAGCAGGTGGCAGGCCGTGGAAGACTGGGAGGTGAGGAGTAAAAGGAAAGGGGGGCACAAGTATCAAGTAGCAGCTGACGGAGGAGAGAACAGGGTCCAGAGCTGGCTTATCTATTTTTCTATAAAGGAAAGGAGAATCAACTGAAAAACTACCTGAAATAATTAAAAACTTTAACAAAGTTGCAAGATAGAAAACAAACCCACATAAATCATTAGCATTTCTATATGCTACCAAAAAAAAAAAAAAACCAAAAGCAAGAGACAGAGAAATTCCATTTAAAATAAATGTATACAATATGAAATACTTGAGAGTCTACCTGCCCAAGGATTATAAAAACACAATGACAAAACACTTTTCACACAAATAAAGACAAATCTAAACAACTGGAGAATTATTAATTGCTCATGGATAGGCTGAGCCAATATAATAAAAATGATAATTCTACCAAAGTTAATTTGCTTATTCGGCATCATGTCAATCAAAGTAAATAGTAACAAAATTCATCTGGAAGAAAACAAGGTCAAGAATATCAAGGGAATCAATTAAAATGTTAAGGAAGGCAGTCTAACAGTTCTAGATTTCAAACTATATTACAAAGCAGTAATCATCAAAACCATCTGGTACTAACAGAGTGGTGAATCAGTGGAATAGATTAGGTACACAATACAAAGCAGGAAATGACCATAGTAATCTAGTGTTTGATAAACCCAAAGATAAAAGCTTTTGGGATAAGAAGTCACTATCTGACAAAAATTGCTGGGAAAACTAGAAAGCAGATGGGCAAAAACTAGACATAGGCCAACATCTCACACTATATAGTAAGATAAAATCAAAATGGATGAATGATTTAGTCATGAAGTGCAGTGATATCATAAGTAAATTAAGTGAGCATGGAAAAATGTACTTGTCAGATCCATGGATAAGGGAAGAGTTTATGACCAAACAAGAGTTTGAGAGCATTATAGGAAGTAAAACAGATAATTTTGATTACATGAAATTAAAAAGCTTTTGCACAAACAAAACCAATGCAGCCAAAATGAGAAGGAAAACAGAAAAAAAAAATTAACAGCAAGCTTCTCTAATAAAGGCCACATTTATCAAATATATAGGGAACCGAAGGAAATTCATAAAAATAAGAGCCACTACCCAGCTGATAATTGATCAAAGGATATGAATAGACAATTTTCAAAGAAATCAAAGCTATCAATAGTCACATGAAAAAATGCTCTAAATCACTACTGATGAGAGGAATGCAAATTAAAACAACTCTGATATACCACCTCATACCTGTCAGATTGGCTAACATGACAGGAAAGGAAATTGACAAATGCTGGAAGGGATGTGGAAAAATGGTTCCACTAATGCATTGTTGATGGAGTTGTAAATGAGTTCAACCATTCTGGAGAACAATTTGGAACCATGGCTATAAAACTGTATGCTACTTGACCCAGAAATGCCACTATTAGGCCTGTACCCCAAAGAAATAAAAGGGGGAAGGAACAATTTGTGCAAAAATATTTGTAATATATCTTTTTTTGGTGACAGAGAATTAGAAATCGAGGGAATGCCTGTCAATTGGTTGAAAAAGTTGTGGTATGTGATTGTGATGGAATGCTTCTGAGCTATGAGAAATGAAGAGAAGGATGGTTTCAGAAAAACATGGCAATGCCTATACAAATTGATGCAAAGTAAAGCGAGCTGGACCAGATCATTGTACACATAGTAACAGCAATATTATGATGACGATCAAGTGTGAAAGACTGAACTGCTGATCAAGACAATGGCACAAAAGACCAAACAACCAATGATGAAAAAGGCTACCCACCTCCAGAGAGAGCGCTGATGAATGCTGAATACAGACTGAAGCTACTTTTTAAAAACTTTCTTTAGTTTTATTGTTTTATTTGTGTTTTCTTTTGTTCTCGTTCAGTTGTTTTTCAGTCACATCTGACTCTAAGACCCCATTTGGGGTTTTCTTGGCAAAGCTATGGGAAATGGTTTGCCATTTCCTTCTCCAGTTCATTTTACAGATGAGGAAAATTAGTCAAATCAGGTTAAGTGACTTGACCTGGGTCACAAGCTAGTAAGTACCTAAAGCCAAATTTGAAATCAGGAAGACGAGTCTTGTGCCACCTAGCTGCCCCTGTGTTCTTTTGCATCATGGCTAATATGGAAGTATGATTTGCAAGACTCCACATAATGGCTGTCAAATTGCTTGCCTTCTCAAAGGGGTAGAAGGGGCAGGAGGGAAGGAGAGAATTTAGAACTCAACATTTTAAAAAATTATTGTTAATTTTTTTACATGTAACATGGAAATATCCAATGAAATAAATGTTAAAAAATTATTTTAAAAAGTAAAGAAAAGGGGAGACCTGAGAATTGTTTGTGGGCACAGGAAAAGGAACCAGTAAAGAGATATTGCAGAGAAGGGGAGAGAGAATGACTGGTGAACAAGGTCCTGGAGGCAATATGATGGAATGGGAGCAAGGGTTCAAGAAGGGTAGCATCTGTCACACTTTCCTTCCCTCTTTAGTTATGATTCTCTTTTCTGGCCCCTCACATTGCTTAATGTCCCTTTTCCCTCCTCTTTGGATTAATTCATCATACATTTAAGTGCCTATTCCATGATGCCCGATGCATGTTGTATACAGTCTAACTGCCTCTTACCTGTCTTTTGTTTATATTATTCCCTAGACCAGGCCATGTCCAGCCTGCCCCTGGCCCAATCTTATGCTCTTAGCATCAATACGGTTTCCAATATTTATCTTCATAACCGACTTCACAGGCCTCACAGGTATCTCCAAAGATCTACATTGGGTCCTACGGCCATGGGGTGGTGATTAGTTTCTTTTCTTTGCTCAAAGACAGGCTAGAACTGCATTAGACCCATTTACTGATCAGCAGGCTCTCTCCTAAACATAAGGCCCATCTCAAATCCACCTCACATGGTGTCCCATTCTTTCCTTTGGTCCAGGCTCCATCTCCAAAGGGGCTATCACCACCCTCTCTAATGGTGTCCTCGATTCTATCTGCTCCTATCTCCTCCAGAACTCGCCTCATCTATCACCTCCCTTCTTTGACTCCTCATCAGTCTCCCTTATCTCTGGCTTCCTCCCTGCTGCCTTTCACAGTCAAACTCTTGGACTGCTTGCTTTCCTCCTGCACTTTCCGCTCACTTCTCAGCCCCTGGTCATCTGAGTTGAGACCTCACCACTTAACCCAAACTGTTCTCTCCCAGTTTGCTAACTGGCCTTTCCTTGGTCTTTATTCTTCCTGACCTCTCTCTAGCTCTCTCTAGTTGTCATTGTTGACAAACCCATCTTCTCTGGATGATTCTTCTCTACCCTCTGTTTCTATGAAGTCACCTTCTCCTTGTCCTCCTTCCACCTGACCACTCCTCAGTCGCCTGCACATCATCCATTTCCAGCCTCTTAACCCAAGGTACTACCCAAGGAGCAGCCCTGACCCTCTTCTCTCCTCTCTCTCTACAGCCAATGGTATGCTGGTAAATGTTTGATGATGCACCTTTAAATTTAATCTGCCTCATTAACATCTTTCTCCATCACTTTCTTAAGTCTGGACAGTCAACAATAGAATAAATCAAGCCCTGGTCTACAGCTTGCTGATTTCTGAAAGTGTAAATGTTCACACTGAAAATTTAACAATCTGCCTGACTAGGAGATGGCTCCAGCTCTCCCTGCTCTACATCCTCTCTCAGATACTAAGTTCTATTATCATCTTCATGCCTAGTACAACTGTCCTGGGTTCCCTGACTCCCACATCCAGATTGGCTGCCTTAGTCACCCACTACCTCAAGACGCAGGCTCTAGTCACTCCTTACTCTCTGGCCATTGGCCCCCCCCAGCTACTGTGCATGTACTCCTTCCCTCCCCCCAGCGCACACACACACACACACACACACACACACACAAACACACACACACACACACACACCTCTTCTACTTTTAGAACCATCAAGTGTATCATTGCTCCTGGAAAGGTTGTGTTGATTTACTCTCTTATGGCTCTACTCACCAAACCAATAGCAACCTATCTCTTGCTACCACCCCCCTCTATAAGTGGGGTCTCAGCCATTAGAGTATACTCCTTGAGAATACCCCCAGCACTTAACAAAGTGCATGGCATACAGTAAGTACTTAATACATGGTCATTCATTCTATATCTTTATCTTTAATGCTTTTATGAACTCTAGGTTAATTCAGTAAGCATTTAAAAGTGCCTACTATGCTCTGGGGGCCTCTCCTCCTAAATGTCCGACGGGCATCTGAAATTCAGCACATTCAGAACAGAACTCCCATTTGCTCCAAATTCTTCTCCTTTCCTAACTTCCCCACTTCTGTTGAGGGCACCACCCTCTTTCCAGTTCATTCAGGTTCATAACTTTACAATCCTCATCTAGTCTTCCTTTTGCTCCCCCAAATCCAATCTGATGCCTCCATCACATCTCTCCCCTGAATCCTCATCATGGCCCTATACCATTTCCACTTCCTTTTCCTAGAAGCTAGGATTCCAGACTGCATTAGCATTTCTGGCTGTCACATCACAGCTGACTTATACTGAATTCAATTGAACAAGTATTCATTGAGGGCCCAGGTCTGGGTGTAAGAACTGAGGGGATGAGGGCCCGAACTAGTAAGGTTGTAGTATGAGTGGTGAGAAGTGGACAGATATGGTAGATGTGGTAGGGCTGAATGGATCAGACTTATGAACCAATCAGATGGGAAGAATGGTAAGGAATAATTGAGGATAAGTCTGAAGATGAAAACCTAGTGATTGGAAGGTTAATCGACCCCTCAGAAAAAATAGGGAAGTTGGGGGAAGGGTTGAGTTTTGGAGGGATTAGGAAGGAAGCAATAGTAGATCTTGTGAACAAACACACTGAGTTTGAGAAGCCTATGGGACATTCTGGTAGAGATATTCAGCAGGTAAATGGTACTACAGATAAGAGCGATGAGGGCTCAAGATGGCACTCATCTACACAGAAAGAAGCCCTGGAGCCCAGGACAGGAGGTTAAAAAATGCTTGTCCAATTGAGCTGAACCTATGGGCCTTTCTATGGGGATATGTAACCCTTCTTCCCAGAAATGACAACATCGAGGTAAGACTCTACACTCTCTTGCTGGTGTCTCTCTCTCCAGATCTCCCATTCCTACTGAGCATCCCTGTGAAGCCACACTTAAAGGTATATTCCAAGACTGTATGTAGCTTAGGGATATGAATCAGCCACCAACTTCATCAAAGTCATGTTAACATGTACCCAGGAAAGAGGAGTCCTTGCCTCGCCTTGCCAAGGCAGTTTTACACTCAGAGGCTCTCCTGTGGCAGCCCTGGGCACAGCTACTCCACTCATTTCCTTTACCATCCTTTCCCCTTCCCTTACAGGCCGTTCCTTCCCTCCTGAGGCATTTCCTTATAAGAGTCTCTTCTCCACCAATGCCACAACTTAGGTTTCTATACCCAGAAATCCTACATCCTCTCACCCCAAAGTAGTCTTTTCCAGTTTCTGCTCCAGATAAACTGTTTCCTAGGTTTCTGTTTCAGTTCTCCAGTTCTTCCCCCAGCCAGACACAGTACCACTTGTCATTCCCACTACTGCTGATACACCTCTGGCCTGTCAGGCTCATCACAAATTAGTATTCAAAAGTGTCTATGTATTTAGCCCATAAAATTAATTCTTATCTGAGCTACAAAGGGACTGAAATGAAGCAGATATACAACAACCAGGAAGGAGAGTCACTCAGCACACGGGGTGGGGGGTGGGGGGGGAAAGAGAATGCTTCTATAACATACGAGTCTGCAAAAGTGTCATTCTCTATATGCAGCATCTCATTTGAGTATCTTAGATGAGGAAACCGAGGCTTGATGGAAAAGATGATAGATTAGTTTAGGTCTAACAACAAAACACCCCAAGTGAAGGTCTCTCAGTGATTTCCAGCCTTTCTGAGAACCAATAAGATCCTTAGCTAAAATATTTAACTACTTTGAGAAGTGGGAGCCAAACACCTAGCATTATTGATATGAAGATGATGCAAGTGAACCCTGACAGGGGGTCAGAGTTTCCCATTTTTCTAGTAATGATGATGGATTTGTACTGGGCTATCCAGACTCACCCAATTCCCACTGTGATTAATGCCTGCATTTGCAAGATGCCTGGGACAGGAGAGGAGGTTTTCCTTTGTTAAAAACTAATTGGCCCATACTAGGATCAGATGCTATATTTCTTCCAAAGCTGTCTAGTAGGATATCATCTTAGCCTTTCTACCACATCTTTCTAAAATGTATTTCTGAGGTAAGAGAGTGGTTTGACATCTATAAACATGGTGACCGCACAAAGTGTGTCTATTAAAATTTTTAAATAATGGGCCATCCAACTTTAACATTCTTCTACATTAGATCACCAAAGTTGATAAGGAAATGGCCAAAATGAATTCGGCTAATAATAATCATTCAAATATCTTCTCCATCCCCACTGATGTTACTGATAGTGCTCTGCTACTCTTCCCAATAACTGACGTTTGCTTCCTTTTTTTTAGGGGGGGGAAGAAACCCCCAGATGCCCCCCAATAACTGACGTTCACACCAGGAAACAGTGGCCTGAAGGGTAGGCCATTCACAGAAGTCAGATCCAGCCTCTCCAAGCTGCTGCCATGATTACATACTTCTCACCTAAGTGATCCAACTGTGGTCTTTGGAAACCAGCCATCTCCTTCCCTGGCATGTGTGCAGTCACTATCCTGATTATTCAGAAAGATAGAGCTTCACTGAGTAATTCATTCCCACTCTGCACCACATGGAGCCACTTGAGATTATCAAGCATAAATGACAACTTCTAAACTGGCCTGCACGTGATAGGGAAAGCAAGCACTCCTCAAGGAGGCACTTGCAATCCTGCACACAGTGGCCTGTTAAAGGCTGAAAAGGAAATGTGGAGAGAGGCCACTTTCTCCTAATGCACAGTGGCTTCCCTCTCCCAAACAGCCACCACTCAGTCAGCACTGTGCTTTCACACTCAATGCTAAACCAAGCAGTCTCATCGCTGCAAGGGAAACGAAGGCTCGTTTCTGCTCTTCTTTCTCTTTTCACTTCTCTTTCCTGGTTTCTCAGAGATGATGCTCATCGGCTCATGAGGGGAGGGTGGCAGGCAAAGAGGAGATAAGCATTTATACTCTTCACCAGGCACTGTGCTCTCCACTTTTTACAAATACGAATTTAATCCAAATTTTGGTGATCTTCACAACAACCCTGCAAAGTGGGTGATATTATTATCCCCAATTTAGCTACGGGAACTGTGACAAATAGAGGTTAAGCCATTGCCCAGGACGGCCACACAGCCAGTGAGTATGGGAGGCCAAACTGGAAGCCAACAGGCCCAGCACTCCACCCACCTGCCGCCATTAGCTGCCCCAGCAACAGCCAGAGACCAAAAGAAGAGCAAGTCCTCAGGTAGCACCCTCCAACTACCGAGGACTGAGCCTTCTTTCCTTATTTTGCTCCAAGATAACCTTTCTACTCAGCTAAGGCAACAGATGAAGAGAGTGACAAAGATGAGACCCGGGCTGCGGGTTTGTCTGCCTCTTCTCAACAGATTGGACCAGATTAACCCTTTTCCTTTACCCCCCTGAAGAGCAGAGGCGCAGGCTTAGATCATAATCTGCTCTGAGCTCCTTTTCTGAAGCTCTCGTGGTGCCACTGCAACAGGCCTCATGGGGCAGGTGTTACTTAGAGTCACCTGTGAAGTGCCTTTGGTCCCACCCATCTGGAGGGCAGGATGTAGTACAACGTTCTCTCCCCTTCCCTCCTCCCCATTTCCACCTGCTCTCTGCCAAGGTCTCGGGGTCTCTGTCTCTCTTTCTCTTTGTGTGACTGTGTATGCATACATATATAATCTCTGTGTGTACATGGCTCTTTGATTAGGAGCTGCAATGAGGAATTCTACAGAGCTGATGCTAATGCCTGCATCTTCTGTCAATAAGCAGGGTATGCCAAATATATCTGCAACTTGCAGGCATTCTAGAGCTGCCAGCTAAAATCACAAAGGAACACAGAGGCACAGAAAAGGAGGCAGATTCTGCAGATTCCAGACAATGTGCTATATAACTTCTTATTGAATGTTATTCAAATTCCAAGCCAGATCTCTTCTCACGCCTTCCTGCAGAACCTCTTCTGGGAAGTGTAAAGCCACCAACAAACCAGGGCCGAATCTGCCTCAAAATTAAAGCTATTCCCATTTGGTTTCCTCTTGCTGCCATTCATCATTAGTCTAATGGCCAGTTTTCAAGCATCAAGACTCTTCTCATTCTCTGGCCAAATCAGACAATCTAGACTTTGAGTTTGTCTGGACGGCACAATTTTAATATTCCTTGAAATTCCACGTCCGATCTTATCTTTACAAGCTTCATTCATACTAAGAATTTCAGAGTGTAGATCTATAATATTCTGTTTTCATCATTAAGGAGAGCATTGCTGTAAGGATCAAATGAGATAGCACATGGAAAAGTGCTTTATAAACCTTCAAGTGCTAAATAAATGTCAATCAGTAAAATAGCAATTACTATGTCATTCAAGGCTTAAAAAAATGAATGTTTGGTCTTTTAAATCTCTTGCTACACATGTTAGCCTTGGGCTGAATTTTTTTAGACTCTTTAAAATGAAAACTCATCTTTTTTCAAATAAAATTACATCTCATAAAAGTAAAGGACAGAATGGTTTCCTTTCTTATAACACTGTCTCGAAGATATCGGATGCAGTTATATGCCCAAGACGCCACAGATAAAATAGACTTGTGTTCCTTCTACTCCAAATGATAGCAGATAAAAACTTTCCACCATCCCTACCACTGATTAATACCTGACCCCAGAGCTATGGAAAGCAAGTCAATGGTGCTTGGCTGTTAGCTGTAGGAATGCAGAAATGATACAAAGGCCTAATGACCACAACACACGATGAATGGCTAGTTTTCACATACTGATTTCTCATTCTTAAGCTTTAAAGACAGTATCTGAATGTTGGATCACAGATTCACAGCAAGCAAGTCTTATTTCATTATCTATGATAATTGCATAGAGAGAAATCATTTTCTTACATTGAAAAATCTTAATGTGGAATCTTTAAAATCATAAACATCTTTACTAGCTTCAAGAAGCTAGTGAATATAAACAAGTGATTCATTTGAAACTGCCCTGATGTCCTGGTGAATGCTCTCTCTTCTAACTGACGTCCAGATGCAACATAGTTATGGCTCCCAGGCCAAAAAGAATGACAACAACAGTAGTATTATTATAAAGCTATCATTATAGAGTGCTTTAAAGCTTGCAAATGCTCCACATATATCATGTCATTAAGTCGTCACAACAACCCTAGAAGGTGGTGTGATTATGATGCCCATTTCACAGATGAGGAAACAGAAACAGAAGAATGTTAAATGATTCACCTGACTCAGGATTCAAACTCAGGTCTTCCCACCTCCAATTCCAGCACTCTATCCACCATCCTCCTCTCTACCCAACAACCAGTTATTAAAAAGAACCCTAAATTGTACCTAGTAGGGTCTATCTGGTTCCTCCCACCCAAAGATCATGGCAAGCCTCAAAGTACCATGAGACATGGCAGCAAAACTCAAGTTTCTACATACTCTAACCTAATTAGCATAACCATGTCTTATTCAGGGTACAGCACAATGACCCTAACAACTGTTGGGACTGCAACAAGACATTAGCTTTTTAGCTTCAAAGAGTTCATCTTAATTTGAGGAAGACGTAAAGCATTTTTTTTAAAAGCTGTCAGTCATTGTGATCAGCATGATACACCTAGGAGGCCTAGACAGACAACCCAGGCTCCAACAGACAATGCCTTCCCTCCATCCTGAGCCTTTCAGACTCAGCTATGACCTCCACAGACACTCCAAGCCCAAGCTAGGAGTGTGCTGTTCTCACAGCCAACCCATCATTTCCCATCATCCTCCCACCAGAAGAATCCTATGCCTGGAATGCTCTCTCTCTTCACCCTGCCTCTCAACACTCCTGGCCTTCTTTCAAGACTCAGCTCCTGTGCTGGGTGGGTAGGTAGGAGGGGTGGCCTCCTCAGCAGAACCTTGCCCTCACAGGTCATGTTCCTTTTCTGTATGTATTCTTATACAGGGTGTCCCAAAAGTCCTTAAGTTTTAATAGCTTAGAACTGCTGTAAGACTTTGGGCACCCCCTGTATTCCTTGCCAATTCACCCCCTCCACCCATTCTCAGGGCAGACCAGCCTGCTGAGCTAACTGAAGTAGCACTTTGCCATGAGGGAGAGACAGGAAGCTGAATGAAACTGAAGCGTCAGATCATGTGGAGAGAGGCCTGGGGCCCCCCAGGCCACCCTACTTCCATAGGAGCTCCTGCAGCCCTCAAGCCCAGAGAATCATCTGGGTAGAGACTAGGCCTAGCAACTCAGCAGCCATAGGCCCCTAATACCCAGAAAGTTCTTTCCACCAAAGTCTTGGCATTGTCAAATGGTTCAGTGTCAAGAGCAGAGAGGGCTTTTACTGTGGAAATAACATGGCACAGGATACCCTGTCTTCTGCTCGGTCAGCCTGAGGCTCTGAAGCAGCAGGAGAGGGGGTACTCCTGGAAGGTAAATCTCTGGCACTTAGCACAAGGCCCAGCACACACCAAGTGCTTAAAGTGCTCACTGGCTTGACTCTCAAATTAGACATTATGGGATTTTTGTTTTTCAAGGAGGGGCCTGAGCAAAGGCAGTAGGTAATTATCTACCTGATGCCTGGTTACCTCCAAAAGCATCATCACAGCCTTGCCTCCTTTATCTAAACCTTCTAGTCTAAGGCCTGGAGATTGGACATACATAAGTAGAAAGGTCGATATACTTGCATCCTCAGTTCTGATAAGAGTCCAGCATGGTGCAGTTGTGTATGGGAGCCCGGAGACCTGCCTTCTAGTCCAAGCTGGGCTACCTTGGTGTGCAACAGAAGTATCTCAGTGAACTAAGTCACAGGAGCTGGATTCAAATCCAGCTTACTGCCTGTGTGACCTTGGGAACATCACAAGCTCTCTGAGCCTCCTTCCTCCCTTAGAAAAAGATGGGGCTAGTCTGTGGTTCCTTCCGGCTGTAAGTTCACCATCTTAAGATCCTACTCACCTTGTAACCCCAAGCAAGTCAAAGTCACTTAGCTCATTCTCAGTTTTCCCAGGGATAAAGCAGAAATAACCACTGTCCTGGCCTGGATTCCCTGGAGATGGGTGTCTGAGAACCTTTCTGAGAGCTAAGAAAGCATCATCTCACTGTAAATGATAAGCATTATTTCAAAGCAGGGAAGGACAGACTGATATAAGCAACATGAAAGGAGGAGGAGGAGGCAGGGGAAGAAAGAACAGTGTTGGAGTGGGAAGCTGGGGAACCTGCATGGGAGTAGGCCTGGGTTTGTTGGTTCATCAGATGTAGTTTTAGGAAGTCTGTAGAGCGAAAACTGAAGACTGAAAAGAAAATGAAATTGTACCCAGTGGGGCTGGCTATCCCATATCGCCGAGGTCCAGCCACAGTTGTTGGGAGTGCTCTTTTTATATCAGCAGAGGGAATGAAGGATGCTGCTGGAGTCTTAGCTTCTTAATATTGTGAAAAT
>CM053590.1:22551325-22574499 GCA_028646515.1 Pseudochirops corinnae | reverse complement strand
CCATCTCTAAATCTATGATTGTATTATCTCTACTTTTAAATGTTTTTTTGAAATAATTCACCAGGTCTCATTTCCAGGATGGGGTTGGCAAACTGAAGACACTGAATATTGTGTGGGGACACAGGAGAGGGTGAGAAAGCACAGACAGAGGTGGGAACACTGAAAGGCAGGGAAACCACAGCAGAGTGAAGCGGCAGTAGCAGGGCCTGAAGAACAAGTGCTTCTGTGCCCTCCTGAGAAGGTTAGCGCAAGATCTTCCTCCTAGGGCAGGGCTCTGCAGGCCCTTTCAAAGCATTCACCAGGGCACACCTTCAGTCGTAAGAATAAAAGAGAGCCCACTGAGGCATGGGTGGGAGGGCACAACCTTCTTCAAAACTTCTTAAGGCAAGGGAGAGAAAGACTACATATACAAACCCAGCCAGAACTTTTTCTTATTATGACTAAACCTAAGTAGTACTCAAAGTAATGTAAATTTTCAAAATCCCAGAAGAAGGTTTTACTTTAGACCAGTGACTGAATGACAAAAGGCACACACTGGACTGCACAGGATTCTATTCCTAGAACCATGGGGAGTGGGCAAGGGAGGCTGATGGGATGGTTGGTTTGCCCAATCCAAAAGCCCAAATCCAAAGAATTATCATCCTCCACAGGCTTTTTTCATTTAAAAAAAAAAAGGAATAAATTATAATATTTAAGAATGTTGCAGATGGGAAAAAAAATAACAAGAGGTAGTCAATGACTTTTAAGGCAATTAATGAAATCTCTGTGCCCTCTAGGAATGCCCCAGACTCCCTGATGGGCAGGTAGGTACAAAGAGGAGGTAAAATGCAGTCCCTGACAGAGAGCGGACCCACTGTCTAGGGCTTGGGCTGCAACGTACAGGAGCACCTGATAAAGGAGCCAACTGACTACCCTCCTCAAAGAAACAAACTTGTTTTAAAAAATGTGAGCCAACCAGTCTCTCTCTGAAAACAAAACACACTGGGGGGGGGGAGGAGACAGAGACAGAGAGAGGAGAAGGGGAAGAAGGGAGGGAGGGGGAGAGAAAGACGAGGAGGTAGAGAGGAAGCCCCAGAGTCAGGACAACCTGGATTCAGTTGGCCAAGCACTTAATAAGCACCTACTGTGTTCCAGGCACAGTGGCTGCCGAGAAAGGTAAAGACGGGCCCTGTTCTGGAGGAGCTCAGCCTACTGAGGGAGGCTCTTCTCAGCAGGGAGCTTGCACAGCCCGACATTAACAGGTCTGCTTTAAAGAAGACTGCGGATGGGGGACAGGTGCTGGGAGCACAAGAACAGACAAGGCAAGGCCCAGGCCTTGCAGGAGCTGACCTCCCATCGCCCAGGGGCCCCATCCTGCCCCATCCAGCCATGCTCTTTCTCAAGGCTGCTGACTGACCTACAGACTCCCTGTTTTTTTTAGCTCTAACTTGCTGCCTAGAGTGTTCCACTAAGTGGCACTTGGGTTTTGCCCTTGGCTTGATTCTGTCCCTATTAATTTGTAACAGGCAAATTAAAATGTGAATTTCACACCTGGTTGGTACCCTTCTGCCTCAGTCCCACAGGAAAGCCCAGGCTCAGGGAGAAAGAGCCAAGACAGGAGGCAAACAGAAGCCCCCAGTGGTTGAAGACGGCCTCCCACTGCACCGTGCTCTTAACTGGCATCAAGGTGGGATCTACCCCTACTCCACTCACAAGATGAGTAAGGGCTGGGAATTCAAACCATTCCCCCTCCAGTGGGCCAACTCAACCTTTCTAGTCTTCTTTCCAAAACAGAGGAACAAGTTAAAAAACTGGACATTCCAATCAAAGGAAAAGTTTTAAAGTAACTGTTAAGCTAAGAGTCGTGCCTCCTTTTCATTGCGAGAGATCTGTGCATTCTCAAGCATACAGCACCCTGAACAACTCATGAAAGATGTCAAGGCTGGGTGGCCTGAGAAGACCACTGAACCCAAGGCCTCATGAGACCTTCCAACAAACAGTGGCATGATTTGGCTCAGGGAGAACCAACACTAGATTTGGGATTGGGGAAACTGGGTTCAAATCCTGGCCCTCCACCTCCTCCACCTAGTTAATCTCAGCCAAATGATTTAACCTGTGAGCCCTCTTTTTTTTCCTCATCTGTGAAGGGGCTAGACGAGTCAGAGAGCCTGTAACACTCCCCAGTGAGGCCAGAAGAACAGAATTAAAATATACTTGGGAAATATTTAGTAAAACAAAAATACAAAATAACATAGATAATGCTAGTATGTGGTTTTCTGAGTCAACGTGCAGGCTTGAGGGAGTCTGGTGAATTGACTGGACTCTATCATCTCCAAGGTCCCTTCCCTGTAAAGCGAAGGCTCCTAAATCACTTCTCTGGGAGCTTCCTCAAATGCACAAAGAGTAAGTCGGATTATACCTAAGCATCCTGGCTCTAATATTCTAGAATTAATGTTCTTCCTATTAACTGCATGTAAGGAAAAATTGGGTAAAATTTCAGTTTTTCATGAATTATCCTAGTTTTTAAAAAAGGCTCAAGAGACAACAGCTATCTTTTCTTTGCAAGTTATTCATTTAAAAACATAAAAATACCACGATAATTTCTATAGAAATCATTACTGCCATCATATACTATTAAAGATCATAGTACAAAATAAAGGCTGGGTGAAAAAAATCTGAATGTGGCAAGAAGAGGAACAGAATGACTCCCCCACCCCAAACCCAACTGATTACTACAGCTAACACTGGACTATCTGTGCAAAGGTGGGGGGTAACAGGTGGGAACACAGACGAGGGCCAAAGGGAATGAACAAAACAGAACTCTGATACTAGTGGAAGTGAAGCTTTGACCTCTTTCCCCAGCAAAATTCTTGGTGGACCCAATGGGGATCATCTCCTGCCTTCCCTTCATATATTGTCTTGGAGAATGAGATATTTAGCCATTTTTAACGCTCTTCAGGGACATCCCTGGGACCTTCTCTCTTCTCTCATCTTCCTATTGAGATGATACACAAAATCCCAGATCCAAGTCTGCCCCTTCCCTGAAACGTTACCTGACTTGGCTACCTGCTACAACAGGCCTTTTCTGACAGTGCCTTCCCTCTGCTGATTTCTCCCCAATATCTCTTCTATTTAGCTGGCTTGCACCTAGCTGTTTTCCTGTTGGATCCCTCATGAGACTGTGAGCTCCTTGAGAGAAGGCAATTTTCCTCCCCTTTTCTTATAATTTCCAGGGCTTCCCATGTCCATCACAGGTGCTTAATAAAGGCTTGCTCACTTATCTCTCTTGCGATTTTTTCCTGAACTTTCACAATCTATGCCACACAACTGAGTAAATAACTGTATACTGTTAATCACTAGCCTTTCACAGCTAAGTCTCTTTTCAAACAGATTACAAACTCCTTGAGAGCAGTTAGTGTGTTCCATGTGTCTGTACCCCTACAGGTGGCTAACACAGAGGTAAGCAGTAGGAGAGGATGCCCTATGGATACTTACTGACTTACTCTGATGCAGGCCTGAAAATTAAAAAAAAAAAAAAAAGGAAAAGTCTGTTGTCGTCAGGGAATGAGGTGTTCTAGTTAATCCAATATTCTTCTTAACCGAGTTAAGGTGTACATGTCATAGGATTATCAGTTTTCAAAGAACTAAAATGCACTCCACAAAACTGACCTGATCAGAAATTATCTCTGATGAGTAGAGCACGGATCTGGCCTCTTTCTGAGCACCTCATCATTACTAAACAGAGTTAGCCTTGAACTGGCAAACTGGAGAAGACCCAATAATAGTGTGCTGGGGATGATAGGAAGCATAACAGGGCTTACTCTATTTCATTCTAGAAAGGAGACAGTCAATTCTCAGTGCTCTATTAATGAAGAAGTAAAATTAAGAAAAAAAGATAAGCTAAAATTCATTAATATTTGGCTTTCGAATACAGACATATATCCATTTAGGTGGGAGCACTCACAATCAGTTATGCCTGACAGAAGGGGGTATAAAACCTTAGGCCTTCAGTTCATTTGCAGCAAAACAGCTACAGAAAATTTAAGGGGGAATGCTTTCCAATTCAATTTGAAATGCATTTATTGAGTGCCTACTACATACCAGCCCCTGGTCATGGTATACAGTAGGATACCTACAAACTAGGGAAACAAAAACCACCTTCTGAAAATGGGCAAGGAGCAAGACCAAGAATACAGGAATCAAAAACAAGGCATTAAAAATGAGTCCTCCCAGCTGGGTCCCAAAGCAAGCCAGGCATATACTCTACAATGATCTGCACACAGGGTTCCCTTCCTAAGAATGTATACATGCAGCCAAGACACGTCCTCTACTTCAGCATTTCCTACACATCTACCCATTTTCATGGATCTCCAGGGAACATTCACCACAAGATTTTAATATTTTTAACATGGAGGCAGGCTGCCAATTCAGCACCAAAACCGGACTAACAACTGATTTTTCCTATTGCAACATTTCTGACAAGGGCTGGGCTTCCTCATCTCTTTTCTAACAGCAATTCTTATTTCAAAATCAATTTATTTGTTCTGTGATACACTCCAATCGGAAAATCTCTATTGCCACTGGTAGTACTCGGTTACTGTGTGCCAAGAAACTCCACAAGTGGCCAGTGGAAAGGCCCAACTGGCAGTACAAAGAAAAACTCAAGGCAGTGCAAAATGACAACAGGCCTTTAAAAATGGCATACATTTATTGTGGCGCTTCATGTTCCTAGGCAAGGGGCTCTGGGGCCAGAAGGGAAAAAGAATAAAAATTTTAAAAACCCACCAAGCCATTCAGCCAAAAGAACTGGCTCCACCGTGAGAAAGTGTAGAAGTATCTGCTCTGGAACTGTGCTGGGAAAAAGAAACCACAAAGTTTGGGGACTCGACCCTCCTGGGCATCCTCATCCCTTTAACAGCCTTACAAAATCAAAATAAGCCTGTGTCTAAAATCACTCCACAAGTTTAGGAAGGGGTAAGGGCTTACTCTGGAGTCCCCACTCTGCTTGCTGGACACTGACTACCTAGGAGAGCCTTCAACCGGACCTTCGGGGTCCTTTGGATTCATAGCACCTGCTTTAGCTAACCATAGCTAAAGTTCCATTCTAACCCAAAACAGATCACCAGAAAACAGCAAACTGCTCTAACAACTAGATTTGGACCTAATTATAGGCATGAAAATAGATTTTGGTAATGCAGTGATGACAAATGATACCCAAACTTGTGCAAATAAATCCAAAAAGTTTCAATTCTGATTTTTTTAAGCTTCACCAACTTTGTTTAGAAATTATTTCTTAAAAAAAAAAAAAAAAAGACTGCACTGAGAATAACTTGTGTTTGGCTAATCAGGACCTCTGGGTGTGACGTCTGCTGATGGTCCTGCCCCAGTAAGACCTGTGTAAATGCTTTGCACCCCCTGGTTCTTCCTTCGAAGATCATGGCAGCTCCTAAATAAGTGCCTTCATAAAAATGGAGAGAGATGTCAAGTTTCCCGAGCGGGCAGTGCTCAAGGGCTAATTATCCTCTTTACGACGGCGGGTAGGATGCTCTCAAGTTGGAGGAAGTACCTTTGAAACAAGAGTTTTAAATCACCCTGGCTCCGCCCCCTCCCCACCCCACCCCCATCCCGCCCCAGCCCCCCCATCCTTTCCAAGCTCCCCAATCAGGATCTTGTGGGGGGGAGTGGGAGTGGGGGGCTCGGGCTCCTCGGCCAGGTGAACGAGGTGAAGTTCTGCCCCGAACTCGTCCCAAGCAGTCCAGGCTGGGAAGAACTCACCTTCTCGGCACAGCCGCATTACTTCGCGGTTTTTCCCAAACTCCTTCAAACTTTCCTCCAATTCTGACCCTAGGAGAAAGAAAAACAGCACCCAGAGCGGCCGGTCAGCGGAGGGGCTCGAGCTGCTAGCCGGTGCCCAGCCCCGGGCAGGGTTGGGGCGACCCTCCCCCGGGGGGCTGGGGCCGGGCTGGCCCGGAGGGCGGAAGGCAGGAGAGTGGGGGAGGAGAGGAGCCTCACCGTCCTTCCCAGGAAGTTTCGCAGCTTCTACCCAGTGGTTCCACGGCTGTCCGACCATCGCCTCTGGACTGGGCAGAGACCTGCGCTCCCCGACGGTCGCCATTGTGGCTGCGGAGGTGGAGGCGCCGCTGCCGCCGCTCGCGCTGCCGCCTCCGCTCTCTGCCAGCCGGAGCCGCGGCTGCTGCTGCTGCGGCGGCGGTGGCGGCTGCTGCTGCTGCTGCTGGAAGGACTGCCGCGGCTGGGGCGGCTGCTGCTGTTGCTGCTGCTGGTGCTGCTGCCTGGCGGCCGCCGCTGCTCCTCCCGCCGCCGCCGCCGCCGCCGCCGCCGCCGCTCTGCGCGGCTCCCCTCTGACGTCATCCGCGGCCCTCTCCGACATTCTTTCCGCTGCTACAATGTAACAAAAAAAGGGGGAAAGAGTCGCGGGGCTTCTTAAGGAGGCGCTGCCGAGTTGGGGCGGCGTGCGCGGCCCGGGGCCAGGTGGGGCGCGCTGACAGCTGCCCCCGATGGCCGCTCGCCCGCCCCCTCTCGAGCCCCCGGGGCGGCGGCTGCACCCGGGCGCGGGGGAGCGAGCGGGGCACAAAGTCCGGGAAGGGCGGCCCTCCCCCGCTCCCGCGCCTCGCCGCCCCCGCCCCCACCCGGCGTTTGCTTTCAGTTTCGGATCAACCTGCCCGAGAGGGGCCGCCGGGGCCGGGCCGCCCGCCTCTGCGGCCGGGCCCGCGCTTCACGGCCGGTGGGGCTTGGATGCCGCCCTGCGGCCCCGACCCCCGCGGCCCGCCCCCCTCTTCGGTCCTCCCCCCGCCATGGCTCGCCTGGCGGCCGCTGCGCTCATCCCCGGGCTGGGCCCCGGGCTCTGGCTTCCGTCGGTCCGGTGGGCCGGCCGGCCGGCGCCGCTCTCCCGCTCGCTGCCGGCTCCCTTAAGCAGAGGCACCTCCCGCCGCCGCCGCCGCCGCCGCCGCCTCCTCCTCCCCTCCCCGCCCCGCTCCGCTCCGCTCGGGCGAAGTTTGCACGTCAAGCCCCCGGAGTGGAGGGTGAAGTAGGGAAGCGAGGCGCGAAGGGGCCATCCCTCCGCCCCCGCCCGCCGGCCGTCAGCGGGGTCAGCCCCGCGCGTGCCGCTCCGGGCCCTTTAAACCCGGCCTGTCCCGGGGGGGTGGGGGAGGAGGAAGCCCCAGTGGCCGGGGGTCGCTCTCGGGCCGCCCAGGGCGGCCGTCAGGGCGAGCCGAGCCCGGTCAGCGGGCGTCTCAGCTGTCAAAGGCGTGAATGGGGAAGCCCCGACAACTCACTCGGGGCGCCAGGAGTTACCGCTGGAGGGGGGCAAGGAATGCGAAAATTCAAACGCGAGCTCCCGATACATGCCTGCGCGTCTACTGGTCACATGCGAGCGAGCGAAACGTTAGATTGTGTCTTTGTATGTGCACAGGCACCGGGGAGAAGAGCCGAGCCGAGGGGACCGAACGGCGCTTAACCCCTTCCAGGCCTGGGGCGCTGAGGCCCGCAGGGCTGGCTCGGCTCCCCACCCCCTCCTCCCTGGACCCGGGTGGGAACGATCTGCGGGGCTAGGGAGTGACTACGGAGAAAAGAAGGTTCGACTCAGAGGCGTGTTATCTGTGGGCTCTGGCTTTTCTTCCTTCTTTACGGACTAAAAAGCCCCGAGAAAGACTAATTCCTCGGCGAAGTACCGGGTGAATAAGGGTCGTTCCCGGGCTCAGCTTCCACAAGATTTAGAGAAGGAAGGGCCCCTTTTTTAGAGCAAGGCGTTTTCACGCGGATTGAGCCCAGCGCTTGGCTGACCTAATCACCCCGGGTCTCAGTTTCCCCATCTGTAAGATGAAGAAGCTGGCTTCCTCTCTCAGGTTCCTTCCAACTCTAAATCGTACGATGCCAAGAAGCCCAGGCCCATTGAGGTTGTGTGAATTTCCCAAAGTCACATCAGAACTTCGCGGTGACCCTCGGGTCTTCGGTTGCACAGCTGTTCCTTTGCCCATAATCTCACGTTTGGGTCTGTATTTCCACATTCTGCTAGGCATGATAGTGTTTGGGCTTATTAGTGAGTTAATGAAAAATAATCATACCACTTGGAGAGACTAAATAAGAGATTTGGTTCAAAAACAATGATTCCATTCAAATAGTGTTACCAACAATGATCCAATGGTAGCTAACACTTTCAAAAGGAGAAAAATTAACATTTTACTGCAACCCAAATTTAACTGAAGGGCTTGCGCGGGGGCAACTGTTTTAGGCCCAAATACCAGAGTTTGGGCAGTTTTTTTAAAACAAAAAAATGTAGATTTTTTTTTGGGGGGGGGGGGTAAATGGCTAAATAAATGGCTTAATATTTTCATTGATTTCCTGGGCTGGATGCAAACAACTCTAAGTTCAAAAAATGAAATCACTGTCACTTTTCTCCCGCCCTTAAAAAAGTCCCCAAAGCAAAAGGCCGTGATGAGACGGGAGGGGAATCAAAACAAGTTCCTAATCCAGAACCCAATGTAGAATAGAAGTTATAATGTAAGGGTTAGGCAGCTAGGTGGTGCCACAGTGCACAAGGGCTTGGAGTCAGGAAAAATTTCCCAGAGTTCAAATTCGGCCTTAGACACTACTAGCTGTGTGACCCTGGGAAAGTCACTTAACCCCGTTTGCCTCAGTTTTCTCTTCTGTAAAATGAGCTGGAGAAGGAAATGCCAAATCACTCCAGTATCTTTCCCAAGAAAACCATAAATGGGATCACAAAGAGGCAGGCATGACTAAAATGTATGGGGAGGCATGATGACCTCTTGAACAAAGCAGAATCCCAAAGGGCCTTCAAAATCACCTAGTTCCAGGAGCCATTTTCCCAAAATTGAAGCAGTTCAGGATTCTTGTGTACATGCATGCTCCCAAACTACAGAACTGTTTTTGGCTTTGATTATAATTATTCCTCAGACCTAGTCTGCTAGCATGACAGTGAGCCACAGTCACTGTGGGCAGGTGACTAGAACCTGCTGGCCCACCAGTTCATGTGTATTAGCTAATTAAGTGCCAGGAAACTGACTAAAATCTCTAGGGGCACCCCAAAAGCCAAGTCAGGCAGTCTAGTACCAAACACCCAGAAAGTCCCTCTAAAGCAGCAATTCTCAACCTGTGGGTTATGTTCAATTTGTAACAATGAAAATACATCCTGCATATCAGATATTTATATTACAATTCATAACAGTAGCAAAATTACAGTTATGAAGTAACAACAAAAATAATTTTATGGTTGGGGGTCACCACAACATGAAGAACTGTATTACAGTTCTATTACAGGTCACGGCATTAGGAAGGTTGAGAACCACTGCTCTAAAGCATTCTGGACAGGTGACAGGCCCCACTTGTGTGGACAACTTCTGGTGATTTGGGAGGGAGAGAAGGATTCTGAGCTCCTATGATCCTTATAAACATCTTTAATTAAGCTCAAATGTGTTTCCCTATAATTTCCTCCCATGGGTCCTAGTTCTCCTGTATACAGTTACTCAGAATAAACCTAATCTCTCTTATACAAGCTCTAAAATGCCCTCATATAATAAGCAGCTATATTTCAGCTCCCGAGCTGACAATTCTTTTCTAAATCGGTCAAAAAAGAAACCATATAAAGGCAATGTGCAAACCCACATTATTACTGCTGCCTAAGAGGTTGTAATGTACAAATTCCATAATGCTGTCTAAGGGCTGGACTGGATAACCCAACTGTTTACAAGCGTAACCGATGGCCTGGAAGCGGCAAATTTTCGTCCCTAAGTACTTTCTCATGTACATTTTGCCTTATTCTTCTATTTACATTTTAGATTTGAGCACATTGATAATTTTCCACCTCCACATTTAATAATGTTATCAAAAATTAAACTCTAATTTAGAGCTGCCTTCAAATACCATGTTTAACTTTGTACCACAGTAATATCAAAGGGTGGTGACAAATGCCTTAAATATTTTCATGTACAAGGCAATGAAGTAAAAAAACAAGGTAGAGGTGGCAAATACAGGCTCTATATGACAGTACGACATAAACGGCAGGCACCACTTAGCTGATATTCTCTTTCCACACTGGGGTGTTAGAGTCAAGGATCAGTGAATTGTCCCCTAACTAAGTCAATGTCAATTAAAGAAGAAAACCAAGCAATCTCTCCTAATTCCTCATTGGTTACTCTATTTGTCAAAGAAAATCATACACTACGTATAATAAAGTTAAGGCCGAACATTAAGCAGAGCAGCACTTTTGCCATCCTTGTGTTATAAATAACAATAATTTTATTAGTTTCTGTTGAATGCCTATAACAGCAAATTTAACAATTTCAACTAATTCTTCTTTGGTGACCTCAAAACACAAATGAAGGGGAACAAGGGAACCGACTCATCATCAATTGATTCTTAATTGTTTCTGCCAATGCACTCGTCACTCTTGCACATGGCAGAGTTACTAAGAACTACATGAGATGTTTTATAAGACTATTCACAGAAGTTAGTTGGATTCTGGTATCTAACTGGGGGTTTCATTTTTCGAGCATTTGACACAGAACCCATAGCAGAGACAGTACAGTAGACATTGAATAAAAACTTATGGAAATGAGCACCTGGGTTTGCCCTCAAGCCTGCAAGAAGGAAAACTGATGAGCCCCATTCCCCAGAATGGAGACCATGCCAAGGGATAGGCTTAAGAGTGCATAATAATTTCTCTTCTTCATTTAACTCAACTTCCTGTCACACAGTAGCATGCCTGAAAGGCAAGAAGGGTAGATATGTCCACTGATGTGATTTCATTCTCATTCTTGAAGTTCTCACAGTGTCGACACTAATCCAATAATAAGTTTATCTTCTGACTGTGCCCATTATAATGTGTCTATGCACAGAACTCTGGGAGAAGCAAGAAGTCTGGCCCAAGACTCATCCAAGGAGTCCTATGGAAATAATTGCTGTCACTACCAAAAAGGCTCTGTGTCACTGGCACCAGAGATATGTTCTACACCCCAGCACTGCCAAATTCTGAGCCTTTTAGTCCTTCTGAGGCTCTGCTGAATTACAGCCTGCCTTACCTCACCTTCCGGATTTAAGGATGTTCACATTGGGAGCCAAGAATCGCATGTCTCTCTTTACAAAGAGGATTCTTTATGTTACAGGTCCACTTACAAATGTCTTTGTTCAAAGACCAGTGGTATGGTAAGAGGCAAGAATGAATACCTTTCCTTCTTTACCACGATGACCAGCAATGGGTAAGACTTTCTAAAGAATCAATACCTGATTGATCTTTGAGAGGAAAATCTGACCCACATCCAACATCTTCAAGTCTGTCCAACTTGTCTGTTACAAGTTTGGTGATGAGAGTGGGCTCTCCTTGCCAAATCAACCTAAAGAACTGGAGGCATATTAAGAAATGTAAAACAAGCCCTTTATGTGCACGGAGGAATATGGCTGGAGTCTAGGCCTCCACCTACGAATGAATCCAATGCTGCCCTTTCTGGTTGGTCTTCTTGCTCTTCTAACCACATGGTTTACCATGGTTTTCTTTTGCTCCAGACCATCATTTTGTTCTGCATGCTGGCCTTTATGACATGATGCTCCCCCTAGTGAAGCCTCTTTACAGCAAGGCATGACTACAGCCGTGTTCCAGGAGAGGGGGGTTAGAGGGGCAGTGGCAAAATGAATTCATCAGCTCAGTGGCCAGGAGTGCTGACTCTACGGCACCAAGCTAGGAAGAATGAGGTCAGCTGAGAAACTGGGGACTTAAAGTGGAAGGATAATCATCTTTCTCATGACCAGACCTGAACAAATGTACATTCTTCAAAATGAACAGATTACCAGTTATTCCAAACCCCTCCCTTTTTTCCTTCTCTTGATCACCAGCACCCAACTTCCCAATAATTCCCCAAAGATAACTTCAATATCAAGAAGTTGTTTGTAGCTTTTAAAAAGGGAGATAGCTACTTTAAAGAAGCAAAAGACAATAAAGGCTCTTCAGCCCACATCTAATATTCAAATGGAGACCTCTTGGGGTGAAAAAGAGGCTGATGGAAAGCAGAAAGAAGGAGGGATTCAAGTTCAGTCACTTCTTTCCCTGGGTGACCTTAGTTAAGTGACTTCACCTTGGGATCTCAGTTTCCTCATCTGTAAAAAATGAGGACCGTAGCCTAGAAAACCTCTAAGGTCTCTGATGGCTCAAAAGCTATGGGCCTTTTACTATACTTCATTTCAAACTCATTTGTCCAGCAAAGAAAAGACTTGGAATGGAAGACCTGAAAAAAACTTAAGCCCTGTTGGATGAGGAAATTGAGTATCCACTTATGGACCTAATGCAATTAATCTCAATGAAAATCTAAATCCATGTTTTCAGAATACCTTATGACAATTTTCCTACAATGAAGCTTTCAGTGTGATTATAAATATAATTATTATATCTGTTGATGAAATGCAACCTTTATGCAAGCAAAGTCCCTTGGCCCTGGTACTGATCCATCTGAACATACCAAGTCAAAACAAACCAGATCTGATACCCCTCAGTATTTAAAAGTCTCCCAATGAAATTGCTCAGAACACAGCCTACAACACCTACAAAAAAGGGGTGCCCTGTGATACTAGTCCCTAACCTGCAGATATAGTATAGCCCCAAAATTCATTTCTGTATGGGACCTAGAATCTATTTCCTCACAGAAACAATGTTCTGACAAGTGGTTAGGCTCCCACATTTGTCCATGAGGCCTACCTACATAAGTCGTAGCCGACCTGAACTGAAAGTGAGTACAGAGAACAAAGCAGAGATGTCCCTCTTCCTTTCCCAAGTGAAGAACTGGTTCAAAACATTTTGAACAGGGTTGAAATTTGTCTTTGGCACCTTCTTATACAATCCTTTTTTATACACCTCTCCCATCTCTTAGGCAGCTAGGTGATGCCATAGTACACAAAGCACCAGGCCTGGAGTCAGGAAGACTCATCTTCCTGAGTTCAAATCTGGCCTCAGACACTTAGTAGTTGTGTGAACCTGGACAAGGCACTAAACCCTCTTTGCCTCAGTTTCCTCATCTGTAAATGAGCCGGAGAAGCGGAAGGCAAATCACTCCAGTATCCCTGTCAAAAAAACCCTGAATGAGGTCACCAAAAGTTGGACATGACTGAAAAAGACTGAACAACTCCCATCTCTTAGTTGCCCTCACCATTACAGCGTACAGCACAAGTAGGCACTACCCTGACAAAGTGGCTCGTGCTCCCAAATCTCTGCCTCCCTTTACCCAAACTCCTGCCCCTTCCAGTGCTGCTCTCCAGGACAACTTGTCACTCCCTCAGTATAGCAGAAATCAGGTGTGAGGAGGGAAATAACCAAATTAGACTTATTCATATTAATGTGTAAATGACTGATGGCCTCAATTCTTCCAGAGGTATTTGCATTTTTAAATAAGAGGTTTATTACACTAAGGATGTCTATTAATTCCTACCTGGAAGAATTTCCTCCAGCGGCACAAAGTTAAAAAAAAAAATCAGGTAGTGTAAAGGAAGTATTTTGGAAGGGGGGAGGGGGATGCTCCTTAATGTCATCTTGTTTGTGGTGGGCCCTGGGAAATTATTTCTCCTAAGCTGTTCCTATGTTTTAAAACTCCTTTCTTTTGTTTACTTCTGAGCTCCAATGGCAGCTGAAGGGGAGGCAGATGGCAGTGGGGAGGCCCAGTAATGTAGAGGCCAGACACTTTGTGTGCATGGGTTACTTATGGGGGGGCTAAGGCTGCAGAAAAAAGCTTAAGTTCTCAACTGGAAATCTGGCAGTCTTTCCACTGTACAGACTGGATCTCTATCCATATTCCTTTATCTCAGTTAGTATCTATTTTTTAACAATGTTACAACTCTTAATTTGCTTTTGATACTTCTCACACTTCTTTCTACTTTTAGAAATGAAAGTACATTAAAACGAATGAGGAAGAAGGGCTACGAGGGAGTTGGATACCACCACCGATTTAAGTGGAGAACTTTTGAGACAGCACACCAGGTTCTTTGACCACTCTCTACTCCAGAAACAGAGGCAGGGGGCAGGCTGCTGGTGGTGCAGTGAATAGAGCACCGGCCCTGGAGTCAGGAGAACCTGAGTTCAAATCCAGCCTCAAACACTTAAGACCTACTAGCTGTGTGACCTTGGATAAGTCACTTAACCTCAACTGCCCTGCTTTCCCCCTGCAAAAATAAAAAAAAAAATTGGACAAGATCTCTTAAGATCACATCAGCTCTGTGTGCTCCTACCTCAGCCTTGCTAGATTTAAAAAACAGCAAGACCTCAAGCCTTTCAGTGGCCCCCTGCTGCCGGCCTACAGGGTCCTTCCAGGTCCTCCAAGCCATTCTTCTCTTCCTCCCCTTCCCTACACACTTTCTTGTTCTTTTCTACTCAGTCCTCTGTCCTGTAAGGGCCCTGCTTCATCTTCTTTCTGCTCTCAGCAGGGCCTCGCACAGAAGATGCTGGTAAATACGTGTGCATTGCTTTCCTGCCTATCTGCACCCACCTACCTCCACACAGTGCCCAAATGCATGGGCATTCGATAAATAGACTGCAGGGTAAGGACTCCTGCCCAGCACTGACTGCAGCGCTCTGCTCATGAGCGGCACTTCATCCTAAAGGCCTGTTTTGGGCATTTCTTTTTGAAAGCTCTTCTTTTTGATTCTGTCTACCGACAGCATCTCCATCTTCCTCCATCTGTTTCTTCTGGATCTCTCCCACCTCTATGTCTCTGATCCAAGGGCCTGCCCCCCGGTCTCCCTCTCCACCACTTACCTCTGTCACCTAAAGCTGGTTTCATAGCTCAAGTGCCCAGTTGTCTATTCCAAGGTCAAAATGGAGAATTCACAACTTCCTCATCCCTTTCCCTTCTCTCAGTAAAGTGAAACTCAAATTATACCTTCTCTAAAAAAAAAAATGCTTCTTGAGCTTATTTCCAGGAAAAAAAAATTCTATTTTGTAGGTTCATCTGTGTATTCTCTTCTCTGGGGACCGATCTACAATGCTTAGAACATTGTACGGCTGCCAACCTGAGGACCTGATTTCTGGTAGCCCATGGGACAGAAGCTGCCCAGCTGGAACACCTGAAAGCATCCACAATGTCTGTTCTTCCTTCATACCTCCTCAGTTCTGGTCCCCTTTTTATTATTCTGCATTCTTTTAAACTATCAGTCCCTGCAAGTTCTTTGGGGAGTAGATTCCGACTAAACCATAAACTCCAATTCCTCAAGGAAATTGTCACCCTTTCTGCCCTTAACCAAAAACAATCTCCATAAAGCATCTTCAAACAAGAAATATTAAAAGGTGGAGAGAGAAAGAAGAAAGAAGAAAGCATGCTTCAGCATCATTGACATTAAAAGACTCCAGAGCGGTAACGTGACAAAACTTAATCATTGCTTTTATCTTCTCACTCTGTAAGCTCCTGGGAACCTTCTTAATAAATGCCTTGTATATATCATATATCATGGGAAAAATCATCCTGATATCCCAAATATCTACCTTGTCACTCTCTTGTCTGAAATTCCACCAAAGAAGATTCAGTGCTTTGGGCTCCTCTCCTACTATCCCTCTTCAAATGCCAATAATTTAGGGATAATATAATAAACTAATTCACACTACAACGTTAATGACTTATAGGATAAGCTTTCATCCCCAAAGTGTTGATGAGAGAACTGGGCACACAGGGATAGAGACAATGGAAGAAGAAGGAAGAGGAGGAGGAGAACACCATTGGCTGACTTCACAATTTTGCCTGGGGCCACTGGCCCTGAAGCAGCCAATTCCTGATGAAAGGAAAATCCAGAGGACTTTCAGGACATTCATGATGACCAAGTGCTTTTGGCAAAAAGCTAGGGACATGGAGATCATCTCTGAATTCATCCTGTTCCACACCAGGTTAGCAAATACTGGAGTATTCAGTACTGTTGTACGAATGACAATAACAATTCACAACAGATATCACCTTTTAAGGTGGGCAAAATACTTACCAGATGAGGAAAGGGAAGCTCTGAATGGTTACGTGACTCATCCAGAGTCACACAGCTAGTGAGCTGTCACTTCTCCTGTCCTGCCCACCAAATCTACTATCTGTGCTCTTGACACTTCACCAATGAAAAGCAATGAAGTCAGTGGAACGCTGAGCTTCCGAATTCTCAATGGCACCAATACAAGCAGCATCTTAACACTATTTTTGAAAACGGGGATGCTGGGCTAAAATAAATTTATAAATAAAAGGAACACTGCCTATTAGCAAAATTCAAATTCTACTATGTGTCAGTGCCACTATATTTATCTGACTGCCATATGTGGTAATTACCCATTACCTTTTCTTTATAGTGAAGTTAAAAATCCTGATTGACTTATCAGTTGATCATCTTTGTAGGTGGCTGAAGACGTCTGTTTAGATCTGGGGATGAAAATGACTAGTACCACAAAGCTAATCAGAAATCTACAATCTTATTAGCTACCAGATGTTCCAAAATTAAAATAATTGCTCTGAAATGTCAAACTGTTAAAAGCACTTTACCAATTTTATACCAAATGCAATTTGATTTTTACAATTATCTTAATTGGATATATTTATAGTAAACTGAGAACTAGTTAATATTCAATGTGTATATCAAGCAACTCTCCTGGGGATTAAAATCATTGTAAGTAATTGGCCACTAATGAGTTTTCACTTAATTTAAAAGGACTATTCAGATCATTTTTTCCTATGAAACCAAACAGCTAGAAACATGGAATTTTTAAAAACAAGAGTGTTACTTACAGAATCCCCTCCACCCTTTACCACTTAGCAGTTCACAAGCACTCATTTTTTAAAAAGAAAACAAAATCTCTGTGATCCATGCTTTTGCAAAATCACTAGGAAGCCTGGAAGTTCTCTTCCTATAACGTATACACAAAGGAAAAATGGAAGTGAAAGGTTATAATTAAAATCAACTTTTTTTTTGGGAGGATGCAAGAATCAATTAAGGTTGGGATTAAAAGTCTGAAGTGAGCGGCTAAGATGGCTGTCAGGCTAGAAACAGGACCTACTGCAGAGAAAGGGAGAGAGAGAGAAAGAGATTTCAGCGCCACCAATGACAGCACCCCAGGGCCGATGCTGTCAAAGTACAAGGTTCTAGCATTGCCAGACATGGAAAACAGCTCTTTTACAGGGAATCCGCTCTATGTACAGTTCTCTTCCTATAATCTGCAGAGGCTGAACACTAGAATGAAGCCACAGCTACATTCTTTTTTTCCTTCTTATAAATACCTAAATAGCAAGTTTGAAATATATATATATATATACATATACACACACATACATATATATACATACATGTATATTATATGTATATGTATATGTATGTATATCCCTCAAAGATCTGTGGATAAAATCCCATGCCACAGTGTGTACATGTTATCTGTAATAATCTATTCTGACTATCAAGTTTATTTCTAGATCATTAAAAACAAAACCAAATCAAAAAACCCTCGGGTTTATTTTGCGCACCAAATGCTATTCAATACGACTTACAATCTTTCTTGCAATCCTTGGAATTCCAGATGGTTTCTTTCTCCCCAGATTTCTAATTCCATACCATTCCCTCCATAACTCTCTTCGAAAATATTTAAAAAGTGCCTGATTTCCATTTTAGTGATCAATTTTCTTGCCCCAAATCCAATGAAAATGCTCTCTCCTTCAATCTATCTGAACTGGGCTAAAATTCATTTAGATACATACATTTCTCAGCACCCTAAAAACTTTACAGCTATGCAGAGTCACTGAAATTAAAATACAAATTACAGATAATAAATGATACATGCTACCATTCAAATAAACTCTCCCCCTACCGATGGTGATCTCTTCAGTGGGGACCAGAGGGTGAATGACATAAGAAATAGATTAATCTCTTCTCTTGCCCAATTTCACTACATTAGACCTCTTTTCTAGGTTTCGTTGGAGCACCCCAGTCCTTTCTCCCAATGTCAATAGATCCCAGATGACGTGAAAGCCTATCCAAGACAGGTTTCTGCCTCAAAGTAATTCACCATTTACTAAACCTGTTCACCTAGTTTATGGAAAAACTACTTTTAGAGAATTGTTATAGTCATTAGAAAAACAAATACTAAAATTAACCATGAACTGATATACTTAGAAATGGGAGTGAAGAACTTTTCTTATTATGAGCCATAGTGGGGGAGGGGGGAGAGATAAGATCCGTAACTAAAAAGCAAGGTAATTTAGGGGTTTTAGCTTTGAGTATATATATATATGTATATGTATATATAAGTATATATATGTGTGTGTGTGTACATATATATACATATAAGTATATATATACATATATATAAACACATATATACACATACATATATATTTATATACACACACAAATATATATATTTTAAAATATATAATAATAATATATAATATAAAATATAATAAATATAATATATAAATATATACTTAAATATAAAAGATTCTCAATATAAAACACTCCACTCGCAAAATTTTACTTAATTAGTATTGAAAATATCTTAAATATTCTTCATTTCTATATTACAGCCAGTTACAGGAGAAAAAAGGTACAAATTGGAGAAAAGGAATGAAGGGAGAGAGGGTGATACACAACTGGGTGCTTTCAAAAGCTCTGATGAACAAATAACTAACTTATTTTCAAGTATAGATTTGATTATATGCTAATGTCTTTTTTTTAATGTTTTAAGGCAAACACGGTACATTTTGTTACAAATGTTTTAATCCTGAAAATGTGAAGGCCCGTGCATCCTGAAATTCTTTTTTCCCTTCATTTTCAACATTCTGCTCTGCAAAGTAGTTACTGTCTCATTTCATCTTACAGAGAAAATGGCCCATTTTCATGGATTAACAACCCTATCTTATGTCTTTTTATAATATTACTTGTCAAAGACTTTGGAAGGCACATTGAAAATTCAGAACCACAGGCATGAATAAAACCATCTCTTGATCTTTATTTGCCCTATTGGCCAGATGAAATTAAACTGATGGCTCTGAGGCTGAAGGTTCCTCATCCCTGACTCAGCACAGAAAAGACAAAAAAAAATCCTATTGCTACAGTTAAGTAGCTCCTGGTTTGTAGAATGCCTAATTATGTCAACTTCCTATTCCAAGAGAGCGGTCCTTTTAAAAGTGCATGATTTGGCAGTATCTACACACACATGTAGACCTGCATATATACATATGTGCCAGAGTTGGAATGGAGTAAAGGCCTGCGCACACAAATGCCTTGAATGTTCCACATTCTTAAAGTCTCTAGGAGATGACTTTCCCTGTGTCAGAGCATGGCCCCTGAGAGCTCCTCAATGGCTAGACCACCTTTATAGATCTGAGCAACATTAATTATGTGCAAGTTAACTGGCTTCAAAGTCAGCCAAAGGAATACAAATGAAGGAGCTTTCTACTAGCAATGGACTTTCCTCCACTCAGTCGGTCAATATTTATTAAAAGCCTACTATGTTCTAAGTGCTGTGCTAAACTCTAGGGATACAAAGGAAGGTAAAGGAATAGTCTGGGCTCTCAAGGAGTTCACAGTATAAAGAGCGTGACAGCCTGTAAAGATATGAAAACCAGCTCTAGATAGGATAAATTACAAGGATAAAAGGGTTGAGAAAGGCTTCCTAAGTGGTGGGATATTAACTGAGTGAGCCTTGAGGGAAGCCAGGAGGCAAGGATGAGGAAGGAGAGAATTGCCGGCATGGGAGACAGAGGAAGTGCTTGCAGTCTGGAGATCAAGGGGCTTGTTGGAGGCCACTGGCCCTGGACGGAAGAGCGGAAAGCTTTGAGATTGGGAGAGCATTTAGTCCAAGCTGACTTTCCTCTTCTCTTGTGGTTTATTTTAAGAAGAAAAAGATTCCTCAATCAACCCAAGAGCAAATCATGTTTTTACCATTTTTACTATCCTCTGGCTGTTGGTTATCCTCTCCCCTCACTTAACACCTTGTGGGCAAAAGGGACAAGGCCATAGGAGCCCGACACACATGCCAAGGGCCTCTAAGTGTGACCTGAACCAGATTAAACTGTAATTGGTAAATAACTAACAAGACGCATAAAAATAGAACAGAGTATAGATTACGTTAACGTGTGGTTTTCTGACTCAAGGAGCTGTCTGCAAGGATCTTTAGGGTTACACGGCCCCATTTCTATGTGTATTTAATAGCACTGGCCTCCATGATTTCTCAGGAAGCTTCCAACTCCAACCAAGTAGGTCTTCATCCATCCAAGGTATTGATAAAAAATAAATGAGTGTGAAATTAAGCTCGTCCCAGAGCTGACAGCCACGCTGGGACAAGCCGGGCCCAGAATAGGCACATCCCTGTCTTTCAGTCCACTTGTCTTTCCCTGCTGCTTTATTTAATATTTGTTTCCTTGGAAATGTGAAGAGTTTTTCTTCATTTGGTCATTTTATCTCAGTCTTTTTCAAGGCTCCAATTTTAGCTGTATTTTTTTAACTTCTTTCTATTCTATTCTTCTGGAGAACAAAGATGTTTACAGATGCTAGACGGCTGAGCTTTCTGGGGCTCTCCTACTACAGGTTCCATCTGATTTATTCTGCCATGTCCCACCTTTTTCCTCCTCTCATTCTCCTCACAAACTGCCAATTCTCCTCCCCCAGCCTCTCCCAAAACTCAGCCAAGAAGGAAATCCTAAATGGGGAACAGCCTGCCATGGCAGCCTGGCTGCAGGAATCACTCTCTGCCTTTATTCTTTTTCCTCGTGGAAACCCAAGCGACTATTTGAAATACCTGAGAACAGGAGAAAACAACCAAGTGGCTGCGGCAGGGAGGGGCGGGAGCTCCTGCTTGGGCCAGGCCACTTTAGGTTAGAGTGGAGTCGGAACACATTGTAGGCCTTCTGACCATCGTACAAGAGCCAAAATGAACAACACCTTTCCCCAATGGGTCCCAAAGAAATCTGGCCTCTCTAGTCAGTTTCTTAGTTCCTAGTACCCATCCATTAACTTTCCCAAGGCCACCTAAAAACCAAATTGCAAAAGTCCCTCTACTAACGTAGATGTGCCAAAGCCTCTTCAAGTCTCGTCAAGTCCAAGCATGCACATCCACCCGAGCAGATGTCCCACATGCCAACCCTGTCCCCACTCTCATCCCACTAAACTTGACAAGATTCACAATGAGTTCAGGAATGATCCAGCAGGCCAGTGATTCCCAACCATCCCACTCCTAACTCCATAGATAACCAAATACCATTCCACCATTGGTAGAGTGCATATAGTGGGTACTTAATGTTTGTTAAACTGAATTAAATAGTGTAATTATAGGGTCATATTGCTAGAAGGGCCATCTAGTGCAGCTCCCTCATTTGAAAGGAATTAACTCAAGTACCACACAGGAAGTAGCAACACTGGGATCTCTGACTCCCAACTAAGGAGACTTTCTGCACTCCCAAGCTACTGGGGTCCACCCACTGATAACGATGAGATCTGGCACATTTAGGTGTACACTTGCAGATGAGTACTCATTTATTCACATTTTGCAGCTCCTATAAACTGGCTAGGGAGATACACGGGATGATTTACACGAATTTGGGAGGAAAAGATTCAGTATGGTGTAATGGAAAGTGGGTTAGATTTGGAGTCAGAGAACTTGGGTTCAAATCCCAGCTCAGCATCTTGCTACCCACGTGACTTTGGGCAGGTCACGTATACCTTCTTTTCAGTCTCTAAGTTTATGATCTGATGATGCTGACTCATGATTACTCCAAGCACGTCCCCAGCAGAAAGCCTCTTCTGCCAAGGCATGACCCCCCAACCCTTGCAGTTTTTGACTAGCCTAGGCCAACAGTACTTTTAAAAAAGCAAATGAAAGGCTACGTGACTAAGAAAAACCCCAATCCATCGGGCTCCAGACTCCTTCTTTCTCAGTGGTGGCCTCTGCTTCGCAGGAAGAAGGGAGAAGATGCTAAAAACCTATCCAACGCCAAGGTATCTTGCAAGTTCTCTCCAGCTGGCCCTGGGGACAAAGCACCACAGCTACTCCTTAAAATAAACAATAGGCAGTTTCACATAATTCTGTTTTCTTTACTAAGTGAAGGGGGATCCTGCTGGAACAAGGAACAAGATCAGAAGATCCTAGATCTGAGAAGACCCAGACCTCCAAGGCCTTCTAGTTCAACTCCTTCACCTTAAAGAGGAAGAGGCTCAGGGAACTAAGCAATTTGTTTGCACAGGTAGCAAGCAGAGAGGTGGATCTGAACCCAGGATCATTTGAAGAATCTATTTCTTAAGATGGCGGCATAGGAGCAGCAAAGTATCGCAGCTCCCACATAGCCACTTCAAAATACTCATAAAATATGACTCTAAAGAAATTCTAGAACTCTAAAATGCACACAAATATACTTTCCGCTAAAGGCAGCTCGGTTAGGAGGCACCATCTCAGGGCTGGAAGCTGAAACAGCACCTCGGTCTTGGGGGCAGCCGGATGCGCTGAGTTGCAGTTGGAGTAACAGAAGAGCTGATCTGCGGCAGCTGTGGCAGTTTCCAGAATTATCAAGCCATAAAGAAAAAAAAAAAGGACTAAAAGGTTAGTGGAACTCAGCTAAAATGGGGGAGAAAAGTGGGTCCCACCAAACCGCCTCCAGGGCAAGGAAGCGGCAGAAGCGGAGGTCCTGTACCCGCCTCCACATTGCCGCTTCGGAGCTACTGGCCTGCAGACTGCAGGGGGGCCGAGCGATCGTTTAGAGTCCTAGTGCTCTTGCATTGAGCGGCCTGGATCCAGATCGTGGTCTTGGGTGGTGGCCCTGGGGTCTCTTTTCAGTGAGCCAGAGCTGGGGAGGGCCCCAGCAGCCTCCTAAAAGCTCTGGCAGCTGGGAAAACCCAAGCGATTTGGGACAGAGCTTTCCCCTCTGGAAGCAGAGTTCCACAGAGCTAAAAAATCTCTGATTGGCCAGCCATGAATAAGCACAGGAAGCAAAGTAAGAACAGCAACCAAACCCTAGATTCCTTCTTTGGGGAAAAGAAGGATCAAAGCAGGGAATGGGAGGAAGACAACATAGTCAGAACTCCAGCACCAAAAGCTTCCAAGAAACATGAAGATTGCCTAAAAGCTAGAGATCAGCTGAAGAAGGATTTTGAAAACCAAATGAGAGAAGTGGAAGAAAAATTGGGAAGAGAAATAAGAATGATGCAAGAAAATCATGAAAAGAGAGTCGACAACCTGACTGAAG
>CM053590.1:22532109-22550825 GCA_028646515.1 Pseudochirops corinnae | reverse complement strand
ATTTTCACAATATTAAGAAGCTAAGACTCCAGCAGCATCCTTCATTCCCTCTGCTGATATAAAAAGAGCACTCCCAACAACTGTGGCTGGACCTCGGCGATATGGGATAGCCAGCCCCACTGGGTACAATTTCATTTTCTTTTCAGTCTTCAGTTTTCGCTCTACAGACTTCCTAAAACTACATCTGATGAACCAACAAGTCCAATATTAGCATCCAAGAGGACAAAACACAAACGGCTGAGTTCGAAGACAGGAATTTTTCATTAGCTGCTGCTAATCCAATGTTCTTGCTATATGACAACTTTGAAGGGAACCACTGCTAGAATTTTAAAAAGGAGAAAAAAAAGTGCCAAAATAATCTAAGTGAAACTCAGAGAAAATCTTGAAAATAATTATAGTTAAACCACAAGGATGCAGGTGCATACTTGAGCTGAAGTTCAAGGCAGTTAGTTCAAATCAGCAAAAATGACAAAATCTCTTTCATTTATTCAAGAACCAAAAGGGAAATCTCCCTTTTATCCTTTCACAATTGTTGCCCTGGGTATTCCCATCTCTAACATATTTCAATTACAAACAAACAAAAAACCAAACCCATAAAGAAATTCACCACATAGTAACAAGACAACAATATTTTTTCATGTCTACACAGGCACAGATTTTAAAAATCTTTCTACAGCAAAACATCGTAAAAGAATAAAAAAGATAAGAGGAAAAGGAATATTTTTTCCATCAACACAAATATAAGGAATTTGTGATTTTTTTTTTCTTCTGAAAGTTAAGATTTTAAAGCTGCTGGATAATGTTATTACATGTTAGCATGATGAAAAATAATGGCAAAACATGAAAAAGGCTACGGTAAGAAACATATTCCATTGCTAATTAGGTATAACTGAGTGCAGCTAAAAATTTTGAAATTTCAGGAAGTAAAGGCCTCTAAGTAAGAAATTATTGAGTCTTGACATTTTATGCTGGAAGGAACTGTAAGAGTTCATCTTTCCCATTTCACAGGTGAGGAAACTGAGGCCTCAAAATATTTTTAAAATTATTACATTTAAATTTTAGGAAGAGAGAGTTAACATTTTGAAGTCAGAGGTGAAATGCTAAGAACTTTTTTCTTTAATCCTGTGTCTCTCCAATTCCAAAGTACTCATGATGAAACACGCTCTCCATCTCCTAAGAGAGGGAAGGACACAGAATGAAGAATGAGACACGTTCCTTTGGATGTGGTCAACACAGAAATGTGTTTTGATTGACTATACATTTTTTCGACAAGTTTCGTTTTTTCTTTTGTTCTTATTTTCGCTTGGGGTGGAATGGCAATAAGGAAAATTTGTTCTGCCTAAAACAAACTCTAATTTAATAAATAAATCCTGTGCATCTATAAATGTCTGAGATAGCTCATTCCTCATATGCAAAACTATTACACACACTTCCAAACAATTTCTAATGTAGTTTTTTCAATTTCACATTTAAAAATCTAGTCCAAAAAAAAAGAACCAATGAAACAATATTATTCTATTAAAAATATCATTAAGTGGTTATAAAAATAAGAGAGAAAAATAAAACATGATCCATTTTCTTCCCTAGTATCTGTATTCTATATACATAGTGATTAAGAAGTGGGGGAGGAAGGGAGAGAGAGATGAAATTTAGCCCCAAAGGAAGAGGACCTACGAGGTTCAACTTCGGCTGGATGAAATTACACACACACACACACACACACACACACACACACACACACACACACACGCCTCATTTAATCTCTAAGGGGTGTGGAACACAAGAGGTACCTTTGTGTATTTTATTTAACTAAACATATCATGCAGAAAGGGAAGGAAAGGCCAATGACAGGGATTTTTTCAAAGTAAAAGTTTCACATTAGTAGCATGAAGGGGAGACCTCACTTTTCCCTGAAGGAGTATTATTAAAATAAGCAGGAATATCAAATCTAAGAAATTTCCAAAGACTCCTGTGTTGATATAGGTTTTAACTTTTAAAAAATGGAAGAAAACATACAGTCACACCTGGCTGGATAAAACTAGAGAAACTTAGAATATTATAAATAACAAATATAATCCAGTTATGATATAATCAGTTCTAAACAGAATTCAAGGTCACCTAACTGTTATGAACCCACAGAGCTACTTAACCTTCAGGAGGGCATTCTGGCAGGGTGGTCACTGAACAGGTGTCAGAACAAGCTTTCATGATAATACAGCACATACTTCATGTTTTCAGAGCTGACAATGCCAGGTGAACTCTGTACATCCAACCTGACCAATGGTACAGCTAAAGAGCAAATCTACAGGACTGCCCATATTCTTCCAGGCCACAAACCATCCCAGGCCAGGTTCCCAACGTGTATAGGCCTGCAGGATTTGGACACAACCCACCAGCCAAACTGCCCCTGGGTAAGATGCTTCAGGAGCCTCCCTGCTAAAACAGGAACCATTTCTGATTCTCATTTGAGGTCGTTAGCTCAAGATGTAATACTATTAGGGATAAGAAGATAATTTGTTGAAAAGAATTCAATTTGGTTTAATCAAAAAACATTTTCCTCACAGTTAACTACTGAGTGTGTGTATACATAAATATAAATGCACATATGCACTTTGTATGTGTGTATACACATATTTTTAAATATATTTATTAATTTTATATTTATGCTGAGTCTATGTTACATGTACTTGCTGTCTGCCCCCATTAGAATGCAATATCATTGCAAGGAGAAATTATTTTCATTTATTGTACTTCTATCTCCAGTGCCTAACACAGTCCACAGCACATAACAGGAGCTTGTTGACTGACTGAGGTGGACTGTGGCAGGTAGTGGGAATACAAAAATAAAAGCCAATGAACATTTATTAAGAGCCTACTATATACTAAACTACACTGTGCTAAGCTCTCGACATTCAGAGAAAAGCCAACAAAAAGATCACAGTCTAATAGACTTACACAAGACACGTTTCTAGGGATTTGAGTTTGGAGCTGAGCAAGATAGTTCTTTCCCTAAAGGAGCTTAAAATCAAGAAATGAAAAGCCTAGTGGAGTTGATGCAATAGTTCTTTCCCTAAAGGAGCTTAAAATCAAGAAGTGAAAAGCCTAGTGGAGTTGATGGCAGAGCCAGTACTTGAAGGCCTACCTTCAAGGTACTCTACTTATGCTGGAGCACATTCTAGAGCCTCTACTACGTAACTAAGTGCCAATGTGTTCCACTGAGACAGGAAAATGAAAAATAAAATCAGTGGCAGGAAAAATGACTTGTTAAGATAAATAAAAGAATAATGTCCACTTGGCAATTCTCTGCTCAGAATTCATTCCAGCACAGGAAAGAAGGAAGTCAAAGCAGGGCAGGTGTGAATCTGTACTGATTTCTTTTAGATATAAAGAAATCAAGAATCTAAATTGCTTTGTGACCTTGGATAAGTAATCGTACTTGTGGTCACAGCAAGTATGTGATGAAAAGGCTTATATAAGCATATCATTATTTTTTCATTTTTATGTCTTCACCTAAAATCTGTTCTCTTACTCTAAATGGAGGAGGAAGGGAAGTAAATATTTAAAAATCTGGCTATTCTTACTTTAATAATAACAATAAAATAGCTAGCATTTATATTATTTTATACATATTAAGGTTTACAAGTGCTTTGCAAACCTTATTTTATCCTAACAACAACCTTGGTGGGTGTTATTACTATTTACAGATAAGGAAACTGAGACAAAGAGAGGTTAAGCAACTTGCCCGGGATCAGAGCTACTAAGTGACTAGGCAGAAGGTCTTCCTGATTTCCAGGCGAAGCATGTATTCACTGTACCACCTACCTGAATATACTTCAGCATAAAATACTGATGAATATAGGTTGCTGTTATGGATTGATTACACAGAGAGAGGGACTAAATTCTGAAAAATTATTCTGTATATTTTCTTACTTCACTTTTTATTAATTAATGAAGAAAGGGAGTTCCTTTTGGTTAGCAACTTTCATTTTGGGAACCTGGCAAAGTGCCCTCTACCCAGTGGCTTAAGAAAGGTTTACTGAATTCAACATTCACATTAATGACCGAGTATCTGAGATAATCCAATCAGATTAAATTGTGTGGACCATAAGGCTTTAGGATCGGAAGAAGGTTAAAATAACGATGCTGAATGCAGGCACTTCACTGAAGGGCCGTCAAGTGTTTGTAGTGCTGACTATCGGACAAATTAAGGTTCTTCTAATCAGTCCCTGTAACTCCCCAGAGCCAAACAAACCTCAATGACCTAACAGTCAGTCCTGAATGGCAACTAAGTATCTGATATAACTTCCCATGAAAATTTCACAAAGTTACAAAAGGAGTAGGGAGGATTATCTTCCTTCCTACTTCTTAAAAGTAAAAAAAAACCACCACCACAAGAAAAGTCTTTTGTTTTTCCAAAATCACCATTTCTAATGGCAACATCTAAAAAATGTTAACTTTACAACTGTCTACCTTACGATAATCATTTCAATTAAAATCTTAGTAAAATTTACCCCTTTGAAAAGATAGGAAACATCATGTTTATAATCAGTGATTGTGAAGATCTAAAGTAATTCTAGTCTGGATCAAGAAGTTCTCATTCTAGGCTCAATAAACTGAACAAGGCTGGAGAACACAGGCTCAGGACTCAGGAAGCATGTTGGACTTAGAATCAAAGGGTCTCTAAGTTCTAATTCTGACTCTCCCACTTAAAATCTATGTCCTGTGGGGCAAATGCCTTATCCTCCTAAGGCCTTGGTTTCCTCGTCTATGAACCCAAGGGGTTAAAGGAGAGGATGAAGAAGGGCCTTTCTAGCTCCATCTCCTCTGTACATAGAGCTTTTAGGTACCTGATTATTCCCCTGTTCTCTCTCTCTTTAGAAGGTAAACCATGTGAGGACAGGGGAACGATCTTCAGCTCCTAGGGCAGTACCTGGCACTTACTTACTTTAAGCACTTATTACTAAATGGTTTTCTAATACACAATATAAAAATAAATGTAGATCCCTTCTATCTACAATCAAGTTGTCTTGCCATAGAGCAGACAGGTCAGGATAGCACTATTCCTTTCCAACTTAAAAGAAAAGTACTGAATACTGATTTGAATACATGCTAATTTCAGTTGTGGGTGCAGAGGCTACAGACACTTTTCAGAGAATTAAGTCAGGGGCTGATCTATGTGCATGAAGGCAGAAGGATGAAGGGAGGAGGGCTGGGAATGGGGCCAGCCCGAGCTGCGCTGCCTCGGGGCACCCGCCGGCGAGCTCCGGGGCTCCCTTAGCAGGGTAAGGTGGGACATGGTTCCGGTGAGATCCAGAGGCATGGAGGGAGCACCCGCGGGCATCTGGCGCGGTGCCAAGCCCGGGAGATACAAAGAGGGGCGCAGGCTTTGGCGCTTCCGCTTTCTATGGGGCTGGCACGCACCTCAAAACTGATGCAAGAGGCGCACAAGGTGCAAAGGAGCGCACGCGGGCCGGGGGAGCCCACTTCCGGGGGACGCAGGCCACCCCAACGTTACCGGGTCAAAGGGGTCTCAGCGGGGCTTCCTTGGCTTCGCTCGCGCAGCAGACATCGCCGGGCCCCGCACCTGGCTGCTGGAGGACGCCCCGCCGCGAGGACCGAGACGCGGCCGGCTTTCGGCCTGGGCTGTGGGAAGGAGGCGCAGGATGGGCGCTCGGCGTCCGCCGTCCCTGACGGCCCAGTGACAAGCCCGGCGTCGGGCCCCCTCCCACTTTACCTTTGGCTTCTCTTTAAGGCCGTACATGGGCGGGGGTGGGGGAGCGAGTAGCACTGTAATGACAGGTCGGAGCCCGGGGCCCCCACGCATCGGGCATGCCTCCGTGCGTGCACGCAGGCATTCACGCCCCGCGCCCCACAACGCGGGCCCGGGAGCGGCTTCCCGCGCGAACTTTGCAGGTAGTAGAGGCTGGTGGGCGGAGCGCCGCCGCCCCGCCCCCAACGCGCGCGCGCGCGCTGACCCCCGCCCTCCGCACGCCCGCAGCCCCCCGCGGTGACCTTGCCCCTCTCCGTCCCTCCCCCGCAGTCCCTAGTCCCCGGAAGGGAGATCTGAGATCCGCGATCCCGTACCCCCCTCTCTCGGGCTCGCGCCGCGTGTGCACGCGCCGCCTCGCCCCTCCCCCCCCGGCCCGCGGCGGTGGCTCTCACCTGGCGGGCGGAAGCCGCGAGTCCTGCGAAGCGGGGCGGGGCCGGGCCGGGCCACGGGGCGGGGCCTCAGGGCCAGGCGTGCAGGGCCCTCCGCCCCTCGCGGCCCCGCCCCGGCCTCCTTCCCTCCCTCCGGGGGGCGGGCACGCGCGGGTCGGCGGCGGCTCTGGCGGCAGGCCCCGCCCCCCCCGGGCCTCCATGGCTGTTTGCCCGGCTGCATTGTGGGAGTTTGACCCGGAGCCGCGGGACGCCGGTGACTAGCTGCCGCCGAGGGCGCCATGGGAACTGTGACGGACGGTGAGGGGGCGCCGCTGGGGGTGGGGAGAGTGGGGCCCGAGACCTCTGGAGCGACGCGACCCTCCCTCCCAGACCCGGGCAGCCCTCGCCCCCAGTCCTCCCTGGGGAGGGTGCCGGAGCCTCCGGGACCGGCCGCCCACGGAAAACCCAGGGAAGGGGGTCTTAGCCGTGGGGGCGTCGCGGAGGGGCTCGGACCCCGGCCTTTCCCGCAGGCCCCTCGGTACGTGACGGAGGAAGAGGGAAGCGGGGCCAGCCTCGCAGCCACCGGCCGGGCCTCCCCGTGGCCTGGAGCGCTTTGCGTGCGCCGCCGGTGGGGTGATACACGCGGGGACTGCCGAGCCCACGGGCCTCCCCCGGACCGGAAAGCCGGAGCTCCTTTTATCTCCCTCGTTTGTGCGTGATGGGGCGGGCTGTCTGTGGTGCCCCCGGGGCCTGGCGAGGCCCAGCGGCCGGGAAAGGCCGGACACGCGCGTTTGTGTCTGTGTATGGGTGTCTATAAACATGCGCATCGGAGGAAGAGGGGAAACCGCCGTTTGGGTGCCAAGCTTGAAGACTTCGGGTTCCGGCATCCCCGGCCGTAGGGTGCGGGGCCTGGGGAGCTCGAGAGCAGTTAGACCTCCTTTCGTCCGGCCCAGTCTCGGATCGGAGATCCTGGAACTCCTCTTACAGAGGAGGAAACTGAGGCGGACAGGGCCACCCAGCTAGTGTCTGAGGCAGCTCTGCCAGCTTTGCCCCCAGTTAGTGCAGTCACTGATGCTAGCTTGGCACATTGATCCACACTAATGCAAGGGCCGGGGCTGAGTTCCAGAATTCCGCACGCCTCCTCTGCGGGAAGGAGGGGGTAGGATTTTTAGGGGCCCCGGATTAGGAGCTTTCAGAGTGAGGATTCCCGCCAGTTTAATGTGATGCCGTCTGTGTCACATCTCTCAAGTGAGGTCGCAGCCCAGTGTCAGAAATTGCTGAAAGGTCTGACAGTTTGGCGGGCACAGTATGCCTTGTGTCTTGACTGAGAAAATTCATCAGCCTTGAGAATAGTGCCTTATTGTTGTCGAGTCTGTACGGATTCCCCAGCAGCATATCCCCAAACTTCAGGGTATAGCTAAGAGAGAGAAGAGGGGAATTGTCCATTTTCCTAAATTGTTCCGTTTAGGGTATGGCCTGTTTTTTCATCCAGTGAAGTCTTTTCCCTTTCCTCTCTTTTTGAAGACCAATCCTTAGGTGTACCCTCAGTCTCGTATTCTCTCACCTCCATCTCCAGGAGTTTGTTTACCCTCTCATCTCCCCTCCCCTCCCATCTCTTTCTAACTACTGATTTCCCCCTACTGACTGACATGCTTAGGTCCTTTAAAACAACAAAAATGTACCTCACTTGACCTTGCCAGCTATCCCATCAAGCTTTCATCCTGTACTTAGCCTCCTTTTCGAGACCAGTCATCTATACATGACCAGAATCATACATACTTGTTTTTTTGCTTTTACTTTGTCTTTCATCTCAGTCCCCTGTAATCTAGTGTGGGACCCTGCACTCTGCTGACATTACAAGTGATTGCTTGCCTGCTAAATCCAGGGCTCTTTTCTAAGTCCTTATCTTCATAGATCTAGAGCCAAAAAGGCCATCTCCTCTGACTCCCTCATTTTACCGATGAGGAAGCCAAGAGTTAGACTAGTTGAGTGACTTGTCCACATTCACCCAAGTGGTAAGTAGCAGAGCCTGGTTGAAGCCCAGGGACTTTCACTCCAAGTCCAGTGCCCTTTCCACTGCACTTTGTAGGTTGGGGTACTACTATAGACCAAACTTTCCTTGTGGAGAGTATTGTGGCATCTAGATGGTGGTGCAGTAGATAGAACGCTTGAGTTCAAATGTGACTTCAGACACTTCCCAACTGTGTGACCCTGGGCAACTCGCTGTAAAGCCAAGCACGGGCAGCTTTCCAGAGGACTGCTGCTGTGAACAACCTTAAGGTTCTGAGCATAATAGTATAGTGAACTCTCTATTTATTCAGCAGTAAACTAAAGCAAAACATTCACAGAAACCAAAATACAGCATTCACAATGTTCACTTTCTGTCTGTGAAATCAACACAGACTCACAAAGTCTGAGAACTCAACACAAATCATCAGCATAGTCCCAGGACCTCTGGAACCCTCCTCCAGGACTTCTGTAAACAGACAACAAGGAAATCCTCTTTCAGGGCTTCCAGTAAGGTCCCAGGGCTTCTGTACAAAGTGTCACAAACAGAAACCAACACAGACAGAGCAGACAATCAGAGTGCCGGCCTCCACAGCTGTTCTCCTCCCTCAGTTCTGCCCTCTCCTTATATATGGTCATTAGCTCCTCTCTGTTCCACCCCTTCCTGTTGCCTCAGCAAGTTCCTCCCACCGTGGGTTTCACAAGTTCTGTTTCTTAACAAAGACTTGATATGATCAAGGGCAAGGCTCATCTGAAACAAGGTGCTAAGTACTTGCTTGTTTGCCGTTGCACTCACATAATACCCCTCTGCCTCAGTTTCCTCCTGTAAACTAGGATAATAAGAGCACCTACTTCCCAGGGCTGCTGTGAGGGAGGATCAGAGGAGATAATAACTGGGAAATGCTTAGCACAGTGTCTGGCACATCATAAGTGCTAAGTAAATGTTAATATTATTACTGTTATTACTTCTCCTACCTGTGTGACTGTCTCAGCTCCCTTTTAGAATCATCATTGTTTCCTGCCTGCCAACCTGATTGTTTCTCAAGGTCCTGTGCTGGGCCTTCTTCGTCCTCTCTCAGTGATCACATCAGTTCTCATGGGCTCAGTTACTGTCTCTGTATAAATCACTCCTAATTCTGAGTGTCCAGGCCTGATCAGTACAGAGCTCTACTTTCAACATATCATCAGTTGCCTGCTAGACATCACTACCTGATTTCAAATGTAGGCCTGCTGCTTGCAGCCTTGCTTGTCTTCAGAACCATTCACACGTTTGCCACCTGATTAATTTTTCCAAAATCCCACTTTCATGTTCTTCACTAGCTTTTCACATTGGCTCTCTTGTGCCAAGTAACTGTAACTCTCATTTATAAAGCACCTAAAATATTGAGGTCATTTTAGTCGCAATGGAATGTAGGTAGATGAATAGATCATCCCTATTGATGAGGTAACTTAGAAGTTAAAGTGACTTGCCTTTGATCTCAGCTTATAAGTGTCAGTTGAACACAAGTTTTTCTGCCTACAAGTCCAGTGCTGTCTCTACTGTTTTCTCTCTTGTTCTTGGGATTAGAAATACTTCTGCCTGTGTACTGGAACTATTGTCAGATGTTTGGGGAATGATTTATCAGACGGGCTCTCCAGGAGTCCAGCACTGTTTCAGCTAAGCTGGAGCATCCGAACTCTGGGGTAAAGAAACCACAGAGGAGATAGAGGTCCTTATTCGTTGTTCCTCTTTTCCTTCTTTTTAAGTTCAGTGGAGCAGAGGGAAGAGAAAGACCAACTGAGGGTCCCAGTGGAATAGAAACTTTAGAGATTTGGGGATAATAAGTTGGAGTTTATATTGAAAACATTTCGCATCCTTTTTTTCCTCCCTTCTCTTTACTGTGTCTGTTCCTCCCCCTGCTTGCTCCAATCTTGCACGTATATACGCATATCCCCATAAGCTCACTGCCTCAGGCTGCAGAACACCCAGCAGCACCTACAGTGCTTAGCCCTGTTAGTGGCACTCGGAGATAAGAGGCAGCTGTCTTCAGCTGTGGGGTTTGGGGTAGCCTTGATCTTCTCTGTGTCTCTTTTTTCTTATTTGTAAAATGACTGTGATTCCTCCCCACCCTAGGCTAACAATGGATCACATGAGGCACCTGTTTCCCCAGTCAAGTTTTCTTGAAGTTAGACTCAAGCGTTATCAATTTAATTCCTTATCAGTACCTGGAAATTCTCTCCATTTCTTAGGGATTTTTAGCAGAAGTAGCACTGACAGATTTGTTTTTCACCATCAGACCACCTGAACAAAGAACAATTATAACCGATCCATTGGGTCATTTTAATATTCATTACTCTTCTTTCTTTTAGATGAAATTATAAGAAAGCGTCTCTTAATTGATGGTGATGGTGCTGGTGATGATCGGAGAATCAACCTGCTAGTGAAGAGTTTCATTAAATGGTGCAATTCTGGATCTCAGGAAGAAGGGTGTGTCATTTTTTTGTTGTTTATGCACCATTTTCCCCGTTTGATTGATTGTGGAATATGTCAGATTTAGTCAACTCTTGATTTGTTTCAGACATTAACTGCCTTTTTTGTCTTATGTGAGACAAGGTAGCATTAAGCTCATGTTCAGAGTGCTCCTTTTGGATTGTTGTAAAAAGGAACTTTCTCACAATTAGAACTTTCTCAAAGTGGATTGGGCTGCATTCTCTCTCCCTGAGGTGTCCAAGCAAAGGTCCAATGATCTGCTTTGTCAGGTGTGTCGTAGACAGAATTCATTTTGTGGAATATGTTGAACTAAATGACAGCCGCTGAGGTTTCTTCCAGCTCTGGAACTCATTGATTTTATGTGATTAATTCTTAGGGAAATAAATTTATCAAAGGGGGATAAAAGACTAAATTCAGATTTCTGCTTTGGTCCCTTTCAAAGATGTGATGAGGGAAAGATGTGTTTGAATGACTTTGAGGATTATATTCATATTTTCTCTTTACTGGTATCTCATGAATAGGATAATCAAAATTTGGCTACTTGTTCAAACAAATGGAAACTTAACAAAATTTCTTGTAAGGTTTAAATTAGCTTTCAGAATAGGCAAAAAAAATAAGGTGAGATGAATAGCAGCAACAAAGTTATGGGTGTGACTGTTATTTAAGTGTTTGTATAAAATACATTTTCAAGTTGGTTTGTTTTAAAATTACTTATTCAACCCAATTGAAAATCACTACATATAAATCTAGAGTTTATTAAAAAATCTAGAGTTATATTATTATAATATATCCCTAAACTTAAATTTGGGAATTAAATTCGATAAAACTATGCATGGAAAAAGAAAAACTTAAGTTAATTTAAATACATTTTCAATTATAATGAACTTAGAACCTAGGACACTTTCATTGGGATGGTATAATATCTTCCAATAAAATATAATAGTAATATTTCTTTACTGACAGCCGTATATTATCTTTAACAGTTTTTCTCTATTTTAAGCATCTTCATTTTCTGTTATCTTTAGGTATAGCCAGTACCAGCGCATGCTTAGTACATTGTCTCAGTGTGAATTTTCAATGGGAAAAACACTGCTTGTATATGATATGAATCTCAGAGAAATGGAAAACTATGAAAAAATGTACAAAGACATAGGTAAGTACAGTTAAAGTGATTTCTATTTGAATTTATTCTTGTCTTATCAATCTTAAAGTTTGGGGTTTAAAATCTGAGAAAATGTTATCTAGAAATCTTTGGTTCAGACATGATTTCCATAAAATATTTTAGAGAAATTAGCTTTTTTTAAAATAGTAGCATTTTATAGGCCATTGAAAATTTAGTTAACTATATTTCAGATTGACCTAGCAAAAGATTTTTGCTGATAAAGTTACAGCTGTGCTTTTTTTAATTGTTTTTAATATTTACATAGAAAATAACATAGCTGGAGCACATGAAAAAATTGCTGAGTGCAAAAAGCAGATTCTTCAAGCAAAACGAATACGGAAAAATCGCCAGGGTAAGAGTTGTGTGTGATATTGTGTATGCTCTGAGGTGAGACCTATAGTCTTAAGTTATGATGAATTACAAAATGAAGGAAACCTTTGAATCTTAAAAATATCTTTTACTGTCAATAACAAATTTATGCTGGTTGGAATTGCTTCTTTACCAGGTTCAAATGACATTTATAATCATTGTCTTCCATTCAATGCATTTTTTTAAAAAAAATGCCTACTACATTCCTTGTAAAGACCCTTATGCAGAAACTGGCCTTTTTGCAAATGGGAGAGGTACCTGCACCAAGTGCAAAGAAAAACTTGATTCACAGCTTAAAGAGCAATGTATCTGGCCCTTTACATGTATTATCATATTGGTCCAAATCTAGGCCACCCACAAGAGAGACTGCAACTAAAGAGAAAAATCTTTGACTCACATACTGTAAAAAACACAGAAAATGCCATATCAAAACAAACGGCTGCTCCAGAATTTGCTGTTTGAAGGGGCTGGCAGCAGGAGGCACACTGTCGCCTATTCATCACCTCCCTTTAGGTAAGAAGAGAGAGGAAAGATGCCGCATCTTCCATGTGATTACTAGGGGAGACTTAGAGGCCAAGAAAACAAAAAGAAGTCGTTTTGATTATAGATTGAACTCTTTTTTTTTATGTAACTCAGAGTTGAAAAAGGTTAACCTTCATTTAGTTCAATATATTGTCTCTTAGCTGATTTTCACAATCATCCCTGAGAAAGAGAGCAAGAGCACAACGATTAATGTCCCCACATTACACAAAGGTTAAGTGACCTCTGCAAGGTAGAGCCGGGCCTTTGGATCGGGCCTTTGGTAAGCGGCCGTGGGTTTGTGTCTTTCAGAATATGATGCTTTGGCAAAAGTCATACAGCACCATCCAGACAGGCACGAGACGCTAAAGTAAGTTCAGTGTTTCACTTTGCTTCTAGTTGATGTGTGCTTATGTCTCAAGGTAATAGCTCTCTCTATTTTTTCAAAGAACCTTAAGCATTTGCAGTTCTGAAACATCTGTTTTTATTTAATATCCCTTAAAGTGTGGCACACGAGAGCATGTAACATTTATAAAACTCTTGTACCACATTGAGCTACTAGGGAAAATAAACCATCATTCTGAAATAATGAGAGAGAGCAGGTAGGGTCCTTAATATTGCATACTGTTTCATTGCCTAGAACAGTTCTTGGTTGAAAATGCATATTAGCACTTCACGGTTACCAAACAGCTGTATAAACTATTCAGATGTGGCCGCCTAATTATTTAGTATAGTTTATTCTGCTTTTCTCTGATACTGTGCACGGGTACTTTGATTCTTTACAGTTTTGACCAAAAAATACATTTTTTGATATTGATTCATTTTCAAAAATAGCCAAAACCTATATTACTCATTTTACTGTTCTTTTTCAGGGAACTAGATGCTTTGGGAAAAGAATTACAACATCTGTCTCATATAAAAGAAAATGTTGAAGATAAGGTGTGTTTATTTATGTCTTTCAGTCAGTCAGGTATTAAGTGCTTAGTCTGTGCCAGGCTCTGTACTAAGTAAATGCGAGGGCCAAAAGCAGTCCCTGCTTTCACAAAGGCTACATTCTAAAGGGGGAGACAATGTGTAACTCACTATGTAGATACAAGATATATACAGAGTAGATGAGAGATGATCTTGGCAGGGTGCACAAGCAGTTAGGGGAGGGGAGGTATAGGAGAGTCTCCTCCAGAAGGGAATAGGAGAGCTGGGTCTGTAAGGAAGTTAGGTGACCTGACAAGGGAGGATGTTACAGGCCTTGGGGATTCCAGGCAAAGGCATGGAGGCAAGAGATGGAACATCCCTTTTAAGGAAGAGCAAATAGGAAAGGACCAGGAGAGGAAGCGCTTTTAGTGCCAGGAGGAGCAGGTGCTGGGGAGCCACTAGAGTGAGTACAAGGACAACCTGATCAGACCTGCATTCCACAGAAAAACATTTTGGCAGCTGAGGGTGGGAGGGATGGAGTTTGGCCAGGACACTTAACTAGAACACTTATCTTAGTCTGGTTAAGGGGGGATGAGTGAGGGCTGGAATGAAGGGGGGCACCATGTGAGAGGAGGGGAGGAAACAGGTGGTGTGGAAGGAGAAACAATAAGGTTCTGTCAGCTTGTGTACCACCCTGGTCTTTGTGCATCACCTTAAAAAATGTAAACGTCTTCTTTTCTTCTTAAATCAAGTTGGAACTAAGGCGAAAGCAGTTCCATGTTCTTCTTAGTACTATCCACGAACTTCAGCAGACATTAGAAAGTAAGTGCCTTATACTAAAACTAATGGAATTTTACTTTTAAGTGTTGCTAATGTGTTTTTATAAAAGCTGAAGCTTTTTATCGGAAAGTTAGACTAGCACATTGTGTGAATCCTGGGTCGTGCCTGTCTCTGGGCAGGGTAACAACCACCTTTCCATGAAAATGAAGGTTAGAACTCCTCAGCCAGCTTCAGGGCAAGTGCTCACTAGATGGATACAGTGCATTTGGGGATTCTGTCATTTTAAAATGGGGGTGTGATTCCTGAAAATGTACCATGATTCACCCTAAGATTTTGTTCTTAATAGATTTGCACGAAGCATTTTATATGGGTATTGTCATGCTCGTCACTGGCCCTCACTCTTTTCACTTGTACTTCTCAATTGCAGATGATGAAAAACTCTCAGAAGTGGAAGAGGCTCAGGAAGCAGCCATGGAAACAGAGACAAAACCATAGGCAGACGCGTCTTGCTTTGGTGAAACTAGCAGACTGTGGATGATAAATTTTTACTAATTTTTTCCAAATGTCCAACTAGGCAAAGAAACTATTTTGATGAAGTTTGTTTTTATGACATTTTTTATCCAAATGTTTTCAGTTTGTATTTTCATGTATATTTTGGTAATTGTTAAAATGGTAAAATCGAAATTGATTCTCATAACTTGTATTTTACAAAGAAGCACTTCTAGAATGTACCCAAGGGCAGAGAAGTGATGATTTGGCCTCATGTGGGAAGGGTTTTTACCCAAGTTTTCCTGGCTCCCAGACCAGCATTTGACCACAATTTCTTCTACATATGGGGGAAAACACAGGGGCAAATGAGTCAGTTTCTAAGAGATTAGGTGTTCACTTTTAAATGAAAAATAAACAAATTTAGTCATTAAGGTTCTAAAATATTTCTGAAAGCAAATTGGAATACTCTGTTTGGTTCATGAAATCACAACATCTTAAGAGCTGGGTGTGACCAGAAATCCTTTCTGGCTTCTCCTCAGCAAGCAGCCATCCTGACCAGCAGGAAGGGAACAAAATTCCGATAAGCACATGATACCTGGAATCCTAAGTGAGCCCATTCGTAGATGTCTTAGAAAGCCTCAAAAGAAAACTCTGCCCCGGTACTTCATGCAGAGGGACTCAGTAAAGTGAAGCGTTCTGGAGTAAGGCCATGGGAAGATTGGACATGGCGGAGTTCTGACCAGAGGAAGCTGACAGCACACCCTTTCCCTCCATGTGTCTCACTTCTCTCCATGAGCAGCTGCCCAGGCCCCTTGTCTCAGCTTCTCACCCCACCATTAGCTCCAAGGATTCAGACAGAATCTATTCATCCGTTTCCATGTGCCAGGCACCGAGGATACAGATGTCCAGGCAAGTGACTGCCTTCCAGAGGTTTACATTCTCTTGGGTATGAGGTAGAAATGGCATTGATTTTCATCCCTTTTATTTCTCCTCTCTTGCCCCACCCTGACTTGCACCCTTCCCCAGTCATACTCAAGAGTTGGGCTACATGGTCAGTGGAGGGACGGGGGAAATGGAACAGGTCATTCAACAGTTAAAAGGAAGAAGATGAGCACTTGATAGGGAAAGGAAAACCAAAGTAGCATCTTCCTGAAGGAGGAAGAGGTGAGGAGAGAAAGAAGACCAGAAACCCATGAATCCCAAGCATACCTTTGTATGGACCCAGTTCAGTTCTCATACAGGTCCGTAGGGGTGTGGTGCCCAATTCCTGCAGCTAGTGGTCTTGTCTCGCCAGTGCAAAGAGGTGAATGTAAGTGGGAACAACACTGGAGACACCAGGCAGGGTGCCAGCAAAGATGGTGGCCCTCACGGATCTTCACAGGCCAGGGAGCTTCCCACGTTGTATTCCCTGGCTTACCAGCTGGGACATCCCACCTCTCTGAGAGTCCCGTGGGTGTGGCCAGGGGAAGAATACAGAATCTTTGCCTTAAGAGCGACCCTAAAGGACCATTCCCAGCCATAGGGTCCTAGTAGACAATTCACTTTCCCCTTGTTGCCCTAAAGCCAAGTAACTCCCAACCAAGCCCTCCCTGAGAAAGAGATGAACTGTAATCACTGGGTATCAAACTGTTGACATATATGGAGAGGTCCACCCATTCTACATCACAGGAAACAAGGGGCTACAGTGACCCATGTCAGAGCCCACCCATGCCACTGGGCTGCCCTGTCTGCCCACTGACCACCATAGCTAGAGCCTTTGTCTGCCAGGACCAGTCATGGGCCCTCTACTGTGGAGAGGGTTCCTGTGCCTTCTTGAGCTTGGCAGGTGCAGTCGGCCATCCCTCCTGCTCTTCCTAGGCTGGGGCAGGTGCTGCACACCACAACATCCCTGCTGCTCCACCATGACTGATGAAGGCCAGCACTGCCCCATGGGCTGAAGGATTCTGACCTATTGTGTCAGAGCTTGGCTTCTCCTTCCTGGCACTGGTTTTTACCTTCAGTGTAGGAAATTCTTCCTGCTGCTAGCTGGCCTGCGCTGAGACATCCTGATATCTTGAACACACATAGCGAGCATCAAAACCAGGAGACAAAGACAGAACCAGAGACTTTTCTAGGCTACGATGTAGGCAGTCTTTCCCATGTGCAAGTTGTTGCCTTATCTGCCCTGGTGGAGGAGGGTCCTTGAGGCCTGAGCTCTTCAGGGACCCCCTCAAGAAAGAGAGATTCCAGTTCACAGCTCAGGATTAAGACTCAAAACTTAAAGCTGATACAGTGCCTTTGCCTGTCCTCAGCAAATTGACTGGAGTGCATTTGTCCACCTCTCCAATTCCAGAAATATTTCTAGGTTCCTGTCCTTTCAAATGCCCACCTCCCTTGATGGTTTAGCCCAAAAAAATCACCAAAAAGTCTTTGTGGCACAATTCCACTCGGCATCTCAAGTGCCAAAGTAAGAAAACACTTCCCCTGAGGGGGCAGCTAGATGTTGCAGTGGAAGGAGGGCCACTGTCTCTGCTTAATATATATATATAAGTACATGATGTAAGTGTATATGGGTATGCGTGTGTATACACACGGTATGTATGTAGACATACGTAGGAAGTATTTGTGCTTTATGTATATACACACACATATAAAAATATGCATTCTTATATATACTTTAAGTACACACACACATGCACACACACACGTACACTTTAACTCCTTAGTGTACAGTTATGGGACTACGGACAATTTTCATCTGCATTGACATTTACAAAAAAAAAAAATTCGCAATTAAGCAATCCTTTTCCCATTCTTGCATAAATATGTCCCCCTCAAAGGGAGTGGTCTTTCGGTAGGCTTCACCCAAGGAAATTAGGTGATGGTGACTCAGTATGATAAAGTCATCCAGTCTCAACAAGAGGAGGGTGGTCTCATTCTTTTACATTTGTCCTTTTTAGTAAAAGGGAAGTAGCTTTCAATTCCTTCCTCCTCACCTACTCCCCCCATCCCAATTCATTCCTCCTGGTAAATTAATAAAACTGCTCTGAAGGTAAACTGAGGAAGACGCTTCATTTACCAGGCTAGAAGACACAGCTGGTGGGTCGGAGAGATGGTTTAAGGCAATTGTCTTCAAGGTTCTGTTCTTCAGATTATTGCATGTTCACCTGAGCCCTTGCTGAATGGCTGTAAGGTAGCTTAGTCTCTGATCTTCCTGGCCTGGGGGGAGTGACTCGCAGTTAGCAGGCACCATCTGGAGGCATCACCAGAAGCTCCTCTGGGCTCCCCTTCCTTTGCACTATCCATCCCCGTCTTAACGAAATCATTCTTTTCCAAGCCTGTATGACTGTGGGGCCGATTGTTCTGGGCTGGACCTGCCTTGGGCAGTCTCTGGTAGCTTATGGGGGATGACGGCACAAAATGAGACAGAGGCAGCTAGGTGGCCCAGTGGATAGAGTGCTCCCGCACCCGGACTCAGGAAGATCTGAGTTCAGACCTGGTCGCTGTGTGCCCCTGAGTAAGTCATTTGGTCTTTGTTTACCTCAGTCTCTTCAACTGTAAAAGGGGAATAAAAAAAGGCACCCACCTCCTGGGGTAGCTGTGAAGCTCAAGGGAGGTGAGATAATGTTTGTCAAGTGCTCAGCAGAGTGCCTGGCACTTAGTAGGCTTCATACAGGTGTTTGTTCCATCCATCCATCTTGGCCACAGCAAAAAAAAAAAAAATATATATATATATATATATATTTATAAATACACTTATATTGATATTTATATATTTATAAATATATAATAAATATATTTGTTATGTTTATAATATAATTTCTTATTAATTAACTTATAAATTATTTATTATTTGTAACAATTTTTAGAAATTATTTATAAATTATAATT
>CM053590.1:22451058-22531609 GCA_028646515.1 Pseudochirops corinnae | reverse complement strand
AGAGAGAGAGAGAGAGAGAGAGAGAGAGAGAGAGAGAGAGAGAGAGAGAGAGAGAGAGAGAGAAAGGGGAAGGATCATGACCTAAAGATCTTTTGGTGAAGGGAAGGAAAAAAATAACAGCCAACAGGCTTTGGTTTGGTGAAATATAACCACAAAGTAGGAGAGGTTGTTTAGAGATGGTAGCAGAGGGAGGTTTTGAAAATTGTAATGGGGAGCAAGGAGTCTGATGCCTATGTCTTCTTCAGGGCCAGTATACTGTGGTCAAGAAAGAAGGTACAACCAGTACTGAAAAAAAGTTGTTTTTAATGACTTTTGAGGTCTCAGACCTAATCACCATTAATAATATTGCTCCAAGAACCTGGAAAGACTTTCATGAACTGATGCTGAGTGAAGTAAGCAGAAACAGGAGAACACTGTACACAGTAACAACGATACTGTGTGATGACCAACTTTAATAGACTTAGCTCTTCTCAGTAAAGCAATGATCTAAGACAATTCCAAAAGACTCATAATTGAAAATGCTATCTATGTCCAGAGAAATAACTATGGAGTCTGAATACAGATCAATGCTTACTATTTTCCCTTTTTTTCTTTCTTGTGTCTTTTCCCTTTTGTTTTGATTCTTCTTTCACAACATGACTAATGTAGAAATATGTTTAGTATGATCATACCTGTATAGCCTATACCAGATTGATTGCATACTGTCTTGAGCAGGGAGGAGTGAATGGAGGGGGTGTAAGGGCAAGCAAAGCAGGATTTTTTGCTGTTTTTCTTTGTGTGTTATTCAGTTTCCCAGCCTCAGTCTTACATGCCTATGTGCTGAGCCAATCAGACATGTGCAAGTGGATTCTAACCAATCAGATATGTACATATAGGCTCTAGGCAATCAGATGCTGAGTAGAACTGTATATAAAGAGTGTTGAGAAAGCAGGCATTAAGGGAGCCATTGGTATTGAGGTATTGAGAGAGTAACACAGTGCTCAGAAAGAGAAGCAGCTTGAGTGGGCAGAGGGAGGAGACCTCTAAGATCTAAGAGGAGAAATCTGAGAGCAGAGAGGAGACCTCTGATGGCAGAGACTTGCTGAGAGAGCCTCTGAACTTTGAAAGCACATAGAGGTGTGTGGCAGAGACTGGCCCATGGGAGGGAGGCTTAGCTTGAGCCCCTTTTGAGAGCTATTAAAGTGAACTGAGCCATTATTATAGGGCCTCTGGACTTTGAAGGTGAATTGAGATGATGGTGCCTGTAGTGTGTGTGTGTGTGTGTGTGTGTGTGTGTGTGTGTGTGTGTGTGTATTGTTGCTGCCCTGTTAAGCTTTATTTTCCCAGAGGTAGAAGCTGCAGACAGGAGTCCCTGGAGACTGCTATGGGGCAGGAGCAGAGAGAACTTGGAGTGGAGAAGTCCCCATGAGCTGAGACATGGAGCAGGAGCAGAGAGCTGCCTATGTGTGAATCCAGGTAAGAGTTGGAAGTGGTCAGCCCACAAAGGAAGAGCCATGGGACTTAGAAGTCAACCTGGAGTTAATATGAAAGAGGACTTTACTTGGACACTTGGTATTGATTAAGGAGATTGTTCTTATAGTGACCTAGGGGTGGATGGTGTGGTATTTTTCTGCTACTCCTTAAGGATATATCATGCTAGGGAAGACCCTAGACTGAGACCCCCTGATTTTGGGGATGCAATGATATATGCTGTGTAGTGTGATGCTCTTACTGTGACCTAGGGGTGGGTTGTGAGGATTAGAAATACGTGCAGATTGCAAATGGTTGTGTTGAGGCACAGGGAAGTGTTTGAGGCCCGGGAATTAGTTGGGTCACGTGGAGGTCAGAGCATATTGCACTGTCCCTGGCCAGGGGATCCTGCATTGCTCAAGACTCTCTTGCATGGGGTTACCTGATGTTCTTGATTGGTGTCTCCACACCCTGGGGCCTTCATACCCTTGTATTTGCACTCCCCCTCTCACAATTCTGTTCAGCTGGGCTCTGTCACATGTGATATGTGGATCTGGGGTATATATAAGACCTAAGCCTTGGAGGTATTTTTGAAGCCTGCCTTAAGATTTGGCTGTAAGGCTTCCCCATGGAGAGACCTTAATAAACCTTTTCTGTTTGGACCTTAGAGCCGTGACTCTTCTGTTCTAAAAGGTATGCTAGCATCAGTTAAGTAGGGTGAGTAACTGGTTGCCCCTGCAGCTAAGTTAGGGTACTCTGAAAGAGAACCCTGACAGTGGATGGTGTGGTATTTTCTTTTACCCTTTAAGGACATGTTGTGCTAAGGAAGACCCTAGTCTGGGACCCCCTGATTATGTAAACAAGTATTTTGAGGAATGCTGAATGCAGTGATATATGCTATGTGCCATATGACATACTGAGTGTTATGATATCTATGTATGTATGTATGCATGTATGTATGTATCTATCTATCTGCATCTATCTATCTATCTATCTATCTATCTATCTATTTATCTATCTATTTATCATATGTTTTGCTTAAGGATGTTGCTATGAATGTTATGCTTTACTTTATCCATGATTGTTTAGTTCTAAATAGAGAGTTCATTATACTATGCTATCAGACCCTTAAAATTATTCATAGTAGCAGTCCTCAGGTGTGCTGTTGGGATTGGCATTATGGGGGAAGGGGAGGAGCAGAGGAGAACTCAAAATATTGTAAAAGTAATTGTTGAAAATTAATTAATTAGTTAATTAATTTTAAAAATAATATTGTTTCTATGGAAAAATGTCTTTAATTCCAAAGAACTCACTTAGAAAATTCCCCTCTTTTTAAATGTTATGTTTTCTTTTTTTGTTGACTTCCTAATGATTTTAACACATTCCCCTCCATATCCTTTCCCCCAATTAAACCCTTTCTTGCAACAAAAAAGTACATATAGACTAGCATTACCTACATGTTTGTAGCATTAGAACAAAATTTTGTTCTTTCAGTTGGATATTTTGGTCTTCTAGAGGTAGAAAGGTCCTTGAAGACAAGGGTCAGAGTGAACTGATCCATGAATGATGAATAGTTTTTGCTCCTATGAGCAATTCAATGATAACACTCAGCCCAATGGCATTGCCATTTGTGTTTATTTTGTTAAAGTGTAAGTAGAATTAAAAAAAAATTTGAGAATAAACTTTTAAAGTTAGTATAGGATTACTAGTGTAAGAAGCATCATTTTTTTTCTCTTCATGACAGTAAAATGTTTCCTCCAAGCCTTACCATATATGAGTTGCTTTCAGAAAGAGTAGTAGATTTGAAGTCTGAGGACTTGGGTTAAAGCATCATTTCTGATACTTTTTTGTGATGGTGGACAAGTCATTGATGTCTCTGGGCCTTTGTTTCTTCCTATGTAAAGGGAGAGTTTTGGACTAGATGTCCTCTAGGATGTACTTCTAGATCAAAATCTATGATACCATGAATAATGATTAGATGTGCCATCCTAAATACTTGAACCAAAGAATATACAATGGAAACCTGCTAGTAGATAGAATTTAAATCCCAATTTCTAGCTCCAATTTTCTAAATACTTTAGAGCTGTAAGACATCCTGCTCTAAAAGGGGCTGAGGAAAAAGGATTTCCAATGGGTCAATGTGCTAAGGGAACTGAATGAGTTCTCCACATGACAATTTGCCTCTCCAATTCTATTATCACTTATTTAATATTCTTTACAAGGCACAAAGCTGAGTGCTCGTACAAAGACCAAAATGAAGCAGCCTTTGCCTTCGAAGGTTTGTATTCTAAAGGGGGTGGGGCACAGAAGAATAAAGAATATATACAGAGTGATGCAGAGTGATCTCTAGGTGGGAAGGACACCAACAATTGGAGGTGGTCACGCCAGGCTTTCTAAGTGAAGTGACAGGAGCTGAGTTTTGAAGAAAACTACAGCTTCTAAGAGGAGGAGAGAGAAGCTTCTGGATATGGTGGACAACCCACAGAAAGGCAAGGAGGCTGGAGATGGACAAATAGCGTGTGGGCCAACTGAGCTGGAATGCAGTGTGTGCAGGAGAATAACATGTCATAACTGTGTTGGTTGTTGTCCTTTGTTCTCAGAGCACCAAAAATGATGTCACTATGCTAAAGACAAGTTTCAATGTGTCCAACTGTGGCTGATCAGACCAATACGAGCTTGGAATGCTCTACCACAGGTCGGGCACAAATAGTCCATGTGAACAGAACTCTAAATCTGTCCATCTTTCATTTCCATTGAGCTGTTTCAATTCTGCTTTGCTCATAGAGCACCAGCACCTTCTCTGATGTGGGCATGCTAGGCAGGGTGGGCCTGTGCCAGTGTCTCCCATGTCACACAATCAATTCCACAGTTCTTGAGAGAGACTTTGAGAGTGTCCTTGTATAGCTTCTTCTGACCACCTGGGTAAGTTCTCTATGTAATAGTTTTTTTGGCAAGCATACATTTTGCATTCAAACAATGTGACCAGCACATCAGAGTTGCACTCTCTGAAGTGGAGTTTGAATGCTTGGCAGTTTAGTTCAAGAAAGGACCTCAGTGTCTGGTACTTTATCCTGCCAGGTGATCTTCAGAATCTTCCTAAGGCAGTTCAAATGGAAATGATTCCATTTCCTGGCATGGCGCTAGAGTCAGATAGTGAAGGATTTTAAATGCCTAAGTGTTTGCCTTTCTTTTCAGAAGCAAGAGGGAGTCATTGGAGGTCCATGAGCAGATGAGTGATGTGGTCAGCCTTTTGCATTAGGAATATAAATGTGATGGTTGAGTAGTGGACAAATTGGAGAGAGGAGAGATGGTAGCTCAGAGGTCATTAGGAGGCTCTTGAGATAATTCAAGTGATGGGAAATGAGGGGCTGAACTGGAGTGGTGGTCGTGTAAGTGGAGAGAAGGGGACAGATTCGAGAGATATTGTGGAGGCAGGATAATATTAATGATGATGATGATGATAGCTATCATTTATTTGCCACTTTAAGGTTTCCAGAGTACTTTCCAAACATCTCATTTTGTTCTCACAGCAACCCTAGGAGTGAGGTGCTCTTATGATCTCCAATTTTCAGTAAAGAAATTGATGAAGACAGCAGTTAAGTGATTTTCCCAGCATCACATAGCTAATGTCTGAGGCCAGATTTGAACACAGGTTTTTCTGGCTTTAGGCCCAGGACTCTATCCACTAAGCAACTTAGCTGCCAATGTAGAAATGACAAGACAGCAACTCTCGTTGCAAGGAGTGATGGTGAGTGAAGAGTGGATAATGGCTCTGAGGTTCCAAAATCAGGTGACTGAAAGAATGGTGGTGCCCTTGACAGAAATAGGGAACCTCATAAGAAGGACACCTGGGAAAGGGAAGATAATGAGTTCCGAATTTGAAAAGGTGAGCTTGAGGTGCCTATGAAACATCTGATTGGCAAAGTCCTATGGGTAGTGGGTGGTGTGGGACTGGACTTCAGGAGAGATACTAGGGCTGGATATAGAGGCCTAGAGTCATCTGCATAGAGATGAGAGTCAAACCCATTGGAGCTGAGAAATGAGAGAAAGGGTGGGAAGGGAAAGAGTGAGATAGAGGAAGAGAAGAAAGAGAGGGAGAGGGGGAAAGAGAGAAAGAGAAAGAGAGAGAGAGAAAGAGAGGAAGGGAGGGAGAGAGAGAGAGAGAGAGAGAGAGAGAGAGAGAGTGAGAGAGAGAGAGAAAGAATAGGGAAGGGTGCAGAAGAGTCTACTTTGAAATGACAGGGAGAGGCAACATGGTGTCATGAATAGAGGACTGGCCATTGAGTCAGGAGGACCTGGGTTCAGATCCTGCCTCAGAACTTACTGGCTGTAGGATCACAGATAAGTCAATTCTCTAGGAAACTCTCTAAAGCTATCAATTATAAAACATCATTTATATCAATAAGAGTATCCACAAACATATACAAAGTCATTTGTTGATCACTAGTAGCTAGGGGGATTTGGAAAGGTTTAATATGCATAGGAGGGTAGAACTTAAGATGGGCTTCTAAGAGAACTCAGGATCCCAGGATCATAGAGTGTAGAGCTGGAAGGGGACATGAGAGACCATCATCATTTTACAGATGAGGAGACTGAGGCACAATGAAATTAAATGGCTTACCTAGGACCCCAAAGGTAGTGAGTGTCTAAGGCAGAATTAGAATCTAAATCCTTCAGTTTTCTTGACTCGAATTCAATGCCCTATTCACTCTATACTACTCTGTCTCAGGAGGCAGAGGGGAATAGGAACAGGATCTCAGGTGTGGGGGTCAGCCTGTGCAAAGGTAAGTAGATCAGGGAAAGAATGCTGTACATGGGAACAGAAGCTTGTAGCATGATCAGGGGGTATAGGGGAACTAACATAGTTCATAACGGAGAGAGAGAGTGGAATCAAGTTGTGATTGGATTTAAATGCCAACAAGAGGGGTTTGGTGTTGACCCTAGGGGCAATAGGGCACCACAGAAACTTCAGGTGGGGGATGATGGACATAGTCAGACCTGTGCATTAAGAATATCATTTTTATACTGTGTTGTTGTTTTTCAGTCGTTTCTGACTCTCCATGACCCCATTTGGGGTTTTCTTGGCCATTTCCTTCTCCAGCTCATTTTACAAGTGAGGAAACTGAGGCAAACAGGGTGAAGTGACGGCACACATCTAGCAAGTGTCTGAGGCCAGATTTGAACTCAGGAAGATGAGAATTCCTGACTCCAGACCTGGTCCTTTGTGCACTATGGCACCACCTAGTTGCCCATACTATGGACTCAATAGCAGCAGCAAGTACATGGAAAACACATATTTTTCCATTTATATTTCCTCATGGTTCTCTTGCAAACCCTTTGGAACTGCTTGGATGACTGAAGAATCTCGTCTCCGAGAAATTCACATTGTTGGAGTTCTGCGTGTCTTTGGGCCAGGAATTTCCTGGATTTTTCTGTCACCGTTTCTATGAGGTCATCCACCTAAGTGGATAAATACAAAGAAATAAGAATAGACTTCAAAGCATTGTACATGTGGGAGGGGAGGCTGCTTTTGGAGAAACAAAAGCCAACAAGTTTGGCAAGCATTTTCAAATCCCCGAGTATTCATCTAATTTGAGTACTGGACATCATTTGAGACCTTGGCAATAGATATTTGCCCATCTGTTGCAAAGAGTCTCCTTTTTTCTTAAAAAAAAAAAAGAAAAAGCCCTGTACCTGCATTTGTTTTTAATGGAATTCACTCAATCCTAAAATCTATTGCATTTGGCCTGGTTGCTTTGGTTGCCATGCCGTTCAGATGGTCCTTATGTCTGTGCCTCCTTCATCAATCTAATCCCATTTCCACATTTTCATTTTAAAATGTTTGATTAGGAACTTGTTTGGTGTTTAAGTTTCTAATAATCAAGTTGTAACTTTTTAATACCAATATCTTAGTGGTGCCTTTGTAAGACTGTGAACTATAGGTTCCAAAGAGCTGAAAAGAAGTATCCTCACTCAGAGGACCATGAAGAGGCACATGGTGGCTGTGAGTAGGCTGAAATACATTTAAAATAATAATAATAATAATAGTCAGCATTTGCACGGTGTTTTCTGATTCACAAAGTGCTTTACATATACCCATTTGATTCTTACAAAAATCCTGTGAGGTAGGTGCTGTTATAATCTCCATTTTACAGATGACAAAACTGAGACTGAGAGAGGTTCAGTGACTTGCCCAAGGTCACATGGCTAATAAGTGTGTCAAGTGTCTGAAGTAGAATTTGAACTCAGGTCCCCCTGACTCCAGGACCAGTGCTCTATTCACTGCACCACCTAGACATCCCTAGAAATCCTATTTTCACTGAAGTCAGTTCATTCACCACCTCCTCCATGAGGCCTTCCCTGATTCCTACTTGCTCCTAGTGTCCTCCCCTCTTCTCCAGACATTGCAGAGGGAAGTGGTACAGTGACTGGAACTGTAGTCTTGGGGGCAGAAAGACTTGGATTTGAATTCTACTCCTGACACTTACTGAGTGACCATTGGAGTGATTTCATCTTTCTGAACCTCAGTTTGTTTACCTGAAAATTAAAGAGGTAAATCTGATTAATTCTGAGGTCCTTCCCTATTCAAAAATCTATAATTCCTGGGGCATCTAGGTGGTACATTATAGAGCACTGGCCCTGGAGTCAGGAGGACCTCAGTTCAAATCTGGCCTCAGACACTGAACACTTACATTTACTAGCTGTGTCACCTTGGGTAAATCACTTAATCCTAACTGCCTTGCCTTCCCCCACTCCAAAAAAAACCCCAACAACCTTATAATTCTCTTTTGTATATACCTGTCGGTGTACATGTTAACCTCCTGATAAAATGCAAGTGTACTGAAGGAAGGGATTATTTCACTTTTGCTTTTGTATTCCCAGTGCCTAGCAGAGTACCTGGTGCATGAGTCATTTCATAAATGCTTGTCGCTTTTTTGCTTGTTTAATTCTCATTCATTTTTCTTATTTGATGGTAGGAAGTATATAATGGGTTCTTCTGGTTCTGTTTCTCCTCATCCCCCAATACACATACTTTGCATAATTTTATAAATATCTTTCCAGGCTTCTCTGTGTTCCTCACATTTATCCATCTTGATTACATTCTAATTAATATTAACATACAGACATTTATTTAAACATTCCCCTTTTGTGGGATATCTGTCATATCCATATTTTTTTAGACTTCATATGCCATTTGCTTCCATCACCTAAAATACAAAAGCAAAGCAAAAAAAAAGTCTGCTACCTGCATCTGAAGTTTTCCTACTGTCAAATCGGAAGCACAAAGGATGTTTTCCATGTTAGCTTTCTTTTTTCTAAGCATTGGGAAGCGCCGTCTCTTCTTTGATAAATATGAGACCTAGTGAAAGAATTGAAAAACCGATCAGGCAGGGAGAGCTACCAGGAGCCCTCCATTAATGTTTAAATATGAATTTCCCAAAGAACAATAACTCCATAAAATGTATTTGCTTAGAAACTACGAACATCTGTCAGGTAAAAAATATTTGGCTGACAGCCGTACACAGGCATATTATTCTTCACACCCTGTGGATGTGCTTTGTGCAAAGAGCTTTCTTTGAAGAGATCTGTAGGATGCAGAGAAACTAGAGGGCCTGGCTCAGAAAGAATCTACAGCAAGAAGAGAAAACAGGTCAAATATAAGTAGAAGAGGGAAAATTGCCTCTGGAACCACTGAGCGCAGTAAGCGATCTGAGCTTCCATGGACCAGTGCCTCCTAAAGCTCATTATTACTGGATCAAGCCATTAATTTGGGCACACCGTTCGGCACATTCCTTTATTCTGATGACTGAAGAGTCTGGGAACATGAAAAGAAAGCCCTGGGCTTTTTCTCCCCATGCATCGTACTTCCTTCCCCACACCCTGGTTTTCTAGTTACGGTACTTGCCCTATGAGATTGCCATGGGAAATCATTCCAAGGTCGTGGCTCCTGGCTAATGAGCTCTGGTCTAATTTTCTCTTCACTCTTCCTTCCTAATGCACTGAATAATCAGATTGCATGAACACCTTTGTGTAAGTCCTGTACAAAGTTGGCACTGCCTGTCCACTCCCCACACCACCTCTATGGGCTTGGCTGAATATGTTTACAAATGTAGCAGAGAAAGAAAAATTTTGAACCTAAGCATGTGAACCCTCTGATCATGGATACCTATTTGAAGACCTGTTTCCTCCATGGACAGTCTACACACGGAGCAATGTAGAAAATTGAAGTGATTACCACATCTGGATAATTCAAGACAAATCCCACTAACCTAAAATGTCCAGATAAGTGAGGCATAACTGATTTGGGCTGTGGAATTATCCAGAAAATTGCCCCACTTCTCCACTCCAATTCACATATACTTAGAAACCCATTGAGTTCCACAGTAGGAAATCTTCCATATGCAAATATAGGAAGGAACTGTGATTTCCTCAGCACAGGGGAGCCTTAGCACTAAAATTCACTCTACTAACACACATGACAACCTTTCTGTGACAGTAGATAAGTACTAGGGGGTCGCTGAAGACACCTATAGGTTATGTGACTTGTCTAGGGTCACACAGCATCTATCTTTATTTCTTATTCATCTCCTCAAGATGCCTCTACCCTAGATCTTGTTCTCTTGATTGCATCTCTATCTGGGACCACCATTTCATGAACACTCCTAGCATATTTTGGTCTCTCCCGACCCTCCTTTCCCAGTTCCTTTCTATGTTTTGTTTTCCCCTATTAGAATGTAAGATCCTTGAGAGTGGAAACTGTCCTGTTGGTTTGCTTGCATTTATATCCCCAGTGCTTAGCACAGTGCCTGACACATAGTATCTAATAAATCTCTATCAAACTTTCTATTCATCCATCCATCCATCCATCCATCCATCCATCCATCCATCCATCTATTATCTATCTATCTATCTATCTATCTATCTATCTATCTATCTATCTATCTATCTATCTGTGTTTGTCTGTCTGTCTGTCTGTCTATCTACTTACCTATCCTCTGTCTATCTATAATGGGACTTGAACCCAGGTCTCTTGGATCCCAATCACAGTATTCTACCTGTTGTCTTTGGCTGCCTCTGTGAAATCAGAGAATTAATGGAGTTGGAAGGGACCTCAGGGGACATCTTGTCTAATCCATACTTGAGCTAGGATCCTTCTGACAATATCCTCACCAATGACCAGTTTTGTCTTGACAACCTCCAGTGGGGGAAGGGGGAACTATGGTCCCCTAGTGCAGCCCCTCCTGCTTTGGGGTGGTTCCAATAGGAAATTTGTCTTCACTTCAAGTCTAAATTTGTCTCTGTTTAACTTTCCCCATTGCTCTTAGTTTTGTCTTCTTGGAACCAGTAACAAAAAAAAAAAAATCTAATCTCTGTTTCATATGACAGATCTTCACAACTTGAAGGCAGCTCTCATATCTCTCCTTGCCCCTGCCCCACCCCTAGGCTTCTCTTCTTCAAGTTAAAGGTCTCTTACATCTTTTAGTCTACCTTTTACCATGTCTACTTTCAAACATGCATGACATACAGCATCTGGGCCATCATAGCTTAACACTACCAGTTGTCTTGCTTTGATGTTAGTTTCTCCTGAAAGTTGGATAGAAATATATTGTTGGTGGTGGTCAATCTTCATTTTCAAAAAAGACCAATGATCATGGGGGTGAATTGGATTTAAATGAATCAGAGTAATGCAAAGTCATCACCCTTACTCTCTTCCCAGAGTCATCCAAGTCTAACAGCAAGACAAAAGTCAGTATGATTGACAATGGCCCAGGATTTAGTGGATGACCTTGGCATCTTCAATGTTTGATCAAGTTCTAAGCGCTTCACAATACCTGCTCCCTCTGCCTTCATGGCCCTTGGAACAAATTGTTCTCATCTGCCAATTCCTCTGGGGGGAAGTCTTCACATGCTTGGGGTAGACATCCTTTTCAGTCACCAATGGGTTTGAGGACTGCCAGTTATCCTCAACCAGGTTTAGCCCATCTGCTGAGAATTTCCCTGGGGTATAGCTTCTGTGCATGCTACAGCTTCTTGGAGCCACAGGTGTGAGTTGGATACAGCCCTGAAAAGGGTCATTGAGCTCTCACACTAGAGGTTCTAGTCTTCCTTGAATACCCCATTTACCCAAATGAGTGAGATTATTTACTTTTTACTTGAGTTTGCACTTGGGGGTAGTATGGTTAGACCTGTGAAGTCTTATGAAAGAGAACTGGGAGATAGTTACTGGACTCAAAGTGAATCAACAGTCTGACATAGTAGACCAAAAAACCCCAAAAAACCCCAACCAAAAACCAAAGCAAATGCTCTCTTTGGCTTTATTTGGCATTTGAGATAGAATAATCTTTTTTTGTATTAAAGAAACTCCTGAAATGGCATGTTAGATTGCTCCAGATCCAAAAGGTCTTTGAAAGCACTTTTATTCTAAGATCACATTAATTAATTTCTGGTTTTTATTAAAGAGGATCTTGGGAGAAGGCTATGGAGAAGATCTGGAAAATAAAAGCTGAAAAGGAAAAAGTTTTGTGTAAGCAGTTTGGAGAAATTTGGTCTTGTGAAGGAGACCAGAGATTAAACCTGAAGAGGAGACTTTGGGAGAAGTTTGGGAGAAACTGAAAGGAGAGAGATCTCAGACCCAGATCCTGACCTTAGTTTTATTACTGGGGTTAGAGAAGAACTAAATCAAGGACAATTAGTGAGGATATAAAAGTACTAAGGAAGTCAAAGACTCAAGGAGGTGTAAGGGAGAAAGCAAGCTGACAAGACAAAGTAAAAAAGAAAAAGAAAGAGGAACAATTAGCGGGCAAAGGAAGTTGGTAAATTAAATTGATGGATGGGTCAAATTGGCGAAATAGACTGGAAACTGGAAGAAGACTGAAGGGAAGGTGAGTAAAACTGAGGATTCGCGACTAAGGAAAGGAAAGTGAGTGAAATTAGTTATCAGAAAGCATTAATTGGCGATTAAAGTTTTGATTAAGTGCTAGTATGTTGCAGAATAAACATTTAAAATAGCATTGCAATATATTTACTAATATTAGATTAACAGGTGTTTATTTTTAGAACAAGACTGAAAAATCTCAACTAGTACGGAAAAGCGGAGGAAATTTTTACTGTGATTTGCCTCCAACATGTGATTTTTGTATTTCTGCTGCAGACAAGTGACTGTCATCAGTATTGCAAGTATAGGTTTATCTTCCAACTAGAGGAGAAAATGGAGACTTGAATGTTTCTCCACACCCCAGGGTGTTAGGGAGAATAAAGTGTTCTTTGAGGAAACAAAAGCAAGGCTTCAATTCGGGAAAAATGATGGGGGAAAGAGAGGAAGCAATCTGAATGAACTGGAGTGGAAGGGAGTGCCAGTGTGACACACAAAAGAGAAGGAGGAAGGAAAGGGCAGAGGTGCTGTAATGAGAATTTGAAGACAGATTGAAGGCTCTTCCTCAAGAGAAGGTGGCCAGATGCTCTGAGCAGAAAGAAGCTACTTGTACTTTTAAGAAATGTCTAGTAGAACCCCAGAAGCTCATGGAAGATACCATCCGGTATGAGCCAGAGGAAGAGGAAAAGAAGAAGAGAAGCGATTGCCTGCTCTGGCAGCTATTACTTGATCTGAGGAACCACAGCTGCGATGTTCTCTCTCTGGGGCACGTATCTAAACAGAATGGAGAACATCTTGAGACGTATCAAGAACAATACAATAACTCACAACTGAGGAGCATGGACATATGTGGTGTAGCCAGAAGGAACCTAAAAACGTATAGCCTAAGATTAAGAAGTTTTGAGTAAGAAACTGAAGACCACAGAAGAATAGGAATGTGATTTCCTATTGTGATTTCCTAATGTGATTTTCTCAATGTTGTCCATTAAAAGAGAGGGACATTGAAAGAAAAAAATGAATTTTGGAACTAAACAGCTGAATAAGATAATGAGGTATTTGAGAATGGGATTTGAGCTTCTGGACCACACCTTAAAAATTAGGCTAGATTCCTGATCAAATGCAGAGAACAGTTAACAAGGAAAGGCTTGTAAGAACGTATTTGTCGGGTGTTTTCCAAATCTGATTAGAAAGACTTTAAACTAAAAAGGATGGGAGAAAGAGAAGGCTCCTTATGTTTATCTTCCAAGCTAAATTACTATAGGAGTAGCTACAATGAAGGAAGAAAGAGTAGTTGTGAATAGACAAAACCCAGTAAGAGTGAATGTAGTAAAACCCATGCCCTGAAATATCCATACACAAATGCCCAAAGCTTAGGCAGCAAGCAGGATGACCCAGAGGTGCTAAGGCAAGTGGACAAATTTGACCTCTTGGGTAGCTATTATCATGAATGAACTGTGACTCTGGATGGGCATATCTTAGGGTAGTAAGGACCTTTTTGGTCTCAGGACCCCTTCACACTCTTCAGAATTATTGAGGAACCCACAAAGCTTTGGTTTATGTGGGTTCTATCTATTGGAAGATGATTCGTTTTGAAGATATTTATTCACTTATAATAATGGTAAAAACATTTTTGTTTTAACAGAAATAATTTATTTTATGAAAAAATCTCTATTTTCACAAACAAAAAATTAGTGAGATGGCATTATTTTACATATTTTTGCAAATCTCTTAATGTCTGGTTTAATAGAAGACATTTGAATTCTCATGTCTGATTTTGCATTTAGTTTGCTTTGATAGGTTGTTTTGATAGAAGTACATGGAGAACATTTGACTTCACACATATATGTAGTTAGAAAAGGGAGGAGTAGTTTAATGGGCAGATAACGTTTTAGCATTCTTATGAAAACAGTTTTGACCTCATGGAAGAAGGAGAGAAAACAGGTATTGGGCATCTACAATGTACCAGATACTGGTGCTAGGTGCTTTACAAATATTGATCTCACTTGATTTTCATAACAACCATGAGAGGTAGGTACTATTATCAGCACCATTTTACATTTGAGAAAATGGAGGCAAATAATGGAGAAGTGACTTGTTCACACAGCTAGTAATTAAGCATTTGAGGTCCCATTTGAACTCAGGTCTTCCTGACTCCAGGCCCAGTGCTCTATCCACTGTGCCATCTAGCTACCTCTAATTCAAGAAAGTAGATATATTTAGCCTGGAGAAGAGAACAATCAGTGGTGACTGATAGAAGAGGACTCTTAGTGGGGACATGATTACTATATCCAATATTTGAAGGGCTGTAATGTGAGAAGGGATTACATTTGTTCTGTTTTATTAGATTTGTTCTGTTCTTAAATGGCAGAACCAGGAATAATGGGTGGAACTTATTAAAAAAGGCACATTTAGACCTGTCAGGAAAAACATTTCCAACAGTTAGGGTCTTCCAAAAGGCTAATGATCTAAGTCTATAGTCAAGAGGTTTTCCTTCCTTCAAAGTCAAGGGAGGAGCTGGAAAACCATGCATCAGGTAGAGTATGAGAATTTGTTTCATTAATGAGTTGCAACTGATAGCTACCAAGGATTCTTTCAACTTCTGAATTCTATGATGCAGGTGCATATTATACTCCCAGATTCTTTGAGAGAAGGTTGAAAGAAAGAATGAATAAAGGATTAAAATGGATTGGGAAAGAAAGCTCAAGAAGAAAGAAATGGAGAATATAGTTGGCAAGGCAAGGTAAGGAAGAAAAGATAAGTGGAAAAAAGGAGGTTAAACCAGATTGGTAGAGTAGATTGATGGTTGTTAAAGTGGACAGAAAGTTAGAGAGAAGGGAGGTGAGACATCTTTGTGGAGTTTTACATGAGACTAAGGTTAGAAAGTTAGGTGGGGACATCAAATAATTGAGGTGATAATCACCTGTAGAAATTACTAAAAGAACTTGAGATGAATTGTAAAGAAGCACAAGTAGTTGAAAAAAAAAATCCAAAAACCAAGGCTGAAAATCAGTCTATATCAGTAGTTCTCAACCTGTGGGTTGCAACCCCTTTGGGGGTCGAATGAGGTAGCCTAAGACCATTGGAAAACACATATTTCTGATGGTCTTAGGAATCAAGACACTGCTCCTCTATCCGTCTCCAGGTGGGTCAGCCCACATGCAGATGTCCCCATATACGAGTATTAAAGTGTCGTGGCATTAGAAAAGTTGAGAACCACTGGTCTATATGGACAGCAGGAAGAATTTTGCAGTGACTCATTGAATGAGCAGTGTTTATATTTCTGACACAGTCAAGTGTCTGTTATTTATATTCTAATTGTAGATTAAGTTCCCTTCTGGAAGAGGTAAAGGGACTCTACACATATTGAGAGGGGTGGAAGTGGGGATTAAATGAGAAAAAAGGGATCTGGGGCAAACAAGAAGAAATTTGACCATTGTCAGGAGTTTAGGGAGTGGAAGAATGATACACAGAGGAGGCAAGTTATACTTAGAACTTAATAATAGATTTGAGGTTCTCTTTGAAGAGGACAGAACTGGATGCTTTGAGGAAGCAAAAGATGATTGTGCTCCAAGGAATGATGGAATTGAGTCACAGAGTGTTCCAAATGAAAGACCACATAGTAAGGGTCAAAGAAGTGAATAAAGTGAAGAATAGTGATTGTCAATGACTTTCTCAGACAGGGGCATTGTCACCCTGAAAACAACAATGCACATTTCTCCTCTGTGTTGGGGACATGTATCCAAAACATAGCAGAGAAACCTGCAAGGCTTATCAAAAGGGATTTTCTGGTGATTCATTTAAGAATAAATGATAGAAAAAACATTAAAGATATTGCCAAATTTGAATATTGTGTAAGCAAGCCATTGAAGACTTCAGGGGGACTGATTTTTTCCCACTCACTGTTGCCCATTGAAGGCAAAGAATGCAAAGGAGAAACATTCATTTGGGGATTGAATAGCTGGCTAAGAAGTTGTTTCCTGAGATGGGTATTTAGGCTTTTGTACCATGGTTAAAACACAAACATCATAGTTTCTGGTCAGGGACAGTGTATTCCTAGCAGGCTGGTAAGAAAATATCTTCTGGTTGTCAGAGAAATCAAATGGAAAGGCTTTCAGTGGAAAAGGATGAGTGAGGAGAAAAAACTTTCCATGTGGATCCTAGCATAGCTACAATGAAGGAAGAAGAATCAAAATTGAGCCATTCAGTCACAGAGGAAAAGAAATCTAAGAACTGAGCCAGCACTAAAACTCATGGCCTCACATGTCTATACACAGATCCCCAAAATGTTAGCAATAACAACCTGGCACAGAGCCAGGATAAAATAATGATGAGAGACTTCATTATCAGGATATCTGCTAGAGTTCTCTGACAAAGGCCAATCAATTCCCGACTTACTTTAATGACAACGTCATTCTTCAAAATGGTGGAGGAACCAACAGAGAGATATTCTATTCTGCATCTGTTTTTCGCTAGCAGAAAGGAACTTGTTAGGGTAGAAATGATGGAAGGTAAGCTTGAGGGAAAGTGACCACTCCCTTCAAGAGTTTAGCCGGGAAAAGAGAAGATGGCAGATGAGTGACAAAGGATTCAACTTGTTTTATTCGGTTCCAGAGGACAGAACCAAGGAGAAATGGGCAGGAAGTTCAAAGAGTCAAATGTAGGCTTGGTTTTCTGATAGATGTCTGAATGGTTAGAGCTGCCACAAAGCTGTGAGTTCTCTTTATTAGAGGTATTCAAGCAGAGACTGTCCAACCCCTTTTCTGGTGTGCTGGGGGTGGGGGTGGGGATTCACTTTTGGATGTGAGTTGGTCTAGAATTTAGACAACTCTAGATTGTTTTTTTTCCCCTCCAATTCTAGCTTCTGTGATTATGGAATCATTTTACCTTTTGAAGTCCAGAAGGTAGGGAGGTCACAGAGAGCCGCTTTGTTGTCCTTCTGGCTCGAACAAGGGTATTTCTCCCAGTAATCTCTTCAGTTTCTGCTTCTACAACATCCAGTTGAATAGTTGCTTTAAGAAAGGAAGAAAAAGTGGATATAGATGACAAATATGAATGTTTTATTCACACCACTCATTTTTGTTCATTCACTAATATCCAGAAGTCATGATTAGGGTTAGAAGAGTATCTAGTGAGAAGAGTATTGGATTGGGAGTGAGAGAACCAGAGTTCAAATTGTGACGCTGTCACTTACTTGCTATGTGATCTTAGACAAGTCACTTAGCTTCACTGGGCCTCAGTTCCCCCTTCTGTAAAATAAGGGGCTTACATAAGATAATATCTCATGTCTCTTCCTATGATCCTATATGAATCTCTGGTTTCATTGAGATGGACAATTCCTTTATCGGTGAAAACTATAACGCCTCCACACCTTAATAGATAGTCTTTATGAGTTGCTGCGCACAAAAAAATTATCACTGAGCAGTTGAGTTTCATGTGATGAGCTACTCTGAATTTAGCAAGCCTGACCCTTCCATGATAAGTCAAGATAGTTCATTACCAGGCTTGTGTTCAAAAGCTTTCCTGCCTTAAAACAAACAGAAAAACAAACAAACAAAAACCATGACCACCTCTTCACCCTAGAGAGGTATTAGAATAGGACTTGAGAGAGAAGATTAAGAAATTCTATTGCTGGGAAAAAAAAATCCACTTTAGAAGTCATTAATAATGACCCTTTGGTGGAGGTAGTTTTTCCTGAATTAGCCTTTTTCTTCTCTCCTATGCCCCTATTTTTTTTTTCGTCACCAAAGCTTCTATGGAAACCAATTCACAATGAAGTAGTCATCTCTTCAAGATATGACTTTGAAGTGTGATCCTGGACCCTGTAACTGAAGATGAAGAAAAGGTTATAGCTCATCTTACAGAGAGGGCAAGAATATGTCAGAGGGTTTCTAGTTGATTGAGATGGATTTTAGGCAGTAAATTGTTATTGATGCAGTAGAGAAAATGGTTTCAATATTACTCACTGACTAAGAACAAGAAATTAAAGCTAGTCAGAGCTTAAAGAAAGTCAGAGAAGAAATCAGCTCTCCCTCTGTTCCTGACCTCTCACCTTCCCCCTGTTCCCTATGTCTAGGTAAGTCAGATTAATAGCATGTTTTCTTTGTTGTTGTTGTTTTCAATAGAAATGTACAGGTCAATCCATGCCAGGTTATTACAAGATGCTTGGATGCCTGTGTTAGTGACTGCTTTTTTTTCCAGTAGAGTGGGTTTGTTTGAAAAAGTAATCAGTCAACTGAAAAACACCAGATTTATTTATAAAACACAAACACATATAGACACACACTGACATAGACATAGGCAGTAAGACAGACAAATAGACAGACAGATATGGTTTCTAGTTTATTTGATGAGAACTCCCTCTACATGCTAATATACTATAAGGGATTTTCATCTTTTTTCCCCTTCATCTTTCCTTTCCTCCCCCCTTGCTTTTCTTTCTCCTTGTCTTCCTTCCTCCCTCCTTTCTTCCCTCCCTCCTTCCTTCCTTCCTTCCTTCCTTCCTTCCTTCCTTCCTTCCTTCTTTCCTTCCTTCCTTTCTTCCTTGGAAGAGACATCAGGGGTCAGCTCAGTCAGCCCCTTCCTTTTACAGATGAGGAAACTGAGGTCCAGTGAGGGGAAGAGACTTGTCCAAGATTGTGTTGGTTGTACCTGAGTAGAGTAAGGACCTTCATCCTCTAATTCCAAACCCACCATTCTTTCCACTTCATTTCCTTGCCCCACCCTCCTCCCCTTCCCTGGCCTCCCCCTCTATACAAATGTCCATTCCATTAGTTACCATTCTGTGGAAGCTTTCCTATTTGGGGCTTGGCAAATAATTTGTGAGACAGCCGCTCCTTGGTGATTCTAGGAAGGAGACTCTGAGTGTTTGAAAAGAGAGCTTCCTTGTGGTTGGAAGAACCACTTTTATGGGACCTTGCTACTTTGATTCTGTAGTGCTCAGGCAGTGTTCTCCTGAAAGCAGTCTTTATTTTCTTCATCAAATTCTTCTTCTTATTTTCTGGACTTTGTTGTGATTCTAGGTCACTCCCACTGGAAGATTCCTCTTTGGGCACCAGTACATTTTGTTTAACTAGGTTGGTAGACACAGCTCTATGCCACCTTAGCAAAGAGAGCAGAACTGTAATTAAGGTGCTTTAAGTAAATAAAATTTGAAAAATCATGAAAACAAACTTTCAAGGGTTGACCACATCTACCCAGTACCCACACAAATGGCCCACTGAATTAACACAGCAAGAGAAAAAAGGTCAATTTAATCAGTCATTTGGACATTTTTAGATAACCAGGTGATTGATTCGGGGATTTTTTTGTTTGTTTTTTAAGCAACTGTTTGGTATTTTATAGACGCAGGCATATGTGGTCAGTCACAGGCATGGCAACCATCCAGTTAGAGCCTACAGGACTTATAAAAGTAGAATTTCAGGACAACAAGTTAACTAGTTATTTATATGATGATTTAAGGATTGCAAAGTGCTTTCCCAGAGCCAGCTCAGTGTTTGGGAGGCACCAGGGGAAACTGTGGGAGAGAAGAGGTATTAGACTGACTAGCAAACTGAAGGTCTACAGAGTTGTTGTGCTGACCTCATCATTGTATGCCTGTAAAATCTGGATAGTCTACCAGTGCCATGCCAGGAAACTGAATTGCTTTCATTTGAATTGTCTTAGAAGATTCTGAAGATCACCTGACAGGGTAAGGTATCAGACACTGAGGTCCTTTCTTGAACTAAACTGCCAAGCATTCAAACTCTGCTACAAGTCCAATGGGCCGGCCACAGTGTTCGAATGCAAAACGTACACTTGCCAAAAAAGATGTTTATGGAGAACTCACACAGGGCAAGTGCTTACATGGTGGTCAGAAGAAGCAATATAAGGACACCTTTGATGTCTCTCTCAAGAACTTTAGAATTGATTGTGTGACTTGGGAGACTCTGCCACAGAACCTCTCAACCTAACTTGTCCACCTCAGAGAAGGTGCTGTTCTCTATGAGCAAAGCAGAATTGAGACAGCTCAAAGAAAACGTGGGATGCCCAAGTTCAGAGTACCCACCCCAAATGTTCACAAGGACTATTTGTGCATGACTGGTGGTAGAGCATTCCAAGCTCATATTGTTCTGATCAGCCACAGTTGGAACATTGAAACTTGTCTCTGGCATAATGACATCATTTTTGGTCCTCTTCAAGAGCAAAGGACAACAGCCAACCAACATGTTATCTCATTTGATCCTCTCAACAGAGCTAAAAAGGTTTGAAGGAAGTGTCTGGGCTTTCACCTTCATGTGCCTGAGGAGGAAACAGGTTCCCTGGTGCAAAGTGATTTGCCCAATGTCTCCTACATGCTTAGTGATAATATTTTTTACTGATACATTTTAAAATATCACTTACATTTCTCCAAGTATCCCTCTCCCTTCCCTCAACTTAGTAGGAACAGCAGTGGTTAGTGATAATGGGGGGAAAGGGAAGGAATAAGCATTTACGTAGTGTCGAATATGTTCCAGGCACTATCTTAGTGCTTTAAGAATATTAATTTAAAATATTTTATGGTAGTAGCAACAGTAACATTTAATGCTTTCTAGTTTGCCAAACACTTTATATAATCATTTATTCATTCATTCATTCAATAAGCATTTATTAAATGCTTATCATGTACCAGGGACTATAGAGACAAAAAATAGTCACAGACCTCAAGGAGCTTATGCTCTGTTAGTAGGAAACAATGTGAATGCGTTTGAGATACACACCCAGATACAGTAATATAATCACGCCTCATAGTGTCTCTTCAACCTGCCAAGGACTTTGTAATCAAAGACACTCATTTGAAAAATTAACCTTCAAACCCATTTTTTTTTCCCTACTTCTTATCTCCACAATGGAGCCAGAGACTTGGAGGTTGGGGTTGAGCAGACCCAATGAGAGGACAAAATCACGGTAGTAGCATTGGGGTGGGAGACTCATCTTACTCACAGATTCTTCTGATTCAGCAAAGAATGCTTAGGGCCATCATGGTGGCATAGAGTGACGATTTGGAGCCAGGATAGCCAGGGTTCAGATTCTGTTTTACACACAAGTACTAGCTACCTGACTGACCTTCTGCAAGTCATGGACTCTGCAATGTCTCTGAGCCTTGGTTTCTCATATGTGAAGTGGAATGGTTGGATTCTGGGACCTTTAAGGTCCCTTCCAGATTTAAATATATTGCCCATTTCAGCTAGGTAAAAATGAAGCAGTTTAGTTGACAGAGTAAAGACAGAGCTTGACTTGGGGGCAGGAAGACTTCAATTCAAATCGAGCTTCAGACACTTACAGCCTGAATGACCCTGGATATGTCATTTAATGTCCATGGCCCAAATTCTTTATCTGTAAAATGCAGATAATAATACCCCTATTGTTTTGAGTATCAAATGAGATGATATGTAAAGTGCTTTTGCAAACCTTAAAGTATGATATAATTGCTAGCTGTTATTATTCCAGTCAAGGTTCTAAATTTGAACTCAACTGCCCATGAGGTTTAGAGCTGCATGAAGTACCAATGGCATTTGAGAACAAGGAGACAGCTTCTGCCAGGTGCCTCCTTTTATCTTTCTAATAGACTGTCCCTGTGTTGTAAGGGTGGCCCGGGGAGTAGGGATTGCATCCGTCACAGGCAACCTTTGGCATTTTTCAGTTCACAAAGGGAAAGGGGACCCTGCCTGAAATTTTTGCTTGAAGACCCAAGGAAAAAAAAATTGGTGTCATCACTCTCCAAAAGCAATTTTAATGGTACTATTCTTAAATTTGCATTTCCTATTTTAATATCTTGCCCAGTAGTTAGCTTATTTTGCTTGCAATAATATTTGTCCCAAGGAGCACATTGCTATTTCTTAGCAAAGCAATGAAAACTCTAAAATATTTATGGACAAACCCCCATAAAAGTTAATTGTTGCTTCCTTAGTGCCCCAGTCCTCATGAAAAGATCTTGCTTGTCTGAAATCTCCCTCATGAAGGTTGCTAAGAGGGTCAAGGAGTAGTCTCTAGTGATGAGAAGACAGCAGGTTGTTCAGAACGACCAGGCTGACTTTTTAAGTTCAATTACAGTATTTGAGGACAACCTTGAAAGTGTTACATGCATCATTTCAGGGGAGAGATCTTGTTTAGCTTCCTCATTGGCCACCGATGATGCTCTTGTCTGTCTTCCATGGCTTGGGACTTGGCAAGGAATGTCAATCACAAGATGGAGTTTTAAAACGTTACATAGAGATATGGAGCAAGATGAGAGATGAGTGCTACATATTTCATCACACACACACACACACACACACACACACACACACACACACACACACACACACACACCCCTCTAAACTTTTCAGAGAAACTGATAAAAAGCATTTGGTTATAGTGTCACATTGAATGGTGACTAATCAGAGTTGTTGAAATGGTAAGTCTTTGACTCAGAATCTTGTGGATTATGTATCTCAATGCCAATGTTTTTCCTTCATTCCCAGTCATAGAATAAAAACCAGAAGTTAGGGAGGAAATGATGACATTTTCCCTTATGGGACCTGAGACCGTTTACAATAGGAAGGGAACTGGGAGATCATCTGGCCCAACCCCCTCAATGATCTGGAACAGGGAGGTGTCAGAAGCAGGATTTGAATCCAGATCCTTTTAACTCCTAAGTTAGGATTGTTTCCACTGTCTTGTTCCCTTTCTCTATTTCTCTCCCTCTCTCTCTTCCCCCTCTCTCCACTCCTTTGTCTCTCTTGGTCTTTCTGTCTCTTGCTATTTCTCACTATCTCTGTCTTTATCTCCTTGTTGCATCCCTGGAGGGCATGAACTTCATAAATCCATTGACTCTATACTTCCTGAAGCATTAAATAGCCTACATTTCTCTTCCTTACTATTAAAGTGTTAACATGTAATAAGAAGTTAGGACTTTTTCAACAAGTATGATTCATAATCTATACCACATAATGAAAGGGTCAAGAAAACACACTCATTTGTTAGTTTTAAGAGAAAGGCACTCTGGTTACTCACCTTTCAATTCCTTTTCTTTTGAGGGGCTCATGTTTTCTTTTGGTTGGTGGAAAACTCCTAGGCTGCCGCCCTTTTCCATAAACACTTTTAAAAGATTCAGAAAAATGCCTTGGGAACTGATACATTGCTCCTGCAATTACTCCATTTGAGGTACACTAGCTTTCTGAGGCTGGTGTATTTATACACTTTTCAGCAGAGGGACAAAGGGGCCTATTTCATCTCCCGGCTTGTCTTTGCTCAAACAGCCTTTAGGAATTTCATTGGTTCTACTCTGATTACCTTGCAAGTGTTACATGCATTATTTCTGGGTAGGGATAGTATTTAGCATTCCCGGAGGCTGCTACTGATGTACTTGTCAGAGACATGGGACATTCCTTGGTCCCTTTCTAAACAGGTGTGGTAAATTTCTCCACAAATGATGAGGGTAGAAAAATGGTGACCTCTGTGTCGTGATTTTCAAATTATTTCCATTTGGGCCAATATTAAAATAATTGTGCAAATGACTTATTTCTTATTATTCTACCAGAATAATAATGTGCATATTTGAGTTCTTGAAGGAAAATGAACTATAAATTTCAGGGTAGAGAGTTGGGAGGCTTTTCTGTTGAGTAAAATACATGGTTTTGCTGCTGATGGAAAAACATAGTAAAGATAGAAATGTGAGTTCGGCAGGGAGAGAACAATGGCATGTTGATATGTGTGGAACAAATTATGGATTGATTTTCTGCCACTTATACTAATTTTGGCCTAATAATTAACACCAAGGCAACAGACGTTCTCCACAATCCATATGTGGAACCATTGAATATAGCAAATGGAGGTATTTTGAATACTATAGATAAGTTCACTTACCTTGGCAGTATAATCTCCAGGAAAGTACACATAGATGATGAGGTTGATGCCTACATTGCCAGAGCTAGCTCAGTGTTTGGCAGATTCCAAAAGAAAGTGGGGGAGAGAAGAGGTATTAGATTGCCTACCAAAGTAAAGGTCTGTAGAGTCATTGTGCCTACTTCATTGCTATGTGCCTCTGAAACCTGGCTATATACCAGCACCACAGCAGAAAACTGAGCCACTTCCACTTGAATTGTCTTACGAAGAGTCTGAAGATCACCTGGCAAGATAAGCTACTGGACATTGAGCTCCTTTCTCAGTTGAACTGCCAAGTGTTCAAATTCTGCTGCAGAGAGTGCATGCCCAGTGAACTGGTCATGTTGTTCAAATATCAAACATACTTTTGGCTAAAAGACTATTTTACAGAGAGCTTACACAAGACAGGCACTCACATGGAGGTCAGAAGAAGCAATACAAGGACATTCTCAAGATGTCTCTGAAGTACTTTGGTATCAAATGTGAGACATGGGAGACACTGTCACAGGACCACACAGTATGACTTGTCCACATCAAAGAAGGTGCTGTGTTCTGTGAGCAAAACCATATTATAGTATCTCAAAAGAAATGTGAGATGCTTAAATTTAGAGACATCTCCTTTCCAAATGGTCATCTGAACTATTTCTGTCTGACCTGTGGTAGAACCTTCCAAACATGTATTGGTCCAATCAGCCACAGTCAGACACACTGTACACTAACCCTGACATCATAATGTCATTTTGGTTCTCTTTGAGCATGAAGGACAAACCATAAGTTCTGTCTCAAATCCATTTGTATGCCAAACTGGAGTGGAAGTTGGGAATTTCTAATCCTAAATCAGATAGGTATCTGGAGTGACAGCTGGGATGTCAAAAAATTGTGTGTTCTTCCTGGTTTCTGCTAGCTGAATGTGATCTGGCTATCACTGGTTACCACATTCAGTCAGTCAGTAAACATTTATTAAGTGCCTACTATGTGCCAGACACTGGATTAGCCACTCAGATACAAGAAGAGATAAAAGATAGACCCTGTCCTCAAGGAGCTCACAGTCTGAAGGTGAGATAGCTGGCAAGGAGCCCTGAAGACAGAACCTGGGAGCTGGGAGCATGGCCAGCAGAGACCCTGACACCTGCTGAGGGATATATCCGGCAGAGCTCAGAGAAGCACAGGAGACTGGATGGTAGAGAGAGAGAGCAGCAGAGATGGGATACTCTGGTACAGCACCAGGGAAATGACTTCACTAGATGATGTCCGTGGCTCTGCAGTGACATACATGAGAGTTGTCCCTCCACAAGTGCTCTTTGGGTGCAATACTTATGAATGCTCACAAAAGCATAGACGTTAGCCCTCTCAAAGCATGTTGAAATTCTAATGCAGAGTGCCCAATGACACTCCTCTGAGGATCATGTTTTGTGATCTCTGACAGCACAAGGTCACATCTACCTCCAAGCTTATGGTGTTTGCTCTAGTCAAATCTTTGTGATACAGCCCCATTTCTAGCTCACATTCCTTGAATCAATGCTACTACCCAGGTGAAAATGCTGAACAATTGTCTATGACCACTGGGTGGCAGCAAACTCTTGCTTTTCTTTCCCCTTTACTCTTCAATTTTCTTGTAGCTGAGTTATTGTGACAATTTGAGAAGCCAGTAATAATATAAAAATACATTATTATCCTGAACTCTGGTTCTGATATTTCCCCAAATGAAAATTATTCCTTCATTTGGGGAAAATTCACAAAATTCAGAAATGAGGGGGAAATGCTTTTTCCTGTTTGTCTGAATTCAATGATTTTAACGAACAGAGGAAGGGACTAGAAAGTCACATCTATTTGGAGGTAGAGCTCACTGGATATAGGTTAAAGAGGGATGGACTTGTCTCCTGAGGATTCCTTGAGCAATTTCTTCTGTTTTGTTTAACATGGGGAAGTTTGGGTTTCCTTTAGTTATTTTAGAATAATAATAACTAGAATTTATATAATGACATAAAATGATAATATTATAGATAATATGTGAAGTATATGTATATATGTATATGTTTTAACACATACATATACATATATACATAATCACACACACACATAGATACACACACAATATCATTTGACCCTCACACTAACCCTGAAAGACAGGCACTTTTATTATTATTATTATCCCCATTTACAGATGAGGAAAATGAGGCAGACAGAGGGTTAAGTTGATTTGCCCAGCATCACAGAGCTAGTAAGTGTCTGAAGCTAGATTTGAACTCAGATCTTCCTGACTCTACACTGAGTTTACATCTCACTTCTGACACTTGTTGGGGCTGGAACCATGGGCAAGCCCCTTAAGTTCTTTGAGCCTTAATTCATCCTTCTGAAAAATGGTGACTATAACAATAATATCTGTAGCCCCTCTATCATGGGGTTGTAGTGAGGATGAAATGAGAAGACACCAAACAGCAGTGAAGCCAGTGAAGGCGGTCTTATTATTATGCTCATTTTATAGATGAGGAAAGTAAACCTCATATCCATGGTTTTATAGCAAGTGTCAGAGACTGAAACTGAACCCAAGTCTGCCTGTCTTCACCACACCAAGCTGCCTATCTGCTAATGTATGCAAAATTTAAAGTGCTATGTAAACGTCAGCTGTCATCATCATCATCATTATTATTACTATACTTTGGCCATGGAAAGCTCGTCCATCAGATAATGCCCATTCACCCCTACTAGATTATAAGCACCATGAAGATAGGCACTGAATTTTATGTTTGTAGCATCTGAGAAAATATGCGTGGTGCTTTGATTTATCTGTCACAAGGTAAAGAAACATCAGATGATTTTTGTTGTTGTTTAGTGGTTTTAATAGTGTACAACTCTGTGACCCCATCTGGGGTTTTTGGGGCAGAGATACTGGAGTGGTTTGTCATTTCATTTTCCAGCTCACTTTACAAATGAGAAACTGAGGCAAACAGGGTGAAGTGACTTGGTCACAGCCAGTCAATGTTTGAGGCTGGATTTGAACTCATGAAGATTAGTGTGCCTTGATTCCATTCAAGCCCAGTGCTTTAGGCAATATAGCGCCACCTAGAGGCCAAGCCTTCTGATAGTAGGATCAGAAATTTAGAGCCTGTCAGCCAGTACCTTAGAGATCCCCTAAGGCGCTCCTCTCATTTTGTAGATAAGAAAACTATAGCCCAGCAAAGAAAAATGACAAGGTCACACAGGAAGTGAGTAGCTAATCTAGTCATAAGATCTTTATAGATTTAAAATTGGAAGGGATATTAAAAGTCATCTGGGCTCGTCCTCTCAGCTTTACAAATGAGAAAACTGAGATTGAAGGAAGCTAAATTTACTTGCCCCAAATGACAGGGTAATGTCAGTGGTGGGATTTAAACTCAGGTCCTCTGACTCTAGATGAGGGGTTTGGCACCTTTTTTTGTGACATGGGCCCCTTCTCAGAAGAATGCTTTTTTAAATGCATAACATAAAATACACAGGATTGTAAAGGACACCAAAGCTTTATGAAAATTTTGCTCAGTCATTTCAAGACTCTTCATGACCCTATTTGGGGTTTTCTTGGTAAAGATACTAGAGTGGTTTTCCATTTCCTTCTTCAGCTTATTTTACAGATGAGGAAACTGAGGCAAGCACAGTTATGTGATTCAACCAGGGTCACACAGCTAGTAACCATCTGAGGCTGGATTTGAACTCAATTCTTTCTGATTCTAGGTCTGGCACTCTATTCATTGTATTATCCATGAAAATAGAAATGAAATTTCTTCCACCCAAGTTCATGGAGCCCCTGAAATCTATGCATAGCCCCTGAAACTATGACCTGGTTAAGAATCCCAGCTTTAGAGACAGTGAGTGCTTTTTTTTTCTTTTTTTTTCACTTTTTGGAGAGGGGAGGGCTAGGCATTTGGAGTTAAGTGACTTGTCCAAGGTCACACGGCTAGTAAGTGTCAAGTGTCTGAGGTCACATTTGAACTCCGGTCCTCCTGACTCCAGGGCTGGTGCTCTACTCACTGCACCACCTGGCTACCCCATGAATGCTCTTGTGAACATCTTTCAAACTACGGAGGTGAGGTCACCTAGACCTGACCCAGAGCCTCCCCATTTGGCCAGATGGTGGGTGTACTCTGTGCCTGCCTGCTTGCCTGTTTAGCTTGCAAACAATGAGAGATGCAAAGAAGAGATCAGATTTCTATAGCAGCTACACCTGTTGCTAACACAAGCTTCCCTGGCAGTCAACCAATTTGGTGGTTACACAGCAGATTCATGTCTTGGGGTCAGGTTAGCCATGGTTCTCTTCCCCCTCCCCCCTATAATAGTCATGTTCTGAAAAAACAGACCAAAAAACTAGAGAAGAACAAAGTGAAAAAAACGGATTATGATTCTCCTTAAAAACATCATTTTTATGCAGAAGAAATATGCCTTTATGCTCTGGAAAAGAGGTCAATAAATTAAGTCCAGGCAAATCTAACCATTTGTTTGAAGCTCTGGAGGGACTTCCCTTTGACACTAAACTCTCTTGTAAAGTGAAGAATGGTCCCCAGTGAGCTGATCATCCCCTGAGAATTTCCCACTAATTCGTGCCTCCCAAAAGTTCCTGAGGAATCACAAGACAGAGGAGTCTTCGCAGGGTACTAAGTGAATCTGCCTCTTGCTTTGTCCTGCTCAGCACAACAAAACAAATACCTCTGGCTTTTTTTCTCTCTTGACAAGTGAAGGTATCACTTTTCAAGCAGCAGCCTTTGTAAGTGCTGTCCTATCACAAAGTTTACAGGGAGCACCTAGAAACCAGAATGTTCTCCACAGAAACAATTGGATAAACTCCTGGCGGAGTGCATGCCACTTGTGGGAGTCAGCTCAGGACCAGGATCGATCCTGGAGAAGAAACCATCCCTAAAATGCTGATCCTTACTTATTTTCTTTTTTTATTGGTTGCTGTTCCAGGTCAGTATCTATCACTTTGTTTTCTGATTCTGATGCCCTTGGAATAATTTTAATCTCAATTTGGGTTTCAGGTTTTTTGTTGTTTTTGTTAAAATTGGTAGCACTGATCTAGAAAATTACTTTCAAATGTTCATCTTTGGGTACCCAATGGGTAACCAAGGCCCAGTACTTTGTTTATAGTAGGTATGTAAAAAGGGTTTTTGTTTCATTGATCTGAAAATTTTAACCAAATTGGGGGAGGGGATATCTCTCAGCAAGCTGAAAACCCAATACATTGATCAACCGCTGACCTTTTTGCACAGTTGAAAGCAATTCATTTGATTTTTTTCTTTTCTTACTGAATTATTGCTTTGGCATTTGTCAACCTGCAGTACAGGGTTAAAGTAGGACAGTCATTTTAGGAAATAAAAAAGTTTTGGAAGATAGAAGGAATGAACTGGTGGTTTCTGCTAAATTGGAATGGGAAATGGTACCTCAAAAATCTGTGAGCATGTTATGATGAATTCCAACTGGTTCCATTCAATTTCCTTCTAGGTACTTTGTCGGCCTGGGAAAGTCAGATCCTGAAGAATCTTAAATAATCCCTGCCCTCAAGGAGCTTATGCTCTACTTGATTGGACATTTGAAATGTCTAAGACAGGTGGAATAAAATAAAATAATTATTGAGTACTTCTTATAAAAATAATAAACAAAAATTTCAAATATTTTCTAGGGCACTTAAAATTCTTATTTGAGGAAATCGTTGATACATTTTGTCTTGGCACAACATATAGATGCTTTCCAACAAACATTCAAACTCCAGTTAAGTAAATTCAATTAACAGTACCTCTCCCTCTGTCTCTGTCTCTGTCTGTCTCTCTGTCTCTCTAGCTGATGGATTGTTAAACAGAAAGGAAGGATATGGTCTTTAACTTTTATCCCGGGTACTAATGTCCTTGCATTCCACTCCAGTTTTGTGGCAATTGTTTTCTTGATTGTGACTAGTGAGGGTCACAGTGGAGGTTGGAATAAATAGGTCCTTGCATTCCAGCCTTTATTCTCATCTTCTCTGAAGGGCAGAGGCCAGGTTGACTCCTTTCCGGGTCTTTCCAGACTGTTCCCTGGGAAGAGGTTTAGCATGGGAGCTTTTCTTATGCACCTTCCTCTCTTCAACTATCTCTTTTCCCTCTGGAAATTTAATCAACACATTTTGTTACAGCAATTAGCTTGTTTTTCAGCCCAGGAGCAATATAACAGCCCTTAGGTCCATGTTGTCTTTTATGAAGTTTACACCAGATGAAAATTATTAATAAAATCACTATAACCCTGTTAGAAGAATCTGCGACATTCAATCAGAGGTTTGGCTCTGCCCTAAATAATTATGTTTGTTTAGCTCTAGTTAACCCTGGGCTTCCTTATATTTGAGGGAAAAATGAGTCTGCAGCCCATGTTTAGGGAAAAGAAGTAAGCAGAGCAGATTACTGTGCTGGGTGATGATGACAGCAGCAGTGGCAACAGCAGCAATAGCAGCAGCAGCAGCAGGAGTTCCCTATACTGATGAAATCACTGGGTTTCATCTATGTGGTTCTTACATAGTAGTAGGAGCGGCAGCAGCAGATAGACCACTCTGCCTGGAGTCAGGAAAACATCTTCCTGAGTTCAAATCTGGCCTCAGATACTTACTCACTGTGTGACCCTGGGCAAGTCACTTAACCCTGTTTGCCTCAGTTTCCTTATCTGTACAATGAGCTGGAGAAGGAAATGGCAAAGCACTCCAGTATCTTTGCCAAGAAAACCCCAGATGGGGTCACAGAGAGTTGGATATGATTAAACAATAACGTTACAGTGACTATTACTGTACAGTGAGACAGGGAGAGGAAACTGGGGGAAAGAACAGACTTTTTGGGGACCTTTGTTTAGACCTTTCAGAAGAGAGTACAATCAATAGCTTCATTCTTAGTTGTCTGCTCCACCATGCTTGTAGGAGCCAATGGCTTGCCTTGGCCTCTCTTTTCTCTGCAGTGTCTTCTTTCCTCTCTGTTTCCCTACTTGCCTGTTGTCCCTGGACCTCCACAGTCTTTCCCACTCATCTCACTGTTGTGGGTTGTGCTGGAGAGCATCCCCCCAGCTGCTGCTCAGCTCTTGTATTCTTCTGTTCTTTCTCTCAAACTGTAAGTCCCTTTAAGAGTTCCTAGAAGAGACACAAGTCCGTCTACCTGTCCAAACTTTAAGATGGTTCCGCATAACTTGTAGAACTGAGAAGAAATTCCTGCTCATCTGAATGAAAATCCCAGGATTCTATTCCCTTCTTTAACCCCCTTTACATTTGTAATGTGTATACAGTGTACACAGTGGAATCCCACAGTAAGCACTTAATCAATGTTTATTGCCTGACCATAAGAGGAGGGGTATCTAAGGTCAACATTATATATATAAATAAATAAACAAATATATAAATGCCATTTCTTAAATCACCCAGCAATGGCTATATAATATGTTGTAATAATTGTAGAGAGGACTAAGGTCTTTTTGAAAAAAAGGCACTCTGTATCAGGAAGCAGATGGATGTGACCTATTTTCACTATACTCATTTAAACTATTAATCAGGAGACTATCAGAACTTCTACTCAACTAGAATAAAAAGAAAGCAAAAAAATAAATGAAGGTTTAGTTGACAGGAAAACTGATTAGTAGGACAAAATACTGTCATCTTAATATTAATAACATCAACAACAATAATAATGGCTAGCATTTATATAATTAAGAATCATTAAGATTCTCAAAGTGCGTTCCATGTGGAATTGCATTTTATCCTCATAACAATCCAGTGAGCTAGCTGTTATGGTCCCCATTTTACAGATGGGAAAACTAAGATTGAATGAGGCTGTTACTTGTCCAGCTCTCTGTCTCTCTCTCTCTCTATTTCTCTCCCTCCCTCTCTCCCTCTCCTTCCCTCCCTCCATCTCTCTCTCTTTGTTTCTCTTTCTCTTTCTCTTTCCCTCTCCTTCCCTTTCTCTCTCTCTCTGTTTGTCTATCTATCTGTCTGTCTAGCTATCCATCCATTATGGCACCTAGCTATTTTATATGTAAGGGCTTTACATATGGATTACACTATCTCATGACTATTTTTTTCTTCCTGGGTTCTCCATGAGGAAAGAGAGGACAAAGAAGGAACACCATGAGTTACTTCTAGCTAAGAATGCTAGAAAGGTCAAGTAAGGTTGTTATTGGTTAGTTTTATCAGCCCAAGAAGACAGAGTAGCCTATTTGTTTGGTAAAGATTATGTCCTGGCATGCCAATGTGCTGTGAATTTTGCTAGCTGTGGCACTAAATTTTGGATGTAAAGTTTTTACAGGTAAAAAAGAAAATTTATGAGTACTTTTGTTTAACATAAATTATACTTCAATATCATATGTAGTACGATAAGCATAGCACCTATAAACAAAATTTGCCTTGTTCCCATACACACTTCTCTAAAACTGTATCAGATCATAAATTTTCAAATAACCCAACAAAATGACTGTTCCAGTCTAGCAGTGGGTTTGAGGCTCCCAATTCTTCCTTGGTGCTGACAGCTTACATTTTTAGCGTGTTCTTCTTGCTCAGGGAAAGAATTAGGTGCCAGGAGCCAAAAAATGTTTAAGAACTCCTCTTCCAGAATCACATTCAGCATGAAAAGATATGCACTATTAGAGATATGTGGGAATTGAGGTCTCCTAAGGGAAGGACAGATGAGGAAGGTTAATTTATTTTTTCTTCTTCAAAGTAAAGACATTTCAAGAAACAGTACAGTAAGAAATGCAGCAATACGGCATTTCACTATAGACCTGGGGCACCCTCTCCTGTAAACACATGCATGGAATTGACATGTGTAAAGAATGTGGGTAGCCAAGGCACATCTGTGGAGGGGTGACACATAGCTTCCTTTCAGGGTCACAGATATGTTTAGATGCTGGCTTCATGCTGTGCTCACTGGCCTTGTGTTGCAGGCTGGTTTTGCTGGGCATGTAGTGTTCACCAGGTGTGTGGGTGTATAGTGTGGTGTATCGTTTCTATTGTGTCCATCCCGGACTTTCATAGTCACTGTTTGCCAATGTTGAAGTGGTCTTTAAAAATATATATAATATATGTGCATGTGTACATACATGCACACAAGTCATATATACATATACATGTAATACATATATGTACACATATACATACATGTGAATATATGCATGTATGCACACACATATTTTAAATTCTGAAATTAAAAGAAAATGTCTATACTCATAACAAAACTCTAAAAGAATATTTCATGTAAAATCTGAATCTTCATTTCACACCATTTGCTTTTTTCAAAAGTTTACAATAAATTCTATATATTACTTTCAAAACTGTTCTGCTTGTCTGTGATTTCTTCTCTATATATTTTGCCCTCTAGTTCTTATAGATCTAGGCAATTTTCATTCATGATTTCTTGAAGTATAGTGTTCAGGTCTTTATTACTGTTTTAAAAATCAAGGAGACCACTGATTCTTAAATGTTTTTTTCTTGACCTGTTTTCTAGCTAAGTTATTTTTGGCACAAGATATCTTATATTTTTCCAATCTTTTAAATTTGTTCCAATATTTCTTTTAGTCTTAGGCAGCCATTGATTTCTGTTTGTTCTTTCTAGTTTTCAGAGAGTCCATTTCTGTAGCAAACTTTATTCTTTCTCTTCCAAGCTACTGATTCCCTTTCTAAATCTTTCTTCACAAATTTCATCTTGTTCTTTTTAAACTTGTACTTCATTTCTTTTGTTGTTGTTCAGTCATTCAGTCATGTCTGACTCTTTGTGACCTCCTGACCCATAGCATGCGCAAGCATTTCTATCCTCCACTGTCTCTCAAAGTCGGTCCAAGTTCATGTTTGTTGTTCCATGATATTATCTATCCATTGACTCCTTGACCATCCTCTTCTCCTTTTGCCTTCAATCTCTCCCAACATTAGGGTCTTTTCCAATGAGTCTCTTCTTCTCATTATGTGGCCAAAGTATTTAAGCTTCAGCTTCAGTATTTGACCTTCCAGTGATTATCCTGAATTAATTTCTTCAAGTATTGACTGATTTTATCTTGTTCTCTAAGCCACTCTCAAAAATCTTCTCCAGCACCACAATTTGAAAGCATCAATTCTGCAGCACTTACCTTTCCTCATAATCCAACTCTCACAGTCATACATTACTACTGACCAAAGTTTTGACTACATGGACCTTTGTGGGCAAAGTGACACCTCTGCTTTTTAGTAAGATGTCCAGATTTGTCATAGCTTTCCTTCCAAGGAACAAGCATCTTTAAATTTCATAGCTGTAGACATTGTCTGTGGTGATCTTTGAGTCTGAGAATGTAAAATCTGACACTGGTTTTATTTCTTCTCCCTCTATTTGCCAGGAAATGATGGGTCCAGTTGACAAGATCTTCAATTTTTTATGTTAAGCTTCTAGTTAGCTTTTACGCTCTTCTTTTTCATCCTCACAAAAAGGCTTCTTAATCCTCTTCACTTGCTGCCAACAGAATGGTATCATCTGCATAACTGAGATTGTTGATATTTCTCCTGGCAACCTTAATTCTGGCTTTTGACTCACCCAGCCTGGTATTTTGCATGATGTGTTCTTTGTACAAGTTAAATAAATAAGGTGACAAGATACAGCTTTGTCATATTTCTTTTCAAATATTAAACCTATCAGTTGTTCCATGTTTGGTTCTAACTATTGCTTCTTGGCCCATATACAGGTTCCTCAGGAGACAAGTAAGATGATCTGGTAGTTCCATCTCTTTGAGAACTTGCCACATTTAGTTGTGATTCACACAGTCAAAAACTTTAGTGTAATCAATGAAGCAGAAGTAGATTTTTTTCCCCTGGAACTCCCTTGCTTTCTCTAGAATCCAGTAAATGTTTGGCAATTTGGTCTCTAGTTCTTCCACCTCTTTGAAAACCAGCCTGCTCTTCTGGTAATTCTCAGTTCCCATATTGCTGAAGTTTAGCTTGCAGAATCTTAAGTATAACCTTGCTGGTGTGTGTGAAATGAGCACAACTATTCAGTAATTTGAAAATCCCTTGGCATTGCTCTTCTTTGGGACTGGGATGTAAGCTGATCTTTTCCAATCCAGTGGCCACTGTTGAGTTTTCCAAATTTGCTGCATATTGACTACAGCACTTGGACAATATCATCTTTCAGGATTTTAAATAACTCAGCTGCAATTCCATCATCTCCACTAGCCTTATTGTTACCAATGCTTCCTAAGGTCCCTGTGACTTCATTCTTCAGGATGTCTGGCTCTAGATCAGCAATGACAAAAGTCATAATTATCAGTGATTTAAGATCTTTCTTGTGTGGTTCTTCTGTATATTCTTGCCCTTTCTTAATCTCTTCTACTTCTGTTAAATCCCTACCAGTTTTTGTCTTTTATTATGCTCATTTTTGCATGAAACTTTCCCTCGATATCCGATTTTCTTGAAGAGATCTCTTGTCTTATTCTATTGTTTTCTTCTATTTCTTTGCATTGCTTATTTAAGAAAACCTTCTTATCTCTTAAATAGGCAATGCAAATCTATTAATCACCTCTGCTTTATATTTGTAAGGGATGTTGTTTAGGTTATACCTATATGGTCTGATGGTATTCCCTACTTTCTTCAATTTAAGTCTGAATTTTTCAATAAGAAGCTCATGGTCTCAGCCACAGCCAGCTCAAGATCTTGTTTTAACTTACTGTATAGAGCTTTTCCACCTTTGGCTGCAAAGTGTATAATCAATGTGATTTCAATATTGACCATTTGATGTTGTCCATGTGTGGAGTTGCCTTTCGGATTGTTGATAAAGAATGTTTGTGATGACCAGTGAATTCTCTTGACAAATCTCTCTTAGTTTTTGCATTGTTTCATTTTGTATTCCAAGGCCAAATTTGCCTCTTATTTAAATTATCTTTTGATTTACTATGTTAGCATTCCATTTCCCTATGCTGAATGGGATATCTTTTTTTTTCTAGAAGATTTGTAGGTCCTGATAGAACTGATCAGCTTTGGCCTCTTTGGCATTAGTTACTGGAACATAGACTAAAGTTCCTGTGTTGTTGAATGGTTTACCTTGCATTTTAACAGCTATCATTCAGAAGGTTTGAGATTATACTCCAATATTGCTTTTCTCACCCTTTTATTGACTATGAGTGCTACTCCATTTCTTCTAAGGGATTCTTGGCCACAGTAGTATATGTAGTGATCATTTGAATTCATTTCATCCATTCCTGTCCACCCAAGTTCACTGACCCCTAAGATGTCAATGTTTAATCTCTCTCCTGTTTGACCAGATCTAGTTTACCTTGGTTCATAGATCTTTCAGATTCTTACACTAAAATATTGATCTTTGCAGCATCGGAATTTCCTTTCGTCACCACTCAAATTTGCAGCTGGGCTTCCTTTGAGTTTTGGCTTTGACCTAGTCACTTTCTTAGTACTAGAGCTACTTGTTGTTGTCCTCTGTCCTTCTCCAGTGATGTATTGGCCACTGTCCAACCTTGGGAACTCATCCTTCAATGTAATATTTTTTCTTGCCTTAGTGATGTCCAAAATACTGGCAAAGATACTGGAGTGGTTTGCCATTTCCTACTACACTGGATCACCTTTTGTCAGGACTCTCCACTCTGACCTGTCTATCTTAGGTAACAGGTCCAGGTCCTGCCCTTTCTGTACCATTTGTGGGGTGGTCATCTCTGCTTAGTCTTATTCTAGGCTTTCTGGGTTCTTGCACTGACTTCTACCTCCCAGGTTAGGGTCCCTCCCCTACTCTCAATTTTTGAGATTCAGGTTACTGAATCTTCATGATTCTATATGAACACAGTGTTAGGGATTTCAGAGCTCCTGGGCCAGGACTATTCCAGTCAGTACTGTGGCACTGTGCTAGTCAGTGCCACACTGGTTCCTGCTCTTTTCTGCTCACTGAATCTTCCAAAGGTCCCACCTTGTGACTCCCTGACCTCCCTGGGGCTTTCTCCAGGAAGCCCTCCACTCTTGATACCTCTAGACACAGAGCCTTGAAACCTGAAGCCTGTTGCATCCTGCTTCTAGTTGTATTGACCTTTACTTTGTTGGGGGTGTTTGGGGGAAGGGAATCTCCTATTTCTATTGTCTGTGCATTTCTATTTGACTTTTTGTGTTACTGTGAGATGAAAGAAGTGATTAGTTTCTCTGGATTTCTTAATCATTATTCAGGTCAGCGTGAACCTTTGGGTTATGCTGAAGTAAAAATGATAGAATTCTAATAAAGCTGCCCTCAGCCCCAGTATTCTAACTTCCTTATAGGTCCCACTGCCCCTACCTAGCTACTCACCACCCCTTCCCCCACTCAATATCCTAACTTCTTCATATATGCCTCACTGCTCACTAGAACAACAGGTGTGTCCACAAACTCATATTTCCCACTTAAACAGAAGGTGTATTCTTGTACTCAACCATAACCACATCCATCTAGTCTCAGACAGGACCACAACATGCAGCCAATCAGAAAGTAGCACCACCAGGATGCCCAAGCAGGATGTAGATCTCAAAACAATGGAAGGGACTTTCCCTAATTAGGCACCTGCACAGTAATAGCAAAAACTGTCCTTCAGGTAATATCATTATCACAAATTCCTCACCCCCATGGATTTTTCTGTATGTATTGTGGATAATTTCACGTACAGTTCTACTGCAGCTTGGACCCCTCCCCTATTACCTAATTCTTTAATAAATCTCTCCTGCCTTTTTAATATTCATAATTTCTGTTAATTAATTGCATCTTTACCCTATAAAAATCCACCTTACTTTCCTTTGAAATTGCTGGTTCCTCTTGGAATTTAGCCTGCTTCATGAGAGGAGGCAATCTCAATAAATCCCTATACTTGCATTAGAGGTGGTCTGACTGAATTCTTTGAGATGGTTCCACCACAACATGCCATGAAACCACAACAGAGGGAGTTTGGTGGTCTGTCTGCTGTTCAGATAACTTTCTTCAGTTTAAGTTATTATCCTACTTTCATTCCAAGGCATACCCTAATTGAATTGGATGATATGTAGAATGCCTACAGTTTTGATGTTGTTGCTTTTGTCAGTCTGTCTTTTTTTTTGCTTAGCTTTATATTGAATTCATGTCTACTTTGTGTTCCTTGTTGCTACCTTCTCAAGGCTAAACTTGACACATAGCTCATTGGGGTTTCAGGGTACTATGGGGGTTTGTGGGGTATCTCTTTTCTCTACTATCATTTCAAATTCCCCACCCCCGCCATTCTTAGGGGGCCAGCAACTAGTACTTCAGTTCCATTTAACTATTTAACATTAATTGACTTTTGGAAAGAGAGATTTATTTCAAGAATATGGCAAAAACAAACATACTGAGATTTCCCCAGCACCTCAGGAACATAATTCTTCCTATATCACCTGGGTCTGTGGTTTAGGGATAGAATAGGCTTAAAACTTAACTTGGTTCCTATATAGTATTTGGTTTACTGTTATAAAGCCAAGCACGAGCAGCTTTTTAGAATAATGCTGCTGTGAGCAGTTTTTAAGGTTCTGATTACACAGTATTGTGAACATTCTATTCCATAACAAATCAAAGCAAAACATTCACAGTAAATCAAAATACAGCATTCACCATATTACAATTTATCACAAACAAATCAAAATACAGCATTCACAACAACTTATCACAGAAAGTGACCACATAGTTTCCACCACAGTGGTCACAGTTTTCAACAAAGAACAATCATTTAGGAACTCAATCATTCAGTCATCTCAATCATTTAATCATCCTTAATGGGACACAAAGTACAATAGTCAAAGTTCTCCACTCATGGGACACACTAAGTTACAAATTACTCATTCAGTCATCATTCATTTAATACAATCATTTAGTCAATCAATCATTTAATCAACTCAATCATTAAATCATCCTTCATCATTCACTATTCAGTCATCAGAAAATATACAAGCTCTTTGCTCCTAGGTCACTAATAAATTATAATCTTCTCAGTCAGTACACAATATCCAAGTAAAATCTTCTTTCAGCTTGACTCATGGTGGTTTCTCAGATGCCCTGAATCCCCTTCCATGGTTCCAGATCCTACCTGGATTCACCAAACTGTCATCTGGGTTCAAAGGTAGATAGCTCCCAGGTCCTTGTCCAGCTCTCCCTGCAGGTCCTGCTCTACACTGAAGTTCACAGTATCTGGTCCATCCCAAATCCCTCATAGTTTCTGTTCCTGGGAAGTCAAGGCTTAACAAAGCCACCAACAGGTTCATACAAAGTACCAGCTTCACAGTCATGCTTCCTGTTTTCTGCAGTCCTGGCTGGCCCTTGGAAATCCTCAACAGCCTCAGCAGCTCTGGCTGGCCCTCAGCTCTGACTGGATCTTGGAAATCCTCAGCGGCTCTGGCTGACCCTCAGACTCAGCAGAAGTTTTAGTTTCACAGCTGAGGGCTAGTTGGAGCTGAAGAGGCTATTATGGATTTCTGAGGGCCAGCCAGAGTGGCTAAAGCTGCTAAGGATTTCTGAGGGCCAGCCTGAGCTGCAGAAGACTGAGGAAGCATGACTGTGATGTTGGTTGGTGGCTTTGTTAAGCCTTTTCCCCCAGGAACAGAGACTGTGAAGGATTTGAGATGGTGGAGCAGGAACTGCACAGAGAGCTGGACAAGGACCTGAGAACTGTTTGCCTTTGAACCCAGATGGTTGTTTGGTGAATCCAGGTGGGATCTGGGACCATGGAAGGGGATTCAGGGAATCGAAAAAACACCCTGAGTCAAGCTGAAAGAAGACTTTACTTGGATACTGTGTACTGACTGAGAAATTGTAAATTTACTAGTGACCTAGGGGTGGAGGGTCTTTGTATTTTTTAATGATTGAATAGTGAATGATGAAAGATGGCTGAATGATTGAGTTGATGGAATGATTGTACTTAGTGATTGATGACTGAATAAGTGACTAATTGAATTAACTTAGTATTCCCCATGAGTGGAGAACTTAGACTATTGTACTTTGTGTTCCTTGAGGAGGCAAAACCTCCTTAAGTATGATTGAATTATTGAGTTACTAAATGATTGTGCTTTGTTGAAAACTGTGACCACTGTGGTGGAAACTATGTGGCCATTTTCTGTGATAAGTTGTTGTGAATGCTACATTTTGATTTTCTGTGATAAGTTGTAACATTGTGAATGCTGTACCTTAATTTTCTGTGAATGTTTTGCTCTGATTTGTTATGGAATAAATTGAGTGTTCACTATACTGTGTAATCAGAACCTTAAAAGCCGTTCACACTAGCATTCTTCCGGAAAGCTGCTCATGTGTGGCATTATATAAGTTCATATCCAAAAGTGATGTCAATGCCAGAGGAGTCCTTCTACCATTCTAGAGTACCCAAGTTTGCCCTTTGCTCCTTGGGGCATCAATACTATGTTGATTATAAAACCTGGCCTGGATTTTGATCCCTAGATTCCTGTGGCTCATTTGCCAAAGATCAGAGACTTCATTATTTGTACTGAGAATGAAAAAAAAAATGAACCAAAAGGCAAAGGAAACTCCATTTCTCAGTGGACCACATGGCATAGTCTCTCTCAAAGGACAGAAGACCAAAGCTGAAAACACATGAGACAAAGAGGAAATGTGAAGTTGAAAGGTCTTTTTGAGGGCCTCTAAAGCCAATCAGAGAGGCTCGTGTTCATCCCCTGGTCACCCAACTAGAAGCATTTACAGAAGGTCAACATGCCCCAGACTCTCAGGTGCGCTTACATGCCACTTCATCCCAACTTTCTCAGAAGCAGACATCCCTCAATCTCTACATAGGGATGCTCTCAGACACATTCTGCAGATATGCTGGACTCTGATTTTTGTTGTTGAGTTGTGTTTCAGTCATGTTTGACATTTCATGACCAGATTTGGGGTTTTCTTGGCAAAGATGCTGGAGTGGTTGGCCATTTCCTTCTCTAGCTCATTTTACAGAATAGGAAATTGAGGTAAAAAAAGTGAAATGACTTGCCCAGGGTCACAGAGCTAATAAGTGTCTGAGGCTGGATTTGAAATTAGGAAGATGAGTCTTCTTGACTCCAGTCCTGGTGATCTATCCATTTTGCCTCCTAGCTGCCCCCAGACCCTCATTACATTTGTAATTTAAATGTATGTACAATACATGCACAACATATTTCTCTTTTGTTTTTGCTTTCCTTGTTTCGCATGAGTTCCCATGAGTTTTCCCATGTTTCTTTGAACTCTTCACATACCCTATTCCTTACGGTATAGTGCTATACCATTGCATTCACTTACCATAGTTCATCCAGCCATTCCCCAAACTTTAAACACATATCTTATTTCCAGCTTTTTAGTATCACAAATAAGGCTGCTCTGAATATTTTGGACTACATGGGAGTTTTTTTCTTACTCTCTTTTTACTCCTTGGAGTATTACTTTCACAGTGGGACCACAGAACCATTGTGCTGACCTCATTGTTGTATGCCTCTGAAAACTGGACAATCTATCAGTGCCAGGCCAGGAAACTGAATCACTTTCATTTGAATTGTCTTAGCAAGATTCTGAAGATCACCTGGCAGGATAAGGTACCAGACACCAAGGTCCTTTCTTGAACTAAACTGCCAAGCATTCAAACTCTGTTTTAGAGAACACAATTCTGATGGGCTAGCCACATTGTTTAAATGCAAAAGTACACTTGCCAAAAAGACTGTTTTATGGAGAACTCACACAGGGCAAGCATTCACTCACACAGATCAGAAGAAGCAATACAAGGACAATCTCAAGGTCTCTCTCTCAATAACTTTGGAATCGATTGTGTGACATGAGAGACATGGGCACAGGACTGTTCAGCATGGTGAGCCCACATCAGAGAAGGTGCTATTCTCTATGAGCAAAGCAGAATTGAAGCAGCTCAAATGAAATGCAGGATGCACAGATTTGGAGAATCCACCCCAAATGTTCACATGGACTATTTGTGCCTGATCTGTGGTAGAGCATTCTGAGATCATATTGGCCTGATCAGCCACAGTCTGACACATTGAAACTTAACTCTAGCATAGTGATGTCATTTTGGACCTCTTCAAGAATGAAGGACAACAAGCAAACCAAACCAGGAGGTATGAAATGGGCAGCATAATTCTATCTCTTCTCCAGCTGGACCACTTGACAGTTCTACTAGCAGTGAATTTCCCTGTCTGTTTTCATGAGGCATTAACATATTGTTCTAACTTGATCTTCTGCTCCTGTTTACCAATTATATTAATCTATTCTTAAAGCAGAAGCAAAAGAATAGGTTAATATGTAAAGTTATTGGGGCATTCAAACCAGAGAGTTTAATAAGACCTTTACTATCTATACCCTAGGCAGTTCGCCATCTTGTCCAATTAAATAGAATCCTTGTCACTCTATGAAGCAACTGGCTATCTTTCCTACCCTGGTTTGGTTTCCCTCTACCAATCTTTGTGTATGATACTGCTGGATTTCTCTCATTCCCTTCATTTGATGTTGATAACCTAATTAGAGAAAGTATAGAGTCTATACCAAAGCAAAATTTATAAGAAATGTATAGTAGGAATACCAAGTTTATTTCTGCATAAGTTTATGTGCTCAGAAAAAAAAATCCCACCCTTCCTTTTTGAGGATCTTACTATGTTTGAGGTAATTGGGCTGTTACGTTCCTCTGCTGAAACATCAAAAGTATTCCCAAGTTTCTCAGCTCATAAGAATGCATTTGACAAGACCTAACCAGATTTCTCTTATACAGGCTTTACAGCTAAAATATTTTCATTAAAGATAGAAAGAAGTTGGTATTATTTTGGGAAAGGAAGGAAACTTTAAATTAGAGAGCAATCTGAATTAGAAAATATTTTAAAAGATGTTTTATGATAGAATAGAATTTTGAAGCTTGAAGAGGCCCTGGGGAGCATTCATTCCAGCCTTTCACTTTGCAGGTAAAGAAATAGGTCCAGAAAAGTCAAGTTGTATTGCTTTCAAGCATACAAACCAACATTGAAATTCTGCTCTCAGAATTTTCCAGTCGTGAATGTTTTGAACCTGGAAATCCTGGGAAGGGCTTACTGAAGGTTTTTGAGACTGTTTTGTGGAGACTTCTGGGAGAAACACACTGAAAAAGGAGAAGACAGGATAGTAGTGAAGAGTTCAGTTTCTCCTCTGTATTGGTACCCTGTAGACTTCTCTGAATTGAGCATAAATCCATAGACCAGGATACATGCTCAACGTTGGCAAGTCTGCATGGCACCAAGATGGAAGACAACTCTGAACTCTTGAACTGATATCCCACCCCCCCCCCTTTTTTTGGAGGGAGTGTGTGCTATTTCTCTCAGAAATTTCCGGAAAGCAATCCCAGAAGTCTTCATATAACTTCTCTGGAATTCTAGCTCTAAAACATCTGGGGCTGGTTGTGGCCAAGCAGGGTTATATTACATTGAATTACAAAGTAATGCAAGTAAGTCCTATTGTTTTTTTTTTTTGATGAACAGATAAGACTCATTTATAGTAGACACTTGTTTGCAAACGGGTGTAGTTCAAAGGGTGATTATAAGTATTTGTTTCCTCAGTAGAATGTGAGCTCCTTGGGAGGGGTAAGAAATTACTCTTTATTTTGTCTTTGTATCCTTAGTATCTAACACAATTGCTTGTGCATAGTAGGTGTTTAATACATGCTTTTTGAATCGAGTTAAATTGAGTAACCATTTCTGCACCATGTTGTTTCCATTCTGGCCAGCATCACCCTTCTACCCCCAACCTCAATCTTGGACTCTGCCCCTGGTATTCTGGGTTCTGATAGGTGAGCCTTCACCTTGTCTTGCCTAGGATAAGGCCTCCACTCTACTTTCTGGCCATTTCCACACCATGTTGCCTTCCTGCCTCCTTTTCCAGCATCTATTTATAGGTTGTCTTCCACCTACTGGAATGTAAGTTCCTTGAAGATAGAGACTATCTCATCTGTCTTTCTAACCACAATGACTAACACTGTGTAGAGCAGAAAGTAAGGGTTTAATAAATTCTCTCTCTCTCTCTTTCTCTTTCTCTCTCCTCTGTCTCTCTCTCCCTTTTATCTTTCCCTTTCCCCCCCTCCTTTTTCTTTGATCCATCATATCAATTGGCTTTAATTTTTCCTGGGTATAGATAGGATGAGACAATATATGTAAAGTGCTTTACAAACCTTAAATATCTATAAAAATATTAGTAATTATTTTGTTGTTGTTCAGCCATTTTCAGTCACATCTAACTCTCTGTGATCCCATTTAGGGTTTTCTTGGCAAAGACATTGAAGTGGTTTGCCATTTCCTCCTCCTGCTCATTTTTCAGATATAGCTATTATAGTATTATTAATCTTATAGAATGATGAATTACCTACTGAATTAGTGAGGAGAGGGAGAAGGCAGCATTAAAACAGAGAATTATTTACACTGCTCAATTCCGTATGTACTGTAAGAGATAGTGAATATGAAGAGTCCAGAGAAAAGAAGCTTAAGTGAACTCATGTAAAGTATAAGGAGCAGCAGGAAAATGATATATTCAATAGATATAATGATGTAAAAGAAAAAAAAAAAAGAAAAAAAAAAGTCAACCCCTGTAGCTCCCTATTGCCTTCAGGATTGCTTGTAAAATCCTGTTTGGCTTTTGAACCCCTCTATAATTTGACCCCTTCCCACTTTCCATTCTTCTCACCATCTTCCTCTTCTCCACATACTCTGCCATCCAGGGACAGTTGGCCTCCTTGCTGTTCTTTGTTCTTTTGACACTCCGTCTCCAGACTCTATGCATTTTCTCTGGCTGTGCCCCATGCCTGGCACTCTCCCTCTTTTCATCTCTCCCTAGTAAATTCCTTGGCTTTCTACAGTTCAACCATCTACAGGAGGTCTTTCCCTCTCCTCTTCACGCCTTCCCTCTCTTCATTAACTCCAATTTATCTGCATATATCTTGTCTGTACATAATTGTTGGCATGTTGTCTCCCCACTGGACTGTGAGCTCCTTGAGAGAAAGGCCTGTTTTTGCCTTTTTTTTTTTTTATCCATCAGGCTTAGCAGTGTGACTCACACATAAGAGGTTCTTAGTTAAGACTGTTTAACAGGTTTATTCAAAGAACATCCAGATCACAAGGTGACTACTGTGAAATAATAACAATCAAGTTCAACTTCAAAGAAAAGATTTGAGAAGGCACTACTCCATATATAAATATATATACACACACATATACACATATGTGCATACACATATATTTATTCGTGTGCAGATAGCCCACTATGGACATGATAATAGTACAAGCTAGCATTTCTGTAGAGCTTTAAGATTTACAAAGCTTGCCATAAATCTTATCTCAATTTTATGTGTCCTCAAACCGCTCCTTTTTGAGCTTCAAGTAATGTCCCCGGTCCTAGTATTATAAATTTGGTATAAAAACACTACATTCACCCTTAGTCAAATAGTCTATGATTTTATACACTGATGATATCTATTACCCTTTAATTTGCCAGAATGAAATCTTCACATGGCATTTCTAAGTTGAGAGGGAGGGAGATAAGAAGGGCAAGGGAAAACTATGTACCAAGCACCTACTATATACTAAGCATTGTTCTAAGCCCTTTACAGATATTATCTCCTTTGATTCTCATAGCAATCCTGGCAGGTAGGGTATCATTATTATTCCCATTTTACAGCTGAGGAAACTGAGGCAGGCAAAGGTTAAGTGATGTGCCCAGGGTCATGCAGCTAGTAAGTGTTATGGGGCCATATTTGAACTCAGATCTCCCTCATTCCAGATATGAGTCTGTCTAGTGTGTTACGTAGCTGCCTTTAGGCTACAGAACATTGCATATATGATAGGATTTGGTTGATGCATGTGTTGGCTTTTTTTCCTTTTATTGGTCTTTGTTGCAAGAGATGGATCTCTGGAATGGGAACGATGAAGTATTTTAGGAAGTGAAGGTGACACAAAAACAAAAACCTTCCAAAAAAGTTTTAAAAAGAAAGGAAAATGCAACCTCACTTTTTTTTTTTTAGAAGGAGTTTCTCTGGGTATGGATTATAGCTCATACACTAGTATATAACATGTACTATCAGGCTTTTTGATGTGCTGGTTGGTTTTGCTGCCTTGCTTTTTATCTTTTAAAAAAAATTCTACAAAATCTGGTTCTCAGGAGAAGATTGAAAGGAAATATTGAAAAAATGAAGGTGATCTAAAGCCAAAGCATCTCAACAAATTAAAAAAAAAGAAAGAAAATGAACCTCCCTTTTTTTTTTTACAGAGATGAAGGACCCTTTACAGCATATTGCATTAAGTGTTAGATTCTATTAGCATACTGGTTCCCTTTACTGAACTGCCTTTCTGTCTATTGTTTATTCTACAAAGTGTGGCTTGCTGAGGAGGGAGGGAAGAGATATATTTGGAAACGAAAAAATGAGATGCAGGAACAAAAATGATCGATTTTTAAAAAGGAGTGCATAGTTTCTCAAAGGCCACCCAGCCTCTCCTTTCTATTCAATTCTGAGTCCAGGTCATTCTTCATTTGAAGTAGCTGTCCATTGTATATGTATTAATGGCATAAATCTATGGTCTGTCCACATCAGAGTTTGACAATAAACATTCTTCATCTCTTTGTGTTTGAAAGAGGAGAGAACGAGCTTGGTGATACCAAGGCTGCTCCTGTAATAGCATTCTTGACTGTCTCATGGATGTCAGGGGTTTAGAACACTGGGGATCCTCTCTTCCCTCTTTAAGCCTCTTCAGATGTCAATAATTAAGGACTACAAGTATCCCCTGGTTATCAGCTTTGACTCTAATAATAATAACAACTCATATTGATATGGAACTTCAAGGTTTGTAATGCAAAGGGCATTTTTTATGTTGTAGGTCATCTGAGAGGAAGTAGATCGTTTTTAGACTGACCTATATAGCTTCAACCTCCAGGCTCTGTTATAATGATGGTAATCCTAAATCATATAGGCAGAATTCTCTTGACTCTAAGCTCAGTACTCTTTCCACTATAGTTAAGATTTAAGGCATGATTTAAGGCAATTCTTGAGAACTGGAATAGTTTCATTCTTTATATCTGTAGATCTATTGCCTAGAATACAGTATCTTATCCTGTAAGGTGATCTTCAGAATCTTCCTAAGACAATTTAAATGGAAGCAATTCAGTTTCCTAGCATGGTGCTGGTAGGCTGACCAGATTTTGGGAGCATACAACAACGGAGTCAGCACAAAGGCTCTGTAGACCTTCCATTTGGTAGTCAGTCTAATACCTCTCTTCTCCCACGTTTTCCTTTGAAGCTTCCCAAACACTGACCTAGCTTTGGCAATTCATGTGTTAACCTTATTATTAATGTGTACATCCCTAGAAAGTACACTGCCAAAGTAAGAGAACTTATCCACAGCATTCAAAACTCCATTTACTGTAACCAATGGTTCCATATATGGGTGGTATAGTGGTGGTGATGAAGCACCTGTGTTTTCTTGGTGTTAATTGTTAGGCCAAAATTAGCATAAGCAGCAGAGAATTGATCCAGACTTTGTTACATCTCAGCTTCAGAGGCTGCATTGAGTGTACAATCATCTGCAAACAAAAAATCAAGCACTAATACTCCTTCTGCTTTGGTCTCAGCTTGTAGTTTTTCAAGTTCAAGAATTTACCATCAGTATGGTATCTGACTTTGAAGCCATGTTCATCCTCATTAAAGGTGTTTGACAACATGACTGAAAACACCATGCTAAAAAGCATGGGAGCAAGCACAGCACCTTGTTTCACTCCACTGGTGACTGAGAAAGTATGAGAGCCTCAACCATTATCCAGAACCCCAGGAGTGGCCACATTGTTCAAATGCCAAATGTATCCTTGCCTAAAAGACTGTATGGGGGTCAGAAGAAGCCATATAAGGACACTCTTAAGGTCTCTCTTAAGAACTTTGGAATTGATTGTGTGACATGGGAGACACTGGAAGAGGACCACCCAGCATTACATGCCCTCATCAGAAAATGTGCTGTGCTCTATAAACAAAGCAGAATTGAAATAGCTCAAAAGTAAAGTGAGAATCCACTCCAAATGTTCAAATGGACTATTTGTAGCCAACTTGTGGTAGAGCATTTAGAGTTTGTATCGTTCTGGTCAATCGCAGTTGAATGCATTGTAACTTGACTCTAACATCATGATGCTAGTTTGGTCCTTTTTGAGAATGATAGACAACAACCAACCAACCAACAGTAGTATTGATATACAGTAGACAGTTGACAAATCTGTTGTTAGGACACCTGAAGTGGGGGGGGGGGGGAGGTGGGGTGGACAAAAGTCATTCTCACTATTCCTGTCAATTTATATATATCTGGCTTAGCTTCTGGCCCCCGGCAGTTTTGGAGTAGAAATAGAAGACATTCATTTGTCAATGACCTCATAAGGCCAAGGAGAAGGGGAGAGAAGGAAATGATAGCCTCAGGCATGGAATGACTTGGCTATGCTAATGATAGCCCTGGTCATTTTCCAGAGGGGTAGGATGCACTAACCTGCCACTGATTTCAAAATTATAAAATGGGGAGAAGTTTGTACATTTTTCAGGTGATTTGTCTCTTTCAGGAATATTAAAAGATAAAAAAAACAGCTGGCATACACTTAAAAACTTAAATTAGGCAAACAATTGGGGGTCATTCAACATTCAGTTTCTTTCTGTCTGGGATTAGAGTGAAATTTGAAAATATAGAAGCAATTTTTAAGGCATAATACAAACTTTTTTTTTGCTTGTTTTGAGAGTAGCAGATATTTACTGCCTGCAAAGGAAGGTCTTCAGTGTGATAAGAGGAGATTGGGTCCAATGCTAATGAATCATTTGGGCAATATTTTAAGTGAAATGGAAATATTTATTATTATTCCAGTTAGTAGTCTTTTAATGCCTTCTCTAGAGATGGGCAATAGCTTGGATCCATATATGTAAGCTACTGAGATTTTAAGTTTTTCACTCATCCCCTGAGGCAAGGAAATTTTGAATAGGTTGAGACTGGGGTAGGATTTGAAAAAGAAGAGAGGGAGGATGCACTGAGAAGGGAGAGGTGGCAGCATCAAACCACTTGATTGCAGTAGCAGCCTTGTGGTAGCGGTGGTGACCACAGAGTGGTACAGTTTTCTGATGGAGGCTCAGCAACTCCCTCCCACGCCTACCCCAAGCCACTCTTCTGGGGACACTAAAGGACATGCTCAGGTGGTTGGAGCACTGAGAATAGGAAATCTTGTTGGGCACATAGAAGAACTGACAATCCTCTTTCTCTGTCTGACTTTAGCTAGGCATGATTGGCATTGACTTCTATTTTTTTAAATCATGGTTTTCAAGGAGTTTAGTGATTCTTAAATTAACTTTCCTTGACCTATTTTGCAGGTCAATTTTTTTTTTGTTATAATAGATATCTCACATTTTGTTCTAATATTTCCACTTTTTGATTTTGTTCGATTTCTTGCCATGTTGGGGAGTCCTTGGTTTCTCTTTGGTCTATTCTAGTTTTCAGGAGTGTGTTTCTTGGGTAAGCACTTTTTCTTCTAAGTTTCCAATTCTTTCCTCCATAATTTGTAATTATGTTTTTCTCTCTTGTTCCATTTCTCCTAGAGATTCTTGCAGTCCTTGTGAAAATTCCATTTTTTTTCCTTGTAACCCCCTACTTTATGATTGTTATGGAGTTACTCATTACTTCTATTTGGAGATTGCATATCTGTAATAACTTTTTATTCTGGTTGATTTTTTGGATTCATTTATCTCTCCAGATATAGTTCCTGAATTGGGGCTTTGTGCCTCATGCTTTGCCCCATGCTACCTTTTTAGGTGTGTGACATAAAAAGTTTGAGAGACATAGTTTCTTGGTAATTAATCATGCTAACATTTAATTAATAAAAGGTGTCAGTGTTACTTTTGAATGCCAAAGACCCTCATGGACACTCAATGCTTACCTGCCCTCATAAGAGTGGGTGTTCCTGAGGGTGGCAATTGGCTCTGATTGGTTAACAAATAATGAAAGAGAATGACTATAACAATAAGAGGTGGACCTATTCTAATGAGAGTCTAGGAGAAGTGACTTTGTTCATGTAAATTACTTCCAAATCACCCCCATCCTTAGGCAATGTAGAAAAAGGGTCTACTACCTTTTCCCCCCTCCCCCCCCACCCCCAACCTGCCTGAGTGGAACAAAATGGGCTAGAATTCACTTTAGATTAAATTCTTTATAAGGTTTTCTAACTGGGTGGGACAACAAGTCCAAGATTTCATCTCCTCATTCACCCTACTCTTCCAAGAACCTAGCTTTGATCTAATTTCCAAATGAGTAAGGGAAAAATCCCGAATCTCTCCAATAGTTGGTTATTTAATAATTCATTTCTTTCAGGTGGTGTAATTGGCTCTGCTTGTTCTTACTTTGCATCACCTGGGTTAAACCTTATTCCCCACCTAGATTTTTGAGACTGAGAACTGGACTTTCAGAGAGGAAGGGGAATAAGACTTTATATATCACCTACTATGTGGTTAAGCTTTGTGCTAAACCCTTTACAAATATCTTATTTGGTATGAACATGGGCTTTTCAGTTGGCCTCATCAGTCTGTCCTCAAACTATGAGCCTAACTTGTCTTGCTATGCAGCTCAGGTGCCTGGCTCACCAAGAACAGCAGGATCCTTGGGCTCCATAGTGAGACCTAGTGTTAGAGCAGCGGTTCTCAACCTATGGGTTATGTTCAATTTGTAACAACAAAAATATATCCTGCATATTAGATATTTACATTATAATTCATAACAATAGCAAAATTACAGTTATGAAGTAGCAATGAAAATAATTTTATAGTTGGGGGTCACCACAACATGAGGAACTGTATTAAAGGGTTGTGGCATTAGGAGGGTTGAGAACCACTGTGTTAGAGTATCTTTCTCCACGGAAGAATGGTATAGTCTTTGACCATATAATAGCATCTTCTTTCTTAGAGGCAATCAGGTAGTACAGCAGAGAGTGCTGAGCTTAAAGGGAGATGAGTTCAAATTCTGCTTCAGACAATAATTGACAGTGTGACCCTGGGAAAGTAATTTTACCTGCCTCAGTTTTCTCATCTATAAAGTGAAGAGGTTGGATTCAGTGCCCTGTAAGTTTCCTTCTAGCTCTCAGCTTATGATCCTGTGACCTTCTAGGGACCTCCCTAGGCAAACTTGTGAAAAAGAGTGTGTTGTGGAAAGAACTGTGGCTCTGCCACATATTAGCTGTATGACTGTGGGGAGGTCATCTAACTTCTCTGAACTTTAGTTTTCTCATCTATAAGATGATCTATAAGGTCCTTTGAATTTCTAGATCTAATATCTAATCTATGACCTCTAAAGTTTCTTATAGTTCCAAATGCTTATGAGCCTGGGCTTACATTCTGGTTCCCAATATTCCTTTATTTCTTTTTTTTCCTTTTTTTTTTTTTAAATCACCCCTCCTATTTTGACCACTCACCCTCCCTGAGGTGCATAGACACTACATCCCCCAAACCTTATGACATCATAAAGTCAGCTGGGAAACTAAAGCTGACATGTAAATGGCTTATAAAGCTTAACACGTTGAGTCAGACCACAGAATCATTCTGTCTGAGGTAAAAGGGAATTTAGAAGTTATCTAATGTGAAATCCTCACTTCAAGTTACGTGATCATAGAAGTTAAGTGGCTTGCCTGAGGTCACAAATAGACCTAGGACTCTACCTCAGGTCTCTTGACTCCCAAACCAGGGCTCTTTCTATATGATGTTGCTTCCCTAAGAACTAACTGTTGGTTGAAGAGGAATAAAAATGCTGGGCATGAAAGTGTTTACCTGCAGTCTCTATTGCTCAGGATGAAAGTTAGTGGATTGCTTGAGTCCAGGAGCTCTGGGCTACAGTACTATTAAAGCCAATCTGGTGCCTGCACAACATTTGGCATTAATATGGTGAACCCTTGAGAGTGGAAGGATATCTGGCTAAGGAGAGACTGACCAGCCCCAAACCACAGGTCTGTGTTTGTATGTATATTGGGGCACTGGCCAGTGAGGTCAATCTCTGTGAGAATGCACAGAATGTGTACCGCTTACACAATTTCCTCAGTGGAAGAACTAGAGAATCTGTTTCTGAGAAAATCATGAGCCCAGAAATCTCGCTGGTTCCAGGGCCAGCTCTCTATCTTCAGGGTGTCCCTAAAGTCTGGATACATAGGAAATCTTATTAACTATGCATATTTTCTTTTTTTAAATTAATCTTTTATTTAATTTTAGTTTTCAACATTCATTTCTACAAGATTTTGAGTCATAAATTTTCTGCCCCGCTTTCCCCTACCTCCACCCCAAGATAGCAAGTCTATTGACTATCCTTTCCCCTAATCTGCACTCTCTTATATCCTCCCCCATCCTTCCCAACTTTCTAGTAGGGCAAGATGGAGTTCTATACCCCAGTGCCTGCATATATTATATCCCAGTTACATGTAAAAAACCAATTTTTTAACATTTGTTTTTAAAATTTGATTTACAAATTCTTTATTTTCTTCCTTCCTCACCCACCCCTACTGGGAAGACAAGCAATTCAATATAGGTTGTACATGTGTAGTTACACAAAATGTTTCCATAGCAGTTATATTGTGAAAGACTAACTATATTACCCTCCATCCTATCCCATCTCCCACTTATTCTATTTTCTACTTTGACCCTGTTCCTTTTCAAAAGTGTTCGCTTCTAACTACCCTCTCCCCCAATCTTCCCTCCCTTCTATCCTTCCCACTCATCCCCTTCCTCCCTACTTTCCTGTAGGGTAATATACCCAATTGACTGTGTATGTTATTCCCTCCTTAAGTCAAATCCAGTGAGACTAAGGTTGACCCATTCTCTTTTGCCTTCCTTTTCTTCCCCTTCTTTGTAACAGTTTTCTCTCACCTCTTTTATATGAGATAATTTACCCTATTCTATCTCTCCCTTTCACTTTTTCCCATTATATTCCTCTCTCACCCCTTAATTTTATTTTTTAGATATCATCCGTTCCTATTCAACTGATCCTGTGCCCTCTGTCTATGTATACATGTACACACTTACACACACACTCACATATGTATTTATATACATATACACCCTCTTATACATACATATATATGTATGTATACATATATATACATATATATTCCCTTCAACTATCTTCCTACTGAGAAAAGTTTAATGAGTTACAATGATCATTTTTCCATGTAGGCATATAAATAGTTCAACTTTGATAAATTCCTTATAATTTCTTTTTTCTATTTACCTTCTAATGCTTCTCTTGCTTCTTGTATTTGAAAGTCAAATTTTCTGTTCAGCTCCAGTTTTTTCATCAAGAATACTTGAAAGTCTTCTATTTCATTGAATGACCATATTTTATCTTGAAGTATTATATTCAGTTTTGCTGGGTAGGTGATTTTTGGTTTTAATCCTAGCTCCTTTGACCTCCAGAATATCATATGGAGATATATCATATCTCTTCAGGAGAGATCATTTTGAAATTATTGGACTACCTGAAAGCCATGATCAAAAAAAGAGCCTAGAAAACATCTTTCAAGAAATTCTCAAGGAAAATTGCCCTGATATTCTAGGTGATAACACCTTCAATCCCTTAATGTAGAAGCTGCTAGATCTTGTGTTATCCTGATTGTGTTTCCATGATACTCAAATTGTTTCTTCCTGACAGCTTGTAATATTTTCTCCTTGACCTAGGAACTCTGGAATTTGGATATGATATTCCCAGGAGTTTTCTTTTTGGAATTTTTTTCAAGAGGTGATCAGTGAATTCTTCCAATTTCTATTTTGCCCTTTGGTTCTAGAATATCAGGGCAATTTTCCTTGAGAATTTCTTGAAAGATGTTTTCCAGGCTCTTTTTTTGATCTATCTTTCAGGTAGTCCAATAATTTCAAAATGATCTCTCCTGAATCTGTTTTCCAGGTCAGTGGTTTTTCCAATGAGATATTTCACATTGCCTTCTATTTTTTTTTGTTTGCATCTGTTTAATAGTATCTTAATTTCTCATAAAGTCATTAGCTTCCATTTGCCACAATATAATTTTTAAGTAATTATTTTCTTCAGTGAGTTTTTGAAATTTCTTTTTCATCTGGCCAATTTGACTTTTTAAGGCATTCTTCTCCTCATTGGCTTTTTGGGCTTCTTTTGCCATTTGAGTTAGTCTATTTTTTTAAGGTGTTATTTTCTTCAGTGTACTTTTGGGTCTTCTTTAGCAGGATGTTGACTTGCTTTTCATGATTTTTTGGCATGATTCTCATTTCTCTTCCCAATTTTTCCTCCACTCGTCTTACTTGATTCCCAAAATCCTTCTTGAGCTTCTTCATGGCCTGTAACCAGTTCATATTTTTCTTGGAAGCTTTTGATGCAGGAGTTTTGACTTTGTTGTCTTCTTCTGGTTCCATGTTTTGATCCTTTTTGTCCCCCCAAAAAGATTTTATGGTCTGACTGCACTTCCTCTGCTTGCTCATCTTGCCAGCCAATTACTTGACTTTTGAGATGTTTGCCATGGTAGAAATCTGCTTCTAGAGTGGAGAGAGTTGTGTTCCAAATTGCTGAGGTTCTCGCAGTTGTCAGAGCAATGAGGAGGGCGCTCTCTCTTCAGCCACCACAAACTCTGGCATACTGGCCACACACCCCAGGAACACCACCCAAGACTGTGACCAAGATCTAAGCAGGCTAAAGAGTGAGCAATTACCCTCTGAATGGTCTCTTGATCTGCAGGCCAGGAGTTCCAGAGGCAGCCACAGGGTAGCAGCTGCAGCCTATGTGCCTCTGTCACTTCTCACCTTGGGGTAGGGGCTGGACTGCTCTCTTCTATCACCCAGTTCCAACAGAGTTCCCTACTGACCTTTTACTTTCTCTTTGGCATTTCTGGGTTGAGAAGTCTTGAAGCCACCACAGCTGCTGGTGATTCACTCACCTCAAGTCTGCTCCAGCTGTTTTGTGCTGTGGTCGGGGCTGCCCCAGGTCTGGGCCTGCGCAGCTCATGTGGGACTGCGCTCCACTCCCAGCCTGGTGTGATAGACCCTTCCTGTCAGCTTGCCAGGCTGCCTTCAGTGGGAGATTTGGTTTTTTTTTTTTTTTTAGAGTTACTTTGCATTTATTTGAGCTACATATAATAGTCACTGATACATGTAAGTATACTATATCAGGGATGGGGAAACTATGGCCTTGAGGCCACATGTGGCCTTCTAGGTCCTTGAGTGAGACCTTGTGACTGAATCCCAACTTCACAGAACAAATCCTTTTATCAAGGGGATTTGTTGTGTAAAGTTTGGATTCAGTCAAAGGCTGTGCCCTCTGTGTTGCTGCTGACTGCCCCAGGGTCTCCAATACTGGGCTCTGCCAGACTGTCATTGCTGCACCAAGAATCCCAGCTGTGGATGGTGTCAGTGGCTGTGGTGGCAGCAGCCTGCACTCTAAGCTCTGAGGGAGATCTGTAGCACCATAGGGGCCTGAGGCACACACTCTGTGTGTGAGCGGCCCCCCTGGGAGGCCAGAGCAGGCATAGACCTCTAGAGGGGGGGTACAGGGGTTACCACATCAACCTGCTGGTAAGTTCCATGTGCTCATGTCTGAAGTCACCTGGTGGCCCTCTAAATGGTCACACAATCTGTGGAACTTAAATTCTTTTTTCAAAAATTAAATTGGTTTATTTACTTTTAGTTTACAACATTCAGTTCCACAGTCCCTTGAGTTTCAGATTTTCTCCCCCTCTCTCTCTCTCCCCCCCCCCCATCATGGAGGTATGCACTCAGATACAGAATCTACAAATATCTTCCCATTAATCATTAGTCAGGTTGTAAAGAAAGATTGTAACTGATGGAATGATCAGTGGGAAAGAGGAAACAAAACAAAACAAGAAAAAGAAACAGCAAGTTTGTTTCAATCTGCATTCAGACTGCATCTCCTTCTCTGGATGTGGATATCTCCTTCAGTCATGAGTCTTTTGGAGTTGTCTTAATAACCTTACATTGCTGAGAGGAGCCCAGTCTATTGAGGTTAATTGTCATACATACATTGTGTCTGTGATTGTGTACAAGTTTCTCCTGGTTCTGCTCTTCTCGCTCAGCATCATTTTATATAAGTCTCTCCAGGTTATTACGAAGTCTGTCTGCTCCTCATTTCTTATATCACTGTAGTATTCCATTACATTCATATACCACAACTTGTTCAGCCATTCCCCAGTTGATGGGCATCTCCTTGTTTTCCAATTTTTTTTTGCCACCACAAAAAGAGCCATGTACATATGGGTCGTCTTCCCACTTCTCTAATCTCTTTGGGATATAATCCTAGAAGTGATATTGCTGGATCAAAGGGCATGCACTTATTTATAGACCTTTGGGCGTAGTTCTAGATTGCTCTCCAGAATGGCTGAATCAGTTCACAGTTCCACCAACAATGCATTAGTGTTCCAATTTTTCCATATCCTCTCCAGCATTTATCATTTTGCCATTTTGTCAGCTTAGCCAATCTGGCCGGTGAGATGTAGTACCTTAGAGTTGTTTTGATTTGCATAGGGAGATTTGTTTCTCTCTGTCACTGTGGGTTCTATAGCTCTAAAATTTGTTTAGAGTCATATTTTACAGGTATTGGAGGTGGTTGGTAAGAGAGCTTAAACAAGTTCCTGCTTTTACTCTGCCATCTTGGCTCTGCCCCCCCTCCCCTCCTGCATATTTCCAAGAAATGAAATGAATGAAATTTTCAGCAACATTTTATTTAATTAACATAAATTTTAGTGTTGACAATTTCATATGGAATAAAAGCTTTCATTGGCTATTGGTGATTATTTTCCATATTAATGAGATTAATTTAATTAATGAGATTTCCTATATGTCTTTTATGTCTTCCTATGAAATCTCATTTATGCTAATTAAATAAAATGCTGATGAAAATTTCATTCATTTCATTTCTTGTAAATATGCATAGTTAATGAGATATCCTATGTGTCCAGATTTTAGGGACACACTGTACTGTACTATTCTTTTTTCTGGAGCATTAGTGAAGATTGTAGCTATAATTGGTAATGAGAGCAAGTATATAAAGGTATAACTCACATGAGCATTTTGACATAGTGGATAGAGGTATTCATGGCCTTTGAATCAGGAAGAGATGGATTCAGATCCTGCCTCTGGTACCAACTGTGTTGCCATGGGCTACAATGGAGCTTTCTCTGACCTTCAGTTTCTTTAGCAGTAAAATGGGGACCAAAATATTTAGTGCCTGCTTCACACACAGTTGTTGTTTGGCTTAAATGAGACTATTTGAGTAAGGCACTTCAAGAATACTAAGGCTACTTAAACATCAGATATCAGAATTCAAACTCAGTTTTTGCTCCTCCTATTAAGAAAAGTGAGAAGATTGCTTTGTTATCTGTGTTGCCTTGGAATCACAGATATAATCCTGTTTTGTGTTGAAGGTAACAGGAGAGAATGTTAAATGAGGTTTTTTCACTCAGCACTCAACAAAGGATTCTTTCTTTAATGTGCACTTGAGTGGTTGTGGCCAAGATGACGCTGAGGTTGGCATATGTTTGATGTGGGTCAGGGAGCAGGGTAAGGGATCAAAACACTTTCCACTGATTATAAGCTGGCTATGTTTGTCTCATTTCTGGTGGGGAGAGCTGGAAGGGCTTTAGAATTAGAATGGAATGGACTCCAGAAATCAAGGAGAGGATGGTGGAAATGCTTCCAGTCTGCTCTACCCTCCATGGAGGGATCTGGGTTAGGTTTGGGAATGTGGAAATATGACCAACTTGACTTTATATCTGGAGAGATACAGGCAGATTTCATTGTATTTATTTACTGCATTTTTTTATTTAGAACTTTAAAATGCTGTTTCAAGGGTGGGGCATGGACCTCATTGAAAGGGAAATTTTAAAAAATATTGTGCTTTTTCTTAGGATCCCTAGCTTTTTTGAATTTAACAGTAGAGAGGGCCAAGCCTCTTCTGGAGAATGCATCAGAGAGCTCCCTGGTTACCACAATCACTGCAGCTGTTTCTCATCATGACTCTCTCGTTGGTGATCCTGTTATTATTAATTCGAACCCTGTCTTCCATCCATTTGTGGTATCTCATAAAGCTGCATATCAGTGGGAAGTAAGTACATACCTCAAGTGTATATTTACTTAGAACAATAAGTCTTTGTAATTAACGCCACCCTTATCCTCCACTCCCCTCTGCTGTATATTATAATGTCCAAACTCTGTGGAAGACAGAGCATTTCAATATCCTACCAAATTATACTTGAGCATCCCAATTCACATATGAGTCAGGAACAACTTGGGGGTTCACTTTGAGTCTGGGTAGTAATTGACATCAGAGTTTTAGGGCTAAAGAGAACTTGTCAGGGCTGTAGCCCAAAGAGACACCCTGACTTTTCAGTATAAAGGTGAAAAAAATTCTCTGTTTGCTGTTTTTAGTTGTATCTGCACATTTTGATTCTTTTGAATGAATCATGACTCAAATCATCTCTAAGCATAGCTCTAGCTGGAGTCTATGACATAATTTCCCATTAACGTGTTGGCATGTATCATTTTTGTCTTGTCTACTGTCAGAACTGGAGGGTAGATGATGGCTGAGGCAGGTTGATTAGTTTACCTTCTTTGCCCAGTGAAAGAGAAGAAACATGATAGAAAGAGCTAGAGTTACTGATGAGTGCTGGCCTTAACTCTAAAGGAATTTTATCAACCGCAACCAAATTTGTACTTCATTGATCTATGATTGAAGGATTCAGAAGCGGCTGGGACTTGTCAGCTCTATATTGGAGAATCCGTCTTCCTTTGGTCTTTCTCTGTATAAAACCCCATGTCTGATAGGTAATTGATGATCCAGGACTGAAGATTTTGGAACAGACTAGGAATGGTTATATAGAACTGTCATAGAGATGATAGCTGAACTCATGTAAGCTGATGAGGTTATGAAAAGAAATTAGAGAAGGAGTAGAAGAGAGGGTCCAAAATAGAACTTGGGGAATATCCATCGTTATGGGGCAAGATGTGGATCATGAGCCAGTAAAGGAGACTGACAAAGAATGGTCAGAGAGGTCAGAAGGAAGGAGTGGATGAAGCAAACTTTTTATTAAATACCTAATTATGCCAGACACTGTGCTAAGTGTTTTATAAAAATTATCTCATTTGATCCTCATAAGACCCTGGGAAGTAAGTGCTATTATTATCCTCAATTTACAATTGAGGAAACTGAGGCAGGTAGATGTTGTGACTTGCCCAGGATCATATAACTAGTAAGTTTTTGAGGCCATATTTGAACTCAATTCTTCCTGACTCTCGGCCTGACACTCTCCAATGCACCACCTAGCTAAGGAGTTGAACCATGAGAGAGTAGCGTTATGAACACCTAGAGAAGAAACGGTATTTAAGAGAGGTTAATCATAGCGTCAAATGCGTCACACAGGTCAAGAAGAAAAAGGACTGAGAGAACACCATCATTTGACCGATAAATTGTGAGGCTCCAATGGGATGATATCTTAGAACCTACTTTACAAACTGCAACATGCTAGGTAAATTTCAGCTGTTGATAGTTCTGACTATTACCATCCATTATATGGATGCTACTTGAAGAAAACAACAATCTCTGGAGAAATGAAAACAAATATCACTTGGAGAGTGATGGAGAAGCTCATGATGAGTATGAGTAGAAGCACATACTTAATAATAACAGTAATAATAATAATAGCTACTATTTATATAACAGAGTTTCACAAAATATTTTACAAGTATTATGTTATTTGAGGAAGAAGATGCAATCAAATGTATGATGGAACAAAGAGTTGGGACAGTGGGGGCTGGAGTAATTGATGAGCTTGTTCTCCATTGGTGTGCAGGGGAAAGTGTGTGGAAGGCCACCAGCACATTGGGTGGACTCTTTGAGGTGAATATATGGGAGAACCAGGACCTGAGATGGGCAGGTATGAACAAGTTGGGATCTGTATTGTTGGAAGGAATATCTGCTTCCCTAATCCATTTGAGCCTTTGAGGGTTATAATTAGTAATTATATCAATGAAAATAACCAATTAAGCTGGTTGTTCGATGTTGTTGAAAGAGTTGATTGATTAAATTTCCCAATTAAATTTTTTTGGGAGGGTATTGTAAGGATCTAGTGATGTGCAGGGTGTGCCTACCAAAAAGTTATGATTCATCATTGCATCACTTGGATTTTTATTGTTTTAAAAAAGAAAAATATGAGTTTCTTGATCAAGGCTTATTACCAGGCTCTATATTGAAATGATGACATTCTAATTATTTAAAACAGTATATCCTCTTCCGGATTCTTTCATATCATTAAAAAACACATACAAAATAATGAAAAATTATTTTAAAAAGAAAGAATAAACATCCCCTTTTCTGAGGAATCTGAGTTCATCATTTAGGCCTTAAATATGTGAAGGTTTCTTTAGTCCATGCTCTGTGATTAACCTCCAAGAAACTCTCACTCTTTGGCATTTAAAGTCCTTCACAGTTGTCCTCCATGCTATCTTCTCAGGTTCCTTGAGCATGCCAGCTTCCCCCATCCTATATTCTGGCTCAACAAATCCATTTCCCATTCCCTGTACATCTTATTCTATCTCCCTTCTCTGGGCTTTCATGCTGCCTCCCCTCCCAGGTCCAGAACGCACCTTCTTCTCACCTGATTCTGAGAACACAAAGGTCACCTCAGGTCTCAGTGGAAATGCCTCCTTCTACACAGAGCCTCTTCTTATCTCCCAAGTTGTTAGCTCTTATTCCTTTCTTCACATTACTATGTTTATATTTTGCATTTCCCTATCTGGATACATGTTTTCCCCAAAAGAATGTAAACTTCTTAAGGGCATGGACATATTTTGTTACTGTTTTTATATTTTCAGCACCTAGGACATTCCTTGAATGGTAAGTGCTTAATAAATGCTTTTTGACTCAGGCTTTTCTCTTATTCATTTTACCTTTCTGTGTTAAAGCAACTCCAGTGGCTTGTTGTTTAAGGGCATGTCCGTCTGTTGTTGATTTTTTTTTTACAGACAGACAGACTGACGCAGACACACAGACACAGACACAGACACACACACAGACACACAAACAGACAGACAGACACACACACACTGGTTTGACCCTTTAAACTGTGTTGGTTGGTGACCAGTCTGACTAGTTCAAATGGTTGTAGCAGCAGGGTAACTAGACACAGCCTATCATTATCCTGGTTTGCTTTCTCCTTCCTTTATAATCTGCCTGCCTATAAGTACCTCCCAGGGTTGTTGTGAAGATCAATGAGATAATAATTGTAAAGCACTTAACACAGTTCCTGGCACATAGTAAGTACTATATTCAATTCAAGGTGATACAGTGGTTAGAGCACCTGAATTGGAGTTAGGAAGATTCATCTTCCTGATTTCAAATATGACCTCAGACAGTTACTAACTGTGTGACCCTGGGCAAGTCACTTAACCCTGTTTGCCTCAGTTTCCTCAGCTGTAAAATGAGCTGGAGAAGGAAATGACAAACCACTCCAGTCTCTCTGCCAAGAAAAGCCTAGATAGGGTCACTAAGAGTCAGACATGACTGAAACAACCCAATGACTATAAAAACAACAACAAATGTTCCTGGCACTGTACTAAGCACTGGGGATACAAAAAGATCAATTCCTGCCCTCCAGGAGCTTGCAATCTGAATAATGTTAGCTATAGTTATTGTCAGTAGAGTAGTAATAGCTGATGAGTGAGTTGTACATATCCTAATTTTAAAAAAATCTAATGAAGAAATGACAGTGTGGTAGAGTTTAGGGTACAGTACTGGACACTGGCCCATGTGAGTCATAGTCCCACTTCTGTCATTTAGTAGGTATATATATATATATATAACCTTAGGTAAAAACAGAGTTAGAGTTAGGGTGGAGGGACTGGGGCTATGCCCTAGGGTGCCAAATTCTGAGGGTAGTTAACAGCATTTTCAGCTCTTGAGCAGCTAGAAACAATAGAACTTAGAACCTAGTCAGTGCTAGTATTAAAAATAAGAAACTACTTAGATGTTGTGGGGGTGCTCTTCCCTTTCTCTACCCTCTTCTCTCCTCAGAGACTTTCTCGTTAGTGACCTGGTACTGGCTTAGATTACACACTTGCAGCAATGACCTGGTTTTCCTCTCCTTCTAATTGTCCTCAATTGAAGGTGCCTCTATTGCACCTTGCCTTGAAGGCTAAATTTTTAGTTATGACTATGCATTCACCATCATCCTCTCTGTTTCAGTATTCTTATCTGCAAAATGGTGATGTGAAGACCTTCTATGTTTATTTCACAGGATTCCTTTTTTTTTTTTAAATATGATTAAATTGAATATGGAGACATTACCCAGCAAAGACAATACAGCTCAAGATAAAGACAAAATACATTTGTTAGTATCACTCTCAATGATTTTTACAAGCATTAAGAAGTGCATATACCTTTCTATTTTGGTTTCAGCCTATCATTACCCATTGTTGAACTTCCTTCCTTCCACAATATTTGCTTAGTGAGCCAACAATTACTGTTCTTGCTAAGGAGGGGTGACTGGGCAAGCAGTCAAAAAACCAAACCAAACCACCCCAACAGCTTGCTTCACAGAGAAACAATAGTCTAACCCTGAAGCGAGCTGATTATACAAATAAATCAATGTAAATGAGACAAGATGCATTCTGGTTATGTAATCTTGAAATTACTACCTGTCATAAGGCTGACTAAGATTTACTACCCAAGTGGTATTGAATGTACCTCAGGAGAAAATGAACCAAAGTGACCTATTTTGTACACGTACATGTTTCCTGTTTCCTGGATGCCCTAATCAGATAAAATTCTCAACTACAGAATGAAACCCAAACTCCATATCATTGGTCCTATGTTCCCAAGTGAGTCTTACAGCATCACACATTCTTTTCTCTTTTCAATCAGGCTTTTAGTCAATTAATTAATCACAAATCTTTGGTAAGCACCTACCATGTGACAGGCATTTCTCTAGGTACTGGGACCATAAGAGTAAAATGATTTGTGTAATTATTGACCAGAAACATGATACACACAATCCTAGGGTTGGAAGAGATCTTAGTGATCATTCAGCCTGTCCCATGTAGCTGTGAGCTGGTAAATTCTTAGCTAGGTTTTGGAAACAACAACAACAACAACAACAAAAATCTACTCCCTGACCCACTCTTAAGTTGAATCTGCATTATTAATGCTTTCCCAAATCTAGAAATCAATAAAACAACAAATCAGGCCCAGATTTGTAGCATCTGTCAATTTTCTAGGTGTAAATGCTCACACTGAAAATTTAATAATCAACTCTGGTCTAACACAAGCTTGATCTCATATCTAAACAAGGATCCTCTGAATAAGGAATGTCAGAACATCCCCCTAGAGTGGTCAGTCAGCTTCTGCTTGAAGATCTTTAATGAGGAGATAGTCTTCTCCTTCCTCTATCTTGTTCTGGATAGCACATAATGTAAGAAAGCTTATCCTTATGAATGAAAAACGAATGGAAAAGCATTTCTTAAATTCTGTGTGCTGGGCACTTATTAAGTGCTGGGATTATAAATACAAATATGTGATAGTCTCTGCCCTCAAGGAACTTACATTCCTATAGGGAGAGATAGCCATACATAGGGAGTAGTTGTCAGGGAGTGAACTGTAGCCCAAGGAGTCATAGGAATAGTAGGACATATGAATCGATAGGACAATCTGTTGACATGCCTTTTCCAGAAGCAATAGTGGTATTGATTTGATGAATGTGCCCAAAGCAAGAGGTGGGAAGTGGAATCTGGGAAAAGATATATTCCGTGGCAAGGTAGACAACAAGCTCACCTAGATGGATGGCATGTGAAACGTGGTTAAGTTCATAGATTTTCAGCTGGAAGGGAATTTAGAGGCCACTGAGTCCAGCCTCTTCATTTTATAATTGGGGAAATTGAGCCTGAGAGATGTGAAATGCCTTGCTCCATGTTATACAGTTAGTAAGTGTCTGAATTTAGGTCTTCCTGACTCCAAGCCCGACACTCTATCCAATGCACCACCTAACTGCCTCGAATACACAGAGTGTCCTGAAGTTATCAATGCAGTGTTAAGCTAGTTAAGTTTTAAGGACCTTACAGAACCAGTTGGTCCCAGGGTAGAAGTTCTAAAGCTGAGCGGGTTACCTTCTACTGAGCCTAAATCTATCTCTTTGCTATTTCTATCTAGGGCTCCTAGTTCTGCTCTCTGGAAGACAAATCTAATCACTTTCCCTCATGACAGTCCTTTAAACACTAGAAGGCAGTTCTCACATCCCCGAGTCTTCTTCAGGATTAACATGGCTCAGTTTCTTCACATGATTATCATATAACGCTTTCTATCTTTATGCCCTCCTCAGGAAGCTTTCCCAGCTTATCTATGTATAGACATAGTGTCTGACATAGGACCTGATGAAGACAGAGCTTAGTCATTTTTCCTGGACATTATGCCTCTCTATACCTTTAGACAAAGGTCCATATAGTAAAAGTTACTATTTTTCCAATAGTAATATATGACTGTAAGAGTTGGACTATAAAGAAAACTGAGTGCTGCAGAATGGACACTTTCTAAATATGGTTCTGGAGAAGAATTTTGAGAGTCCTTTGGACAGTGAGGAGGTCATATTTAAGTACTTAAAAAATTCATTCAGATTATTCATCGGAAGGACAAATACTGAAGCTGAATACTTCGTCCACATAATGAGAAGATGGGACTCATTGGAAAAGACTTTTGTGTTGGGAAAGATTGAAGACAAAAGGGGAAAGGGATGGCAGAGGATGAGATGGAAATACAGTGTCATGAAAGCAAGGAACATGAAATTGGACAGACTTCAGGAGAAGGGCTGATGTGCTATGGTCCATGGGATCATGAAGGGTCAGATATGACTGAATGACTGAACAATAGCAAAATCCTAGTCTAGAAAAACATTATTAGCTTCAGGAGAGTCTATATTACATTGTTAACTCACTCATGTTTATGATCTGCTAAAACCCAAAATACTTTTCATAGGTAATGTTACCTAGCTATGCTGTCTCCATCTTATACTTGTGACATTGATTCTTTGGTCCCATGTAGGGCTTTACATTAACCTCTAGTAAATTTCACCTTTTTTGAGTTGGTGCATCTTTCTAGCCTGTCAAGATTTTGCTGAACTTCAATTTTGTTGTCTAATATGTTAACAATTACTTAAGGCTTTGGGTCATCTCCAATTAGATTTTATGTCTTCATTTCTGAATAATTTATAATTTATGCCTCCATTCACAAACACTTCAGCACCACTGGGCCAGGCGCAGGTTCCTTGGGGCATGCCTTTAGAAATCTCCCTCCAAATTGACATAGGACCATTCATGAGTATGTTTTAGGTCTACTTATCCAACTAGGTCCAAATCCACCAAACTATTGTCATCTAGTCTCTATTTCTTTTCTATCTTGTTCACAAGGAAAACATGAAAGATTCTTAAGTCTTTTGCTGAAATACATTACCAGTCAATCAATTACTATTTGTTGAATTCCTACTGTGAGGTTGGAAAGTTAGGTTGGGGCAAGGTCAAAAGGAGTTTTCAATGCTAAACAATTGACTTAATGTTTGACAATAGGGAATCATTGGAGTTGGTTGAGTGGAGAGTGGCATGGTCAGATATTTTTTTAAGGAAAATTGCTTTGGCATCAGTATTGATAGGCTGGAGTGGTGAGAGATATTAGAAAAGAGACTAATTAGAAGTCCATTGGAATAATCTATGTATGAGGTGATGAGGATCTGCTCTAAGGAGACAACTATGTGAGAAGAGAGAAGAGGTCAGCTGTGAGAGATGTTGTGGAGGTAGAAATGGCAAGATTTGGCAACTGATTAGATATATGGGATAAAAGAGGATGAAGAGTTGAGGATGATGCCAGTATTATGAGCCTGGGAGACCCAAAGAGGGATGAGTTTTTTTGGGAAAGTTAATGAATCCTATTTGACATGTTGAGTTTGAGATGTCTTCATGGCATCAAGTATGAAATGTCCAATAGGCAATCAGTGATACAAAATTGAAGTTTGGGAAATTCTGGGGCTAAATTTATAGATCTGGGGGTCATCTACATAGAGATAATTGGGAGTTGATGAGGTTATGAGGAGAGTAAAGAAGGAGAGGGGAGAGGAAGCAGGGCAGAATTATATGTAATATGCACAGTTAGGGGCCATCATGTAGTTGATAAATTAGCAAAAATAACTGGGAATTAGAAGTCAGATGGGTAGGAAGCAAACCACGAGAGGATAGTGTCTCTCTATGTAGAAAAGAAAGAGTGTCTAGAAAGAGAGGTTAATGATGTCAAATACAGTAGATAGGTCAAGAACCATGAGAAAAGAAAACAGCCAATCAGGTTTGGCAATTAATAGATGATTGGTTTATTTGGAGGGCAGTTTCAGTCATACGATGAGGTTTAGAAGCCAGCTTCTCCTGGTTTACCAGTCTAGTAGCTTTTGGTCTAGGGAGTATGCCACAGAAAACACAGATGCTCTTAGGGAGTAGGAAACATGCTTTATCTGATTAAAAACTTGCTTTAAGGCTTATAAAGCAAATTCCTAATATCAAGTAGGAGGCAGGTAGCACAAATATTGTAAACCCTTAAAATTTCATTTTTTTTTTTTTACTAAAGATAAAACTGAGGTTCACAGAAGTTAGGTGATTTTCCCAAGATCATAAAATGAATAGGTATTAGAAATGGGATTTGAACCCAGGTGTCTTAACTTCAAGTCCAGAGCTCTTTCTACACCTGGTATAACATTATTTTGCCCTCTGATGCTTAAATATCTTAATATTCTGCTATAGGTTTGTACTGAGGAACAGACTTAATGCTTCCCCTAATAAAACTGTAGGATCATCGTGAATCAGCAGTGTGATAAAGCAATCAAAAAAGTTAATCAAATCTTGGGCTGCATCCCACTAGATGGGCCTTTCAGGAATAAGGAGGTCACAGTCCTTATGTACTCTGTACTCTGCCTGAGCCAGACCACATCTGGATCATTTTGTATGTCTCTGAGCACCAGGGTTGAATATTGATAAACTGGAGAGTGTCCAGAGAGAGGCAACCAGGATATTGGAGGGCTTTGAGTCTGTGTCATATGTGGCTGAGTTGAAGAAACAGCAAATTTAATCTTGCAAAAGGAAGACTCAGGAGGACTATGAGAGTTTTCTTCAAGGAACTGGAGGATTGTCATGTGAAGAAGAGATTAGATTTGTTTTGTTTGGCCTTAGAAGGCAGCAGCAGGAGGAGGAGTGCACGGAAGTTGCTGAAGTCAATTTGACTTCCCAACATTGTGAGCTGTTCAAGAGTGAAATGGGCTGCCTTGGAAGGTGATGGCTATGTTATAGTGGGAATTCCTTTCTGATATTGGGTGGTCTTGAAAATAGTTATTGAAGCTCCTTGTAATCTTTAAATTCCATGATTCTGTGGCACAGTAAGAGGTAAATACTTTTGCCCCATAGAGGAATGGGTTGTCATGGAATTGTTTTTGAAGAGGACCAATGACATCATGATGTTGGGGTCAGGGCACAGTGTGCTTGACTGTGGCTGATTAGTTCAATACGAGTTTGAAAGGTTCTACCATAGCTTGGGCACAAGTAGTCCATTAGAATATTTGGGATGGAGATGCCTCTGGATTTGCACAGCTTGTGTTTCCTTTGTGCTTTTGTGATTCTGCTTTGATCATGGTATACAGTGCTTTCTTTGATGCAGGCATGCCATGCTGGATGGTCCTGTGCCAGGACATCTCCCGTGTCTCACTATTGATGGTAAAGTTCTTCAGAGAGACCTTAAGAGTGTCCTTGTATTGCTTCTTCTGACCACTGTGTGAGCTCCTGCCTTGTGCAAATTCTCTATAAAATAGTTTTTTAGGTAAGCTTGCACTTGACATTTGAACTATGTATACTGCTCGTAGGAGTTGCACTCTCTGCAGCAGAGTCCGAATGTTTGGCAGTTCAGCTTGAGAAAGAACCTCAGTGTTTGGTCCCTTCTCTTGTCAGGCGATCTTCAGAATCTTCTTAAGACAATTCGAATGGAAGCAGTTTAGTTTTCTGGTTGTGGAATTGAGCTAGACGAAAGGGGCCCTGCCTGAGAATACAGCTAACACCACATCTCTGGAAGATTCCACAAGTCTCAAGCAGGCCAAGGGCAAAGTCCATGAAGGTTATTTATATAACCCTCCAAGCACTCTAGGATCCAGCTACCATTACCTATGTGCAGTTGCTCAAACATAGAGCATTCTACATTCCATTTCCCTGACTTTGCCCTGGTTGGCCCCCACCCCTGGAATGCTTTGCTCCTTCACTTTTACTTCTTGGTGTGCTTGGCTTCCTTCAAAACTCAGACCAAACCTCACCTTATGCAGAAGGCTTTCCTGCTTCCCCTACTTGCTAGAATCTTCCTCTTTCAGATTAGCCACTATCTACAATTTCTATTTCACTGGTTATTTAAATGTCACATCATCTATTAGGATGTAAGCTTCCTGAGGGCAGGGACAATCTCTGCACTTCTTTTCATCTTTGGTGCTTATGAGACGCAGCACCTGGCACGTAGTAAGCACTTAATAAATGCTTATTAATGGGCTAGATGTCTAGGCAGGGATGGTGCAGGATCAAACCAATGAGAGAGTCAGCCCAACAAGATTAACTACTTCCACACCACCAACAGGGGCAAAGCTAGAGTGCACTGAGTTGATGAAGCCTGTTCCTAAGCCTGATGAAATGTACTTGCTTGTCTTTTGCCCTGTTTCATACCAGTTGTTGGGTGTGGGAGGCTCTGGGCTCACAGACTTCCAGATGGACCTTGACCTTGACTGAGTCAAGGATCCAGAGGATGGAATTATTTCACCATCAGAATAGAATTAAAGAAAAGGGATTGGATTCACAGAAAGACCTAAAGCACACACGTGACAAAGTCAATTTTCACTGGAGTTTTCCAATAAAATAAAAGATGTGGCATCTGTTTTTCTGATTCTCTACCAGTTGGACAACTTTCGCAACCAGCATTTCACAACATTTGCCAAGTAAATATTCAATTTGGCAGCCCATGAGGAGGCCCAAGTGTGACTGCCAGAGCAGTTAGGCAAGTAGGTTTAGGGTTAATGGAAAGCTATTATTGATAATTCTTGGGGGAAGGAAATGAATTTGCTTCCTCTGTGGTCCTGGAGCTTATGTAAGATCATTGTATTTTCATTCATCTCAATCCCCAAACCATTACTGAGGGCCTACTGTATGCAAGTGACTGTTAATTGTGGGGGAGACAGACAGAAAGGGAAACAATCTCAACTCTCAAGAGAAGACCGCAACAGGTAAATAATGGATCATTTGAGGCAAGGGGGAGCGTTTACAACTAGGGCGCAGGACTTTGTAGGAAACCAAGGATTCTAAGAAGGATGAGTGAGGATGCTTAGTCCTTCGGATTCCAGCTGTCAAAGATGTACCTTTTACAAAGGTGTGGGAAGCTGGGTTGGAGGAGAAGCAGGTGGAAGGTGGAGCCTCTGACAGCAAGGAATGTGAACTGAGTCTACTGCTAGGTGGCTGACAAAATAGAGTTTTACTAGCTTTGAACCTAAGTGATTCCATCCTGATTTTAACAGGACTGTTTTAGTTTTCTGGAAAAACCAAAAAATATAATAAAGCTTTTGTGGGAAAAACTTCCTCTCCTCAATATCCTGTTTAAATGATTCTTCTTTTTATAGTTAATTACTCTTTCTATCATCTGTATCCTGTTTTGTCTATGCCAGAGGTCACCTACATCTTGGTAGAGCAGATGTTACTTGACAATGACCCTGTTGTTTTGTTTTCGCATGAATTCTTGTAAACGTTTTCTTTGATTTTTGTTGATTTTCTGTATTAAGGGAGCCCTATAGGAAAATTGGGTTGAATTGGTACTCAGAATTTTCTCTTTCTGTGCAACTTTTTTGCATTATAAGTAAAGAATCTATTTACTAATGACTTTATTTTTGTGGTTTTTCTTTCAGAAACAAAACATTTACTAAATACTTACTGTGTGCCAGGCATTTTATTAAAAGCTGAGGCTACCAATGCAAGCAAGCAAGACAATCCCTGCTCTCAAGGAGTTTGCATTCTTTTCTTTCTTTTTTTCTTTTTGCAGGGGGGAAGGCAGGGCACTTGGGGTTAAGTGACTTGCGCAAGGTCACACGTCTAGTAAGTGTTAAGTGTCTGAGGCTGGATTTGAACTCAGGTCCTCCTGACTCCAGAGCCCATGTTTTATTCACTGCATGACCTAGCTGCTCCAAGGAGTTTGCATTCTAATGGGGAGAGTTAACACATAAAATATTGTTAGAAGGAGAGGTGTAATGGCCTGGAATTTGGAGGATGATCTGGAAAGAGAAGGTAAAAATTCACTTCTAGGAGCCTGAGGACCAGCTAGATTTTCTGGAGGAAGGAGATACAGATGAGGGCAGGAGAGTAAGAAGAATGAGTTGACTGCGTGTGAAGGGAAGTTGACAAGTACTCTGGTCCAAGAAATCTCCTAGAACATACAGAGATACAGGTGTTACCTGTATCCAGAAGATACAAGGTGTCACCTGACATTCACCCCTAACCTCTCACTGTACCCTCCTGAGTGAGATTCAGTTCCAAATCAAGGCTCACCTCCATCAAGATGATGTGACTGATGGAGATACTCTTGTCTCTCAAGCTGTCTACCCCTGATGAGCCTTCTACATGGAAAATCTCACACCTTGAAGTATATCTCTTTTAAAATTTTTTTTTAAATTAAATGATTTATTTTTAGCTTTCAACATAAGTTGAACTTTCCATAAGTATTAAATTTTTTCTCCCTCCGTCCCCAAGAAGGCTTGCAATCTGGTACGGGTTCTAGGCATACATTCCTATTAAACACATTTTTGCATTAGTCACATTATATCTCTTTTGATTAGCTGATAACGGCCAAAGAACCCAAGCTGGACTTTGAAACGGTGGCTTTCTACACTCTGGTGATCTATGCCCAGGACAGTGGAGGCAACTCAGCATCTCAGACCATTTCAATCCAGATTGTAGATGTCAATGAACCACCAACTTTCATTGGATCACTTGCTCAAGTTGACCAAGGTATAGGGGATTATTTATTTTTTAAACCGTGTCTGAATGATTCTGTTTATGCATAAGTACACACTCATATCAATCATTGAACCCAGGCCAAACACCGGGATTATCCTGGTTTTGATATTATCTATGCTTTCACTCTCCTTATCTATACAATTAATTTCGAAGCCACATTCTCTGCTCATGTGACCCTAGGGCTATTTATTCAGGATCTAGTTTGGAGACATTAGCTTTTCTTCTTTGTGACCAAAGAGACACCTACCCTGTCAGCCAGTCACTAATATTTGTCTCCTGCCAAGACACTTACGAGCCACAATTTCAAAGGTATGGTAGGTGGGCTTTCCCTTGAGCAACAGAATCTCAGAGTTGAAAGAGATTCCACTGGTCATCTAGTCTAACCCATGCTTGAAAACTCACTACAATGTATTTGATAAGTGGTCATCTAGCCTGGGCTAGCCCTTCTTTTTAAGAAGTTTTTCCTTATAGAAATCTTACGCTTTCCTCTTTGCCATTTCATTTATTACTTCTAGGTCTGCCCTCCAGAGCCAAGTAGAGCAAAACAAATCCATCTTATATACAACAGCCCTTCAAATACCTGAAAATAGATCTCATATTCTCCCCATGCCTTCTTTCCTCCATGCTAATCGTCCTCAGACCCTTCAGATGATTCATATATTTGCCAGATCTCAAAGGCCCATCCTCACTGCCTTCTTCTTGAATATTCTTCAGCTTAGTTAGCTACATCCTGCCTAAATGGTGATGCCCAGATTAATAATAACATAATATTAATAATAATAGATAATAATATAATAATTATACAGTGCCTTAAGGTTTGGAAAGCACTTTACAATTATGACTTCACTTTATCCTCACAGCAACCATGGGAGGAAGGTGATACTATTACTCCAATTTACCGGGGAGGAAACTGAGGCAGGCAAAGGTTACATGACTTGTCCAGGTTTAAAACTAGCAAGGCCCCGAGGCTGGATGATTTAAAGTCAAATCTTCATGACTCTTGGTCCCATACTCTATCCTTTCTGCCAGAATTAAACATTTCAATCTGGGTATGGTCTTAGCTGAGGACAGAAGGATAGCATTTCTCTATTCCTGGATGATCTACCTCCAAATGCCACTTAAGATCGCCTAGGTTTCTTGATTGTCAAATCACATTTCCCAATTGCTAAAGAAATAAGCTTGGGAGCAGACTTCACCTTTTAGTGTGGATCATTAGAGAATCATTTGAGAATCAGATTGTAAATGGGCTTAATGATAAAGTGGAATTTTCTCAATATTTTAAAGTGATGAAGCTCACTTTCCTACATCCGAAAATGAATATGAGCTTTCATGTATATTGAACTCCTTTGCAGAATATGTTCCTCAGATAGTACCAACATTGTGAAGTAGAGGGAGACAAAGCATTATTATCCTTATTTTATAGTTGAGAAAGGTCTAGAGAGGATAAGTGACTTGCCCAGGGTCACACAATCAGGGCAGAATTCAAACTGAGGTCCCCTAACTCCAAGTCTAGCCTTCTTTCCTCTATGCAAGCTGACCTTAGACACTCACTAGCTATAACCTCTGCCTCAGTTTCTCCATCTGTAAAATGGTGATCATAATAGCAGCACCTACCTCCCAGGGTTGTTGTAGAGATCAAATGAGATGATACTTGTAAAATGTTTTGCCAACCTTCAAGCACTATAAACAATGTTGTTGTTATTATTATTACTCCCTAACTGCTTTGGAAGGAAGAACAGAGGAATGAGGGGGAATGATAATAACTAGATTTTATTTCAGACTTACTGAATGATTTATAAAGTCCTTCCTTCCTAACACATTTTAAAGCAATACAAGTATTATTATTAGTTTATTTTGCTTGTGGACAGTGTTACTTGCCCAGGTGTTGCTGGATTGTGTGGTTAGTGGATCTGGGTTTAAATCCCAGCTCTGCCACTTAATGACCTAGGTGACCTTGGGCAAATAATTTCCTTTTTCTTGTCCTCAGTTTCCTCAATTGTAAAAGGAAGCAGTTGGGCCAGGTGACTTCTGATCATTGGTAATGTTGAGAGAGCAGTTTTAGTTGAAGGATATGGTTGGCAGGCAGATTGCAAAGGATTTAGAAGAGAGGGAGAAAGAGAGAGTAGAGGTACCTAGTATGGGGGCTTTATCAGTTTTCCATGCATTATCAAAGAGTTCATTCTTAAAGTGGAGACATAGGACCATAGCTAGCAGAGATTATAGGATCAAGTGAGAGGTTTTTAAGGATGGGAAAGGGGAGACTTTCTGTCATTAATTCAGCAGACATTTATTGACCACTCACTTACTTTGTAAAGCTCACTGTTAAGTACTGAAGAGGATGCAAAGGAGTATGAAATGAGCTGTTACCCTCCTGGTCCTTGCAGTTCTCAGGGGAAATAAGATAAGGACCCAAACACACTGTAAAAGTGACAATAACAGTTGACATGCATGTAGGTGCTTTAAGGTTGGCAAAGTGCTTGGTACACATGATCTCATTTGATCTTTATAAGAAATTTGCGAGGCAGATAGGGCAGGAATTATTGCCCCCATTTTACAGATGAGAGAACTTTGGCTTAAAGAGATCAAGCAATTTGCCCATGGTGCCACAGGTCAGGGATTCGAACTCTGTGTCCAGCCCGCTTACCAGGGCTGCTTTTCTAAAGACAGAGAAAGCATTCATTAAGTACTTATTAGGTGGCAGGCTAATGCTAACAATCAAGACAATCCCTGTCTCCCAGAAGTTGATGCTCTACTGGAGAAGACAGGTGCTGATGATCTGAGGCTGAGGGGCAAAGGGGAAGCAGGAACATATTGTGAGTACGGGAGAAATAGTGAGTTAACCAGCAGAGATCCCAGCATACCTTGCTACCTTTCGAAAGCAGAACTAAGTCCCAAAGAGAGATACAAACAGCTAGGGGGATTCAGGGAAAGGAGCAATCCTTTCTAGTTAGAGAATTATATCTTAAACTTTCACAAAACTTTGCAGTCAATGAAGCAATTTTGCATTCATTACCTTGTTTGATTTGCACACAATGCAACAAGGCAGGCAAGGTATGTATCATTATCCCTTTTTTACAGATGAAGAAACAGACCCAGAGAAGTGTCTAAGTCAGTCAAAGGCAGCCTGGTCTTCTCTCCCTTAGTCCAATGGTCTTTCCATTAGATACCACACTAGCTCCCTATTGAATGTCAACAATGTCTATAACATTACCTAAAACATATTTGAATGTCATTCTGCTTTTTAAACTTAGAACAGTTTGTGACACTGGGTTCATGCTTGAATATTTTCATCTCCTGACAGTTACAGAGATTTATATTCCAGAAGATGCTGCTGTAGGCACGATCCTTTACAGAGTGAGAGCCAAGGACCCGGAGAATGCCGCCTTAAAGGTAATTTATGTTGTTTGGACTAAGAGCCATGAGGCCTGTTCCCATCTGCGGCTATATCCACACAAGAAAGCAAAGGCGAAAATCAGTGCAATCATTCTGGCCCATTTAATTACAGGGCATTGTTGAGCCCTGAGCTCTCAGAGAGATTGCCTGAGCTCCGCTACATTTCATTCTCTGTATAACAGACAGCTCCAAATGATAGTGATGGCTCTTTGTGCAACAAGATCTTAGCTCTCTTTATTTTGCTCTCTTGTCATTATGGTTGCACACAAGCACTTTTGTTTTCTGACAGAACTAATTACTGCTGTAATACACAGGGATCTGAACTATCGGTTTTGTAATGAACCATATATCTATGTTTTCTCCTCAATCACCCCAGCCTCTGCTGCATACCTTAAGCTGTTAGCAGTCTAGCTAAACACTGAGTTGTAGAAAAGTGGATTCATATAGTGGATGATGCTATGGTGACATGAGATCTTCCCTATTTTCTGAGTTACTTGAACTTGTTATTTCTGACATTAGTTAATCTGCTCTTTCTTCTTTATCTTTCATATCCAAATTCTGTTGACTCTTCTTCTATGATATGTGTCTCCAAGAGCTCTCCTTTTTATGCCTACTGCTAAAACCCTGGTCCTTCATGAACTTTAGAGCTTCTTCAATTATTTCCTTTCCCCTAGTCCAGTGATTCTCAACCTTCCTAATGCTGCGACCCTTTAATACAGTTCCTCATGTTGTGGTGACCCCCAACCATAAAATTATTTTTGGCGCTACTTCATAACTGTAATTTTGCTACTGTTATGAAGGATGTATTTTCATTGTTACAAATGGAACATAACACACAGGTTGAGAACCGCTGACCTAGTCTTTCCCTCTTCTAATCCATACCATCGCCGGATTATTTTACCTCATGTACTGGTCTGAATGCATAGCTCTCCTCCTCAAAACCTTTAATGGCTCCCTATTTCCTGCTGAATAATTTCACATTTCTTCACCTAGCATTCAAGGTTCTCCTCCCTCTAGGGTTGACTAGTCTTTTAACCTTATTTCTGATTACTTCTCTTTGAATACTCTATACCAGAGGTGTCAAACACACAGCTCCACCATTTTTCCAAGTGCTTCCCTTACTAGATTGGGAAATATTTAACAAAATAAATCAAATACAATAAAACGTAGATAATATTAATATGTGGGTTTCTAATTCAATTTGTAGCCTGTAAGGATTCTTTATATAAGTACATATATATATGTATTCATATACATACATATATATATGTAAAATATGCTTCAGTTGCTCTCATGTCTAGTTGAGTTGGAAGTCTCTGCTCTATACTCCAGGAAAACTGGACTATTTACTGTTTCATGACCATATCCCACCCTTTCCTTCCTCTTTATTGTTCCTTATGACCTTCCCAGTGCCTGGAATGTCCCGCTGCTCCTTTCCTCTCAATTTTTCTCTTTTTGATTTTATTCATTCTTTAAAACTGCAATCAAAAGTTACTTCCTTCCTGAAGACTTCCCTGATCTTGTCAGCAAATTGAAGGAAGACTTATCTCCTTCCTCAGAGTTTTTACTTTGTACAGAGTAGAAGTGCTTAATGTATTAACATATACATGTTTACATTTATGCAAGTATATACCTGTATGGTATGTGCATCTATGATGTTCTATTTTATATTTTAGTTTATTTGTCTCATATCTTCTGTGAGATTATAAGCTCCTAGTGGACAGAGACAATGTTTTCTTTATCTTTGAATCATGCATGGTGCCCAGTCCATTGAGATAGGATCTGTGATGTGATTTCACCAGTATATGGAATCTCAGTCCATCAGTCAGTCAGTCAATGAACATTCATTAAATGCCTGCTTTGTACCAAGGACTGTGCTAAGTACTGGGGATAGATAAAGGGACAAAAGACTATTATCCCTGCTCTCAAGGAGCCTACAAGCTAATGAAAGAGACAACAAGAAAACAGTTAAGTGTAAACAGGCAGAACAGATGAAGAAACTTGTCTACCAATAAAGGTCACCACTTTCTCTGTGACTTCTGGTCTTAAAGAGCTGTCCAGAGCATTGAGAAATTAAGCGACTTGCCCAGGATCACTCAGCCACTAAACTAGGGGTCAGAGGCAGGACCCCTAATTTTGAGGCCATCTCTGTGGCTGCTGCTTGTCTAGCTTTTACCAGGCACAGATGGAATGTTTGTTGAATGAATGAATGAATGAATGAATGAATGAATGTTATGGTTTTCTTTTACCTGGTAGATGGCTAGAACAGGATATCACATCAGTTTCTTAGCATTTATTGTTGTTGTTCATCAATGCTAACAAGAACAACAAATATTTATCAAGCAAAGTATGGTGACGGTCCAAAGTAGGTGAACAATACGGAGATGATTTCTATCCTCCTCTGTTGTTGTTCAGTCATTTTTCTGTTGTGACTTCATTGGGGGTTTTCTTGGCAAAGACCCTGGAGTGGTTTGTCATTTCCTTTTCCAGCTCATTGTACAGATGAGGAAACTGAGGCAAACTGGGTGAAGTGACTTGCCCAGGGTCACACAGCTAGTAAGCCTCTGAGGCCAGATTTGATCTCATGAAGATCAGTCTTTATGACTCCAGGTCTCTCACTCTATCCACTGCACCATTTAACTGTTCCTTGTTACCATTTATCATGTGCTGTTTTCCCTAAACTGAGGAAAAAATACAGAAATTCTGTATAATCATATTATTCCCAAAGCTAATATTAGATTAATGGAATTCATAGTTTCCCAGTCGTTGTAGTGGGGATATATGTCTATATATTGAGGATCCATGTTTTCCTCCAGAGACAGTCAATGACATTAAAAAGCCTCATCAATGCTGGTTATTTTTTTTTTAAGGAACATTGAATAAACTCAGGTAATTACATAAAGAAACGGCAGCATTTTGTCAGGCTCCCACACACAGTCTTCTCTCCCGCCTCCCGATAATTCAACACCCTATCTAAGAGAGAATTGGAAAGGTCACAGCTTCCTTTACAACATATGATTAAATCGCCTAATCATGCGTGGAGCACCAAATCAACAGGTACGAGATAATCGTTTTGAACTCACCACCAGGCAGATCTACGTGCGTGCAAATCAGCTGTCACATTTCAATTGCTCTTCTAGTCTTTTTGCTTGAGCATTATCTACTCCTTTGCCCTTTTCTCAAGAGAAAACTACATCATAGCCAAATAGGTAAACTTGTAATATAGCATGCAATCACAACGGTTTGCTAGCCAATTAATGGCCCCAACTCATTTTAGATGAAGGCCACCCTGTGTTTTCTGCTACTGACTCGGTGCTGCTGGCTGGAGCCCTTGTATTTTACTCAAAAGTGGGTTGGCTTATGAACCCATATATAGGAAGATTCACCCATCAAAATGTTCCTTACAATTTTCACTAAATGAGGAATGACTTCAGTGGTGACGAGAGCTATATGGAAGCCTGTATTTAATCATCCCTCAATACATCTAGACTAATTTTGTGAGTCAGAAACTTAGTTTGGTTTCTTAGTAACGATTTTCTTCTCTTTAGGCTTTCATTTACTTCCTCTAACTGGCGGCTTCCAGTTTTGACCAGTAACTTAGTCATGAGGGGTAATGGGGTGTATAGTTTTAAAAGCCTTTGGAATCAAGAGCAGAGTTTAGCTATTACTAGTGAAAAATCTAACAGTTTTGGTACCTGGAGCAAATAGCCCTCATCTCAACTTTTTCAAGATAGATTCAATTATAGAAGAGACTCCAGGACATGAAGTCAATGGGGAGAGAGACCCTGGGACAATGTTCTATAAGGAGCAAGACAGAGACCTTAGGACATTGGCCTATACCAGAGAACCCTGGGATACAGTGAGGATGCAGCTGGGAAGTAGGGGTTGGTAGCAGGATAAGCTGCAGTGGAAGAGAGACTCCCGGGGTCTAAGCCACCTCTGGACTGAAGTGAGGGCATGAGGAGGTAGAATCATCTGGTAGATTCAGATTTAGCCATTTCTTGCTGATCTCAGTGGTTTCTGTATCACTGAAAAATTCTAAGTGTTGTCAGAGTTTAATACCCTGAGACGAAGCTATGACTGCCAGACTTTCAGTGACTTGGCAAGGAGATTTGGGTTTGAGTGCAGGCTCTGCTGCTTATTATTGACGTGTTTAAGCAATTCACCTCACTTCCTTTTAAGTCTTGGGGATGCTTAGATCATGACATCTCATCTGTTGTTTTTCAAAGTTATTCTATGTTCCCTTAAACTGGTGAAAAAAATAGACTTTGTCCATGTGGTTGCATTATTACCAAAAGGTGTGAAATCATGGGTCTTCAGAGTTTTCTACTAATAATGATACTTATTCAGGGCAATTAAAAACAGGTTTGCCTTAAACAACAGATAACTATTGGCACCTGAGACACTGTCCATGTTATTTCCTTTTCTAAAATAGTGAATAAACTCCAGTTAATGACATCAATAGATTGGAACCTTAGTTGCGTTCTTCAGTCCAATTCAACAATCCTTTACTGAATGACTAGTGTGTGCCAGGTGCTGGGCTAGGTCCTGGTATACAAAGATAAATATGGAAGTTCTTGCCCTCGGGGAGTTTGCATTTTCCTGGGGGAGGAGGGTGGAGAATAACTGCTCTTAGCAAAGTCCTTGGCACATAGTAGGCATTTAATGAATGCTAATTGACTGACACAGATAAGTAAATATAAGATACATGCAAAATCAAATTAATTTCAACATGGGGGAGTGCTAATAGCTGGGGTAGGATCACAGCTCTACACAGATCTACACTACATTGTGATCACTGAGGATCACAGCTCTACAGCTGGCAGGGACCTCAGAGGTCTTCTAGTCCAAATATTTGAGATGCTAAGGGACGCTAAGCCATCATAGATGAAATGACAACTCCTAGTACGTAGGACGGCAGAGCTAGAAGGGGCCTAGGGCCTGGTTAATTCAATTCCCTCATTTCACTGGTGGAGAAACTGAAACTCAATGATTTGTTGCAGTTACTTTGGGGAGGAGCATTTGAGGTGCTTCTGCTGCTCAGTCTTGAAGGGAGTGTGGGATAGTAAGAGATAAGATGTGAGCAGAGGGAACATTCTAGGAACGGGATACAGCCTGGGCAAAGACGTGGAGGTAGGAGATGTCATTTCACATATGGAAGAAAACAGGTTTGGAATGGAAAGGTCTGAGGGAGAGTAAGGAGAAATGAGTGTGGAAAAATAAATTGGAATCAGACTGTGAAAGTTTTTAAATGCCAAACAGATGAGTTCTTATTCTTAAGTAGGTGTGACATTGTGAGAACTGAAGGGTCAAGGTCAGTTAGCAAGCGCTTATTAAGTCAGGCATTCTGTTCAGTGCTGGTCCAAACACAGGCCCTATTCTCAGAGAGCTCAGCTTTTTAAACGCTTTTATGAATAAATGATTAATATACTCAGATAAAAGTACAAAAATCCCCCTGTATCTCAGGGGCCTTATCCACCCTACACCGTCTCAGTCTTGGGGAACGGAGGATTAGGTTCTCCAGTTAGTTCAGTTCCTCCAGAGCATCGGTCCCACTAAGTTCATGTCCAAAGCCTGAATTGCTGGAGTCTCAGATCCTTGCTCCTCAGGGTGTTGTTACTGAGCTGACTGCAATCCCCAGCCTAGATTCCTGTATCTCTGGGGGTCTCATTCCCAGCCCAGACTGGAGACTCTACTCCCAAAAGAACAAAGGCCAAGACCCAGGCCCAACTTAGAGGGTCACCTGGCCTTGGGGAGTGAAGGCCCCCTGACCTTTCCCTTTACAGCATAGTTCTCTCACAAGAAGCTATCAGCTTTCTTTCTTTCTTTCTTTCTTTCTTTCTTTCTTTCTTTCTTGCCTCCCTCCCTTCCTTCCTTCCTTCCTTCCTTCCTTCCTTCCTTCCTTCCTTCCTTCCTCCTTCCCTC
>CM053590.1:22362105-22450558 GCA_028646515.1 Pseudochirops corinnae | reverse complement strand
TTTCTCCCTCCCTCCCTCCCTCTCTTTCTCTTGTCTTCTTGTATGAAATGACTAACATGGAAATGTTGCACACGATTGTACGTGTATAATCTTTATTTGATTGCTTACCATCTCAGGGAACAGGAAGGGGAGGAAGGGATAGAATTTGGAACTCAAGACTTTAAAAAAAAGTGAAAAATTGTTTTAGCATGTAATGGGGAAAAACAAAATATTATATATGTACATAATATTTTATTAAATATATCATTATATATTAATAAATACATTTAACATAGGATATAATATATAACAGATAAAAATTAGTCAATATACATTTTTACAAATAATTAGAAATATATATATGTATATATATGTGAAAGAAGCTATCAGTGAAGGAGGCACCAGCTTATCTCAGATAAGAGTGCAGCAAAAGCTCACCTTTTAATGGGGAAGATAACATTCAAACAACTATGTATATCCAAGAAATATGTGAGGTGGATGGAAGGTTGACGCCAGGAGGAAGAAACTAGCAAGATCCAGGAAATGCCTCCCCTAGAAGGGTGGATTTGAGGTGTCTTGAGCCTCACTGCACAGGCTCGAAGTGTTTCTATCAATGTCTCCCACCATCCTCCTCTTCAACCCCAAACATCTCCATCACTGGAGTAATGGTTCTCACTGCATAAGGTGGTTGTGAGGAAAGGGTTATGGGAACTGTAAAGCAGGGTGTCAAAATGAGCAATTATTGACATCAGGCATGTGATGGGTCCCTAATTTTTAAACTGAGCAAATGACAGCGTAAGCATTTGGGAATTCAGTCCTTTAAAGTATATGTGATTGTGTGTGTATGTGTGTGTGTGTGTGTCTGTTCCATCCACCACTACAGATAACAAACCCTCTCTGCATTAGAAATTGGTTCTTCATGTGATTCTGTTGCCAAAATATTCACCCCTGGATGGCCAGCTTTCTGGCAGTGAGCCCCTCCTCACTTAGCTAACCTGGTCCTTGCAAATGTAATTTACTAAGATCTAAATTTACTAAAGCTTCTAAAAACTTTTTCAACTTTGTAGGGCCTACTGTCCAGAGCCTACCCTTCAGTTGTTCATTTTTTCTGACTCTTTGTGACCCCATTTGGGTTTTTCTTGGCAAAGATACTGGAGTGGTTTGCCATTTCCTTCTCCAGCTCATTTTACAGATAAGGAAACAGAGACCAACAGAGTTAAGTGACTTGCCCAGGGTCACCTAGACAGTAAGTGCCTGAGGCCAGATTTGAACTCAGTAAGAGTGAGTCTTTCTGATTCCCAGACCTGTGGTCTATCCAGTGAGCCACCTACTTGCCCACCTAGTTGCCTTTCAGGGCAGCCCCCCAAAATTCACTTCCATGACAAGATGATAAATCCATGGTGAATGAATGAAGCATTCATTAAGTGGAAAGCATTGTACCAAATTTTGGAAAATCAGAAAAGTAAGATAGACCCCACTTTTAATGAGTTCACATTCCAGTGAAGGAAATGGCACAGACTAAGGATTTCAGTGGTAAGTTCCACAGGAAGGTCCCATAGCCCTTAGGGTGCAGCAGCAAAGCAAACGGGAATAGGTTTTCTCTTCTGTCACTTCCACTGGTAAAATCTTAATTCCTGGTGTTGAACCGTTTGATGGTGCCAAGGCCTTTAGTGGCAAGATTTTTTGTTGGTGTTCATGGAACAGGCCTTGAAGGTGCTAAAAAACCTTGACTGGAAAATCTCATTTTTAATCATCACATAGGTCTAAAACTTGTTTTTTTCCTCTGGTCTAGACTTCTTGGGCTGTTTGATTGATTAGTGTCTGGAGTGGATTGGCAGATGTGGCAAACTCCACCAGGACACTCTTTTATAAATGGGGCTGAGGGCTGTTTAAATACTGATGTGCTGTGTTTAAAGAAAACAATATGTTAAAAAAAAATCCAAACAGCCAATAAGCTAATTTTAAGGGGGTTTATATATTTTATAATAAAGTTCTTTTGACAAAAGGATTTATTAAAAGTTTTCTTTAATTAGCCATGTCCATTTACAACACGATTTGATTATTGAAGTTCATAGTAAGAATTCACAGTTAATAGCTAGCTGGTTAGCATTTAGGGCAGCTGGGTGGCTCAGTGGATAGAGTGCTGGATTTGGAGTCGGGAAGACCTGAGTTCAAATGTGACTTCAGACGCTAGCTGTGTGACCCTGGGCAAGTCACTTAACCCTGTTTTCCTCAGTTTCCTCATCTGTAAAATGAGCTGGAGAAGGAAATGGCAAACCACTCCAAGATCTTTGCCAAGAAAAATCCAAATGGGGTCATGAAGAGTTGGACACAACTGAAAAATGATTGAAAAATAACAAAAACCATCTATCTCTCTTCATACTTTAAGGCTTGCAAAGCTCTTTGGCTTACATTATTTGAACTTTGTAAAGATGCTGGGAGGTAGGTGCTATTATCATGCCCATTTTGCAGATAACAAACTGAGGCCAGGAGAGGTTTAGTGAGTTGCCCAGTGTCGCACATCTAGTAATTGTCTGAGGAAGGATTTGAATGCAGGTCTTCCTGGCTTCAAGTCAGTTATCTAGCAATCTCATTTTAGTATCTAGAAAATGTTTCCCTAGCATCAGGGGGATATGAACTTTGTTGTGACATCAGGAATGTGTCTGAGATTGCTAGCTGTTATAGTTCTCGTAGCATTTCTAGTGGCTTATTACTTTCAGGGTAGAAATGTCTATCAAGTGGAAGGGCCAGTGGCCTATATCATACACATGTAACATCGTTACTTCAAGTAACTGGTCTGGTTTCTAAAAATGGGAAAGGAAGTCTGGAGAGTCCTAAATAAAGAGGCAGGAGAGAAATTATACCTGCCTGAGCAACGGCTCAGCTTAAGAAATGAGAAGGGTGTGAGTGCTCATTGTACATTTTGCTCCGAAACTTCAGGCTAAAATATGCCATGCGCATCCCCAGAGTTAGCTCCCAATTGTCAGTCTTCAGTCCTAGTGAGGAGGCTTAGGAAGCGTATCTCACCCTCACTTGATGCTTCTAAGGTTCTGTTTTGGGGTTCTTTGATTGGTTTGACTAGGTTGGAGGAAAAGCTTGGAAGCCATCAGGTTTCTTACTCTATTGATCTGGAGTAATTTGGGTGCTGGTGGGGTAACGGGGAATGTGGGGTTCATGAGAGGGGGATGATGCTTAGGCTGTGCTCCTTGTGCTCTTGGAGGTTGGAGAGGTTGCAGGAAGGCCAGCTGAAGGCTGGGGAAGTGTTCAAGGTGCCATTGCTTGGAATTCTACTCAGAGTTTGGCTCCCTGAAGTTGGGGACCTCAGAATAAACCATTCAGAATTCTCTGATCTGTCCCATTCTTCCAGCTAGAATCAGATATCCCTTAAATTATGTTTTCCTTATGTTCAACTTTTGTCTTCTTAGCCTTTTTCTAGGATAAAGAAGATGAGATTCAAATTCTTGTATTCCAAAGGTCTCTATTATGCAATGCAGGCCTCTACACCCCAGCGGGGAGAACTGCTTATCCCTGCAAAGGGGGATCTGAAGTTTTGTCTCTCTGAGACACATGGGGACCTCAAAACCACTTGTATGACCTGATGCTAATTCATAGAGAACAAGTAGAAAGGTAAAGACACAAATGAAAGAAAGGCTATGAATATTTATCTCTAATCTCAGAAAGACCCATCAGAATAAACTGGCCACATAGGAAGTACATTGTTTTCAGCTTGAGGTGGAGGAAGGAGTGAATGACGCACAGCTGTACTTATGTAGGTAGGTGTAAGGGCTAGGACCTTCCATTAGGTCAGTGGTTCTCAACCTTCCTAATGCCACGACCCTTTAATACTCATATGTGGGCATATCTGCATGTGGGTGGACCCGCCTGGAGACTGTTAGAGGAGCAGTGTCTCGGTTCCTAAGACCATTGGAAATATGTGTTTTCCAATGGTCTTAGGGGATCCCTGTGACTCCTGTGAAAGAATTGTTCGACCCCTAAAGGGGTCACGACCCACAGATTGAGAACCACTCCATGAGGTGGAGGCGAACCTGTAAGTTTTGCATTCTGGGCAACCCTTTTGTGTACCACTGAGGCAAGGCCATGAGGTTGACTAGTAACAACCAAATATGTGTTAACACTAAAGCATGTTGATCCAGGTATCTAATTTCATTAAACATTTAAAAAATTTGCTATCTTTTGTTTTTAAAATCACCTTCATTTCTAAATATGACTGACCACCCCCCCCCCCCCCATCCCTGCCTTTTGCCCCAATCCTGGGAGTCATCCTTTGTAACAAGGCATAAAGAGGAAAAAAAATGCAGTTCAGCAAAACTACTCAATAAGTTAACTGGGTCTGACGACATATGTGATGTTCTGCTCCCATAGTCCTCTCCCTTTGCAATGAAAGGAGGGAAGTCAGGTGCCTCACATTAAAGAAGACATGACATTTCCCAGAAGTGGCCAAAGATGTGAGTTACAGAGCAGAGGGGAGCAACAGAGGGCGAGACTTGGGGATGACCATCGTGGACGCAGAGGGCAGCAGACAAGTTGTGAGTTCACCAGGCTCTATTAAGATGGAAACAGGGAAAAGAAGAGCAATAGCAAGGGTGTTTCTGGACCACACCAGCTGCTGGGAGAGGAAACCATGTCTACTCAAGAAGGTCGGCTAGCTGTAGAGTGCCCCGAAACATACCTCCTCCCTTGTGTCAAATAGCAAGTTTCCCGAAGATTTTATTGTGGAGGCCTAAACCCTTCCCCACTAGCCTGTCAATCTGAGACTATTTTCCTTTGAGTAGGGAGACCAAGAATGAATTTATTCCTTGATTTTTTTTTTCCCTGTCACTTTGCTAAATTTTGCGGTTCGCTACTTTATTATTTGGTTCATGGTTCTTATCTGGCTGGAAATAGTTCAGGTTTTAGATGGAGGGTTAAGCTGATGTTGCCTCCCTGGTGTGGGGAGCTGGCTGTAGGAGAGAAAGAGACCTAGGCGAAGGCTTAGACACTCTCTTCTCCCACTCCCATAGACTTTTCTCTGTGACAGCATCATAAATATTTTCAAGGTCAAGAAGACATTTTTATTAGTGACTTCTTCCTTGGGCAGAAAATGTCATGATGAGTGGTTCTATATCCCCAGGCTTCAAGTAAATGGTGGAGATAGGAGAGCTGGTATCCACTGCTGCTAAAGCATAGCAGAAAGGCATTGTCTGTAGCCGGAATAGAACCACGGTGGGATGCGAGGGAGAGGTCAGAGGTGAAGCATGGCCCGAGCCATTTCTAAAATGGCAGACCCTGAGATGGTGTTACCAAGGAGCATAAGAGGGTCTCAGGGTGGCATTTAGGAAAAGAGAAGGAGAAGGATTCTAGAGAGAAATTGTTTTTATTCATCCCAAGAAAACTCACTGAAATGGGATAGTTCTTAGAACTCCTTTTAACTAAGGGAATCCAAAGATATTTTTAGCTAATCACAAATTCTCCAAATATTTCTCAATCCCAAATTATAATTAACCTCTGAGAGCAAATTCATTTGAAAGTGGTGAGAGTACAGACAGGTCCTTAGAGAGAGGGGGCAGACTAAGAATACTGTTGTCTCAGGAGAGCGGATGGCATGTCCCCTGTATCTCATTTTCTGATCTCTGCTGGCCTCAGTTCCCTTGCCCTTTCCCAGGGCTTGTCTTCTACTACGTGCCCCCTTAAATATCTATGGTGCATGGGCCAGTGGAAGACTACAAAGCATGGTTTCTAGATGTCTGTATAAAAGTCCAGCATGCATGTCAGCACCTGTGGCAAAGCTCTGCTTGTCCTACCCTAGTTACAGATATGTCTATGTTTCATAATTAACTGACGTGATGGCCAACTAAGAGAGAAGCTTTTACCATTGATATCCCTTTTCTGATTATTTCTGGGGGGAGACTTTGAATGGAGCCTCATTTCAATAAGACCCTATAGTTCAAGTCCTTAAATTAATCATTGGAGTACAGTGAGTGTATAATTCACAACTGATTGATCCACCTGCTGTAACATGTTGGCTTAATACTCTTCCAGCATTCCAAACCTTGAATTACCCTAGCTGAAAATAAATATGGCTTCCTCTCTTGGGCTGGTTTCCAAGTGTCAACTTTAATATGTCTTTGAAAAATGGCCTCAGACTATTTTGAGTATAGAAACTCTTACTATTGTTAGAACTATGATTTGAAAGGTTTTTTTTAATCACTCAGAATTAAAATTTTTTAAGACAATGTGTTCATATTTTGAATGAAATGTGGTTCACATTTATATAACATTTTAGATTTGGAGGACATTAAAAACCCCATGATTTCTGTGGGATGGATTCCTTTAGGTTCTAATCTCAGTTCCCATGATTGGGCCAGTCCCTTAGCATTTGTAAGTAGCAGTTTCTTCATTTGTAATATGAAGATAATAGCCCTAAATTAGACCACTTTATTTCATGGGGTTATTGTAAGGGTCAAAGAAAATTATGAATGTGAAAGTATTTTTTATTAGCTATGACAGAAATGAGTCATTTTAATAATAATTATTTAGATCTGTGTAATAATAATGCCTGATACTTATTCAACTTTACAGTACTCATGTCACTTTACAATCATATCATGTTTAAACCTTACAATGGGAAGGCAGTGTGGTAAAGTGGGGAAAATGTAGAACTTTCTGTTGACTTGGAGCCATGGGACCTGAGTTGGAATGGTAGAGTGATGGGAATTGGCACATATGCCAAGAGTCTCTGATGGTACCTTCTCATGTAGAAGAGGTTGAGGATCTGCTTCTAGGATGGTTGTAATAATTGGTAATGGAATGTGTTAGAGAGATGACAGAGCATGTGTAGACATTCTGTAACTGGTTCTGGTCTACCAACCATGTGATGGACAACAGGCTCTTGAGTTGAGAAGCCCAAGTGGGGAGCACCTTTTAGAGCAGTGGTTCTCAACCTGTGGGTTGTGACCCCTTTGGGGGTTGAATGACCCTTTCACAGGGGTCACCTAAGACCATTGGAAAGTACATATTTCCGATGGTCTTAGAAACCAAGACATCGCTCCTCCATCTGTCTCCAGGTGGGTGTGCCCACATGCAGATACGCCTACATACAAATATTAAACGGTCATGGCATTAGGAAGGTTGAGAACCACTGTTTTAGAGGCCTTGGTTGGCTTCTGATATTCTCTTTGCAGTCCTTTCTCGGTGTGACTCCTGTGCTGATGGTGTCTCGTGAGAGAGTGTTGGAAGAGGAGACCCTTGGGCCTTATTACCCTCAGACTGATGTATATGGCCTTGTTGAAACAGGCTTCACTCCTTTTGCCTTGGCTTTTGCTCTGTACCATTTTCACTGAAGGTAAATTGTATAGGGGAGACAGTGTCCCCTGAAGTGTTGGAGGAAAATGTTTATCTTTTCATTATTCCTAAATCTTCAAAGTAAAATCCTTTTTTAGAAAAAGCGATTAATTTTAAATAGATAAATGGAGCTGGGTGCTAGGTACTGGCACCCAATAGTGAAGAACACAACTGGGGGAGGGACTTGAGTTTCTAGTATTGGAGAAGAAACACCCCCTTACCCCACTCTGGTTTTCCCCTAGAAGTCTGAAAGGGAGATGTGGCATCCTGGCTCTGGGATCATGGGCCAGAACATACTTGCTACAACTAGATGTGCCATTTTCTGCTTACATAACCTGGGGAAACTTCCTGGGCCTCAGTTTCATCATTTGTCAAATAAGTGTGCTAAACTTGATCACTTCAGAGGTCTGTTCCTAATCTAGATCTGTGACTCTACGAACCCTATGAGGTAAGTGTAACTGGTATCATTCCTATTCAATAGAAGAGAAACGGAATCTCAGAGATTAAACAGATTGTTCATGGTCACACAGTAATGAAATGTCAGAAATAGGATCTTTACTCTGACGCCAACTTTTAAACTTAGACAAACACATTGAAAAGCCAATTAAAGCCTAGGTCATATGTGGTAGCTTCTTAGAGTTGAAAATCTCAATCACCCACTGAAGATTTTTCTATAGGTTTCCAACCCAAACAGCTAATTAAAATCTGTTTAAAACAGAACCTCATTGTGCAGATTAGCAGTTCAGAGGTGGATGAATGCCTTAGCCCAAATAGTCCAGCAGGCTGGTTTGGGGTCTTCATTTCAAGGTTAAATGCCCCCCCCAGTTATTGGCATATCCAAGGATGCCAGTTGCCTTTAATTGTATTAATGAATTTTTATTTGCTTTTTATGGGCAAGGTAATAGCCTCAGGATCCAATCAACTGAAGGACATTTTGACAATGTGCTGGAGTGACTCTAAAAAAAGAAATCTAGTCAAGAATAATTCCCTAAAATTTCACAGGCACTCACAAAAGATGAAAAGATAACACATCAAAGGAAAAGAGATATCAACTCTTGGAAGGTTTAGTCCCTCCCTCCCTTCCAGGTGTAGTAATAAACAGGTGCTGCCCACAGGAGATGAGTATAATCTTCCATGGGCATAAACACCATTTTCTCTTGGGCAGGGACAGTGACTGAAGAGTGACAATGATCAGTTTGGGAGGAGAATGTGGTATTTGGAGATTCTAAGAGGAATAATTAGTCATATACATCATCAAAAGCTTTCCCCATTACATGGTAGTGAATGAGATGGGATTAGCACCAATAATTATGGGTCTCAGCATTTTAATTATATACCCTTCTCTGCAGAGGTTTATAACTCATCTATAAAACAAACATTAAAGGAGGAAAAAGATGAGTCTGTTAAATGGGAAAGCAGTGCATGTAAATATGGCTTTCAGAATGTTTATGGATCCTATTTGTTTTTGTCGATGGTTTTTAAGTGTGTCTCCCATGTAGAAGGGGCTCAACTTATCTCTCAGACTGCACCCAGATTTTTCACATCTGCCTTTTCCACGTTTGCAGGTTTTGGTGTCACGTGTGGTCAAAACACATCAAGTGGTTGTATATATCTCCATGAATTGAGCCTTTCTGGAATATCCCATTGCTTTTGTATTTTGTAGGCAAAATTGATAAGTAAAATATGATTTTGACCATGGTGCTTTAATGAATTACTGTGACACTCTACACTGAAGTTAACTGAATATTGCCAAACTTCTATTCTTTTTATACTGAGTAAACACCATCTATTTCTACTCAGTAGCAGCCAAATTGCATTAACTTAAAAAAAACCCCAAACACATGATAAATTTAGAGCTAGAGGAGTTTAAAGATGACTTAAGGTAATTTCAGTGTTGTAGTGGATTTGGAATCAGAGGAGCTGGGTTTGAATCTTGTTTCTTTCATTTCATTTTCTGTGACCTCAGGCAAGTCATATCACAGAGCTCTGCATCTCGGGGTTTAATCTCCCCTCTGCAAAATGAGGGGAATTGCCCAGGTTACCTCTAAACCAGAATTGTCATATTGTAGACCGCCTTGGCAGCCTATGAAACCTATAAATCCCTTCTCAGAATAATGTGTTTTTTAAAATATATATAAAACAGAACACAAAAGTTTACAAAGGAAACTAATCATACTTAAAGGCAGTGATCTATCTGTAATAATCTATCTCTATACAAGCTTCTGAACCTTAGATTAAGAATCAGTGTTCTAAACCCTCTTTTATTTCTAAATCTATGATCCCATTCCCCCTCTCTCCCTATCATTTTACTAATGAAAAAACAGAGGCCCCGATAGTTGATAAATTATTTGTTCAAGCTTACACAGGTAGTCAAACTAGGATTCAAACTCAGGTCATCTATACTCTAAAGCAGGTGTGTGGAACCTGTGATCTCAAAGACACGTGACCCTCTAGATCAAGTGTGGCCCTCTGAGTTCTGTGTATGTGGATTCAGTCAAAGGGCCTCACTTGAGGACCTAGAGGGCAACAAGTGGCCTTGAGGTCATAGGTTCCCCACCCCTCCTCTAAAGCCTTCAAACTCTTGGCATAGTAGCATACTGTTATGTTAGTTAAAATTGAAGATCTGTCTATATTGACCTGAAAAAACCCCTCAACATTTCAGGGAAACATGCTTATTTCTTAGTTGTTAAACCTTAACTAAAGGAGTCTGCTTACTCTGACAAAGATATAGCCCAAATTTTTGAGTCTGGAGCAAGTAGCACAAGAATCATCTCATATGAGGGGAAGAGGTGAGGGGTAGTCAGAGATCTTGAGACATTGGTGCAGGATCTGCTAAGGATACCTCTGGAATGGGGAACATTGTGAATTGAATGGGGAGTGGGAGGAACTGTTATTTAATAACTTTTGATTTTAACTCATTGTTGCTCTGTTGCCTCTATTCTATTGAATAAATGCAAGTTCTGTTTATGCCTTCTAAATTTAGAGCTTTGGGGCAAAATCTCACCCTAGTTATGACTCTGATCAATGAGCCTTTTTGGCAACAACCAATAGTCACATTGGAATAATTTCAGTTTCTGATGGCATTTAAAGGTAGAAAAACTAATGACTTCAAAAACAATTTCTTTGTAGTTTTTTTTGGAAAGCATTTAGTTATCATGTGTCACTTTCCATAATGTTTTCCCTATAAAACATAATTGAAAATGACTTTGAAATTAATGTAGTTTGTTTTCTATCATGGGATAATAATAAATTCATCCATTCAAGGATGAAACGGAAGGACCATAAACAGATGAGGAAAGGAAAGGATTTCAAAAAAATTTAAACAAAACTTTTGAGAGAGAGTGAGAGCAAAAGTTAGAACAAGAGCTGGAGAGAAAGAAAGAAAGAGGAGGAGAAGTGAAGGGCCCCATGGAGGAACTGTGAGATAGGAAAAGAGGATGGTCTGGTCATGTGGCAAGGAGGGAGGACAAAGGTAGAGTCTTCTACTGGTACTCTTACAATGCCTTACAAAGTAGAACACCAGAAAGGTCTCCAGCACATAGGATCAATTGATGAATAAATTAAGCATTTACTATGTGCCAAGCTCAGGGATTATAAAAAGAGACAAGACATTCCCTGCTTTCAAGGTGCTTGCAATCTAATGCAGACAAATACCTACAAAGTACATTTTATGGGAGATAAATAGGAAATAATTGACAAAGAAAAGGCACTAGAACTAAGAAAGATTGGGACCCCACGAGGTAAACTTTGAGGAGGACATAGGCAAGAATGACATGGGATGGGCTGGCGTGCAAAGGCTATAATCTCCAGTGTGAGAGGGAACTCACAAATTGATGACATGACACATCCAGTTGAATGCTTTGAGTTCAGTATATACAACCAGCTGGGTAACCGACACTTCCAAAGGAAATTTTTTATGGTATTTTAGTGTTGTGTAAACAGCCATATTGGATGTGTTTCAGACTTGCAAGTTAAGGCTTTTTGAATTTGGTTCCTAATATTAATTATATGACTTTGTATGAAGTATTCTTTCTCATCCCACATAGGCAAATTATACCAGCTGAAACAATGCTCTTGATCAAACAATGAAGTGTTTTGGAAGACAGTTGACTTATGTAGCTGTGGCCAGTATGTTATTCAAATGCTGTAAGAAACATGAAAAGGAAGGTGAAAATTGACAAAATTCATGTTAACTTAAAAAAATCCTCAGATAATTGAGGCAAAGGTGTATTTTTCCCCCATTAACTATCTTCAATTCCTCAACTTTAGGCAGAGTCTTTGGACAAAAAATATGAAACAACATCAGTATTGGGAAAACCCTAAATTTGTGGCTTGTTTTCCTTGTAACTATAAAACTAGCCCTTTCATCCACAAGATGGCATGCAAGTTTCTAACATCCGTGGTATAGTGACCATGATATTGCTAAGTTGTCTTTACAAATTCAACCTATATTGAATGGTTGTGAAAATGAGAATTTATAGCACAGATTTTTTTTACATACTCCCTGTTATTATGTTACCCATATTTTTAATTGTTATCACATAAAGCTGAAAAGTTATTTTTGCTTCAGGGATCACAAAATTGCAATCTCAGTTCTTTCTTAGACAATACTAATGTGTTGATTTATTTTGCTTTATGGTTTTGAGCGTGTTTTATATAATTTGTATCATTTTTATAATCATTCATTAACTACCTACTATATGCAAGGCACTATGCTGAATGCTTTACAAATATCTCATTTGATCCTCATGACAGCCCTGGGAAGCAGGTGCTATTATTATACCCATTTTACAGATGAGAAATCTGTGGCAGTGGTTAAGTGACTGTCCAAGGATCACACAGCTACTAAATGGCTGAAGTTAGCCCTGTTTTGAGTCCAGGGCTCTATCTACCAAACCACCTAGCTGCCTCTCAACAAGCTTGTGAGGTAGATTCTATAGGTATTGCTAAATCCATGTTACAACATGAGGAAATAGGAGTTCAGAGCCATTAAATTACTTGCCAAAAATCACTCTGGTAGTAAGTGTAAATAGAGAAATTCAAAATTCAGGTCTTTTGGACTCCAAGCTCTCTGTATACTACATCACGCCTGTCCCACACATACGTGCTGAAGTATAGACTTTTGCAGGCTAATGCTGTAAGAAGATGGTCATATCACTCAATCAATAAGCATTTATTTTACAGTTTCTCTGTGACAGGCTTTGTGCTAAGCTCTAGGGAAACAAAAAAAGGCAAAAAACACAAGGAGCTTACATCCTAATGGTTAGGACTCTGTAGGTCCCTGTAGCAAGGAGAGTAGAAAGTTTTCTTGACTTTATAGGTTTGGGTACAAGCACTTTCTATATTTCTGTTTTGTAATTTTTTTTGTTCGGTATCCCTTTTAACCTGAGCATTGGCAAGGGAGTTGAAGGCTTTTTGGAGAGATAGCAAAATCAGCCAGATCAGTTCTCAGTGTTTATATGGGTAAGGGCGTGAGCTAATGATTTTGTGAGAGATACACCCTCCCCCCCAAAAATTGTACCTCATTGTACCTGATTTCTGATCGTAGAGTTACAGAGACATTATGGGAAACTATATATTTTAAGTACAAGGGAGATGACTAATTTTTAAATGTGATAAATGGTCCTGTCCCCCACAATGTTTCACCAAAATATTTGTTTCAAATTGATAAGTTCTGCCATAACAAAAAGAATTTTGAATACAGTTTATTCTGGGAAATTACCATGTAGACAGTCTTAAAAATCTACACAGTGATGAACTCTACCCCTCATGTAAGAAACTAGTAATAGTTGTGAAATGTGCCTCAATGTATCTATCCTAAACTCTGTCCTGTTCCTGGTTGATATTTGGGCATATCTAATGCCATGCTCTCAGGCTCCTAAGGGTACCTACCTACCTACCTTCCTTCCTTCCTTCCTTCCTTCCTTCCTTCCTTCCTTCCTTCCTTCCTTCCTTCCTTCCTTCTTTTCTCCTCTTCCTCCTTCTCCTCTTCCTCCTTTTTCTCCTCTTCCTCCTCCTTCCCTCCCTCTCTGTGTTTCTGTATCTGTCTCTCTGTCTTTATCTCTCCCCTCCACTGCACCCCCGTCCATGCTGGACATGCACTAGTCACTCACTGACCTGACCCCACTGCTGATCAGAAGCTTTAACCTATTCTGTGTCTGATTTGGGCTGCCTTACTCCTCCTTATGCATGCATCCCAGTGGCCCCCATTCCTGGGGATTCATTCTGTTGGTATTAGACTTAAGGTGGACATCCAGCTTTAGGTCTCCTGCACCTCAGGACTTCCAGATTCAGCAGTCCACCAGCATTAACCTTCTCCAGTAACAGGGATTACAGGAAAGTGTCACCATGCCTTGAGTTACTCTATTCAATAAGCATTTACTAAGTCCCTACTCTTCGTAGGCCCTGAGGATCTGAAGACAAAACTGGTACTTGGGGATTAATAGTATCTAGGCGTGGTTGTTTGGAACAATTGACCAGATTTTTTTGCCAGATGTTGCAGGGATACACAGACAGGATTCGTGCTGAAAGAATCTGAGCAATTTTGGGAAGGTAACAACATCCCTCTTAACCCCTGGGGAAACAAAGCAAGGCACAAGGCAGTTCTTGCCCTCAAACAGCACATTCTAATGGGAGTTAACAATGTGTAAACCACTACGTCCCTAGAAGACATGAATGGTGTAAATTTGAGGCAATTTCTGAGAGAAGGCCCAGAATTGAGGCAGACAGGGTCAGGTCTCCTGCAGAAGGGAAGAGTGGAGCCTGGGAGGAAGCCAGGGCAGCCAGGAGGTGGAGGTAAGGAGGGAGCCTTCTAGGCATGGGGACAGTGAAGGAGAAGGCTCTGAGGTAGGAGATGGAGGGTCATAGGCAGTGAACAGGTCTGTGCTTTCTCTTCTCCCCTCCTTTTAACACTAGTTGGCTGTAAGGCCAACTCTCCCCCTCTTTTTCCCTCCTCTCTAGGAAGAGTCTGGAACTCCCTCTCATCTTGTCATGGCCAGTGACTTGTTCTAAGCTTCCCACCTGCTGCTGCTCCTTCAACTCCTCTCTTTCTCCTCTTCTCTCTCTCTCTCTCTCTCTCTCTCTCTCTCTCTCTCTCTCTCTCTCTCTCCCTCTCTCTCTCCTCTTCCCTGCACTTTTTAGCAACAGGGGGACTCCTTTCCTTCTCATTAATGAAGTGACCTATTGAAGGCTTGGTATAATCCCTGGATTCACTCACTCGTTTCTGTATAATTACTAACCAAAATATCTTCTTTGGTAGCCAGGGGTGCTTAAAATACTACCCCACCCTCATATTTCCAGTTTGAAGCTATTCCTGGGTATCTGGATAATGTAGGTTTAGAGTGTATAAGCAGCCTGGCCTAGTATATGGAAAGCAGGCCTTTGAGACAAGACAGATGTGAGTTCACATTCAGTCTTCAATTTACACGTAGCTGTGGGGCCTCAAAAGTTATTTATGCCAAGAAACTCTCCCAAACTCAATCCTGTTAGTTTCAGTTTCTTTATCTGTGAAATGAACAGGAAAAGGAAATGAAAGTGACTCCGTTATCTTTGTCAAAAACCCTGACAGCTCCCAAATGGGTTCATGAAGAGTCTGAAATGACTGAATATTTCTTTACTATCAGTCTGATCCTCTATCCACTATTCCACACTGTAGAAATTTTCTAATTCAATCCACATTGCTCTTTTTCTTGAGGCAATCAGGGTTAAGTGACTTGCCCAGGATCACACAGCTAATAAGTATCTGAGACTGCATTTGAACTCAGGTCCCCTTGACTCCAGTGCTGATGCTCTAACTACCACTGTGCCACCTAGCTGCCCCTATATTGCTCTTAATAAGTGCCCATCACATTTGAGGAATTCTCTGTCTTCTTTTTTCACTCTGTTAGTCATTCTAGAATCAGAACGGGCTGTGTGACATTAAGGGATGTTGTACATTTTTCTTCATTTCTTAGGGTGCCCTGGCTAAAGAATTATCACCAAGTGACCAGTTTAGTGGTGATGAACCTCTAGTCATGGTGAGATTGGATCTCAGAAAGTACAGGGCCATGGGGAAGCTCATAGTTAATATGAACGTAATGTAATATTTAACAAACAAGGTGTTACGAAGAATGGCCAGAAGTAAGGATGCCATTAAAGAAACGTGAATGAAAAAGAAAATGGTGTGATCGAGTGGCGACAGTGTGGGCTAATTGATGGATAGCCCGACTGCCCTGTTGATATTCTTTAGTTGTCAAGAGGAAGTGAGGAAGCAACTCCCCCCCCCCCAGGATTTCAGGTGAATCTCTAGGGGTGAACTTTGGGGGAAGACAGGACAACAGCTGCATGGGATGGACAAGCATAGGTAGGTCAGGATCTGCATGGATGGTTGGGGGGAATAACATTGAAGAGATCACAAATATACTGGGATATACACTACGCGAGGCATTGGGTATGCAAAGTTCCTTCCCAGGGCACTGTTTCTCATTCCACCCTCTCATCTTGAGCCATAAAAGAATCCTGAAGTTGGATTTCTACAACTGCTCTCTGGAGAAAACCAAGCTAGTGTGATATTGCAAGGTGGCCTCAACTCATATCACTTGTGTTTAGCACTTTTAAATCCTCCAAGTTCCTAGACAGCAAATGATCATTGATGGATAGCTCAAATAAGGGACTGCCGCGGCACGTAATTTTGACCTCTTACAAAGTGGAGGAAGGGATCTCACTAGAGGACAAGGACCGCATCCTTTGGGCTTCCAGTGTTATCTCATCAGTCCTTAGGCTTCAGATAAAAGATCAATATTAACTAGGCATTGGGCTCATTAGCTTTTGTAGATTTCACCGTGAGGAATGAATTTAAGTCACCCGGCCAAGGCATGAGTTCATTTCTGTCTACTTATGTTGGCCTCTTACCTCATCGATAATTCATTGAGGTAGCTTTTTATTGCTTTCCCAGCTACTTTTTAGTTGCTTAGCAACAAGACCCTCTACACTATAGATGTATAATCTCATTTTCTTTGAGTACTATCACCATCAATTGGAGGAGGTTAAAAAAAGGAGGAAGACTTTATTTTAGAAACTACTAAACATTTCCTAAGTATTTAGCTGATAAAATAAAAACTTACGTCCGTGGCCCTTTTTGGTTTCCAGAGTGCTTTCCCCACAATAGCTCTGTGAGGTAGGTAGTGAAGGTAATTTTATCTTCGTTTCTCCCTGCCCCTCTTCCCCCTCCTTTGCAGGTGAGAAAAATAGAGCTCAAAGGTGACATGGCTTGTTTACTGTCACACAGCTAGAAGGTGGGATTTCAGCCAACAGCTTCTGATACCATGCTGTTTCCTAGACATCATATTGCCTTTGACATTGCCCAAACACGGCTAAACATCAAATCTGTTGTTGCAGTTCTTTTAGTAGCTATAAACATCTATAGGGATGTCTGTGTGTAAGACCTTACAAAAGGTACTTTCTCTCTCTCTGTCTCTGTCTCTCTGTCTCTGTCTCTCTGTCTCTGTCTCTCTGTCTCTCTCTCTGTCTCTCTGTCTCTGTCTCTGTCTCTCTCTGTCTCTTTTTGTCTCTCTCTCTCTCTCTTTCTCTCTCTCTCCTCCTCCTCCATCTCCCTCTTTCCTCCCCTCTCCCTCCCTCTCTCTGTCTCTATCTCTTTGTCTCTCTCTCTTTCTGTCCCTCTCTCTGTCTCTCTGTTTCTGTCGCTGTCTCTCATATAGAGCTGCATTATGAATACCACAAGCTATGCTTGGGACAAGTGTCTTGAGGGAGTTGAGATACTACTCAGTCATGTGCTTGATGTGGCAGAGACCCCAAGGACACATATGGGAACCCATTAGTAGGAAAAATAAAGGGCAGAAAGTGGATTTATAGCATTGTTTGGTGATCTAGTAACGATCATTTTAACAAATTATTCTCATTAAGTGCTGACTCTGTTGTTTCTGTCTGTTAAAGAGCAGCATATGTGATCAGCACTCTCTAAATTTGGAGCCCTGCGGCAAAGCCCAAGTCCCACTGTTATTATAGCTTTGTTTGTGACAGTTTCATGTTATTCTTGTTTATTAAGGTCAGACTCTCTTGTACTGCAGAGTGGCTAAACATCAATCTTTTTTTTCTAATTAAGCATTCTTTATTCCCCCACCAGTAGAAATGCCCTACCTCTAAAAGGTACCCTTTCAATCTATTTTTCCAATGTCAAAGGGAAAAAGGGAAAATATTCAATTATTTATTATTACTAAGACATTCTTTCCAGAAGGAAAGCCTTTTAAGTTAGTCATATGAAATGAAATGATTTCAGTGTACCAAACTGGAACTCCATTTTCTTCTCAGTACAAACTCAAGATTAGCATTGTATGAAAGTGGCTACAGTGAATCAGTTTGAAGGGCTTATGGGAAACCTGACTGAGATAGCTGCTTGAAAAATCATTAGTGTAAAGAGTAATTACAAAGTTAAATAACCTTAAAACCAGGACAGATGACATCTGAATTTAGGCACAATAATGAAAAAAAAAAAACCCTTTCTATACTGGACAATGGGATCGGAGAGGTCAAATTTTGAACAATAACTAGGCACGATCCTTTTGAAAAATCATCTAAATTCTATTTCTCTTCTTGTAGAAAACACTTAATCTTTACAGTGTTCTGCTAAGGTTATTTGATCAAGATGACCTAGAAAAGAACCATAAAAACAAGCCACTGAAATTTTACAAGTTGTTATGACTCAGTATGTCCCAATGAAATACAAGAGATTGATGTTATCATGCCGCACTTAAAGGTTTTCTCATAATTGTTGTTACAGTTTGCAGCTATACTCTGACTCAGAGAAACCAATGTTGCAATTCTAACTGGAGCATGCAGATTCTCAGTAACAGCAGCTCTACAACATAAAAAGATTATGTCCCTGCTTAGATGGACTTCCATTATGTAATCTATGCAACTTATATTTCAGTGATCCTTACCTCTTGAGTGTGCACTGGGCCTGGAGGCATTAGGTAGTGCCTGTATTCAACAAATCCACTGTGCCACAGAGCTCTGAGACTGATGTGATGAAGATCAATCTAAGACCTTTTAAATGGCAAATCAGAGACCATTCTCCATGTACATGTGCCTCTAAAGCAATGGTTCTCAACCTTCCTAATGCGGCAACCCTTTAATACAGTTCCTCATGTTGTGGTGACCCCCAACCATAAAATTATTTTCATTGCTACTTCATAACTGTAATTTTGTTACTGTTATGAATGGTAATGTAAATATCTGACATGCAGGATGTATTTAAATTGAACATAACCCACAGGTTGAGAACCACTGCTCTAAATCTACATGTAGATTTATGTGTAAATCTACATTCATTTTATGTCATCAATAGCACCCTTCACAGCACTATTAAAAAAAAATTGCTATAGTATAGTATAGGACACCAATGTTAATTGGTTATACTATAGTATAATTACACATTATAATATATAAAATGATATATACTGTATAGAGTATATATATAATATAGTATATAATATGTAGTATTATATTACACACCTAATATGACAAATCTATTATAATTATAACATAGTATAACAATATAGTCTTTCATAATCTTTCATAATCCTTTGACTAGTTTGGAAGTTTCTCCCACTAATCTTAGAAGTTTTCATTTAAAATGATAAGAATGAGTATAGGAATAAGCAGTTTTAAAAACCTTGCTTTCTGGGGTGGCTAGGTGGCACAGTGAACAGAGCACCAGCCCTGGAGTCAGGAGGACCTGAGTTCAAATTTGACCTCAGACACTTACTAGCTGTGCGACCTTGGGCAAGTCACTTCGTTTTGCCTCAGTTTCCTCATCTGTAAAATGAGCTGGAGAAGGATTGGCAAACCACTCCAGCATCCCTGCCAAGAAAAACCCAAATTGGGTCACTACTTAACAATGATTTTATGACCCCAGGCCCATAGTTCTGTCTCCTGCTCTACCAGCTGCACAAGGAGCAAAATTCTTCTCTTGGACTGAAGTGGCAATATTCAGCCTCAGCAGGAAGGAATATCCAAAGAGAAAGATGAATGCTTGTGAAGGAATGAGATGCTAGTATCCAGGTGCTTTTCTCTGCTGAGTGGTTTGCTTGGTCCTGGCTGGACTGAGGAGAATCTGAACCCACAGATGAGGTAATTAGCTGATTGCTGTTCTGTCCCCCACAGCCTTGCCCCAATGATGGTCCTCTCACTTAAATTTCTCCTCCATCATAGCTGCATGATAAAGAAGAGTCTCTCATATACCATGCATAGATATGCATAGCAGAAAAAGATTTGGAATCATAGGCACTGTGTTCAAATTTTGGCCCTGCCACTTAAAATCTGTGTGACCTTGGGAAAGTAACTATACTTCTCTGTGCCTCACTTTCCCCATCTGTAAAATAAGGGGACTGAACTCAATCATTTCTAATGTCATTTTTGACTCTATGCATCTAATCTTATGACAGGCCCATTGTCTACATTTTAATCTCCAGACAATAAAATACAATTGTGGACATCATGGGAGGGGGTGTAGAATGAGGTAGTAGAATTTGTGTCAGAGGATCTGGGTTCAAATTCCAGCTCTGGTCCTACTACCTGTGTGACCTTGGGAAATTAATGCCTCAGTTTCTTTATTTATAAAATGATATGATTGGGTCAGATGACCTAAATCTATGATTCTTGTATTCACAATTTGTATGTAGATCTGGCCTTTGCCTGGGTATTAAGAATTTAACACTCCTCTTGCTATGTTTAACTTTATTTTTACTTTATTCAGACTAGGTAGCAGCTGATGAAGAACTTGGTCTTCCTAATAATCTTGTGGTGTTTTGTTAGCACTATACCTTTCCCCTGGGACTAGACTTGTGAATTAATTGGTGCAGGGGGCTGTCCGTTAATGCCTCCCTTCACCAGAGCAGCACCTACTTTGCAGCACAGAGGTCCACAGAGTTGTTTGGGGATTTTAAGAGATTATATTTTCCCAGGGTCCTTATCCAGTACTTGACTGGATCTTTGCAACTTTGAGGCCAGCTCTCTTTTCACTCTGTTATGCTTCCATTTAATCGTCTCCATAGTGAACAAACAACTTTTGAGCGTGTGTTTAGTTTAGCTCTGTGTTGGATTTTGGAGAAATGGACTCACAGTCTTAGAGTTGGAAGAAACATCAGTTGTCAACTTGTCCAACATTTACACTTGAACAAGACTTCCCTCTGTGGTAGATATAATGAGTGGCCATCAAATCACTGTCAGAAGACTTCTAGGGAAGGAAAGAGGTAAAAAAATATGGTGTATAGCTAGGATTTTCCCTTCCTTGAGGGACTATAATCTACATCAGAGGATGTTTGGTGATACCTAGGATGTGTGATTTCTTCCTTATTTAACTTCTTGTTGGACATATTGATTTGGATGTGCCTTGAACATCTTAAATCTAACATGACCATGAGTGAATTCATAAATCCTCCCTTCTTCCCAACTTCCCTATTACTGTTAAGGGTACCACCATCCTCCCAGTCACTCAAGCTTACAACCTAGGTGTTGTCCTTGACTCCTCCCTCTCTCTCATTCTCCACTCAAATATACTTTATTGCAAGCCCTGTTGATTTTACCTTGATAACATCCTTTGTTTATGCCTTCTCTTCTCTGGCCTTCCTACTACATTGGTACAATCTCTTATGACCTCGTGCCTGGACTACTGTAATAGCCTGCTGGTTGGTCTCCTTGTTTCAAGTCTATTATCTACTTAGTTATCAAATAAATCTTTTTAAAGTACAGGTCTGATAATGTCACTCCCCTATTCAATAAACTCCAATGGCTTTTTCACCTCTAGGATCAATTATAAAAACCTCTGTTTGGCTTTTTAAAAACGTTGTATTATATTTTTTTAATATATTTTTATACATTGCCCAATTACATTTAAGATTTATTTAAAAAAAATCATTTCAATTCCAAATTCTCAGTCTCCCTCCTGATCCTTTCATAAAAAACCCCCCAAATATTATACATATAAAGTCATGAAAACCGTATTTCCATATTAGCCATATTGCAAAAGAAAAAAGAGCCAAGAAAAAATAAAATGAAAGAAAATGCGCTTCAAACTCTTAGAGTTCATCAGTTCTCTTTCTGGAGGTAGAGAGTATTTCATCATGAGTTCTTTTGAATTGTCGTGGATCATCGTATTGATCAGAGTAGCTAAGTTTTCACAGTTGATGATTGTTACAATATTATAGTTACTGTGTATATGATGTACTTTTGGTTCTGCTCATTTTGCTTTGCATCAGTTCCTATATGTCTTCCCAGGTTTTTCTGAAAGCATTCCACTCATTATTTCTTCTAGCACAATAGTATTCCATCACCATCATATACCACAGCTTGCTTGATCATTCCCCAATTGATGGGCATCCTCTCAATTTCCAGTTCTTTGTCACGACAAAAAGAGTTGCTACAAATATTTTTTGAGTCCTTTTCCTTTTCCTTTGATCTATTTGGGATCAATAGTAACATTATTGTGTCCCTTGGGCATAGTTCCAGATTGCTCTCCAGAATGGTTGAATCAGTTCACAACTCCACCAACATTGCATTAGAGCCCCTGTTTTTCCATACCCTCTTCAGCATTTATCATTTTCCTTTACTGTCAGGTTAGCCAACTTTTCTTGACTTTTAATAGCCTTTCATGACCTGGATGCTTCCTATCTTTCCAGGCTTCTTCTGTCAATCTACTCTACAATCCAGTGACACCAGCCTTCTGGCTGTTCCTCAGACAAGACACATTGTCTCCTAACTCTGGGCATTTCCCTAGCTGTCCCCCATGCCTGAAATCTCCCTCCTCATCTCCCTCTCCTGGCTTTCCTGGCTTCCTTTTAAGTCTCAGTTAAAATTCTCTTTCATAGAAAGTCTTTCCTGGTTCCCCTTAATGCTACTTGTCTTCTTTCCAAGATTTGCCCTATTTATGTCTTTGTTTGTGTACTGTCTTCCCCATTGGACTATAGGCTCTTGGAGGGCAGAGACTTTTTTCTCCCTTTCTTTGTATCTGCAGCACTTCTCACAGTGCCTGGCATATAGTAGGTGTTTAATAAATGTTTGTTGACTTGACTATTTATCACCCAATAGTACTTCATTTCCCCGGAGAATGCAGGATTTACCGTTGACAGTACTGGAACCATATCTACAACAATGACTTTTGATTTCACCAGAGGACCCAAAAGGTAAATGATGTGGGTAGATTTTGTCCAGCCCAAACGTTGCTCCTTTTGTGGAAATTTCCTTTTTCTCTACTTTTCCCAGGATCCCTTGCTACACTCCCATTCTATAGATGCTTTTAATACCAATAGAGAATATTGAAAATAAAGTCATTATTTGACTCTTTGCCTGTATTCTTGAACAGACTTTTGTACAGAGTAGAAAATGTGGTGCAGTAGAAAACACATGGGATCTATAATCAAAGACTTGGGTTCAAATCCTGACAATTCAATAATGATTTAGCTAGCACTTTCTTTGTGCAAAGGGCTAGCTTAGGTTCTAGAGATCCCAAGACAAAATCAAAATGGCCGTTGTCCTCTAAGATCTTATGTTCCACAGTTCATTTGTGTATGAGGTGGGAAGGTAGGAGATGGAATGTGCAAGAGACCTTGGTAAGTCATTTACTCTGTGATACTGGCCAAGTCATTTAAAATCTCTAAGCCTCAGTTTCCTCACTTGTAACGTGAATGAGGAGCACTAGATAATCTCTGAGGCCTCTTCCAACTCTAAATATATGATTAAATTTATTTTCCCACCTTAGCTTTATCCACCCCATTTAGAATTCAGTTCACACAACAGGAAAGCTGGATATACTCTTGTCCCAAGCTCTATGGAAGTCTATGGGCCAGGGAGAGTTTAAATATTTCTTTTTCCATTCCTCAGTGGATAGAGAATGAAGTCTGGTTTTGTCAGAATGGCTATGCACAGAAACATTCCCATTATAGTCCAATGAACCTTAAAATTTACTAGGCCAATATCTTCTAGTTTCCTCTGTAGAGTCTCAAATGCCAAATGGGGAGGTATTGCCCACTGTTATTATTTTTATTTCATGTTGATTTTTAGGAGCTTCCTAGGTCTCAGGGTACTTTACAGAAAATGATAATATAGCCATAAACCACTTCAAACCCAATCCCCTGTGAGCCTGAGCTGAGATTTCACTAGCTTGGCTGATTGAGGATGCCACACTCCTTGTTCTATTTACCTGTATGTTAACAACCTCAGTGGTCAGGCTACAGCAGCCAGGCCTCAGCAGAGACTTCTGTGGGATTAGGCCTCAAGGCACCAAACAGGTCTGTTTATCTATATTTTGCTACAAAATTCCTTAATTTACGGTGATGTTTGCTTCTTTGGGGGAGAACTGGCTGTAAGCTGTAACCAATGTTTTCATCTCCAAAGAAAACTCAGAGAAAAATGGAAATGGATGAGATCTTAAAAAATGATCATTTTGTGTTTACTGCTATAATTCAATGAATCCCCAATCTCATCAGTAGGGATATTCCTTCCAACAGTGCAGATTGCAATGCATCCATGCTTGCCTATCATGTGCCCATTATAAAATCATAGATTTAGAACTCCAAAGGATCTTGGAAGTATTCAAGGGCAACTCCCTCATTTTGGAAATTCAGGGCTACACAATCACTAAGTGTCTGAGGGAGGATTTGAACTCAAGGTCTTTTTTAAAAAAATATTTATTTACTTATAGTTTACAACATTCAGTTCTACAGTCCCTTGAGTTCCAAATTTTCTCCCCCTCCCTTACCAAGTGGCAGCACACCTTCCAATATAGGTTCTACAAATACCTTCACATGAAACATTAGTCAAGTTGTAAAGAAGGATTATAACCAATGGAATGAACAATGAGAAAGAAGGAGCGAAACAAAACAAAAGAGAGAGAGAGAGAGAGAGAGAGAGTAGTTTGCTTCCATCTGCATTCAGACTCTGTAGTTCTTCCTCTGGATGTGGATAGCCCTTTCCATCGTGAGTCTTTTGGAGTTGTCTTACAGCCTTGCATTGCTGAGGGGAGCCCAGTCTATCAAAGTCAGTTATTACAGATATAATGTGTCTGTAACTGTGTACAAAGTTCTCCTGTGAACTCAGGTCTTTCTGACTTCCAGACTCAGCGTCCAAGTCCCCTGAGAATCATCCACAGGGGAGGGGTTACACGTCATTTCTGCTATTCCTCTATATAACTTACAGAATTATGGACAATATCTGTATATAGAGGCAGCTAGGTGGCTCAGTGAACAGAGTGCTGGGCCTGAAGTCAGGAAGATCTGAGTTCAAATTCCATCTCATTCACATTTACTGTGTGACCTTGGGCAAGTCACTTAACTTTGGTCTGCCTCAGTTTCCTCAGCTATAAAATGGACACAATAATAAGCATTGTTATGAGAATAAAATTAGATATTTGTGAAGTGCTAGTATGTTTTCTCTTTTTCTTTTTATTTCTTCCTCTTCCCTCTCTCCCTCCCTTCTTTTCCCCTCTATCCCTTCCTTCTTTCCTTTCTCCCTCCCTCTCTCCTTTCCTTCCTTCCTTTCTTCCTTCCTTTTTTTCCCTTAGTTCCTTCCTTGACTTACTTTTGTGGACAGTAGGGATCATATATCTGTTTTCAAAATTATAATTATTTCAGTTTTCTAAGTCTGTAAGTTGCAGTAAAATTGCCAGTCTGTATCAATAGAAGGAATTTCTCCACTTGGCTCCACTTCTACCAATAAAATAACAACTTCAGGTCAAAATAAAGCATATATATGTGTGTATATATATGTATGTCTATACATACACATAATATAATTTAAAACGACATTAACAAATGGGAAAAAGGTCACTAACAACACATTACTTTTGAAAATTGACTTTTCCTTATACAAATTAAAGAAAGACCTTTCCTCCTTCCTTAGGTTCTGGGAAATTGGAGCATATCGCACTGAATGATTAAATTGCCCAGTTGTAAAATTTGAATCCACAATTCTTTTGCTAATGGTTCGTGCAGAATTCCCAATAAAGATCAGCAGAGTGCCCATTATTCTTTCCTTCTTTCTTTGACTTTGGGGCTTTAATAGGTTCTAGGATCACTGAACCCTTAAGTAGGGGTAGAGAAATTCCAGTGTGCCTCGTTTACTCTTGTTAATTCATCCCTTCCAGGGAGATAGAGGCAGCAATGGAACCCCCATTGTTTGGCTTCTGATGAAAATATTGGAATGGCTCATTAGGACCTTCCTATCCCTTCAATAAAACACCCAGACGAAGTTAAAGGTAGTTAGAGGATTATAACTAGCTCTTATGCATTAGCTGGTTCATTAGATTTTCCTAATTAATAATTCTTAGTCTTATTAGATAAAAACAATTTCTTTACCATGAATTTGAGTTCATTAGAATCTGACCAAAGGTAGCTCAGGGTACGTCCTTCATGGGCAGGAAGCTGAACTTTAGAGTCAGGAAGAATTTAGTTAAAATTCCACCTCTGACACTACTAGTTGTGTGACTCTAGGTAAGTCACTTGATCTATTTGAGGCTCTGCTATAAGATGGACATCATAGATTTAGAGCTTGAAGGAATCTCAGAGATCATTTAATGAAAAACTCCCATTTTAGAGGAGACATGACTGGGAGGATAATTGACTTTCCTAAGTTAGTAGAGCCGACTTGGAGATCGGAACCTCTGATAATTAACTAGTTAATAAACATTTATTTTGTACTTTATTATGTGCCAGACACTGTGCTAAGTGGCAGAAATACATAGAAATGCAAAGAGTCCCTGACTTCAAGAAACTTACATTCTAAAAGAGAGTAATTATAGTGTCTATCTCATGGACTTGGTTTCAGTCTCAAAGAAGATGTAAAAAAGCTTGGAGAACTTTAAAGGCTATACAAATGTCATTTTTTTAGTAATCATTTTATTTTGGGAAAACCTGTGAAATCCTGCAGAATGAGGTCTTTCTCTAAATAATCTTGAGGAAAAAAAAACCATCATTCTGGGTTGAATTATCAGAGTGCTTTGGGTTTAAGTTAAAGTAATTAGCTAGATGCTAGTCAGCTAGGTGGCTCAGTGGATAGAGTGTGGGGCCTGGAGTCAGGAGGACCTGAGTTCAAATTTGACCTCAAACACTAATTGTGGGACCCTGGGCAAGTCACATAACCTCTGTTTGCCTTAATCTACTGGAGAAGGAAATGACAAACCCCTCTCAATATTTCTGCCAATAAAAAACCTCTAGACCAGTGGTTCTCAACCTTCCTAATGCCGCAACCCCTTAATACTCATATGTGGGCGTATCTGCATGTGGGTGGGCCCACCTAGAGACAGATAGAGGAGCGGTGTCTTGGTTCCTAAGATCATCAGAAATATGTGGTTTCTTACCGTCTTAGGTGACCCCAGTGACTCCTGTGAAAAGGTTGTTCAACCCCCAAAGGGATCACGACCCACAGGTTGAGAACCACTGCTCTAGACAATATGGTCCACTGGGTTATAAAGAGTCATGCATTATTGAACAACAACAATGATGCTGTCTAGGAAATTAATTCATTTTATTAAAAAAAATTTTCTGGGCTTAATGAACCCCTCCCCCAAATAGAAAAAAAAAGAATATTTCCATATACTAAGGTAGAACAGCAAAAGATAATAAAATATGAAAACACAAATCTCTTGCATGTTTCACTTGCTAAAAGTACATAATAAATATTCATTGATTTGAATTCAACATGTCACTTTCAAAGTCGTTCTTCTATGTTTCCTTTAGTACTTTCTTTAGTTCTAGTGTGTGAGATTTAAAAACTTCAATGACCCTCTTTCCTTTTTTTTATGCAACCCTTTCAACACCCCCCTCCACTTCACCCCAAACACAAAAAAGAAGACACAGATCAGGATAGTCAAGCAAGTTCAAACACTTGCCATATCCCAAATATGTCATTTTGCACCCTGGGTGCATCACACATCTATTAGGAGGTGGGTGGTTGAGAGCATTTTGCACCTATAGAATTAGAGTGAGAAATAAGCAAGGCTTGGGACTTTGCTGTTTTTTTTTTCTATTGCTCTGAATTATCCAGATTTGCTGTCTAAATCAATACAATTATCCAGATAATTGCTGAGCTTGTTCCTTTACTTGTCCCAATAGAATCATGTTTCCTGGGAAACAGCTTAGCCACCAAACCTTGCACCTGGGAGTTGAGGGGAGAGGCCAATACAATCAGCAGTATCAGCTATGCATAGTTCCTCATGTTAATGAGCCAGACAGTAATCTTCCTATTAGGAAACATCCAGCTTCCCCATAGCCTGCGCTCTCTTCCTCCAAATCTATAACCAGTGCTGCCGAAATGGAATCCCATTAATCATCCTGCCCTTTGGATCTCTCTCCTCAATCATTACACTATTCAAAAGAGTTCCTGGAACAAAATCCTTTGCTCTTGTCAATCAGTTTTCAGTATTGAAAGGTATGAGCTTAGAGGACTAATGGCTGGAGGATTGATTCTAAAAAAATACCTGGCTTAGTGTCAAGGTAGGAAATAGTGTGGGCTAGTGGCAAGAGAGGCTCCATTTGGTTTCAGATGACTCCGGTTGAAATCCTAGCTCTGTGATTTACTACCTCTCTGGCCTCGGTTTCCTTAGCTGTAATATGAGGGCATTAAGCAAGAGAGTTGAATTTGGAGTAAAGGACCTGGGTTCTAATTATGACTGCTACTTCTTCTCTGTGTGCTATATAACAAGTCAGCTTGTTTCTGTTCCTCACCTTCCTCACCTGCCATCTAGGAGTGTTGGATTAGATAATGTCTGAGGTCTTTCTTGATCCAAGTCTATGAACCTGTGAAAAGTCATGATTGAGAAAGAAGGAGAGCAGCATTTAGATTAGAGAGTGTCTGCTCTGTTCCAGGCACCAGGCGAAGCACTTTACCACCATTATTTCATTTGATCCTCACAGCAACCCTGGGAGGTATGTGCTATTATTGTTATAGTTGAGGAAACTGAGGCAAACAGAAGTTAAGTGACTCATACTGTTAGTGTCTGAGGCCATATTCGAATTCGGGTCTTTCTGATTCCAGACCCAGTGCTCTATCCACTGAACCACCCAGCTGCCTCTGCCTCATGGGACTGAAAATGGAAAGGCACCTAAAATAGCATTCTGTTAAACTTCCCCATGTTGCAGGTCAAAGGATTATAGATTTCAATTTGGAAGGGACTTTGGAGGTCATAGGAATGCATCAGTGCCCAGAGAAGGAGGAGACAATCCCCCATGAATTCTGCCCTCAAACACTATGGGACTTGAGAGAATTGGGGACTTGGGAGAGGTATATTGCTGAGATAGAATGTGAGTGTAGCAGCCCCTGAGGTTAGATATTCCCTAGATTCATAGAGGCAGATGGGTAAGAAGGCTACTGCATGTTGACACCTGGGGCTATGTTTCAATTGCTTCTTTAGAGTTAAAGTCCTTGTATGCCCCTATGCTCAACTGATTTGATTACATAGAGCAGCACTCAATTCAAACATGGTACAAGCAATGTGTTTGGATGAATTTTTGATGGATTTGACCAATCCAGTCTGACTGGTAAATTTGGTCCAAACAGCTGGGTCAGTCTTGAGTGCAGATCTGGCCTAGAGCACCCCTGCATCCTCAAGTCCTCTCTCCCATTGCTTTTGTTTGTTTGTTTAGGTTTTCACTGGTTATTAAAGTGGCTGACCCAGGAAGACTTTTTATCATGGGAAACATGAATATCTTCCTCATCAATGTAAACAATAAGGCCCCTATTCTCACCTGCAGGTAAGGAAATGAAATATGTAATTTTACTTCAGCCTTGATAATTAAATATGGAAATCAAGTGAAATTCATTATTAAACTTTTTGCATTCTAAAATCTTTGGTGGTGGTAGGTGGGGAGGAAATAAATATAAAACTACAGCAAAAAAAAATAGATTAAAAAATTTCTTTGCACTCAGAGGTGGGAAAAACACCTAGGATATAAAATCCCCAAATAAAAGGATATTATTGAAAACAAAAGATCTTTAAAGAGAGAAATGTTTTTGATATTGTACTAGAAGGATGTCATATATACTGAATGCCAGGGTACTACATCCTTTGATTTCTTGGCCAGAGCTATCAAATTGTATCTCTAGCCTTCTCTGCCCCCAAGGAGGCTACCCATGGTTAATGTCATTACCAAAGAGCTTAAAAAACCATTCTTGTGGTCAAGAATTTCAAGTGCCAAGCTCTTACTTCACAGGAAAGAGAAAAGACTTGTCCTTTGTCGAATGCTGTTCTCATATTTTTTTCCTTTAAATAAGTTTATTTAACATCAAAGAAGGAGTCCTGACTCCTACCCTGGTGAACTCAACTACCCGTATAGAGGGCAATATCACACTCGATGAAGAAACTCCAGTGGGGAAAACTGTGGGTGTCTGCAAGGCTACTGATGAAGATCAGATGGGACATCTTACCTTTGAACTGAACCCAGGGAACAGATACTTTGCTATTGACAAAGGTGAGGCAGAAATTGGTCTTGGGTCTTGGAAGTAGTGTGGTTCGGGGGAAAGTATTGGCTCTGGAGTCTGAAGATCTGTTTTCAAATGCTGGCTTTTCTGCTTCCTCACTGTGTGACCCTGAGCAGTAATTTAACTCCTCACTACCACAATTCTGCATGTGTACAATCAGAGGCTTAAACTAGATAGATTGTCTCTCTGGTGTCTTTTAGCTCTAAAATTTAAGTATTGATTCATGATATTTGGTTGCGGATAGACTCTCTAACTGGTACCAAAATCAATAAATGAATATTTATTAAGTGTTTACCATATGCCAGGCACTGTTCTAAGAAAAAGCAAAAACAACCCCTATCCACAGGGAGCTTACAATCTAATGGTTCCAGTTCAGGCTGAAGAAAGCTATGAGAATTTTTGGTTTGAATAAAATCCAACATGTTTTCTCCAAGCTGATTTTATTCCTGGAAACTCTCAACTGGAATTCCCAGACCCATGTTACCAATATAAAAATTGTGTAGACAGCCTGCAGTGAGTCAAAATGACCAAATCATTCAACTTCTTGGCACTGTCAAACTGGTTTAATGTAAAAAATTGGTATAATTTTATCCATGAAAATGCCAGTAAAAATGATACATTACCATCTGCTTTGGCCCTGCACCCTGAGGACCATGGGACTTTCTCCTCTGACCTGCAGCTGAAACCTTCTGTAAGGGTTGTCTCCCCCATGAGAATTTGAACTCCATGAGAAAAGGGATTATTGTAGTTTTCTTTTTGAATTTCTAGCGCTTAAGACAGGCTTTGCATGTGGTAAGTGCTTAATAAATGCTTTTACCTTTGTTCATTCACTTGGAGTCTTTCTTCTCTCTGTCTCTCCTTCTCCATCTCTTCCCTTTTTCTCTTGCTCTCTCTCTTCCAACCCCACCCTCTTTTCCCCTTTCTCCAGTGGGGAAAAAAATCTTAAAGACATTGAATTTTCTTTTTGATGCCTTACAATAAATACTCAGGACTAGGGAAGCTTTTTCAATAACTTCAACAGTCCAGGACCACTAAAATAAAATTGTAGAGCACCTAGTCAGATAACTTATCTTAAGAGATGGTTCTGGGGGATTAGGTGGAGCTGGGGTCCTAAATGAGTCATAGGCAGATAGACCATTCACTGACTGAATACACTAGGTAAATACTTAGCTTCCTTCTTTAGTTTGTCTATAGGTGAAACAAAGTAATTCTCTGAAATTATTTCTTGTAGGGTATGAAAACACTGAGATAGTGCCTATAGCTCTCTACTAAAAATACTTTATGTGTCATATTTTGGCAGCTAGGTAGCACAGTGGATAGGGTGCTGGACCTGAAGTCAGGAAGACTCATCTTCCTGAATTCAAATCTGGTTTCATACATTTACTAGCCATGTGACCCTGGACAAATAATTTAACTCTATTTGCTTCTGTTTCCTCTTCTGTAAAATGAGAAGGAAATGGCAAACCATTCCAATATCTCTGCCAAAAAAACCACAAATGGGGTCATAAAGAGTTGGACATGACCAAGCAACTTTTCTATTTACTCTGGCCATGCCAAAAGCTAGAAGGATCAACCAGTGCTTTTTTGGAGTCAACAGTTATTCGTCAATTTTCTGAAATATACTATAGTATATTTCATATATATATATATATAGTAGTATATATACAACCCAGTTCCAAACTACTCATTAATATTGGTGTAACAGTGATTCTCTGGTCACCACTTTTTGAAGGCCAGGTTTGTTATAAGCCATCTCTCCCCCAGGGTTCTCTGGTAATGTTAAGAAAGTTAGGAGGTGTCTAGTCTCTGTCATTGGCTCCCATGAACACCAGTCGTATTCCTCTAATTTAGGGTCCTGGTGCCCTAGTTCCATTCAACCATTTAACAGTCAGGTTAGCCTTTACAAAGGGATATTTATTTCAAAAATGTAACATAAATATACAAACATCCCTCCCAACACCTGAGGTATAATCTCCTATCTCTAAATCCTCCTCAGTTTCTGTGGATGAGAAGTGGTTTAAGTTTAGAGCTTAACTCAGTTCCTACTCAACATTAGTCCCACCATTTCTTAGTTGAAAGCCACCCTGGGCTTGTTTCTTGGATCCTGGATTCCAAAGACTTTCTTGCTGGTCAAGTAGCAACATCTTGCCTACAATTCTGGCTCCAAGGTCTTCATGGCTCTGGTTCCAGCTCAAGGGTATGCAACTCCATACACCTAGAACTGAAAGAGACAACTGAAACAAGACCAAAATCCCAAGCCTGTTTCTTGGGGCTATAGTTATTAAGGGGAGACAAAGCTGTCTTTAGTTTGGTAGTTTTAATGATTCAGTCAGCCAGTGGAAAACGTTTCTTCCACCCATGTAGTAGGTGAATGCAGAATGAAGCAGGTCCCTTGCATCTTCTATTTGGATGCCTCTATCTTAGGTGATCTTGGCATGTGCTAAAGCCTCATTATGTTCATTTATATTAGATCTTTCTTTAAAGATGTCTCAGGACTTTTGTGTGTAGTGAGGATATTTTGAAACATATCATTTCCCTTCGTAATGAGATGTCTTGATGTTCTAGAGGTTGGAACTGTGATGATTGCTAACCGTTTGGATCTGGAGGAGGCTGACTTTGTGAGTGTTCAGTCCTTTACCATTAAGGCATGTGATGAAGACCAGCAGTATGCAGTCATTCCTGTGATAGTGTATATTCATGGCATCAATGATAATGCACCATTCTGTGATAAGTATTTGTACAGGTGAGCTCAAGAAGGGGGGATGAAAAGAAGAAAGATTTAGGAGTCAATTAGATAGCTATTAGATCAGTTGAATTTCTTGACTATTTTCTATGAATTCTCTAGTTAGTGCCATTCAGGCATGGAATGTCATCATTGAAAACAAGGTCTCTGATAATGGATGCCCTCATGCTGGCTCCCAGAACATTCTCCATCCATCATTTCTTAATGACTTGAGTGCTTGGTTCACAGTCTTTCCCACCATTCTAACTCCTCTCAATCTAGGAGAACTTCACCATACTTACTGATGTTCCCTCAAAAACCCTAACTTCCAATTTCCTCAATCTTCTCAATTCCCATAACTTACTCTTCCATTTTGCTTCAGCTATGCATAGGGATGGTCATAGCTTTGATCTTGGCAACACCTACAAGTGTTCTGCTTCTGTCTTCAAGAACTCTGAATTTCCTTTATTTGATCGTTATATTTTATCCTTCCATTTTTCCTTCTTCCTCACTCCTCCTAAGCCTACATGACCACTAATCCCTCCATTCTTTACTATTTTCTCAGCCCATCACCCTGGTTTGGTTATATTCTATTCTCTTCCTTCTCTTGATCCCTTGATTGGATAAGTTCAACATTATACTGCCCTCTACTCTTAAACCTTCTTTTCCCTTGTTCTATTGCTGATCATACCTTGCCAAACTCTAACCCTGGAGGATTTCCACCTTCTGCCTCCTTTGCTCCTATTTCTGTGCCATTTTAAGTAAGTAGTACTCATTGATTTTTATATCAGATGCTTTTTTTCCTCTCTCAAAGGTTTGTTAATTCAATTATTTATCAGATGACTAAGGGGGATATGGAAGCATAATGCTTATTTGGGGTCTACAAGTTGTTTGAAGTGGATGAGAAGTTTAAGTCCCTTGCCCAGAGACTTTCTACTATCTTGAGCTATTCTCCACATCTAAAGTAGGTTCCTCTAAAGCTTGAAATCGAATACTTAAATTAATCAGTTCTCAAAAGGATTTAGGGAGTCCGAGGAATATAAAGCTCATTGGATTAGCAGTTAGAGGTCCTGGATTTGAAATACGCTGTTACCAGTTATTACTTGTATAACTTTGGACAAATCTTTTTCCTTTGTGAGACCTTCATTTTATGATCCATAAATGATGGGATTTTGGACTAGATGAACTTTGAGGGCCCTTCTATTTCTAAATCTATCATATTGCTATGGTTTCTTCTTCTTTTGAAAAACATTTTCCTGGGTGTTTTTTGATTGTACATCACTGGACTATAAGCTTCTGGAAAACAGGCATTATTTCATTCTTACTTTCATACCATCGGCATCTAGCACACAATACCTTGTATATAGTAAGTTCTTAATAAATGGTTACTAAATTGTTAAATTGAATTGTTGATCTCTGTAAACTATTCCAAGAGAAGAGAGCGACTCTTTATGGCTACATTATAACATTATGATAATTTCTACATACTAAAATATTCAGATCAAGATATGATCTCATTGTTGTGAAATGATTAAAATGAAGTCATGAATTTAATCAATTATTAATTAAATGATTTAAATTAAATGCCAAAATTTAGTAAATTATAGCTTATCCATATTTGCCCATGCTGTGGCACTCATCCACAGATTCCCACAAACTTGCCATTCTGCTGTACCTACCATGCTGGACATTTTATTTTCTCTTTTTTGACATTACAAGGGTACTAGCAGAGTAATTAGGATTTCCTCATGTCATCCTTTACCCTCAACGTGGGACCAGCACATCTTTTTTAGTCATACAGTTCCCACATAAAAATCTTTGATTCCCATTCTTTGAAGTTCCTCCTTGGACATGTAACCATTATCTCCCAGCATTTGTTATTAAGCATTGCATATAAAAAGAAAAAAAACATGCTCCTTGCCCTCAAGAACTTTATAGTCTAAATAAGGGGCAATGCATTTTTTATTGTATGATTATGGCCATAAGCCTATTGCTTTTGAAATTATTTTCTTTTTAGTTTATCAATTTATTTTATTTCAGTAGAATGTAAACACCTGGAGGGCAGACCTGTTTCATTCACTCCTATACACCATGGACCTCTTCATTGTCCTATACGTAATAGTAATTTTTAGTTCTTAGGAGAGTGGTGGATTGCTGAATACTTATGAAAATATCTGTAGTTTTAAAGAATGTTAATTCTGAAGGCATGTCTCTCTATTTTTAAAGGTATAGAGGCATTGAGGTGATTGCAAATAAAACAATTGTTGCTAAACTGGTGTGTCATGACCTTGACAAGTCCCCTGATGTGCTTCAGTATGTTCCTAATAATGGACCACTTGGTGAGGGAGAGTTGTTTGAACAAGTACCAGACTTTGACAATGTCATATGGGTGAGTATTAGTTACCAGAGAAGTCAATGAAAGAGAGTCCGATTGGGTCTAAGAAAACTTGAATTCCAACCTTGGCTTGGTCATTTATAACCTGTGTGACCTTGGGGTGTAAGGGGTACTCAGGGATGACTAGCATCTCTGCTGTGAGGGCTTGCTGAGTTTTTTCAGGGTTGCTCACCCACCTTTTGTGTCCATCTGTCATCCAACTCTCATTTGTGGCTCCAGAAAGCTGTAGTATGTGTGGCAGCCATAGCTCAGTAAAACCATCTCAGCAGATAGGTTAAGCCATGTTGAAAGTAGCTGACAGATCTTGCACTCGGTAAGTTATGGTGGTGTCCACCCTAAGCATGTGAAAACTTCTGGTGGAATGGGTAGATAAGAACAATTTGTTCCAAAAGTCATGAAGGTGGCCAAATCAGGTGCTGTAGAGTGCTTAGAGCTTGGTCAGACATCAGAGATGCCAAGGTCATCTACTGCATCCTGGGCCATTGTCAGTCATCTTGAATTTTGTCTTGCCACTGAACTTTGAGGATTCTGGAAGAGAGATTGAGACTGAATGCTTTGTGCATCTTTGCCTCACTTAAATCCAACTCCCATATGAGTCAAGGTATCATCCATAGTGATGTCATTGGTCTTCTTTGAAAATGAGGGACAGTGACCCTGGGTAATTCACCTAACTTCTCCAGGCCTTAGTTTCTTTGCTTGTAAAATGAGGAGGTTGTAGAATTTAGCCCAAGGTCCCTTCTAGGTTTAAATCTATGATACTATGAATATATCATCCAGATTTCATCTGAGTTCTGCCCTTTGTCAATGGGCATAGAAAGAAAAGAAGTGATTTGGGAGACAAAAGTCCTAGTTCCTTAAATGGAAAGTTAATTACTCAATGTCTATGTCTGCTTTAATTTTCTTCTTTGTAAAATGAAAACAATAGATTCTACCCCTTAATTAATTTAGGAAAAGGAACTGGGAACCATGAAGTAGCTTGATTTCCTGAGGGATAATCTCTGTATAACAGCCAGGACAATGGAGCCTAGTTTTCTCAGTACTGGGAACTACCAACTTCTCAGCCTCCTTCCAAGCCCTACAAAGACCTCCATCTTCTGCTCCTTCTATTGATAGAGGATCCAGACTGAGGATAGTGAGAGTGCTTAATTGTTCTTTGACTAGTTGGGGCTCTTCCCCTGAAGACATTTCATCCCTCTGCCATCCAGCTGCTGCTTACTGTTTTTTTTTTTTGTTCCAAGTCCCAATTCCTGATTGCTTGGAGTTACTTTTCCCTGCCCTCAAACACTGGGGAGCCAGGCCATTCATCATTGTTTATGGCTGAGTAGAGCCATTGATCAACTTTTTCTCACTGGGGCCAACCCCCAACATCCTTAATAGATTTAGAGTACCAGGAGTTCAACTTTCATGAACTTCTTGCATTTTAGAAACACACACCCCATGATGAGTGTAGTGGAAAGAGGATTGGACCACAGGATTGGAGCGTGGATTTGGAAGGGATCTCAGGAGCCTTTAGGTCAGCCTTTTTACTTTAAAGATCCTGAGGCCTATGGAAGTTAAACGCCTTGCCCAAGGATCCACACAGGTATAAACATCAAAGGTGGGATTTGAACCCAGGTTTTCTGACTCTGATTTGTACATCACAAAAATCTGGTTCTAGTTGTGTGACCTGAGATGTCACTTTTTGTCTCCAGCCTACACTTTCTCATCTGAAAAATGTGGATTGACTAATAGAATTTTAAGGTTCCCCCTTTTAGCTCCAACTTTCTATGTTTCTGATATCTTATGTCTTATTTTTAAAAAGCTATACCAAAGAGTGTTATTTCTTGAATATTCCAATTCTCCTCCAAACCAAATTTAGGCAAGGTGCAAGACTGATATTGAGTCTGTATGTATATGTATATAAAATATTAAGCAAATCATTTGATCATAATCCAAATATCCAGATATTTGTATCATGTAAACAAAGCCTGGCTTACTTGTACCAGGACAGGTGCTAACATTGCTGGTATGAATACAACAAAATTAGTTGGTATTTGGGGTATGCAGCATAGCAATGCACGTAGATGAGATGGAACTATATCAAGAAACCATTTGGTGCTTCCATTGAATGCAGATACAAGATGGTACCATCTTACACCAAATTCTTTACTGTAGTGGACCTTTTTATAGTAAGTGTTCAGCATATTCATGAACTCTCTTGGGATTCAATAGGTTCTCCCTCATTGGATCCCTTCAAACAAGGGATGGATGACCACTTGTCAGGTATATTATAATGGAGTTCTGTTTGTTTTTCTTTTCATGTATAGGTAGGACTAGATGTATCCTTTCTAACTCTGAAATTTCTGATGTTTTATACTATTCAATTCAATATCATCTAATATAGTTCTAATCAATTTAATTCTATTCAACAGCATCCATTATGCCATACTGTGTACAAATCACTGTGCAAGGAGAGGAAGCTTGGTGCAGGGACAAACTATTTCCCATTATTTAGTGCTTTACAAAATCTTATATCCTTTGGTCTTCACCACAACCCTGGGAGGTGGCTTCTATGATTATCCCCATTTAACAGAACACTGATCCTGGAACATGAAGGCACATTAGAGTTCCATCTCTGTCACTTATTAATGGTGTGACCAAGAGCAAATTGTTTAAGCTTTCTTGGCTGCATTTTCCTCATCCAAAAAGATTAATAATGTTTGCATCTTTTTTTGCATTAACTGCTTCCCTGGATTGTCTCCTAGGTAGAGTGTTTTTTAAATTTAAAGCGACTCTTTAGGTATCTATTATTAAACACTGGGCACAGAAAGATGAAAACCTTCTGCCCTGAAGAAATATGTAGTTTAAATAATGAGGCAGTTCAGGCCTTATTAGGTAATTGTGGTTTTAAAATTATTTCTTCTGAAATTATTTTTCTTCTGGTTTATTGATTTATTTTATCCCAGTACAATATAAATTCTTGGAAGCCCAACACTATTTTTTTTTCATTTGTATCTCTAGGGTCTAGCTAGCAGAGTGTCTTGTACATAAATGTTTGTTGAACTGATGTATTCTTATTGTTATGGCATCTTCTCCAAGGTGACCAGAGACTTGGATTATGAAAAGCCAGAGGCTTCTGCAATGGGCCATACTTATGAGATGATGGTTTCTGTCTTTGATGACACCAGGCCTTCCCATACAGGTAAGTAGTTATTGAGGGGTTTCTAGGCACTCTCTTAATCAAATGATGCTTAGAGTCTTGAGAACAAGCCAACTTTTCTCATTGTTATCCTGTAATATCAGAGGTTCATTCTATCAGGAACAGCTTAGGCAGAGGAAACAAGGAGAAAAGGAACAGTAGGAAAACTCTCATTTGCAGGTCTTCACTAGATCAGGGAAACAGCTGTGGTCATCTCCTTGGACCTTTGAAATTCCCAGCAGAGGTTTGAGCCATGCTATATATTGGTCGTAGGTTCTTGGGGCTAGGAGTACCTGTAAAACATGGGTCCAATATTTTTTGTCATCATACCTGGCTGAATGTCTGCCCAGTGTTGCCAAAGATTTGTTATCTGAATTTATCTATATGCTTGGTATCATGTGGACCCAGCTTCTATTTGATTGAGCAAATTTTCAATACTGTAGTTTCAATGTTTTGGCATCAAGAAATGCAATCATAGTTTGAGGAAAGTGTAGCATACCCCCACCAAAATACTAGTACATGAATCTACAATATGCCACTCCCTGGAATGTGAAGGTGAATCTAAGAAGATGAAATTTAATAGAGGAAAAAAGCAAAACCTCACCTTTGTGTTAAAAAAAAATTCCATGAGTATAAGATGGGGGAAGTATGACTATACGACACTCATTGGAAAAAGATCTGTAGGTATTAGAGGGTTACAAACTCAGCATGAATCAGCTGTGTTATATGGCATCCTTAGAAAAGTTAGCAGGAGTTTAGATTTTGTTGAGGGGGAGGATAATGTTGGGTAGGTGATAATCCCACTGTATCCTGCCCTGGTCAGGACACTCTGGAGTATGTGTTCAATTCTGGGAGCCATATTTTATGAGAACATTGAGAAGCTACAGTGAATTTGCAAACAATGTTCAGAGGAAGGCAATCAGGACAGTAAAGAGTCTTGACTTCATGCTTTAAAAATACCAGTTGAAGGAACTTAGGGATATTTGTCCAGGATAAAAGAAGCCTGAGGTAGGATACAATGGACGTCTGCAAGCATTTGAAGGGCAGTCAGGTGGAAGAGAGATGAGCCTGGTTTGAGGGAGCCCCAGAGGGTAGAACCAGGAATGTTGGGTAGAAGTGACAAAAGAGATGGATTTAGACGTGGTGTCAGGAATTGCTTTTTAACAATTAGAGTTCTCCACAAATGGTGTGAGTTGCCATAAGAATCAGTGGATTCCCCTTCACAGGACTCTTCAATCAAAGGCTGGTATAACTACCTGAGAGGCAGCCTGGTATAGTGGATAGAGGAGAAACAGAAAAACTTGGATTTGAAACCTGCCTTAGACACATTATCTAGATGACCCTGGGCAAGTCCCTCAACCTCTCTCCCTTCAGTTTCATCATCTTTAAATTGAGAGGAGTTGGACTCAATCACCTTCAAGGTCCCTTCCAGCTCTAAATGCACTTTTCTCTATATCGTAGAAAACATCCTCATTTACAAAGAAGTAGGACCCCTTCCAACTCAGACAATCTGTAATTCTCTGATCCTCCTACAGCCTTGCATGTGAAGGTTCAGGATCCCTGCCACCTCTCCATGCTCCCAATGCCTATGGTTTCTTCAATTTGGAGCTCATCTCTGACTCATCAGAATGCATTGGAATTTGCCTCTGACTATTTCAATTGGTGGAGCTTGTATTATTTCCTAAACATAGTGTTTCCATAAAGCACCCATTTCCTAGTCTGACCTTTCAGGAGGGCACCTTTGATGTGGGATTTTTCTTCCTTATTACATTATCTGCTTTCCTTATACAGCCAACTAGAAGCCCATCCATCTCGCCCTCCTACCTCCATCTAACCAAAAGAAACCTTACTTGTTGTACTCAAACCACATACTCTCTGGCCTCAACAAACTAACACATTTCCAGCAGCTGTTTATGATGGATGCTTGTAACACAGCACATGTGGTTCATTCTATTTTTATAGGGATGCTAATTAGCCTGGGTTTGTTCTTTATGGATGATGTAAAAGCCATGCTAAGGCATAATCATCAACACCTGCTCTTGGATCACATGAATGGAGTCACTAAAAGAAATATCAAGGTTCTGACATAAATCATTTTCTTGGTGGATGGATGTAGAATGTCATCATGGTTGTGGCTGATGGGCCTTGGGATGTACTAAACCTAGCTGAAATATATATAGCCCCATGATGCTTGCAAAATGCCTTCAACTCATTGGTTCATTGGAGCCTCATTGGTGACTGTGATTATGATGTAAGTCTGAGGCAGAGGTGTGTGTTCTGGACCCTTGGTCAGTCAGTCTGGGCAAGCATATGGACCCCTTCTTGGAATCTTGTTTTTAAATGCACAAAAAATGTTAAGTGACTTGCACAGGGTCTTCTAGACATCCAGAGATAAGATAAGACAGCCAGGGGAGCCTGGTTTAGAGGCCAACTCCACAATGTTGCCCCTCAAGTTACAGAGAGCCAAAGTGTGAAACTTCATGGTTCCCCTGATGATTGGATGGGATTTTTGATTGTCAAATATGGTCTGTTAAGGCCAGACAAGTTTCGGCCTTTTCTTTTCCAAATTCAATGATATCTAGACCTTATGACTTATCCAGCTAATCCATAGACTAAACCCCCTGCTTGTTCTTTCTTTTTTTTTTTTTTCCACAGTCACTGTTACAATCATTGTGGAGGTTGTTCCCACCAATGAATTTAGTCCAGTTTTTAGGCCTGCAAGTTACTCATTTTCTGTTCCAGAAACATCAGGAGGTAAGCTAAGGAGTAATAAGAAAAAACATCTCTCATCAACCTTTCCTGATCTTCTTGGTTATTAGTACTGTCTCCTTTCAATTTCTCTAATTTTCAACTATGTTCTCTGATCCCTTTCTTTGTTCCCTTGTCCTGTATTAAACTTACCTGTGTTCGTGTTTTATCTGACAAATAGAATGTAAACTCCTTAAGGGCAGAGACAGTATTGTTTTTTTTTTTTTTAATATCCCCATCACTTAGCAAAGTGTCTGGTAAACAATAGGTGCTTAATATTTGTATTTGAATAGAATTACATTTATAGAGTGTTTTACATTTTACAAAATATTTTCATATTCATTCTCATTGGATTCAATCCAAATGCATTTATTAAGCACCTATTATGTTCCAGGCACCATGTTAATATTTGTGAGATACAGAGAAAGGCAAAAGATAGTCCCTGCCCTCAGGCAGGATCATTGGATCCTAACACTACAGTGCCTAGTATGCAGTAGGCACTTAATTAATGCTTTCCACCTGACTTTTCTTTATTTTTCATTTTTAATGTATTTTACTTTTTATCCACTTACATGTTAAAACAATTTTTAACCTTTGCTTTTGAAAAAAAGTTTTGAGTTCCAAATTCTATCCATCCTTCCCTCTCCTCCCCTCTCCCTCAGTAAGCAATCAAATATAGGTTATGCATGTGCAACCATGTAAAACATTTCCGTATTAGTCATTTTGGACAAGAAGACCTGAACAAAAGAAAAAGAATGAAAGAAAGAAAGTGCAAAGTAGTAGACTTCAGTCTGTATTCAAACAATATTGGTTCTTTCTCTGGAAGTGGATAGCATGCTTCATCACTCATCCTTAGGGATTGTCTTGGATCATCGTATTGCTGAGAATAGCTAAGTCATTCACAGTTTTTCATCAAACAATATTGCTGTTACTATGTACAATGTCCTCCCAGTTCTGCCACTTCACTTTGCCTAAGTTTGTGTAAGTTTTTACAGGTTTTTCTGAAATTATCCTGCTTGTCATTTCTTATAGCACAATAATATTCCATTACAATCATATGCCACAGGTGTTTAGCTATTCCCCCATTGACGGGCATCCCTTTGATTTCTATATTTTTTGGAGGGGGGAAGGCAGGGCAGTTGGAGTTAAGTGACTTGCCCAAGGTCACATAGCCAGTAAGTGTCAAGTGTCTGAGGTCGCATTTGAATTCAGGTCCTCCTGATTCCAGGGCCAGTGCTCTATTCACTGAGCCACCACAAAAAGAGCTGCTATAAATAGTTTTGTACAAATAGCCTCCTCCCCCCCCCCCTTTTTGATATTTTTGGGATATAGACCCAGCAGTTTACCTGACTTTTCTTGAACAAAATGAATGAGTTCTAAATTCAGAATCTAAACCCACCTTCCCTAGAGAGCTTTTGACAATTTTCTTAAATCTTTCTGCCCCATTTCTACATCTGTAGAATAGGCAAAAACCCATTTTTATTCAACTCAGTTTTAAAGCAATGACTTGGTTATTAAGCTATTAGTGTAGTGAATGGAGAACCAGCCTGGCATCAGTGAAATCTGAGTTCAACTCTCACCTATGATACATCTTGGCTATGTGATCCATCACAAGTCACTTCATCTTGCTGTGCTCTGTTACCAAAGCTCTTATTTCACTGGACCTCGCTGGTGAGTAAATTCTCTAGCAATGCAGTCTGGCACCATTCTCTCTCTCTCTCTCTCTCTCTCTCTCTCTCTCTCTCTCTCTCTCTCTTTCTCTCTCTCTCTCTCTCTCTTTCTTTCTTTCTTTTCCTTCCTTCCTTTATCTTCCTTCCTTCCTTCCTTCCTTCCTTCCTTCCTTCCTTCCTTCCTTCCTTCCTTTCCTTCCTATGGTATGACTGAGAACCAGATAGCCAAGATGATTAAAATTGTTTCTGAAGAGTTCTTAGGCTCTGAAGAAAATTCATGAGTATGCTTTTGTGATGCCTTATTATCTCACATGCATTTGATCCTTACAACATTCTTACAACAAAGTGAATTAAATAGAGTAAATCAAGAGTCGGATGACAGGTGCCAGCCCTTCCTCTACATCAGTTGTTCTTAACTTTGTTGGGTCATGGACAAGCCTTTAGCAGTATGGTGAACCTCTGGGCCCCTTTGCAGAATATTTTAAAATTTTATTAAAATTTTAAAACAAAATACATAGTATGACAAAAGAAGCCAATTATATTGAAATATAGTTAACAAAAATAATTAAAAAAAACCCACCAAGCTAAGGACCCTGGTCTTATTCTCATCTTACTGTGTGGTTGTGAACAAGTAGCAACTTTTATCTCCACTCTTTTTTTTTTTACTTCTTGGTTTACTTTTTAATTTTTGACTATATTTTTTATAAGTCTATTAAGCATATGATGTTTAGGAAAGTGTGATATTACTATATATAGTTTTCCTAAAATGTAGGCCCATCTACATCAGGGAAGTGATGCTCCAGTGGGCTGATACTATAGTAATCTATAGTCCTAGGACTCATCTCTAGTTTCCTATAAAGATAGACATGATTGGAAAACAGTAATTATTTCCTAGGGAGTGTAGGAGTGAGGGATAAAAATGCTCTTGGACAAAAGTATATCCAGGACCTGAAGCATTTAACCTATAGATTTTGAAGGCATTTCCTAAATTCTTTAACATGGAAAATATTCTCCTTTCATATGATTCTGATTAGAAGCATGAATGGTAGGTTGATAACTACAAGAAGCTTTTTTGGGGGTATGAAATTTTGAGAATCTAAAATATTTAAAGTAATTTTCCCTGATGATATGTGACACCCACCTGCATCTCTCATTGATGGAAAGCTTCTAGGAAGAAAAAAAATTTAGAAGAAAAGATTTCCTTCATCAGAAATTATTTAAAGGAAGTAAATGAGAATCATATCATGTTGGGCTATAAGTCTTATGGGAAAACAGGTTTCATTTACAATAGTTTTTGATGAAGAAACTTGGCAGTATTACAGAGGGTTTCATAATCACTCTATTTTAAACTTTAGCTGGGGATGCTCAAGATAGCTCTTAGTTTTTATTGAAAGGTTAATTTGACACCTACAGGAGAATATAAGCTTTCCAGTATATTTAACTGAGTGTTGAATGTGAAAAAGACACAGTCTCTGCCCAGGACTGTATGAGGCAGATTGGAATTTTAACCTTTATTCCTTTACATATATTTATATAAGGCATACCACATTGAAGAAACTTTACAAAAATCTTTCAGCCAACCCAGAGGTTGGAATTTTGTGGTTTGCAGTTTGGGCAATTTATTCATTGTGCATGAGTAGGGTCTGACTGCTATTGAGGTACTGAGTTTGTTTACTGAACTCGTGATGACTAGAGATTTCTCCTTCAAGGCCACCTTTTATTCACTCTGAATGTAAACTATTTATGCAATTCATGCACATTCGGATGGTCAACAAACATTTATTAAGCTCTTACTGTGTTTAAAACACTGTGCTAAATGCTTGATACAAAAAAGGGCAAAAATAGTTCCTGCCCTCAAAGAGCTTACATTCTAATTAGGAAGATAGCATATCTGTAAATGGGAATCTATATGATGAGCAACTAGATGGCTCACCTGGAGTCAGGAAGACCTTAGTTCAAATCTAGCCTCAGACACTTACTATCTGTGTGACCCTGAAGTCACGAACCTTCATTTGCCTTAATCTACTGAAGAAGGAAACGGCAAGCCACTCTAATATCTTTGCCAAGAAAAGCCCGTGGACAGTACTGGCATGCCATAGTCCATAGGGTCAAAAAGAATCAGACACGATTGAATGACTGAACAACAATAATAACATATGTGAAACATTCAAAATAGATGAACATTACTCAGAAGAAAGGCTCTAGCAGATGGGGAAACTGGGAAAAGGCTCTTGCTAAAGGAGGCATTTCAACTGTTTTGAAGGAAGTTGGGGATTCTAAGAGGTAGAGGTGAGGGGGCAGAGTATTCCATGCACAGCGAACTGTTAGTGTTAAGGCAAAGTGACAGGAGATATCATGTTGTGTGTAGGAAACAGCTGTTTGGAATATGGCTGAATTGTGGAGAGCATAGATGGGTGTGGAGTGTCCCCCCTCCCTCCGAACTTTATATTTAATCTTAGAAGTCATAGGGAGCCCTTGGAGGTCATCCTGTGATTTAGAAAAAAATCTTGTTGGTAGATGAATGGAAGGCATATTGGAATCGTGAGAGAATTGAGACAAGGAGCCCATTTAGGAGGCTATTTCAATAGATTGGGCAAGAGTTCTTGAATTTGGGTGGTCATGTGAGTGGAGAGAAAGAGGTATAGTGAGAACTGTTGTGAAAGTAGAAATGACAAGATTTGGTGATGGTTTGGCTATCTGATGTGAGGGAGAGTTTGAAGTTGAGAATGATACTGGGCCTTTGAAACTTAGCCACTGGGAGGATGATGGTGCCCTTAATAGTGAGAAAAATCTTTGGAGGAGGGGCAGGTTTTTTGGGGAAGACGAGGTCTGTTTTGGATGTGGTGAGTTTAGGTTGCCTGAGGGATATTAAGTTCTAATTTCCTAGAGTACAGAGGCTATTTTTGCTTTTCCTCTCTATCCCTAGGACTTCACACAGTGCCTGGCAGATATGTACCCAATAAAAGACCGTTGATTTGATTAATTGATAACAGTTCTTTGGAATTTATGGAGCAGGTAACAGGACTCTCCTGAAGACAGTGGCATCTTAGGAGCAGGAGGGCATCGGATGGTACATAAAGTGAGTCACTATTGAACAGAGGTCCACTACTGTTGAAGGTTCTCGATTTTCACTCCAAACAAATAGTGTTGAGTGGCTCTTAAAAACTGTCACTAGAACAGTAATTGATTAACCAGTAGGCAAAAACAGTTGAGCGGGCAGAGCTTTGGGTAGAAAATGGAGAGAGTGTCTATGTAGAAGATTGCCCAGACTGAGGTACAGTTCTCTTGGGAGGGGGAAGCCTCTATAGCTGTGAGGAGAAGACAGGCAAGTGACAGCATTTGGTGAGGAAATGGTGATTATTTCACTACCAGAAAGAATCATATTGCCCCAGAATGGAAAAATGCCCTTCTGGTTGTTGGCATTCCAGAGAAAAATCTTAGTCATGACTATGACTGGTACTGGTTATTATAATGAGGTGATAATTCACAGGATGGGTTGTAGGGGGTGTTCAGGGAAGACTAGTGCTCTGGTGTGAGGGCTGCTTTCCCACTTTGGCATCTACTTGATCTATCTAGCTCTCACCTGTGGCTCCCAGAAGCTGTAGCATGTACAGTGGCCATATCCTGGTAAACCATTTCAGCTGACAGGCTAAACCAAGTTGAGGGTAACCCAGGGGTCTCAAACCTGTTGGTGAATAAGGGGGGTGTCTATGCCAAGCATGTGAAGACTTCCCCTGGTGAAATGGGCAGATGAGAACAATTTGTTCCAATGACATGAAGGCAGTTGAAGCAAGCACTGTGGAGTGCTTAGAGCTTGGTTAGATACTGAAGACACCAAGGTCATCCACTAGATCTCAAGTCATCACCAGTCATCTTGACTCTGTCCTGCCACTGGTCTGTGATGACTCTGGGAGTGAGGCTGATGACATCACGTAAGTCTGCCTCACTTAAATCCAATTTATGCATGAATCAGAAGATATCACCCATACCATTTAACATTTTTACCTATTGGTCTGATCAGCCACAGTTGGGCACATCGTAACTTGACTAACATGGTGAGACACAAGTGATGGAACAGCAGATGTGGATATACTGGGAGCTGTTGTCACAACCCTGTACACAGATGGCCCAGGCCATAGGGTCATTTTCTCACTGGAAGCAGCGGTGTGATTCAGCAGCCTCCAAGCAGTCTGAATAACCTTTTAAAAGGACCTCATTCCTTACCTCCTAGTGTGAGGAAGGGGCTAGAAAAGGTTTCCTAAAAATTGTCTGCTTTACCCCACCGTGGCCTACTTACTGTACCAGGTGGAATCCCACCCGGCAGTCAAAATACAAAAAAATGTACAAAAGCAATGATTGTGTAGCATGAGAGAAATTGGCACAGGACTGTCCAACATGGCCTGCCCTCATCAGAGAAGGTACTGTGCTCTATGACCACAGGACAATTGAAGTAGCTCAAAAGAAATGCGAGATGTGCAGTTTTAGAGAATCTACCCCAAATATTCACACAGATTATTTGTGCCTGACCTGCTGTAGAGCATTCTCAGCTCATATTGATCTGATGAGCCACAGTTGGGCATATTGTAACTTGACTAACATAGTGATGTCATTTTGGTCCTCTTCAAGAATGAAGGGTAACAAGTAAAAGAAGAGAAAACTTATCTCCTAAAATTAATCGTCCATAGACCAATGGGGTGGAATATTCCAAAGTCGCAATAACAATAGCAAAGCTCCCTTTTGTACTGTGTATTCAAGTTTATCAAGTTTCTTGAGAAAGTCTTGTAGTAAAGAAATGAAAATTCTTCTTATTTAATTTATTTTAGCTATGTAAAGTTAGTGCTTCCAAAGCCATTTCACTGTTTAAAACTGATTTTCGTTCAAAGCTTGGGTTCATATATTGGAAAACTTTTCTGTTATTTGCTAGTAGACTTCTAGATCAATGGCATATTTGGTGAGAATAAATGACTTTTTAATTAAACTGACTTGTCATGAAGTATGAACTTACAGCCTCCTATGAAGTTGGAAGAGTGACTGCTTTTGATGGAGACAATCCATTGAACTGCGTGAGGTACAAAATAATCAGAGGAGATACCCAGATGATTCGACGATTCTGGATTCATCCACTAACTGGAATGATTGAGCTGACCACCCGGCCAGACTATGAATCTGTGAAGCAATATAACCTTACCATAGAAGCTGTGGATTGTGACCAAGCTCAACCACGAACAGCTGTTACCACAGTAAGTAAAGGAGAAATACAAACTTCCTTAAGTGTTAGGGAGACTGGATGCCTGCAATGCCTGCCCTCATTTTAGTAAGGGATAAAATATTTGGTTAGAGTAGAATGTAACCTCATTCAGGGCAAGGATTATTTCCTTAAAAAAAAAAAATCTTGGGATCTTTAGTTGAGAGTTAAACACAGTATTTTGAAAATAGAAAATTTTAACATTTGTTGAGTTGAATGGAATAAACAAAAAAATGAGATGATTTGAGGAAAAAGTGAGCACTAAGAAGTTGGGGAGCATAAATAGGCTTTCTGCAGAAAGCAGTACCTTTATGCAGCCGAACATACTGGTGACAGCACTGGATTGGGAGCCAGAGGATTTATGTTCTGTTTGATATTTAATAACATTGCCATGTCATTTCTCTTCCATGAGTCTTAGTTTCCCCATCTGCAAAATAGAATGATATATCTGATATACCTCATAGAATTGCAGTAAGGACAACATTTCTTAAACCATAAGGTATCATAGAAATATGATTTATGAGTATAGATAAGCTAACTTGAAGACTCAGTAGAAGAGAACCAAAGAGTTAAGATCTTCATTATTCATTACAGTTTAGAAGACTATTCCAAACTAAACTTTCTCTAGTATCTGACATGGAAAAACTCTAAAGTCATTGACAGGAAGCAAAACTAGAGGGAATAAATTCAGAATATTTGTTACCATTGGCTTCAATGAATATCTCTATAAAATGGTACCTAAATTTACATATCCATTCTTTATATTTCCCCTGAGCCCAGAGTCACCTCTATATCACAGGGCAGCAAGGTGGTGCAGTGTATGGAGCACTAGGCCTGGAATTAGGAAGATTTACCTACTTGAGTTCAAATCTTACCTCAGAGACTTATTAAGGGTGTGACCTTGGGCAAGTCACTTCACCTTAATTTGCCTCAGTTTCCTCATCTGTAAGATGAGCTAGAGAAGGAAATGGCAAAGCACTCTGGTATCTTTGCCAAGAAAACCCCACGTGGGGTCACAGAGAGTCAGGCATGACTGAACAGCAACAACAAATGCATCATAGGAAAGGAATACTCCACATACCCCAAACAGAGCTTGCCGCTGCCCCCACCCACCTTGTGTTCTGACTGCCCCACTCCTGTTAAGGGCAGAACTCTTCTCCCACTCACCCAGGCTCGTAACATAGGAGACATGTTCATCATTTTACTCAACCATTTGTCAGGTGTTGCTCCATCTACTTAGCATTTCTTGTATCTGTACCCTCCTCTCTACTCTCGTCCTAACTACTTTAGTTCATGTCCTCATCATGTCTCATCTTAGTCTTTCTCCATTAAGATGTAAGCTCCTCAAGGTCAGCTTCTATCTTCTTTGTTTCTATTTGTGTTCCCAGTGCTTACCACAGTGCCTGGCACATAGTAACTACTTAATAAATCCTTCCTTCCTTCCTTCCTCCCTCCCTCCTTTCCTTCCTTCCTTCCTTCCTTCCTTCCTTCCTTCCTTCCTTCCTTCTTCCATTCCTTCCTTCTTTCCTTCCTTTGTTCCTTCCTTCTTTCCTTCCTTCCTTCGTTCCTTCGTTCCTTCATTCTTTTGTTCCTTCCTTGCTTCCTTCCTTGCTTCCTTGCTTCCTTCCTTCTTTCCTTCCTTCCATCCTTCCTCCCTCCCTCCCTTCTTTCCTTCCTCCCTCCCTCCCTTCTTTCCTTCCTCCCTCCCTCCTTTCTTTTCTTCCTCCCTCCCTCCTTTCCTTCCTCCCTCCCTCCCTCCCTTCCTCCCTTCCTTCCTCCCTCCCTCCCTTCCTTCCTTCCTTCCTTCCTTCCTTCCCTTCTCTCTCTCCCCTCCTCCCTCTCTTTCCTAACTCCCTCCCTTCCTCCCATACTCCCAAATCTTTATAATCTAGTCTCCATACGACTGCCAAATTGGTATTCTTTGTCAAGCATATCAGGAGGCCTAACCACATTCCTCCTCCATTCAAGAAACTTCTAGGTCTTCCTCTTTCCTTTAAAATACAAATTTCTGCTTTCCATTTGAAATCCATTTGACTCTATTGTGAAGCAGATTCTCTCTCTCTCTCTCCCTCTCTCTTTCTCTCTCTCTCTCTCTCTCTCTCTCTCTCTCTCTCTCTCCTCTTCCATGCTAATGATCCATTGCTCTCCCTCACACACGCTATGTTATAACCAAACTGACCCATTTTCTGTTCCTTGCGTGTGACATTACGTCTCCCACCTCCATGCTTTAGCAGAGACTGTCTCTCATGCCTGGAATACTCTTCCTCCTCACTTTTAACTCTTGGAAGGCCTACTTTACTTCACAGCTCAGTCCAAATGATACCTTCTTCAAGAAGCCTTCCTAACCTTTGTTAGTCCTTCTTCCTCTAATCGCTGTGTATATCTCATATTAATTTGCCTGTGAACATATACCCTTAGTAGAAGATAAGCTCCTTGAGGACAGGCACTATCCCTTTTTGTATTTTTATCTCTAACACCTAGCACAGTGCCTCGATTGTGGTAGGTACTTAATATTGGCTTGTTGAATTGAACTAAAAACATCAAACAAGAAACTAAGGCACTTTACAGAAAGAGCTTTTATTTGATAATTCCTCCAGAAATTTATCTAAGCTATTAAAATTACAGACAATAAACACATCCATAGAATATGCTTGCTGATATAATCAAAACAAGCTTTTCCTTTGTGAATGTTATAGAGAAAATCATTATTTATCCAGGAGGCAGGCAGATAACCTTTCTAGGCTGGCTGGTGGTTGATCACTGACATTTTATAATCCTTGATATTTTGATCTTTTCCATGTAAATTACTACAGTTTCATGATATTTTAATTAAGAAAGTATGAGAGCAGCTTCTAATTATAATCATAACCCATTCTGAGGTGATAACTTACCATCAGCATATATACTTGATATATTTCAGATGTTGCCTTGGAAGTAATCAGCCAAATCCAATGAAGGGAAGCAAAGAAAAGATTTGCTTGTTATTAGGCACAAATATTTAAAGAGCTCAAAGTCGATGGCTTTTTTTGGGAGGTGGCAGAGAATTTCTTTCACCATTTGTTTTCTAGTAATTGTGTATCAATAAAAGACAACTTGGTGACATAGAAGTCAGCATGCTAAATTTTGAGTTGGGAAGACCTGAATTTTCATCCTGTCTCGAACACCTACAAGTTCTGGGATCCTGGGAACATTCTTAAATAAATATCTCTCAGTCTCAGTTCCTCATCAGTAAAATGAACATAATAATAACCCTTACCTCACAGGGTTGTTGTAAGGATCAAATGAGATAATATATGTAAAAGTGCTTTGTAAACCTTGAAGTACTATTTAACATTAGCTAATGTTATTAATATAGACTGTTGGAACCCCTATAGGATATTTTAATGAGTCCCATGTCTCTTCTCCTTGATGCCCAGGGCAAGGTAGATCAGTGAGTGACAAGGAAGCTGACAGACTGAAACCAAATTCATGGTGTATATTTTCCATCAAAATCTTGAAGTTTTCTTTTTAAAATAAGAATCCCAGACAATCACCATCTACCCACATATTTATTTCTGGTTTTGTGTATAAATAACCATATAATGTGGACATGAGGTTTCTTTCTTTTGGATTGCTGACAGGTTACAATTGACATAAAGGATGAGAATGATGAAGCGCCTGTCTGCAAACCATCTAAATATAAGGCAGTCATTTTTGACAATGTTGGTGCTGGAACAAACGTCAACAGCTTCAAGCTAAGCTGCCATGACAGAGATTCACGCGATACTGAAATGCGCTTCGAGATAGTTTCTGGTAGGGGATTTTAGCATGAATTTTTAAAATGAAGGTGAATCAAGCTGGCTACAAATGTAACTACACTCTTGAAAATAATCTTATCACCTTACTTAGCTAAGTATCTAATTTAGTAAATACAATATTATTTAATTTTCTCAACATACTTTAGCACCTTTTAAATATCTGTGTCCAGCAGAATTCCTTCTATCATGGAGTGATATTTCATAATTGCTTTGTCTTTTTAGAAACTGAACTTCTGCAGAAAAGCTGAAGAGTTATATTTCAAGGTTCTCAATGTGCTGTCCATGGTGCTAACTTTTAAATGTCATCCAGTCCTTCACACATATAGTGATACTGTGCACTCAGGATCAGAATGACTGATGCCTTGATTTATTTTTCTGCAGAGAAATTTGCAAGAAATCATCCCCATCCCATTGTGATATAGTGTATGCATTTGTAATACAACTCACAAGAGTTAAGGAATATAGTCTCTGATCATAGGATGCAATGAAAATAACTGACCATACTTAGAAAAAACTCAGCCCCAGTAGCATGATATTCTAACTGGATCAACCAGGCATCTAGATCCCAAATCAGGTTCTTGTAAGGCTGAAATAACAGAGCTTAATGTTCAGGAGAAGGAAGTTCATAGTAGTCATAGTATAGTACAGTCCACAGTGCAGAAGACTGTGGTGCTCAGTCCCATGTGCCATATTTTAGGGAAGACTTTGATAAGCTGGAGAGCAACAAGTTGAAGGTGATAAAGATAAGTTGATAGATAAATTGAGTTCACTTCATATGAGGATTACTTAAAGAAACTGTCTATTTTTAACTTGAAGAAAATAAGAATTAGTTTGGGAAGGGGGCATGATGATTATTTCAGGTATTTAAAGGGTTGTCCCTTGATGAGTCATTAGACTTATTTTGCTTGGTCCAAAAAGGCAGATTTAGAAGCAACAGTTGGAAGTAGAGGCTTGATATAAAGAAAAACTTCCTAGTAATTATGCCTTCCCCAAAATATAGTGAGTTGGTTGAGGAAGTAATGGGTTCCTCCCCTTACTAGAGGTCTTCTAACCAAACCTGGATGACCATTTCTGGAGTTGGTTTTCAGAGGGCACCCTTGTTCAGTTATAGATTGGACTAGATGGTCTCTGAGGTCCTTTCACCACTGAAATTCTGATTCTATGAAGTCACATGTATTTCTAGGAAATATGAAAGTGTAAAAGATTAATTTTACATGCTATCTGGACAATCATAATTTTTAAATTTTTTTTGTTCTTTTCAAGGAAATGATCATCAACATTTTGGATTTGATCCTACTCGGGGCTCAAATACCCCAAAGCTAATTGTGAAAAATTCTTTTAACTTCAAGTCTGGGGTAGATTTTCAGCAGCACTATCATCTTGTGGTACACATTATTGACGACAATTTGCAGCATGGTCAAGTGGTGTATCCCCGAACAGGGACTGTCATGATAGATATTTCTGTGACACAACAAAATACACCAGCTCCTCCAGTCACCAATCTTGAAGTAAAGTATTATGGAATTTAATTTTCTGGGATGAAAAGGGTCTGTTGTAGAGGGATTCACATTCATTCAGTAAATATTTATTAAATGACTATGACATGCACTATGCATATCTATGCTTTGTGGGGGATATAGAGATGAATAAGACATAGTACATGCCCTTAAGAAGCTTACAGCCAGGTAAGAAAGAGGTGATGGGGGCAAAATATTAGAATATGAGTTTATAGAAGAGCTACAAACAAAACTCTATGAGACATAAGATAACTTATTTGCTCTTTAGTCATTTTAAAATCATTTCTGACTCTTCATTATCCCATTTGGGACTTTTTTGGCAAAGCTATTGGAGTAGTTTGCCATTTCCTTCTATAGCTCATTTTATAGATGAGAAAACTGAGGCAAACAGGGTTAAGTGACTTGACCAGGGTCACACAGTCAATAAGGCCAGATTTGAACTCAGGAAAATGAATTTTCCTAACTCCAGGCCTAGTGCTCTATCAACTATGCCACCTAGCTGCCCAAAATTTAATGAAAGTAAAATAATTTAATATTTTAATGAATATAAAGAAACACAAGAACCCCCAAGTTTACAGTTAGAAATGGACAAGTTATACATAGGTGGATTCCCCTTCCCTATTTCCAAGCTATTAGGTATGTGTGTGTGTGTGTGTGTATGTATGTGTGTGTGTGTATACACCTCTCTGTGCTTTTATTTCTATAAATGTGGTATATAGCAATAATTAATGTAATGATTTAACATTGGATTCAATGCCATTCAACAAAAATGTAAAAAAATATTTATCATGTCCTGACCATTTTGCTGAAAACGGTGGGGCTACAAAGACAAAAATGAAACAATTCCTAACTTCAAAAAGTTAATAGTCTATTGAGGAATATAATATGCATAGATAAGTAAACACAAAGAGTACTGAATTTGGAATCAAAAGACCTGGGTTCAAACCCCATCTTTGTCTCTTACTAGCTGTATGATGTTGGGCATACATAACCTCTCTAAGTCTCAGTTTCCTCATCTGAAAAGTGAAAGAGTTGGACAATATTTGAAGTCACTTATAGCTCTAAATCTGTAATTCCATATAAGAGAGAGAACTGAATATTGGGGAAACCAGGAAAGGAATGGTTTATAAGGTAGAACCTATACTGGGTTTAAAGGAAATGAGGGTAGAGTTAGAAGCAGCTAGATGGCTCGGTGATTAAAGCGCTGGGTCTAGAGTCAGGAAGACTGACTTCAGACACTAGTTGTGTGACCTTGGGCAAGTCAGTTACATCTGTTTGCCTCAGTTTCCTCATCTGTAAAATGAACTGGAGAAGAAAATTGCAAATCACTCCAGTATCTTTGCCAAGAAGTCCCATGTGGGGTCATGAAGAGTCAGATGTGACTGAATGACAACAATAAGGACAGAGGGGATGAAAGTGTATATTCCAGGAATGGGGGTACAGCTAATGCAAAGACAAGATGTGGGAGAGAGAGAATGTTGTCTAGGGAGAACAATAGTGAGTAGCCTAATTTGACTACAATGGAGAGTTTGTGAAGGGAAATAATATAAAAAGAAAAAGACCGGAGTTACTCAGGAGCCAGATTGCAGAGGCTTTAAATGACAGGCAGAGGAAAATGACTTCCATACTTTGTTTCATGTAAGATTGATTGTAACCCTGTGAAATAGATATCTCAGGTATTATGACCCTCAGTTTCCAAATGAGGAAGCTGATTTTTAAGAGCTTAAGGGATTTGTCCATGGTGTCACAACAGGTATCTAGAGTGGAGTGGAGTGTTCAAATCTAGTTCTCCTTTTGACCCCAAGTCCAGTTCTACACAAGGCTGCTGTTCCTATTTATTGCTTCATCCTGATGACACCCAAGGAAAAATTCTCTAGAAGTATTGGTATTCTCATGTGAAAAATTTGCAAAGTAAAATTCCTCCCCCAAAATGGGCTCTGGATTTCATCTTTTTTTTCTGTGCACCCTCACCTATTTGCTTCCTACTAATTACCATCCTTCCCCAACTCTGTTTACAATAATGTACTCTCCCATCCTCTCATAGTGCCTCACATCTCTCATAGTGCCTCTTCTGACTATTGTTATGTCTCTGTGTAGTTGATAACATCTGCCAATTTGTGATCAGGGAATAGTATATGGGTGGGAGTGGAGCCAGTAAAGACAAGTGTAATCAACTTTGTGCAAAAAAGTCAATGATAATTAGTTTTTATCACATATGGATATAAATAAGTCAATTGTCAAATGATATTCAGCAAAATTTGCTGGAACAGCAAGAACTGGCATTTCTAATGATTATCCCAAGGCACAGCAAGAACTTGAAGGGCCCTCTTAATCATCAAAGATTGAGATTAACTATGTTCTATAGTTTTGCCATGTTTTATTTTTTGCAATTATGGCAATCTTTATTTGGAACACATGAAGATATTTAACCCTCACTCTATCTGATTTTTGCTTCCAATTTCACTAAAAAAAATTGAGGCTAAACAGTAAAAGGTGTCTTTTCTCTCTACCTCATGTTACTCAAAGACTTCATACCATTGTCTTCTTCATCTCTGCATCCTATGAAGAGGTGGCCTTTCTCCTTGCCAAGACAACTCCCTCTCCATGCACAAGTGATCTCATTCTATTCTGTCTTCTCCAGCATATTTACCTTTCTATCATCCCTTATTTCTCAGTATCTTTGATCCCTTTCTGCTGGTTGCTTGCCTTCTGCTTAGAAATATATTTGTGTCTCCCCCTTCCTCAAGGAGCCTTCACTTCATCTTCCAGCCTTCCTAACTATCATCTCATACCTTTCCTAGGTTTTTGTTAAATGCTTTGACTCTTTGAGAAGGCTATCTATTATCAATGCTCCTCCTTCCTTTCCTTTCTCCTGTCAATTCTGGGCAAATCATTTAACCCCATTTGTTTCAGTTCCTGGTGTATAAAAATGAGCTGGAGAAGGAAATGGCAAACTACTCTAGTATCTTTGCCAAGAAAATCTCAAATGGGGTCATGAAGAATCAAACTTGAGTGAAAAATGACTGAACAGCAACAAGTCTGTCTTCTGACTACATCATTCAACAGAAACTACCCTTTCCAGAGTTACCAATTATCTCTTATTTGTAAAATTGAATGCTCATCCTTCTGGACCTCTCTGCAATGTTTTACACTGTCAATCACCCTATTAGGGATACTAATTTCTCTCTATGTTCCCTCCTCGTTCTCCTCCTACCTATCTGGCCACTCCTTCTCAGTCTTCCTGGTTGTATCTTCATCCAGGACAAGCTCACTAACCACTAGTGTCCCCCAGGACTCTATCCTAGACCCCCTTCTCTTTTTATAGTTTTTTCGCTTGGTAATCTCATCTGCTCCCATTGATTCAATGATCATATATATGCTGATGAGCCTCAGACCTATTTCACCATCCCTAAACTCTTTCCTAACCTCTAGCCCCCAATCTCCAGTTGCCTAATGGACATTTCAAACTGGAGGCCCTGTAGACATATTAACCTCAGCACATCTCACATGGTGCTCATGATCTTTTTCTTAGAACTCTCCCCTCTTCCTGGCTCCCCTATTACTGCTGAGAACACTGTGATCCTCTCAGTCACCCAAGCTCACAATCTAGGTATCATCTTTGTCTCCTCATTCTCTCATCCCACCCATATCCTCATTAGACTGTGAACTGCTTGAGAATGATGGTTTGTTTGTCCTTTTTTGTATCTGCTTGTCTAATAGTGCCTGGTACATAGTTGGTGCTTAGCAGATGCCTATTGACTGATTGAGATAACCAGAATATTTGGTTGGCTACCCCCTATGCCCATATTAGGCTAGGTTTTCATTATGACATATGCATGTCTATGTATCTATGTATATACAATCACTTGCTATATTAATGCTTTATAGGTACTCTAAATACTCTGATCCTTAGTGTCTTTTGAGCCCATGCCATCATTCTACCAACAGCAATACAGAAGTGGAAGAGGAATACATGGGACTGAAAACGTAAATGTATTTTCCTTTGTTTCATGGGTTGCCATGGCCAAATAATTCACTACCAAATGGTCAGACTCCTAGTGATGGGACTCTTTTACTTAGGTAGATTGGTCATTGGAAAACAGATTTAATATATTGCTAATATTTGAAGCCTTTCTCACATGGTGAAGTATAGAACCTACCAGAATTGTGTCTAGCTAGAACTGCCCTTGAAGGCTTTCTCCCCACCAAAATGAGGGCTCAGAGTAAAACTCTCTCTGTTTCTCTCTCTCTCTCTCTCTCTAATATATATATGTATATATATATACATATATATGTATATGTATATACATATATATGTGTATATATATATATATACATACACACACATATACATACCTATGCACATATATATATAATAGGAATAAATGTAAAGTCTTACATTTGGGCTCAAACAATCAAGTCTAGAAGACTAAAATAGGGAAAGCATGATTAGACTGCAATTAGTTCAAGAAAAGTATAAAAGGTTTAGTGGATTTCTAAGTCCATGTTAATCAACAATGGAGATGGCAACAAAAGCAAAAAAGCCAGTGCAATCTTGGGTTATTTTAAGGGAGGCATAGCATCTAGGAACAAGGATATGACAGCTCCATTGTACCCTACTCTGGTCAGACCACATCTGGAATATTGATTTGGTTTTGAGCGATGACAGTTTGAAAGGACATTGATAAATTGTAGAATGTTCAGAGGAAGATAAATAGGATGTGGAAGGGCCTTCAGTCCCTACCATATGAGGATTGGTTGAAAGACCCAAGGTTGTTTATCTTGTATAGGAAAAGACTCAGTATTTGTATTCAAGTATTTGAAGGAACGTGACACGGAAAGTAGGTTAGACTTCTTCTGTTTGGTCCCAGAAAATAGAACTAGGAAGATTGAATGCAAGTTGCCAAAAGGAAAATTTAATCTTGATGTGAGAAAACTTGCCAAGTTTGCAGTGAGAATGAGCCTCAACTACAATGGGCTGATTGTGGCCATAGTGGACCCCCCAGTCTGTAAGCATACAAACAGATTCTGGGTGACCACATTTCAGGTTTGTTGTACTGACAATTCATTTTTATGCATGAGTTTGATTAAATGACTTTCTGGGTTTCCTTCCAACTCTGAAATTCTGTTAGTCTGTGATATAGATCTACATATATATATATGTTGTACAGATCACTGTATGTAGTTTGTCATATATAGATTAATCCTATTATATGTAAGAAAATACTATCTCAAAACATTGCCTAATGCTTTGTGTTCTTTGCTATGTCATTTATCAGCAAAAGAAAGGTGTGACTGTTGTGTACACGTCTATAAACACATACAGTCCCAACGACTGGTACATACCTTTTATCTTTACACTGATGGCAGTTTTCCTGGTTGGGCTGCTTGCCTGGACATACTACCTTCTTGTGAAATATACCAGCATTACAGCCAGGTGCCAAAAACTGACCAAGGAGCTGTCTAAGCCAAAAAACAAGTATGTGAATTTTTTTTTAACTTCTGAATGAGTAACTACCTTTAAAAGGGACATTTGTATGTTGCCTAGTTGGCCTCTGACAAAAAGAACTTCTGAGGGTGTAGAAAGTTTGGGTGTCCCTTTGAGCATTGGTAAGTTTAAACTTACAGTGAGTTATACCCACTCTTCATCTGGTTCTCAGTTTGCACATGAGTCCTTGAGTTTAGATTTATAAGTATTAGAGGGTCTAGGAAGAGGAGTCAGAGAAGTTTAAGCAGGTGGATGGAAAAGCAGCAACTGCCTACATTGCTCCTTATTTGGGAGGCCGGGAACCTGATGGGAAGAACACTGACTTTGAGAGACACATGGCTTAGTTTTGGCTCTGTAAATTAATACCTATGTGGCCATGGGCAAGTCTCTTTACTTTTCTAATCCTCATTTTCCTCACGTGGAAAATGGAGATAATAATTGTACCACTTATTTGAAAACTTAATAAACACCAAATTAAAAGACAAGTTTTACTTGATCTCCAGTGCCAGAATGTGAAGTATTATGTATCAAAGAATCTACTTCCCCTACTAAATGATAAGATAAAAGACACAAAAATAAAAGCTCTTCAGGAATAATTAAAAAAAAATAAAACTCTTCATTGTAAGGCTCACCTGGGAATTGATGGATGGGAAGGTTCTCTATAAGGCAGTTTACAAATACAGAGCATTATGTTTGTCAATTTTACTGAAAATAGCTCTCCCTACAGCCTCTGTCCCTAGTGGCAGAGCCTGGTGGTCCATAAATTTGGAGCTGGATAAAACCTCTGAGACTATATAGTCCAAATATCTCATTTTACAGATGAGGAAACTGAAATCAAGGAATATTAAATGACTTGCCCAAGGTCTCACAAGTAGTAAGCATCAGTAGGGAAATTGAAATGTTGATCTTCTGACTCTAGAGTCAGTACTCTGGCCACTCCTCCACATTGAATGATGATGATGATGATGATGATGATAATTTCATAGCACCTACTATGTTAAATGTTAAGTGCTTTACAATATTATCTCATTATTTCATAATGCCTTATAGGATTCCAAAGGTTTTCAAAATGAAATTACAGTTTTTTTTTTCTTTTTGGAGGGGGGAAGGTAGGGCAATTGGGATTAAATGACTTGCCCAAGGTCACATGGCTAGTTTTTGTGTTAAGTGTCTGAGGCTGGATTTGAACTAAGGTCCTCCTGACTCCAGGGCCAGTGCTTTATTTGCCCCTAGATAAGACTTTTTATCAATCATACCCAACTATATATGGAAGGATATTGGCTAATTTACACTCTGGCTGCTTAATGCTAGTCTGCCTAGATCAATAAGGCAATTTATATGTTGAGGGGCCTATCTTTTAGAACAAACAAAATTGACATTCAGATGGTGCTTCTTCCACCAATTATATTTTTCCCCATGGAGGTGAACCATGCTCACTATTTATTGCCTGCTATATGAAAATGATCTTTGAATTTTGCTGTGCAAGGGTGTTACAAACCTGATTTTTTTTGTTTAATTTTCTTTCATTGCAGAGGAAAGAAATACATAGCTGGTAAGTTTTAAATTATTGACTATTCTACAGCTGCTTAGAAGTCACTCATAAGATTCTTACTTGATTGGTTTTCCTTTCCCAACAGGAAACAAAACTATCAATGATCACATGGTAACAGAAAACAGACCAAGTCAAGTTGCAGTAGTAACTGTGAGTACAATTCTGGGAACCATATTCTAGCACAGAAGTAATGACACTTCACTGTCCCACTCCCTTTTCATAGTGATGATCCCTGCCTTAGCAATTATTTGATTAGCTTCCTCTCCCCCACCCCGACAAACTGTGAATAGAATCAGATAATTTCAGTTTCAAACATGGAAATCACAGAGCTAAATCCAGGACTAAGAATTATCACAGAGAGAATGATCCTTATAGAAGAGAGGATCCTCTGATTTGGAGCCTTGTAGGGTTAGTTGAAATTCTAATGACATCTTGTAATAGACTTCAAATAATTTATTAAATTATCCACAATCTCAGGTCCACAAATAGAATGTGTCAGTGAGATTGGAAAGAGGTTTATACTTGGGCTGTCTTTCCTGTCTTCTTGGTGTGTACACTTTTACTCTCATGCTGCTCTAGTCTCTCTAACTTCCCAAACCACTTTGAGCCTGCTTTACTCCCATCCCAGTTAAAGCAATATTTTATATTCTAGAACCTACTAACTCTTTCTCCTCCGTAGAAATCACTTAACCCACCTCTTATCATAAGGCTCTAGTGTTTGACTTGAAGTATCTGGTAAATAATCCATGTTAGAATGGGAATAGGTTTATCCCACATAGGAAAATGAAATTGCCTTTTAAAAGGGTGGTTTGGGGAACATGAAGGTTTTGGTGGTAGAATTGACTGGGTTAAATTCAAGAAGCATTCATTAGATGCCTACTCCATGCCAGGTGGCATGTTGTAGGGGATAGAGATCTGGCCTTGAAGATAGAGCTAGTCCAGTTCTACCATTCATGCATTTTGATTCTGTGAGTCTGAGCAGAGCAACTGATCTCTTTTTTTAGACCACTCTCTAATAGTATAAATTGCAGAAGAAGATGGCTGGCTTGCATAAGTAGAGGAATTTACCTCACTTGGGAGTTCCCCGTAGCCATGAAGTCATAGGTTCTTATTGCTAGGCACTGGGAATATAAATTCAAAAGCGAAAGTTCTACCCTCAAGAGCTTACATTCTACTTAAACTTTGGAAGACCTTAGTAGCATTTCATGGAGGTTCTTTGTCTACTCTATCACCCAGGAGTAACCTTAGACTGCCCAGGAGAATAAGAAAAGACATGTGATGAGGGGTTCGTCTTCTAGAAATATTGAAATTGCAACACTCCCTTCCCCCCAAACCCTAAGGTAACTCTGTATCAAAATGATTATTTTATTTGTAATTTGTCCTTTTCTAAGGAAACAACCGTGTACAAGACAGTATTTGATGAAGAAGCAATTGATCCAGGTACAGTGCATCAGATGTCTTTGGGGGTCAGACTCTCTTTACCCAAATGTATTCTAATAATTAGAGGGATACTAGTCATACCTTGCTATTCTCTACTCACCTCATGCATTGTGATTAGCATCATTCAAGCAACTTTTTTTGGGGGGGAATGTTTCTCTGATAGGAATCGAAACTAGTCAGTGGTGGCATTCTATCTTAAGAACCCAGGGGAGCTCTGGGAGGAAGTGAGTTACTCCAAGAGTAACTGGGATGCCTTTCTAGTCAGTGGAGGTATCAGTAAGCCAGGGCATCCAAGCAATGATGGCAACAGTAGGCAGTGGATGCAAGACTGGCCAGAACCCTATTATATTTGGAATGGTTTGGCTTACCAATAGTGAGACAAGCGTATTTACATAAACCCCTGTGACATGGGGAAGAGCACAGTTGCACTGTGTGGACACCCAGCAAGTTTTCTTTTCTGTGAGTGTTCCTGTATATTCTAGTCTAGTCTACTATGGCCATGCTTGTTTTCTCTAGGTAGGGAGGCTGTACTCACTAGAAAGGGGAATCTGTGATAGGATAATTCAGGTAGACACCCAAATTCATACTCAATCAATCAGTCTTTCAATCAATCAATAACTATTAAGTTATTGGCATTATGGTAAACACTTGGGGATTCAAAGAAGAAACAAAAACTGTCCCTGCCCTAAAAAAGCTTATATTCTAATGGGGGATTTCACATGTATATAAAAAAGAATATTCAAGATACATAACATAAATAGAATGTAACTATTCCTTTAAGGGTACGTTTAAGAGCCTCAAAAGTGATACCCACCAAATTTTGTGTCCATGGTGCCAAATATTTTGTGTTTTTCCTTTAAAAAATTTAAATTTGTATTTTTTTTGTTTTTCTATCACCTTTATTTCCAAATAAGTATTGTATAGATGTAGGTATATGTACATATGTGTAAACACATATATTAAAAGAAATCTCAGTTCCCAACTGAGCAAGCTATCCTTTTAAGCAAAGAATTAGAAAGGAATGAGAAAAAAAATCACTTTATCGAAACTAACCAATGCACCACCTGACTCTAACCCTAACATTAATTCTTTTGGAAAAAAGATGATTGTAACTGACCAAACTGCTACCTTCTCAGAAATATTTTACTATTCAGGGACTTTGACAATAGACCCAGGCTCAATAGACTTTAACAAAGTGAGAGCAGAAGAGCCACACAATCTTCTGCCACACAATCTATTTTCATGCTAAGTAGAAGTTTTTCTTAGTACCGTCTTTTTTTCAGTGTATGGATGTAATATGATATAATTTTATTTTTGAATTTAAAACATTACACTGAAAAAAGGCTTCATAGGCTTCTCCAGACTGCCAAAGGGTGGTCCATGACCTAAAAAAGGTGAAGAATCCCTAGATTAGAAGATCTCTCAAGTTTTCTAACGTTTGGTGACTCTCAATCTATGAATGGGAAGAGAAGTTACTTTGCCATTGGAAAGTCACGTAACAACATTCACCAAATCCCAGTGATGGCTGGATGAAGGACTACTAGCTGCTTCTACCAGGTCTGAGGATTCAGATGAATTAGTGAACTGAAACCAGTATTAAGGAATTGAATAAGAATGAAAATTCCAAAGTCCAAATTCCCAGTAGCCTCTGGCTTCTGGACATGGCTTCATCTTTTTATGACTAAGACAGGGAGATGAAGAAGGTTTTGGAATAGGGATAGAGTCCTAGCAGGGCTTGATCAGAAAGGCAGGTGACATTGGAGGCAGAGGACACTGGGTAAAATCACACCAAGAAGCAAACTCAAAGCAGAGTCCCTTGTTTCTTATCCAGATCCATCCCCATCTTGGTGCTCAGTTGGGAGCCCTTTCTATAGCTCTCCTCCCTCTTTTTTTCTTCCCCTTCTTTTTCATTGTTCTACCTTTGCCCCTTCAAATTCACCATACCCCAAACAGAACTCAATATCCCTTCCCCTACAAAAATTCACCCCTCTTCTAAACTTCCCTACAGTTGTTGAGGCAATCTTGATCTTTTCAATCTCCCAGGTTCACAACCTTGATGTGATCCTCAACTCCTCAGGCTCCCCCACTCCACACATCCACTGGGCAGATCTCATTGTTTCTCCTTTCCCTGAATCTCTTTCTTTCTTTCTTCTCACACCAGCCCTGCCCTAATTCAGCTCCTCATCACCTCTCACATGGATTATTGCAATAGTCTCTTATTCTTCCTGCTTCAAGTCTTTTCCCTCACTAATCCATCCCCTCTACACTTACCAGAATGATTCCTACTCCTGTCCCCAAAGTATAAGTATGACCATATTAACCCCTTCTCAGTGAACCTTGGGAGGCTCTCTATTGCCGCTAAGACCAAGTATGAACTCCTTTGTTGGACATTTAAAACTCTTCCTAACTTGGCTCCTTCCTACATCTCCAGTCTCCCAAAACAGGAGTCCTTTCTGTATACCATATGGCCCAGTATTGCTGGTCTATTTGCTGTTCCTCATATATAATGCTTGTCCCCCAACTCTATGTGTTTTCACTGGCTGTCCCCCATGGTGGAATATACATGCCCCTTTTACCTCTACTCTCTGAATCCCTGGTTTCCTTCAAGACTCAACTCAAGGCCTACCTTCATTATAAGGCCTTTCTGGTACCTCACAGTGGCTCAAGCCCTTTTTACCCCAGACATCCTTGTATTCACTTGGCATATATTTTGTATGTAATTTTATATGTGCAAGTTGTCTTACTTGTTAGAATGGAAGCACCTTGAGGACAGGGACTGTTTCAATTTTTATTTTTGCATCCTTAGTGCTCAGTGTAATCACTAGCACTTAGAGGTGATTGATAAATGTTGATTGGTTGATTTCCATTTTTTTCTTAATGAAGATTAGTTTTTGTTAGCATGCAATAATAATAATAATAATTTATATGGAGCTCAATGTTATTCAAAAATGCTATATATATATATATGTATATATATATAAAATGAATATATTATTTGATCCTCATATCCACCTTAGGAGGAAGGTACTTTTATTATCTTCATTTTATGACTGAAGAAACTGAGGCTGACAGTGGTTAAATGACTTATCCATGGTCACAAAGTTAATTTCTATCTGCATCAGGATTTGAACTCAGGTCTTCATGTTCCAAGTCTAGTGTCCTATCCATTATACCACCTACTTTCCTATGACATCCACATAAATGGAACAATGAAGCAACTGTACTCACATAGATTGTAGATTTAAGAGCCATGAGAGATCTTAGAGGTCATATAGTTTAACCCCCTCATTTTATAAATGAGGAAGTTTAGGCCTAGAGAAATTAAGTCATTTACTCAAGGTCACACAGACAGTTAATGGTAAAACTGAGACTTGAATCCAGTGTTCTTTCTATTGTGCCATATGAGTGTTGGGTTCTTTCATGAACATATGGTTTCCACCTCATTTAACGAATACGTTATAGTGCAAATGGTACAATACAATTGGAAACATTCATCGTACATAGACATTGGCTCTGACAGAGCCATAAGTTGTGGTTGATGAAGAGGAAATAAAGTCTCTTGATCAAGTTCATGCTTGAAGAATGCCATAATCTGAGTTTTTAGAAAGAGGACAGGATGAGTTTGACTTACTTTGAAACTGAATCTAAAACTTGAAATTCAATAGCCTATTCACAATTTCCGAAAGATAGTTATTTACTTAGAGGATAGATTTGTGTGCTGGGGGGGAGGTGTGTTTTTTGTCGCCATGGCTACCACTCTTAGAAGCTCCACAATTGGTGTGTGGGTAGATTAGGTTATTTAAGGTCCCTTTCAGCTTGGACAGACCAAAGCTCAAAGCTATATTCCCTTGGATCATGGGATCATACATTTAGAGATAGTCAGGGGGTGGGTGGGTTGTTAGAGCTCTCTAGTCTAGGTCTTCAATTTTGCAGATCAATTGACCAACAAGTATTTATTAAGCAGTGTGATGGGTACTGGGAAGAAAAATATGGCAATGAAATAGTGCTTCCCTTGCCCTCAAGGATCTTGGTCAAGGTCACACAGTAAGTGGCACAGATTGAAAGCTTGGTTCTCTGATGCCAAGTCCAGTGCTCTTTATAGAACATTATACCATCTTTACAACTCTCTAAAATACGTCATGAAAGTCTTCAACTGTAGAATGAATACTGTACCATGAAAGTCCTGCTCTTCTAGGAGTATGGTATAATGGAGAAAAACAACCAGTGGTCCTGGAGTTTTTAGATCTGGGTTCAAATCTGCCCTCTGACATTTACTGTCTATGTGAGCTTGGGCAACTCACTTTGCTACTATCTGAGTTTTCTCATCTGCAAATGGGGGTAACATAACCTGCCTTATAAACTGCATTTGGTTATTGTGAGACTGGCTCTGGAATCAGAAGATGTGTGTTCAAATTCTGCCTCTGATGCTTGTCACCTGTATGTTCTTGAGTAAACCACTTTACTGCCCTGTGCCTCAGTTTCCTCATCTGTAAAATGAAAGCTGGACAAGATGGCTTCTGATATCTCTCCCAATTCTTGTTTTTCCTATGTTGCTATATCAATAAAGGTTGAATCAGTAAATTAAAGTTTCTCATTTATACTCACAGAAGGAAACCCCTCCCCACCCCAGAAGTAAAGAATGTGATTTCTGGGAAAACTTTCTAACAGTAAGTGCTGTCCTAAAGTGAGATGGACCACCTTAGGTGGTAGATTTTCCCTCTTAGAAGTTCTCTAGGTAAAGGCTGAATGACTACTTGTTGAGCATGCTCTGATGGGACCGGATGGCTACCGAGATCCCTTCTAGATCAAAAAAGAGAAGAGTTGTTTTTCTGGACAGAATGTGGAGCTATGACCATTTTCAGGACTAGTGAGTACTCTTACTTAGCTTTATGTCTCATAGATAACCTTGCCTCCCATTTTTTTTTTTTGAATCTGCCTTTGTTTTCCAGGATGGGTGGGATGATGAAATGTCCCAGGCCTTCTCCTAGGAGACTTCTTACCTTAGAGGCCTCCGGAGCATTTCTGTGAAGTCCTTTAATGTGTCTTCTCAATGTTTGCCATTGTTATACAGAGCCCGCTTTGGAAGATATGAACAACTCACCACCTGTTTTTTCTCTGTTGTATGCTTTTTCTCCAACAGTCACAGGGAATGTATATGAATATAACAGCAAGTCAGGAGCTAGGAAATGGAAGAAGATGCCCAGATCACCAGAGGATCTGATGGCCAACATACAAACTATCTCGAAGAAACTCTCTACTGATGAGGCCATTCAAGGATGATATTTGCATCCCATTTTATACATTACAAAGAACCTACAGAATCTCTTTCAATACCTTTAACTACCATCTTTTGCTTAGTTGAATTCTATGTATTTTTTTTCTTTGTTCTCTAAAATCAAAATGTAAATTTCAGTTAGTTGCCTGGTGAGTCCCTAATGCCTTCCAGCATGTGAATAGTCACAATTAAAGCTGCTGGGGACAGGTCTGAAGGCCTAAGTCTTAATCCTCAAAAGAGTTTTACTGATGGCAGCAAAATTCTTTTCCCTTTTAATCAGCTCTTTTACCTTCTGCAGGACTTAACCAGGCATAGGAGGGGGAATGTACTCAGAATGCTTTCTTCAGATTACTGGTAATCATTCAAAATGAATGATTGTTTTGAAAGCTCAATTGATCTGGCCTTTTAATTTTCCTTTTATAGTTCTCTATGCAAAATGGTCCTGCCAACTCTTTACTTATTAATCGCTTGTAAATGTGATGTTGGAATCAAGGCTGTCATTGGTGTTAGTGAAGTCTGTGATATCTCGTTTTAGTAAATGAAGCTTTAAAGTCCACCTTGGCTATTGTGCTTCCTTATTCACATTTGTAGAGCATTTAAAGGAGGGTGATGTCACTCCTCACTGTGGGAGCCATTGCAAATATTCTTCTTCCCATTTGACAGATAAGGAAACTGATTTTTGGGGACATTCAGTGACTTTTTTCCTCAAGGTTACAAGTAGGAAGTGTCAGAGTCAATGTTCTACCCCTTGTCTTATAAGATGAACAATTTTTTTTTTTTACACACCTAGACTGCTTTGTTAAGTCAGATGATGCTATTCCTTTTATCCTCTTGGGCTTGGAGGACATGGTGCCCGTCACAATTAACCTCCAAGTCTGAATCTACATGCACAAAATAACATCTAGCACTGAGGCAATAATCTAATAATAAGTGATGTTTAGGTACACTTCCAGGTTTGCAAAGCATGTTCCAGCCATAATTTAATTTAATTCTTACAACTACTTTAGGAGATAAATTTTGTTGTTTGATCAGTTTTCAATTGTGTCTGACTCTTTGTGACCCCATTTCGGGTTTTCATGGCAAAGACACTAGAGTGGCTTTTTATTTCCTTCTCCATCTCATTTTACAGTTGAGGAAACTAAGGCAAATAGGGTTAAGTGACTTGCCTAGGGTCACATAGCTACTAAGTGTCTGAGATCAAATTTGAACTCAGGTCTTCCTGACTCCAGATCCAATACTCTATCTACTGCACCACCTAGTTGCCCTGGAGAGAAATACTAAAGGCTTTATTTGCTTCATTTTCCAGATGATAAAACTTAGATTCAAATGACTAGGCAAGAGTCACTCAACTAATAAGTGTTAGAGGTAAGATCTGAGATAAGATCAGTTCTCCCCAACTACTTGCCTAGTATTCTTTCCATTGTGCAATGCTGTCTCTAGATAAGACAGATCACCAAATGAACCTTTTACGTAACCAAATAACTGAGGAAAAATTGCTTTTGGATGGGTGAAAGGGCAAAAGATGAATTATCAAGGTATTCTTTCTCTCTCTCCACAGACATAGCCTTGGTAATCCTCTTTGTAATCCAGTGACACATATGTTCTCAGAAAGGAGATGGTGCCAAAATTAATGGATACATATTGAAGGCTAACCATTTCTCTATTACCAGCTCTGAAAAGGTCATGTTGTTTATAGTAGTGAAGAAGAGACTTTTAAGACTTTTTAATTGGTCCAAGGTATATAAGGTGATTTAGGGAACTCTATTGGAATGTGGAAAATTCTGAGTTCAATTTACCATTGTAAGAACTGAGTTTGGGAATGGCTGATAGCCTCCTCCCTCAGATGGGCATGATAATCCAAAGATTGTCTGGGAAGCTGGTTTATCCTTCTACTGGTTAGGTTCACATTGGAACAATCTGATGACCTGCCACTAGTTTAGTCTTGAAAAAAGTTTCTGTGATTAATTCTTTAAATTATTTTACATAGATTTATATTGGAATGAAATATTAAATATATAATCTTGACAGATTATGACCTACAATGAAATTCAATAAAGATAAATGCAAAGTTTAACACTTGGGATTAAAAAATCAACCTCACAGCTACATGACGATAGATATGTGGTAAGAGAGAAGTTCTTTTGAAAAAAAAAATAAAGATCTGTGGGTTTTGATGAAACTGAAGCTTACAGTGAGTTAACAAGGTGATATGATGGCCAAAAATCTTAATGTTTTAAAGTACAGCCTGGACTAGATGGTCTCTGACTAGACTTTCCCAGTGTGATGATGTGCAATTTTGAAAATGAAGAAATTAGTATGTTTTTGCCTTCTTCTTGATCAGATACAACTCTCTACATAGAATGGAGAATGAAATTTCATGTGAAATAAACATTCTCCTCTCCTTCAGTTTCCCCTCCCTAGACCAATAGGTACATTTTGATTTTTCTGGCAAAGAATCTAGTTATCTGCCTATCATCTGCATAGTTGCTTGTATTTGGTAGTCACGTTTGGTTTTGCTTTCAATTCAAAGGTCATGGCACTTTGCCTATAATAAAAGATTTACTTACAAGAAGAAAAGAAATTAACAGCCCTTTGGGATTAAAATGTGTAATTATTCCCATAACACATAAGTTAAACTCTCTGTGAACAAGCTTTAAATAGAAAAATGACATTTTTATTATGTCCTTGATATATTGTAAACATTATTACTAATCAGCATGGCTGCTAAGACATTCCCAAAGTCTATTCAGGCTAAAACAAATTCCATTCATGTTTATCTAGTGAAGAGAGGTGCCCAGGTGGCAAGCCCAAAAGGCTTTTGTGGAACCTTTAAGGGTCAATGAAAACAGGCATCACAATCCTGCTTGGGGATTCTTACTGGTCTGACGGATGGTTATGGACTAGCTTTTAAGCCATGGCTATCTAACTGAGGCAACCAGGTGGAGCAGTAGGTAGAGCGCTGGACCTGGAGTCAGGAAGATCTGAATTCAAAGCTGACCTCACCCAAATACCCAACTGGGCAAGTCACTGAACTTGCCTCAGTTTCCCCATCTGTAAAGGAGGGAAAATAATAATGCCTCCAAGGGTTGTTGGGAATATAAAATCAATTAATAGATGTAAATCACCTTGCAAACCGTAACGCTCTATGTAGATACTAGTTATAATAAATCTTAATTTGGAAAGGAAGTCTGCAAGACCCTTTCGCAAATTAAGCAACAGGGAGAAGGGGCATCTCCCTTCCCTCCAGGGGCAGGGGCCCTACAGTATATACTGCCAGATGCGGTTGATGGGTTCTTTTTGCTGAATTGTTTTTTCTCCTCTTTCTTTTCAAATCTTTGTTACAAGGGAAGACTTACTGTAGAGAGAGAGGAAGGCTGTGTTTGGAAATGAATGTGCTATAAAAGCAAAGGACACCAACGAAAAGAAAAATAAGAGAGGACAGCTCCTAGTATGATGGGCAGATGTTTTATGTCAGATTTATGCAAAGATGTGGGCAAAAGTTGTACATTTTGGCCGGGAATGAATAGGTTGAGATTTGCATGGTTGATAGGAATAAACATGTTGAGGAGATAACCGATCAGTCATTGGGTCAACAGGCAATTAACATTTCTCAAGTGCTTAATGTGTAACAGGCATGGTGCTAAGGGTTCTGGCTACAAAAAATAAAAAAGGCAAAAACAGTCCCTGTCCTCAACTATCTCACTCTCTAATGGGGGGAGAAACAGAAAAATAACTAAATATATACAAGAAACATAGAATAGGTTCATTGAAATATTGGAATTGACCCATGTATCCTTTTATTAAAATGAAAGTAATATTATTTATATCTTAGAGATTAATTAAATTAGCTAAATAATAAGCACACTAATGAAACTATGATCAACATGACTTCCAGAATCATCATCAATAAATATGTGCAGATTGATTGATTAAAAAAATAAATCAATGTATCAACCAAATGGGCTGAATTAAGCAAGATGTTGCTACTGCTAAGTGACTGACTGGTAGAAATCAATCTAAGGCTTCTAAAACACTTCCATCCATTGCCACATTTCCAAAGTTTCTATAGGCTTTAAGGTCTGCAAAGAATTTTATAGATTTTATCTGATTTGTCATCCATATTAACCTCACAGCCTTTTGAGGTGAGTAGTTGTGATATTATGGCCCCCATTTTACAGATGAGGAAGGTATTATTATCCCCACTTTTCTGAGGCTAAAGGAGGGCAAGTGATTTACCCATGGCCATATAGCTACTGAATGTCAGAGGTGGGATTCAAACTCAGGTCCTTGTGTCTCTTTAAGTCTTTCATGTTGCTTGTTAGATGAAATGAGAAGTCTTTGTTCTGACATAGAAAAAATGCTATGGGAGTTTCAGTGGTGAGAGATGGTAGAGGAGGTCTACTATTGGTATCAATGAAGGTTGTCAAGGTTACACCCCTGTGGCATTAGTGGTTATTTTGGCATACACCAATCAATTGACTGAACTCACTGAAGACTAGACAAGAAATGAGCATATTGAAGTCAGATTGACACTTTTAGGATGTTCTAGGTAATGCTGAAAAGCTGATTTAGCTATAGCCTTTAGTTGTCAGTCAGATATTTCTGTTACTGTAGAGACAGCATGGAATAATCAGTAATCAAGAAGACTCACCATCCAGTTCTGACTCTTATTAACCATGCGACCCTGGGCAAGTCACTTACTTGAATTCTCAGGTAACTCCCTAGGGCTTATCTATTAAGTCAAGGCAGATGGGGATTTGTCTTGGAAGAGAGATGCACACACTGGGAATTACTTACAATCACAGATCTATCCTGTAGTTTGGTGTTTCCGGCGTTATGTAGATGCCACACACAACAATGTTTGCATATTTAAGCTCAGGAAAAATAACCTTGCTAGCCTTGACTTTACCTATGGGATTATGGAGACTCATTATTTTTCATAAGCATTTAATGTCAAAGAATTTATGGGGAGAAAGGAGGACTAACAGATTATAGAGAGATGAAAAGATTACACCTTGTAGAGGGGGCACAGCAGGATTCACCAGATAGTAACAGGAGCAAAACAAACTACCAGACAGACAATCACAGGAATGTTAAACCAGTAGAGATGAGGTTGAAGTAACTAGACGAAAAGTCGAACCTCTGTTTTGTAAATCTGTCAGGACTGCCACCAGAATGATGTTTGAGCCCTCCTCACACTGGTGTTTGAATTGAGAATGTGAAAGGATTATGCCAATGTGTCTCAATGGTGTAGGGTGATCTAGCATAAATATTTGAGTGAAACTTTGAGAGGTGGGAGGGAGGACTCTTTCTTTTAAACATTATGGGGATGGGAGGAAGAAGAGAGATATGTGTATGACTGAAAATGTCATCCTGTATTTCTAAGGAAAGTTGGAATTTAGGCTATGTATCAAACTTATTCTTGATAGCTGCTAACCTGAGCTATATAAGCTCAATAAAGTACTTAGATTAATCTAGGTTTGAAATCCCTTGCTGCTGAGCCCAGAAAGTCAAGATGGAGGGAGAATTAGGGAAAAACAATGCTGTTCTCTCTGAACAACTACTTATTTAGAAACCATAGTAACACTATCCTCTTGAAGAAGAAGGATTTCTAATTTACAAGACTTCTGTCAGCTATGGTTGATAGCGTTAATTCCAATCTCCAAGCACCATCATTAACCCCTCTATTTGCCACATGGAGTTCATATTTTGTGGAAATGATGGTGGAGTCATTCTTTTCTCACATGAAAGTATTTTCTTTTAATGCCAGCTATGTGTTAGCTATTGATAGTGTTGATGGGACCTCCACAGATTTAATATCTTACATGGTGAAATTAACTTGTGGTATCACAAATAGTTCTTTTATTACAAGCATGGTTTGAGAATCCATAATTAAAGCTTCTCATGGCCAGGAAATATCATAAAGAACCAAGAAGCAGACAATTAGGTTTGGTCTAGGGAAGAAGTAGCAGAGGACATTGTTGTGTGAGGTTTTTTTCCAAGAGGAAAATGGAGGAATTATGAGTATGGTAGGAGAATCAGAGTTTTGTAGATTGGAAGCATCTGATGGAGCTTCAGAGGCCATCTAGTTCAAACCTCTCATTTTATAGGTGAGGAAACTTAGGTCCAATAGGTTCATTGAAATGCCCCAAATCACACAAGTAGTGTCAGAAGCAGGATTTGAGCTACATCCTCTCACTCTAGGATCACTACCTTTTCCATTGTACCATGCTATTTCTCTCAACACCTGTCTGTCCTTGAGCCCACATCTGTTATTCCGCTAGTGATAAATAAGCAGCAAAAAGTGATTGGGGGGGGCGACATCTCATACAGTCTGACTGATTAATGGGAAGATTCAGGAATCAGTTACACAACTGAACAAAGTTTTCTACTAGGATTTATTTTTTGTTCTCGTGTTGAGTAAAGGATCATATACAATTATGCAATGTTGTGTAGTGTTCCCTCTGGGCTACCTCCCCAACTTGTACCTTTCAGGTTGGGACCTCAATAGGACCCCAGACCCTGAAGCTTCCACATTGGAAACTGGAACCAGGGGCTGTTCTCATTATAATAACACAAGTTCTGTTTGATTCAAGGCAAAAGGAGTATCATTGTTTCATTTATTTCTGGCCTGAATGCCCTGATATATCAGTCCAGATGCCTGAACCAGAGTGAGGTAGAGAAGGGTTACTGGTATGTACCAAGAGAAGAGGTTGAAAGCCTGGCTGAGACTGACTTTAGCTTTCTCTGTTCATTGGTTTTGCCCCATAAGTTTCCTATCTGGTCAGGACTCATTTTTTTGGGGAGGATTATGGCAATTATTCAGCAGCTATATCTGGAGCTTGAATCTTCAAGTTCAAGGTACTCTGTGGTCCTGCATTCATAAAACAATAGTGCTAAATCCCCATTGGTGCTCAGCTATTAGGAAGAATAAGCTCAAGTAAAAGTATCACAGGAAAAATAGTAACAAATCATTTCTCCCTTTAACCTGAGGTGATCCTCTCCCATAATTGCATATAGCCTCAGTGAGAAAAGTAGGTACATGTGAGGTGCACTAGGAGAGAGGAACAACCAGAGAGGGCACGTGTGAGCCAGATCACTCAGATTTCTAGCACCACAGGGGCCCTTACATAGAACTCTTACATTGCTCTTCCTGGGCATATCATCTTGCTGAGTGAGTTGCTCATCTGGGATTCCTGGTTCTGTTTGTCTCTACAAATGGCCAGGGAAATTCACAAATCATCTCTGGTCCTATACCTTGACTGGCTAGGCTTGTTCCCTGATGAGTGCAGCAGCTTCTTTTGGCTGAATATCTCTGGGCAAGATGACATGGCTGATGGGAGTAGAGAGAGGAGAGAAATCCTCTCCACTTCTCTAAGAGACAAGTAATGATTCCCATTCAAGGGGTGAGTTCTTTCATAATAAGGGGTGAAAAAGTTCTTTTTGACTACTGGAACTCACACTCCTCAGAGCTATCTCCCCCTTCTACCCAATGGTTCAAGAATATGCCTTGCTTTTTGAAGAGCCAATGGCTATTCAGCCCTTCAAACCTTACTGAAGAACTTTTTCACAGTTTATAAAGGGATAATAGACATTAATTATACTTTAAGATCTTAACACCTCATTATCTGTTACTCTACCCTTACCTTTGTCACCTGATTTTTGGGAAGATCAATTAATTGGGGATAGATTATTCCATTGCCCTCACTAAACTTGGTAATTGACTCCATTGTGCCATGCATATGTCAGGATTCCATGACTTCATTCAGACAAGGAAGTGAAGGGAACAATTTTCCCCAGTGGGTTGAGAAACCAGAAGCCATAAGAATCTAGATAAATCTGCACACACACCCCAGCTTTAGAATAATTAGATGACTGAAATAAGTGCTGCCATTCCCAAAAGAAGAGAGCTAGGGTAGGGGCAGCTAGCTTTCTAAGACCCATAGAGAGCTTGTTGTTACCTTAGAGCACCCTCTAGTGTTGGGTGGAATGCATGATTACTGGGGTGAACATGTGCCTTATGAAATAGGATCAGGCAAGTGCCCTCAAATGCCCTCTTGGGGTTATACTTTATAACTGGAATAATTTCAAAAGACTATATGATTGAATAAGACCTTCAAAAAATACAGAATTATTTTTTGAAATGTCAGCATAATTTTAAATGACATTTTACTTCATTTCAATTTTCTCTTTTTAGTGATTATCATTTACATGGAAGCAGTGTGGCATAATAGATAGAGAGTTAGGAACAATCTGAGTTCAAGCCCTACTTTGGACACTTGCTGGCCATCTAATCATGTAGAAGTCATTTCATTTTTCAGAGCTCCACATAATACTCTAAGACCATAAATACCAGGTGAATTAATGATCTGCATGAGTGAAGGGAATTTCCACACTGGGAGTTCCCAGTATTGATGAAATTCTAGGGTGGACCCAATCCCCCCACTCCTCATTTCTATTTTCACAGGATCATAGCTTTAGAACTGGAAAATGCCTCAGAGGCAGTCTTATCCAAACTCTAACTTTACAGAAGAGAAAATTAGAGCCCAGAGAAGAGAAATGATTTCCTCAAGATCACTCAGGTAATAAGTAGTAGAGTTGGGATTTAAACCTTTATCCATCCACCCCAGAACTTTCTAATGTGGAGATGCCAGAGACCTAATCCTGTACTTCAGATATGAGAAGCAGGTACTCTAGCATTTAAACAATCAACAAGCATTATTAAGCACCACTATGGGCTAGCTACTAGGCTAGGGGTTAGCATTTATTAAGACAAATACATTTTTTTGTTATTGATGACATTTTCAGGGAGGGATAGAGAAGTAGTTTTCCTTTAAGCGGCCTTATCAATACTTTCTCAGACAGTAAACAAGAGGTAACATAAATGGATAGATATCTAACCTTGGAGTCAAGAAGATCTGGCTTCTAGTCCCACCTCTGGCATATACTGATTATTCTTCCCTGTGAAATCACTAAAGTTCTCAATGCTCCCATGTCTAAAGCTATATGTTATAGAGCAGTGGTAGATAGACCTACATTGATGGAACTAGCTCCCTATTCCAAAGATATCAAATGCCCAGACTCCCCTTCCCTCAACCTTCTTACCCCCATTGTGGGGCTGGTCAATTATCCAGATGTGGCTTCTATACAGGTAGAAGTCCCATCAAGAGGCCAATGGTGAAATGGTAACTTTGACTTGATATTTCTCTCTTAGAAAAAAAGGGAGGTAGGATCTTCTCAAATCCTAAAGCCATAGCTACAAAGAAGGATTAACTGTAATACCTATGTTAGTCAATGAACAGTGTGGGAAGGCTGGCTCCATCAATCTCTAGGAATCAAAGGTCAATCTAAAATTGGCTTTCCCTATAAAGCCCAAGCCTTCAGTTTCTACAAAGCAAAGCGCCTACAAAAGATTCTTTGGGGCTACAATTTTAGATCCAGGTCTGCATCTAGTGCTAAGAAAATCACTACCTGAAACGATTGAAAGGATTTTTAGAATCCAAATGGTTGCCTATGCTTCTATTTTAGTTGCTTAAGAAATCCCTCCAACAACTTGATCCTTAGGTCATAGAATTTCAAAGCTGTGAGGATCATCTAGTCCAACTGTACCTGAATTAGAACCTCCTGCACAACCTACCTGACAAAAGGCTTTGAGGGTTCTGCTTGCAGACCTCCAGGGCCTGAGGCACAGTATTTACTGAGTCAATCTATTCTACATTTCAGAAAATAATAATTGCCAGAAGTTTTCCTGTAGCTCAGGCTTTCTGCTTTACAATTGAAGACTCGGGATCTTGAGATGGAATGGATCGATGAGTTCACCTTATCCAAGCCCCTCATTTTACAGATGTGGAAACAGAATTTTGGAGAAGTTAAATGATGTGGACAAGGTTGAACACACAGTAAGCAGAAAGGGGTAGAATTTGGATTAAGATCCTCTGTCTCCAAATAGAGTCCTTTTTTGCCATACTACACTGCTTTCTATTGCTCCAACTTCTTTCTTCTGGGGTCAAGCACATCAGATTTAATCCTTCCCCACTGTTCTTCAAATACTCCTCTTACTTAGCTGGTGGCATTCAAGGCTAAGAAGATGAGGTCAGAGCCACAGTGGAATGAGAACATTAATATGCTTCCCAGAGGGCTAAACTAGCCTCCTGGAGTAAGGCAGGCATAATAGGGTTTAATACCCCCAATGGAACAAGGTCAGAATTGCCCTGATATGTAGCTAGCACTGGCACCACAATGCTTTGTCCTAAACTTGGCCTATCATTTAACTCACACCTGGACACCAAGGGATTTTTTAATGGCTGTATTTGTTTTTAAAAAGAAGGGAGAAAGGAGAATATAAAAGAAAAAGGAGAGAAATAAACAAATACTTTATTATTCAATAAAATACATCTTGTTACTTCTCATTTGGTTGCATAAATCTCAGATTTAATTGCTCCACTGAGTCAGAGGCTCTTTGAATGTTCCAAGTACCACCTTCTCCCCCTTGTCCTTCTTCCTCAGCCTGCTATTGGATACATGTTTATTTTCATTCTTCATGGTTGTGTAATTGCTGCTTTAATAATTAAACTTTAAAGTCAATATGGGTGGAAGTCTTATGGGATAGGGCTGTCTACTAAAGGTAGGCTCCAGAGCCCCATAAAGTCTCCAGCCCTCTTCCTCACATGCATAATTGGTTTAAAATCTAGCAGGAAGATCAGAATAAAGAATAAATTCAATTCAATTCAGTTCATCTCAGCAAGCTTTTTAAAAACACTTACTAAGTGTAAGGCATCTGACCAGCTGGAGAAGAAAAGATAAAAATGAGAAAAAGTCCCTGGCCTCAACAAGCTTACATTTTGTTGAATTTCTTTCTTGTAGAATCACAGAAATATATTTTCAGGTGTATTCAAATCTGTTTTCTATGGAAGCCTTCCCTAATCATAGGGTTGATTGAGCCAACAAATTAATTTCCCTATCCACTTAGAGTAACTAGTCTAACAAGTCCTATGCACCTAACACCTTAAATAGGTGACAACACATCCATTGAATCAATCAATGACACTAGACATGCAAAAAGTACTCGATTGTTGTAAAAGTCCTTGAAAACAACTGGATGAAATAGAATTATGTTGGACAGTATGTGTATTCAGATTGGTTCAGGAAACTTTATCAGGCAGACTCTACAGGGCTTACATAAACCAGCAAGCTAGTTCAAAATCGGACATCCAAGTGTCTGGCTGTGGAGGGAAGAGGACCATTCCAACAAAGCCTCAGAGAAGAAATTGCTTTGAGTGGGTGGGGCATGTGAGTCTTGGCTTCCTGTCCCCAATCCCTTGTCCAGAGAATTTAGCAAATGGTTGGACTGCTAGAACTGGAGTCAGAAAAGCCTGAATTCAAATCCAGCCTCAGATACCTATTAGCTGGGTGATCCTGGGCAAGTCCCTTAATCTCTATCTGTTTTAGCTTCCTCAACTATAAAATGGGCTCAATGATAGTTGTAAGGATAAAATAATACTTGACAATCACTTAGCATAGTCCCTGGTATTAATAAAAGTTTGTCCCCTCTCTTCTCCTTTTGGAGGACTATAGCATTCGAAAATAACTCTCCAATGTCCGGGGATCCCCTAGAATTCTTCAATAGAGTCACAGATATTAGAGCCATAGATTCAGAGCTGGAAGGGCCTTTAAAGGCAATTGGGTCCAACTCCCTTATTTTACAGATGGGGAAGTTGAGGTCTAGAGAGATTGACTTGTTCAAAGTCACAGAGGGGGCAAGCAGCAGGGCTAGACTTCAAGTCTGGTTCTTCCTACTCCAAATATTGGTGATCTATCATTTCACCTGATTCTGATGCCTTCTGTCACCATTTCCTCCTCCACTCCTGTCCTCTATAAAGAGGTGATCTTCCTCATCAGGGCCAGCTCCTCTACATGCACAAGTGATCCAGTTCATCCTCCTTTCCCCCACCAGGTTTGCCCCTCTATTATTGCCACTCTTTCATTTCTTTTCTTCAATACAAAAGACAAAAAAAAGAATCCTTCCATGGACATAACACAACATAAAAAGAAGATTAAATATAAAACCCTGAATTTCCATTTCACACTCTTTATTAAAAAACCCCATGCCTATGTAATAAATACTTCACATTGTTTTCAAGGCTACCCTGCTTTTCTTTTCTTCTCTTATTTTTTTTTTTTTTTTTGCTTTTTGGAGGACAGTTGGGAATTAAGTGACTTGCCCAAGGCCACAAGGCTAGTTTTTGGGTTAAGTATCTGAGGCTGGATTTGAACTCAGGTCCTCCTCACTCCAGGGCTGGTGCTCTATTCACTGCATCACCTAGCTGCCCCAACTACCCTGCTTTTCTGTGCTTCCTTCTAAGTTTTCTTTTGTTCTCTGCTGTACTCTGTTTTTTTTCTTCTTTCCTCCCTCCCTAACCCACCCTAGAGAAGGCTTCCATTAGATACAAATACTTACACACACACACACACACACACACACACACACACCATATCACTTATTTTCAATCTGTCTCCTTATTTCTTGATTGCTTTTGTACTGCCTTACAAATATCCCCACATCTCTGCCATCCTTGAAAAAATCTCCACTTGATCCATCCATTCTGGGCTAGCCATCATCTACTAAACTTGAGAAGGTCATCTACAATTGATACCTCCACTTCCTTTCCTTTCACTCTCCTCTTAATTCTCCAAAGTCTGGCTTTTGACCTCCTCATTCACCTCAAACTACTCTCTCCACACTTAGAAACAAGGGTTTCTTAATTGCCAAATCCATTGGCCTTTTCTCAATCCCAATCCTTCTTGATCTCTCTGGAGCCTTTGATGCTATTGGTCATCCTCTTCTCCTTGATGTGCTCATCTCTTTTGGTTTTTGTGATTCTATTCTATCCAAGTTTTCTTCCTCGCTGGATCTTCTTGCACATCACACCTGCTAATGGCAGGTGGCCCTCAGAGCTCTGTCCTGGATCCTCTTCCCCCTGTACACTCTTGCACTTGGTGACCTCATAAGCTCCCTGAGTTTCAATTATCTGATTCTCAGGTCTATTTATCCAGATCTAACCTTTCTCCTGTTCTCTAGTCTCATATTTCTAACTGCTTATTGGGTATCTTGGACTGGATATCTTCCAGACATTTTGAGCTCAAAGTGTTTAAGATGGAACTCAGTTTTCCTCTCAAAGCCTCTTTTCTTCCTATTTTCCTTATTACTATCGAGGGCACTGCCATCTTCCCAGTCACTCAGGTTTGCAACCTAGGCATCCCCCTCAACTTCTCCCTATCTCTCGCTCCCCATAGCCAATCTATTGCCAAGGCCTGTCGATTCTACCTTTCTAATACCTTTTGTATATGTCTGACTTCTGTCCTCTGAAGGACCTTGTCACCTCACTCCTGGAGCCTGCTAGTTGGTCTCTCTGCCACAAGACTCTCCCTGCTCCAGGCTGTCCCACACTCACTTATCAAATTGATCTTCCCAAAGCCCAGGTCTGATCATATCATGGCTCTTATCCCCCCCCCCCCCCCAAGCCTAGTCCATCAATTCCAGTGGTTTCCTGTTGCCTCCAGCACCAGGTACACTATTCTGTGTCTGGCATTCAAACACAACCTAGCCCCCTCTTACACCTTATTCTCTCCCACATACTTTTCCATCCCGTGACGCTGGTCTCCTTGCTGTTTCCCCAAAAAGACGCACCATCTCCTGGCTCCAGGAATTTTTACTGACTGTCCCTCATGCCCAGAATGCTCTCCCTCCTTCTTGCCATCTCTCAGATTCCCTGGATTCCTTCAAGTTCCTGCTAGAATCTCATTTTCTACAAGAGGTCTTTTCCAAACCCTCTTAATTCTAGTGCCTTCCTTGTGCTCATTACTTCCTTCTGTATTTGGTTGTGCATGTGGTTAATGTTCACAGATTGTCTGTGTGCTGTCTCCCCATTAGACTGTGAGCTTTTTAAGGGCAGGGATTGTCTTTTACCTTCCTTTATATCCCATTGTTTGGCTTAATGCCTGGTATACAGTTGGTGCTTAATAAATGCTTGTTGACTGACTACCTTCTTCTTGCTCAAATTATCATGCTCTTTCTTATCTGTTTACATGATACATTTCCCAGTCTCATAGAAGCCTCTTGAGGGTAGAGACTCTTCTTCTTGTCTTGGTCACCTTAGCATCAAGCACAGTGCTAGGCCCACAGAGGGCACTTACTAAATGCTTGATGAATTGCACTGAATGCACACACATGTTTGGCATGTCTTAAAAGCATAAGGACTAAAAAAAGTTACTGAAATATCTTTCTATGAGTGATTCTACTTAAAAGTCACTGAAAAGTTCACTTTAATTCTCCATTTGTCCTTTTCAGGGACCCCGCAGGCTCCTTCTGTCCTTAACATCATCAGTCACAGTCACCAGGGCAATTTATGACTCTGTCAGTCTCAAATGCTGTCCTTGAACCAATGATTGGAGGTTTTAGAAATGGATTTTGGTTGGGGGCATCATTTCTGTTTGTTCTATAAGCTGTCCATTTACCCTGAAAACATCTTGCAGAGAGTATGGAAGATGTTAGTTTCAATGTATGAGAGATGGCTCTCAGTGAAGTTTCCTCATTTTTTTAAACTCCCTGTTCTCCCTGTTACATTCCTATCTCTACTTCATACTTTGTAAGCCAGTTCAGTCTTGCAAGTAACTCATGATTTCCCAGAAATGAGGTCATTTGAAAGAAAACTGTACTAGTCCACTTCTGATTGGGCATTTCCAAATTTGGTGAAAGGAAATACATAATGAAGGATTGAAACTGCTTTGCACCAATTAGTAAACACTAATGAAAGATTGCTAACTTACCTCACCAGCCCATGGTGAGGTAGGACAGGTGTTAGAGGTGGAGTTAGGATCAGGACAATAGAAGCCTGTGGGCTTCCACATTTTGTACTCCCTGGCAGATGCCACTTGAGTGACAGGGACAGTGCCCTTTTCTCATGGAAAAGAATAAAGACCTTTTCTGATCTCATACTCAAGACTCCAAATTTTTTCATCTCACACAAATGGGACACACAAAGTTGTAAAATAACAGAGGAGAAATAATATATCATTCTGAATATTGGGCATTCTCCTCCAGACTTAGGTCCCTCTTGAGAGGCAGCAAGGAAAAAAATCCATGTATTTGAAATCAGAGGACCTGAGCCTTGGAGAAGTCACTTAACATATCTAGGCCTCAGTTTTCCCATCTGTAAAAGGAGGAGGTTGGACTGGTTGACCTCTGAGATCCATTCTAACTCCGAATCTCTGCTCCTTTTGACCTTTTCTCTTTCTGTAGTCCAGAGAAGGATCCATGGCTTTTTTTGTTGGCCAAGTTTTCTAGTCCTTAGGGATCAGGGGGGAAGGAACACTTAGGGAGCACAAGACTTGCTGGGGTTGGAGTCCAGAGTTTTTCTATCATTCTCAGTAGGCAGACACTAAAGCATCATCGAACAAGAGCTCCTTTAACAATGGTTTTGATTGAATTGGCTGGTCAAGAACAGTTGTGATTTTTTTCTTCCTCACTGACTGAACTAACACAGACTTTTAGATAGATGAAAGTCTGACAGGTGACAGACAGCTGTCTCCCTCAGTCTTTTTCACCTTCAAGTACAGAGAGAACACTGGCTACTTCTGCCTGTTCTGTTCCTTGGGACCTCATGTCTGTATCTTATTATCATTATTAATATGTCCCAGATGCCTGAGTTCTTCAGTTTAAGTGAAATAATATTTTTGTAGATTCACTAAAAAGAAAGAGATCCAGATAGATCATCTCTTCCAACACCATCCTTCCATCCCTTTTTTGGACTGGCACTTTGATTTCACTGTTGTAGAGGGCTCTCTACAGAGTGAGAAAACTTCTACCACCAAGGCTAATATTCAACTTACAGTTGGAAACAACTTACCATCTTAGACATTTGTTTGGGACACTGGGAAATTTAGGGACTTGTCCAGGGTCACGTAGTCAATATATCAGTCAGGAACTTAAGTCTTCCTGATACAGAGGTCAGCTCTCTAATCCCTATGGTTACTCTGCACGTCTCTAGCCTATTACCTCAGCTAAGATATGAAATTGTGCATGTGGATTCCATTTTGGAATCTTATTTTCCAGGAAGGGGCAATCCACAGTCTTCCTGAACAGCTTAGTCTGCTGCTCACAAGTCCTTCTTGTCTAATTACGAGGCACTTCCTGAAAAGTGAGAGAAATTCCTTGTTATGGAGTTCAAGTTTCTCTCCCCTTGCCCTTACCTGATTTGGGCCAGAACAGAATACTCACAAAGTCAAGGCTACTGGTCCAGTTTCCAAATAACAGTTAGTCAATGAGCAGTGCCTACCATATGCCAGGTACCATATGGAGAAAGCAAATACACAGAAAGGGGGATGCACAGAAAGGCAAAAATAGCTGCTGCCCTCAGGGAGCTTACATTCTATCAGGAGAAAATAAGTTATCCACACCTTCTCTTTAGCCAAAGGGAGCTTTATTGATGCAAAATGTAAGGGCCTAAGACTTAGCAAGGAACTAAACAAAGGTATTGATATAGGAAAATGACCAGACTTACATACACAGAGAGTACACAGCTTATAGGATGATGGTGTAATTATAGGGTTTCTAACGGGGGTTGGAGATTTAGGGACTGGATAAGTACAAACAAGGTGAGGAAGGTGGTTGCTTGCAAGATAAGGAAAATTGTCATGACACAGGATGGGGAAAATGAATGACAGGATGGGGAACACAGGCTAAGGAGGGACAAAAGCAATTATTTTGGTAGAAGTTGCATGATATGTCGAGATAAGGGGAAGGGGCACTAAGGCACCCTCAAGTTACAGGATGGGCTAAGAATAAGCCTCAAATCGCCCTCAGGGAGCTTGGGAAAGTATCCTTTATTATTAACCCTTAGGGCAGCTTTGTATTCATATCACTATTGTAAGCCAAGTCAGCAGGCAATTATTAAACACCCATTATGTTGGCACTCTACTAAGCTTGAGACTAGGGATACAAACAAAAGTTCCTGCCCTCAGGGATCTTACTGACATGGGGCCAAACAAGCTGTACTCACACACACACACACACACACACACACACACACACACACACACCCACACACACACCCACACACACACCATCTTACATCCTGAAGTGTCTGGAGTCCCAGACAATGTCAGGAAGAGTTTGGTTTAAATCCTACTCTATTACTTATGAGCTATTGTGTATCAAATCTAATCAATAAGTATTCAAGCCCTACTATGTGTGAGGCAGGGTGCTAAGTGTTGAGGATACAAAGAAGGGCAAAAACATTCCATGCCCTTGAGGAGGTTCCTGGACAATTCACTTGGTCTTTCTGAGCTTCAGTTTTCTCATCTGTGAAATGGAGATAATAATGTCTTTCTATTCCCCAGGGCTGGTGCAAGCATCAAATGTGACAATGTGGAGCTCTTTTCAAACCTGAAAGTGTGATCTGAATGTCAGTCAGTGCTTTTTGTTATTATAGTGAATGGCTAATACACGTTCATTGAATAAATGAACACAGACCACAACTTATTTCATTCTCCATTTGTCCTGAGTGTTCCCCTACTTGCCCTGACCCCCACCTTTATCTAGCATCATCCATCGCCATCCCTGGAAAATGCAAAGCTTTTATGGCATTTCCAAGCTATGATAAGTTTCTCTGCAAATGACAGAACAAACCCAGACTCGCTACAGGAATTAGAAGTCTCTGTACACAGCCTGTTAAGCAGGGGCCAAAAGCTTCATCTGCTTTTGCAGAAGGGAGGGCATCTTGGATGTGAGGGAGGGGTATAAAGGGGGGGGGGGGTTGGTTCCATCCTAGTAGAAAGCAGGAACAATTGATCACTCTTCTTCATATCCTCAGGCCCTATTGGCCTTCTTGCTATAGATTTCTCTTCTTCAAGTTGAACAAAGCCTTGCATTGTTTTTCACCTGTCCTCTAAGGTCTCATTCTTGAACCCTTTAATTAACTTGGGCTTCCCCTCCAAATCCAGTGCAAAGCTCTGCATCTGTCTTAGCTTAGACAATTTAGCCCCACGATCCTCACAAAGACCTCTGCAATTTGTCCTCTCCTTTTTAAGAAGCATCGCTTTGGTTGACTTCAATAAAGCTTACATTTTCTATTGGAATTGTATTAAGAAATGGACATACCAAGTAATTGCTAGGAAATTTTTTCCTCTTTCACCTCAATACCATAAATTCTGTAATCTCCAATACGAGCCTGTTCACTGTTACTGCCTTAAACTTGGATTCTCCCCAGGCTCCTCCAAATCATAAATCATTTTTAAGATGAACCCTTTGAAGATCTTTAACTTGAGTCTTCCACAAACTTCTGAGTGTCTGGTGCTGGGCTTCTGAATAGCGCCCCACCCCCCAGCTCAATGACTGATGCTTAGGCACTCATATCACTTTCTAGTCTATAATCTCCTTCAGTTCTTCCATTTAATGATAACAATAACAATAGCTAACATTTATGTAGCACTTTAAATTTTGCAAAGTGCTTTACGTGTTAACTCATTTGATCTCAACAGCAACCCTAGGAGGTAGATACTATTATTATTCCCATTTTACAGATGAGAAAACTCAGGCAGGCAGTTATTAAATAACTTTCCCAGGGTCACATGGCTAGCAAGTATCTTAGGCAGGATTTGAACTCAGTGTCCTGATCAATTGCCCCCATTCTCTACTCTTAGCAACTCTTTCTACATCAGTGTATCCTAACTGACTGAATCCTGTCATCACTTCAGAGCTGGAATTACATCATAAGGAAGCATTGTGGTCCAGGACACACTCAGTTTTACCCCTCCATAAGCTCCTTTAATCTTTTACTTTCCCTATGCTCCTCTAAATCAACCCTTCGTAGAACTGGTCCTGGATTTACCTGCAAACTGTCAGGGATATGTATGCAAGCATCTCCCAATCAGAACTGCTGGGGATCTATAACTGCACATCACAATGACTCACATACTCTCAGATTTCATGTAGTCAAGTCATTCTCTAATTGTCCTCTCCTCCCCTTCCCTCCCCTTCCCTCCTTTCTCCTCCTTTCCCCTTCCCTCCCCTCCCATCTCCTCTCCTCTCTCCCACATAGCCTATAGTTGATTCTCTATATGTGTTCAATAGCTCTCAAATCTTCCTAAATAAACAACCAAGGGTCAGTTTCTTGACATCGTCTATTCCATTGATAGCCACCATCAAAAGAACAACATATGTCTTATGATATAGAGAGAATTAAAAATTATTGGGCAAAGCAGAAATATGGGAAGGCACATCCTCCTTTTTTGAAGAGCTGGGTCACAATGGACATAGAACACTACACAGATAGCCAGTCATTTTTTTCTAATATGCTGTTTGGTCTTGCTGTACCATCCCCCCACCTTTGGTATTCTTTGTTATAAGGAATGGCATAAGGGGAATTCACCCTTCCCCCTGCCTGGAGGGCAGAAAGGAAAGAGATGCATTGAGAAATACAGGTGATGTAAAAACAAAAGATATTAATAAAAGTTATGTAAAATGATAAAAACAAAGGGCAGCCATGGCTTTCTTTGTCTCAGCTGTCTCTTCAAACTCTATCTTTTCTAAACTTTACAAGAAGTAGGACTCTGTCTTAACTGAGCTTTGTACCTCCTTTGGTATGAATCACAGTAGTGTAGACACAATGGTGGCTTAATAATCACTGGTAGTATTAAATTGAAGAGAATAGAAGACATTATTTCTGTTAACATACCTTGAAATTCAAATCTACCAATTTCTAATTTATGGATGAAGTTTCTCTGAATATCTGTAGATGTCTCAAGTTTTGGGTAGAGGACATTAGAGGCAGAGGATTGGTTTAATTGGCATCTTGGCGTCAGCTTTACAAGACACTAGAAGAATTTGAGTTGTTTGCTGACAAAACATGACATATCTAAGGACACAAAGGACCCTGGCCCAAGCTCTGGGAATCTGGATTGTTTCTCTAGCTGTGTGACTTTGGGCATATTATTTAGCCTGTTTCAACTTCTCAGTGTCTTCATCTCTAAAATAAGTCTATGGATTTTTAAGGTACTTTCTAATTATTAAAAAAAATAAAATCAAAGAGTTGAAGACAAGTGCTTAGAAACAATGACAGGGAGAAACTTGTTGAAAGCAAGCAGGATGGGGAATTCACAAAGAAAATCATCAGATGGAGCCCTGAGTCTGACAGCTGCAGCAGGGAGCAAGGGCAGCCAGGGAGTGATGAAACTGTCAGAATCTGATAACAAGGATGGAAAAGGACAGACCTCCACACAAACAAGAGTTAGTGGAGTCTTTCTACTTTAATGGGGCCAGGGCAACAAATGAGAATGAGGGGCTGAATTGGGGAGAGGTAGGAGGGACATGATGGAACGAAGGAAGGATGGATGGGAGAAGGAATCTGCCTGCTTTAGGTCTCAGTCCTGCTAGCCCTCTCACACAGTGGCCCCAGCCATTCAACAGCACTAATTAGAACTAAAGTATCAGTGACTGATGATGGCTTACTGCTAACAAGCACTTCATCATGTACCCCCTGGAGTAGATGGCTGCAAAAGTAACAATAATGATGATAAGTATTTCTATGCTACTTAAAGGTTTGTAAAGCAATTTAGAAGTGTGTTATCTCATTTGGTTCTCACCTTAACCCTGTGAGGTATGTGCTATTATGATCCCCATTTGTCAGATGAGGAAACTGAGGCATGGTGTTACTAAGTGACTTGGCCAGAATCAAACAGCTAGTAAGTGTCTTTGGTGGGAATTGAATTCAGGTTTTCCTAACTCCAGGTCCAGCATTCTAGCCACTGTGCCACTTAGCTGCACAGGGAGGTAGAATACAGATTGCAAAGGTGAAGCATTGTTAGGAAACCCACAAATGACACTTGGGAAGGAAATGCTATGTTAGCTTGAGCAAATCACGGAAGAGAAGTTTCAAGGAAGAAATGGAAAAGTCCGCAAGATGGAAGACCCAAGAGTAGAGTAATGCAAAGGGGGTTTTCTGATAGTGTGAGGACACTGGGTAGGAAACAGGCAAAGACAAAATGTGACAGTAAGCAGAAGGGTATGAAATATGAATTGCCTCAACTATTTCTGAGAGCAGCTCAACAAATTCAAATTCAAGTTCAAATCCAACCTCAAATATTTTTTAGTTTTGTGATTCTGAGCAAGTCAGTGAATGTCCTTCAGCCTCAGTTTCCTCATCTGGAAAACAGGGATAATAATAACACTACCTTACAGGGTAACCGTGGAAATCAAATAAAATGAAACAATATTTGTATAAATCCCACCAATTCATCAGACATGATTTCATCAGTATGAGAAACTCATTTGTTAAAAAATGCAGCAGCTGGCCACTCAGGCCCTCTCCTTTTCATTCCTTTCTAACTCTCAACCCATTTTCCTATATGTTGAACCCAGAACTTCCTGGCTGTCAATTTTCTATCTAATTAATCATCAATCGAAACATTTATTAAGCTCCCGTCCATTAGCCTATTCTGTCTCTCAAGTCTTAAAGCTCTATACAGTTGCTGGTGCTGGTGTTGGGGCCAGCTCTGGAAGGCAAGAAGAGAATTCTAGCTGAGAAAGCAAGTGTCTTGGCTTTTAATTCTGACTCATTAGCTATCTAATCTTGAAAAATGAAAACA